>OY979767.1:23420037-24052570 GCA_963855975.1 Andrena chrysosceles
TAAAATCCAGTTAAAGTTGAAGTTAATTAACTGACAAGCAAAACTGTTGTATGATATTAAAGGGGGTAACACATTTTTGGGGCCGACAAAGAAGTTACCACGTTTAGCAACTTTTTAGATTGTCCTAAAAGCAAAATGTCCCCCCACAAAATATTAGATGTTTTTATATTCAAAAGTGGTAACTTTTTGTTGACTTTAAAAGTGTGTTGTCTTGTTTAATGTTATGTGCGGTTTTTTGATTGTTAGTTAAATAAATTCAACTGTAACTGGATTTTATAGAGCTTTCAATTCTCTTTCAGAATATGTATGTTAGGCATATACTACAATTTTGAATTGTTATTGAAAAGTAATAGAATTAGGGTGGGTCGAAAAAGTGGTAACTTTTTTGTCCGCTACTGTATGTTCGCGAGAAATTTCGAAGAATGCTTATGGGAAATGGTAGCTTTAGGTGAAAGGGTCCATTTAGACGATCTATGCGGCGTCATTGCGATTTCGCAACGGTACATTTATGTATACTCGCTTAAAGTTCCTGGTTTTGGCTGGGTTATATGAATATGCTTTTGCGGTAAAGGGGCGGGAGTTTTTTTAAAAACATTTTTTATCGAGTACCTAGGGGTAAGAGGAACCTGCCTAACAAATTTCATGGTCATAGGTTTAGTGGTTCCAGAGAAATTGTGATGGGTCACTCAGAAGGAGTGGTTCCAGGTGTCCGCCTCCGATTGCTTTGAATTTTGGAGAGGTATGTTTTAGGGGACCGAAAAATGAGATATACGTGTTTTTTTTATAGCGGCCCCTTTTCATATTTAGGGGGTGAAACCAACCCTCATAGGTATCCCTAATAACGGTTACTGACGACAAAAACATCGTCCATACACCAAGTTGTGACGCAAATTAAATTTATATCAAGTTTTACTCAACATAATTTTGTACCCCTATGAAAACTTTGGGGGTGGTTGCACCCCCTAAACATGCAAATGGGCGAAAATAAAAAGACACGCATTTCTTATTTTTCGGTCCTCTAAAACATATCCCAAATTCAAAGCAATCGGAGATGAACACCTGAAAATCTTATAACTTTTATTATGGGTTGGTTTCACCCCCCAAAATATGAAAACAGATCGCTATAAAAAAACACGTATATCTTATTTTTTAGTCCTCTAAAACATATTCAAAATTCAAAACAATCGGAGGCGGACACCTGGGAACCTCTCCTTGTCAGTCAGTCAGTCAGGATTTTTTCTAGGCGATCGAGAAATTCACACGTGTCGCAATTTCTTGCGGCAGTATTGTCATATCGCACGATGCCGTATCGTTCGTCTTAATTGACCCAAATGCTTTGAGCGGACCTAATGGTGAATTATATTGGGCAGGAGTTATGGCTTTTTACACCCACCTGTGTGGGCTGTCACGTCACTGGTATGCTTAGTGTAGTGGATGTTTCTAAATTATTTGATTCTGTTTTAACGAGAATATATATGTACAGTAGCGGACAAAAAGTTACCACTTTTTCGACCCACCCTAATTCTATTACTTTTCAATATCAATTCAAAATTGTAGTATATGCCTAACATACATATTCTGAAAGAAAATTGAAAGCTGTATAAAATCCAGTTACAGTTGAATTTATTTAACTAACAATCAAAAAACCGCACATAACATTAAACAAGACAACAAACTTTTAAAGTCAACAAAAAGTTACCAGTTTTGAACATAAAAACATCTAATATTTTGTGGGGGGACATTTTGCTTTTAGGACAATCTAAAAAGTTGCTAAACGTGGTAACTTCTTTGTTGGCCCCAAAAATGTGTTACCCTCTTTAATATCATACAACACTTTTGCTTGTCAGTTAATTAAATTCAACTTTAACTGGATTTTATACATCTTTAAATTCTCCATCAGAATATGCATATTAAATATACCACAGTCCTAAATGTATGCTAAAAAAAAATAACAAAAATAAAACAAATCGAAAAAGTGGTAACTTTTTGTCCGCTAGTGTATATATATGGAGAAGAGAAGGAGAGATATACCTAATTACCTACCAATCGTAAATTACAAAAATGTCCCGTATGAAAAGGGCCTTAGCGTATGAACCTTCACGTTTCAATCACCAATCCCTACATTTTTATTCCCTTCCGATACAATCCGGTCAGTGGCTGTCGATATGTCACACTGTTTAATCCTTTTATAAACATACATCTGTGGGAATATAAAACACTTCACCCGTATTGGCACGCGATCCACGTGAAAGTTGAAAGTCAAACAGAGTTGTTCGCTTTCATTTGACGTAGATACAAATTGCAAACTGCTTAGCCACCTGTAATACATGTTTGCATCGAGCTCGAAACTTCCTGCGGGTTCTACCTTGTCGAGGAGAGAACCTACGTTAAGGCAATTTGTATTGTATCCACGGATAAGACGGAAAAATCAGCAAGATTTTTCACGTGACAAGTAACAGACAGTTTCCTGTAAGGAAATATTTCACTTGTAACTGAAACGTATGCTTTGTTCGTACTTATATGGAGGTATGCACGCCTGTGCTATAGTTTTATCGAGCGCGAAAGAGAACTGTGTGTGGTTGAAGGTGGAAATGTTTCTTTCATTGTTAGGCTAATATCGTGCTTGGAATTTTTGATGTTATTATATTCACAATAGGGGGAAGTAAAATTTTCAATTGCGCGATTACGATTGAATTGCTTGAAAAGAGGTGTTAAAATTTAAAATAATTTGGAGTTTTAAAAGAGCAAAATGACAATACAGATTTAACGCTGAGAATTTCCTTATCCGAATAATGTTTTTAGGTATTAACTAATATATTTGCAAGAACTGTAGAATAAAAATCGTGATTTGTACTAGTATTTTTGTCACTGGTCGAAAGTTCAAGGATTATTGATATTCAAGGAAAATTGACTACAGTTCCATTTCGCTTTTTTTGAATTGTCAATTATTTCAGCCCTTAAAATCTCTTTTAGTCGAAGTTTTTAATACTTTAAAATGCTCAACTCTGTCAATCGTATTATTATAAATTTAGTACACTTGAATTTATTATTTTTCTTGCCAGTAGTCTGAACTACTTTAACTTAGCATCTATCGAAAACTTTATACACCATCAATGTTTTACTAACTGGCATTTACAACCTAAATTCAAATAGCAATTGTTTAAAAACTAATTTACTGGGAAAGGAATCAATGATAATAGTAACACAATAAAATACTCAATTACGTCAGTTGATGTACTTATTAGAAATATATTCATATTTGCAACGCATGAAATTCCAAGTTTCTGTGCTTTTTTCTTCAGTAATAAAGCAATCGACATGTCCTCCTTAGTTCGCATAGACAGAGACTTAGAGCCACGAGGGAATAATGCCGCTGCAATCGATAAAACTCAAAGTTGACAGACCACTCAAGGGAATGGATTTGACGGATACAAAATTCTCGTGTGAAACGATGACACGCAACATCGGGACAGGAGCAATTTTTTCCCGCAAATTAATTTTTCACTTTTAAGTTACATTTTTGCGGTTATTCTCAGAGTTACATTCTAATACAATTTATACAAATGAAATTCGTTCTTGTAGAATTTACTTGAATGATGTTTATGCTTGTAGAGCTTGTCCAAATGAATTTTATTATAATAATACAGTTTCTTGGAATGATGCTCCTTCGAATACTGTCAAAGTAGACATTTTTAATATTAAATATGACAAAATTATGACGTAGCATCGTGGGGTTTGTGCATTATATTATAGCCAGAATAATTATTGCAAAGGTTTCTTAATTTCTAGAAATTGCAGTACCTATTATATTTATTAAACCAAGAGAAGAAAAACAATCATAAATTGCGTAACAAACGAAGTAAAATGATGTATTTTGCAAATATATTTGCGACTTGAAAAAAAAAATAGAGTTTTCTTATCCCAACTTAGAAGTTACTATAAATTGTTAAATTGGTTTGAGGGAGATTGAATTTTTATTTTCAGACATCTTCAATTCCAACGCGAGATTTTTCTAGTTCTTCTTTCCGAACGTTGTATTAGTAACGAAATGGCTGCGAATATCGAAGCAGGTCATAATCAATTCTTGCCAACTTTGCTGAATATGGTAAACGTGCTGGAAGATATCGTCCCAGCCTCGAAATTCTACTTCTGTTAAATTTTACCTCACTCTATGTCTTCGAGTTCTGCAGGGAAGGCAAATACTGTTTCCCCTAGAACTCCAGGGAATATCGTGCCATCTCGTTTCCCAGCACAAAAATGTCTTAATTTCTCTGATTATTCTCCGTTTGAATTACGTAGATTCCACCCAGCTCGGAATTTTAGTTCCTGGGTAGTGAATTCCAGTAGATAACTTCCTCGTCGTTTCTACCATCGTGCCAAATTCCTAGATTGAAACTCTGAAAAATTACGACGACTAGCACGTTTTCGTAAAAACCGTTCTACGCCCAATAAAAGTTTCAAACATTCCTTGAATTGCTGGGACTTTTAATTGAAACTTCGAACCATCATTTATTTTGTGAACCTACTTGTAATTAGAACACGTAGTAGAAGCTGATCGAAAATAATATTAATGTGAAACTATTGGACAGTGGTCACCATTAAAGTTAATTACATTTAGAATTTGTTAATTGTTCTCAAAAGACAGTCTACATGTGAAATATTAATATTTCGTAGTTATTACCTGCGATTGTGGTTAATAGTTTACATTATTGTATATTTCTACTGACGACTTCAAACATTCTGTAGACAAAACAATACACAAGTTACACTTTGTACGTTTTAAAATAAACTTGTTAAACTATCTTGACCTTCGAATATAGATACCAAAGACAAATTTTTTCACCATTAATACCGCCTAAACATTCACTAAGCGGAGAAACCTTCGTCGTCTCCCTTATGGTACTGCAGTACTACTTATTTGCATTTTAATTCAATCGTTTTCACAACTCATCCATATCTTTTACAAAATCAGTGAAAAACTTCTGCCATTATTCCCCCGTCTCCTGATTGAAAATATTCCGCGCGAATGTATGGGACCGATTTTTCGTTTAAACTATAAATTTTAAACAATTCGATTGCATATTTGTATACAGTCTAAAATACATTAAATTTCCATTCTAACAATTTTTTTATATCTACTAATGTAGGTATACTTTTTAAGATCAAGGAAAACACATTAACCTATAAGGGATGTTTTCACCCCGAAGAACCAAAAAGTAACGCAAGAAAAAGTTGTCTGATACTTCTACCGAGGTCCTCTACAAGCCCGCAAAATTTAAAAAAATTCGCAATTCTCGGGTTACCGATGATCCCTTGTTAAAGAGACATTTTTCAAAAGCTTGCGCCACTCAAAGTGATAGCACTATGATATCGCGAGGCAACCGCGCTTGCAAAGTATTCTTCCCATAAAATCACCTCGAGGAATCACAGTGTCGTTAACACAAGTTCCTCCAGTTGCTTCCAACAGCTCAGCAATATCTTCTTTCCTCGCGTTCACCCAAATATCTCTTTCCCCTTGTCCCTACTGTCTTCCCTCCTCCACGTCGTCACATTTCTCCCTTTTTCCCATCTCTTCCATCCGCCTCGATGTTCCTGAAATTTCGATCGCCTCCAAAATGGCCGTCCGTGCTCCCAGTCGAACCACTTTCTCTCCTTTTCCGCCCAAATAGCACGGATCCCTAGCGACCATATCGATGTTATCGATGATATTGCGGTTTTCGCGGAAGAGCCAGTTGTAAAATTCCGCTGAAACGTCTATATATGATAGGTATCTTGAGAGCTCTTTATTCCCCTGGATCGCGTGTGCCGCGCGTGGATTAGACGCGATGGACAGTAGGCGATACGCGACGCCAACCGTGGAGTGCGACAAATCGTGAAAAATGGACAGCGAGCAATCGTGGCAACGCTTGCCGAATTGATTTCCAGAAAATGAAATTTTTTCGTTGCGCTTTCGCTCACCTGGGTAGAGTCGATTGGCCTCGACACGCTTGCTGCCACGCCGAGCTCTCGCGTCTGTATATGCATTTCCAGGTTTTTCTGGATTCGTTCTGGAGTCACTAGGGATTCTTGGTGAATTCTTTATTTATTTATTTCTTTGGTTATAAACGGGTAGATTATTTATGTAGGAAATTATATATACCTATGTATTTAAATGAGCATAGCTACTACAGTAGCGGGCAAAAAAGTTACCACCTTTTTGGATCCACTGTACTTCTACTCTTTCTTAACATCAATTCAAAACTGCAGCATGTAAATTGTATAAAACCTAATGAAAGATGAATTTACTAAACTAATAAATAAAATCCCTAGATAACATTAAACACGACAACACCCTTTTAAAACTGTTAAAAAGTTGCCACTTTTGATAAGTAATAAATAATGCGATATTTTGTGAGGGCACCTTCTGCTTTTAGGACGGCCTAAAAGAATATCAAAAGTGGTAACTCCTTTGTCGGCCTCAAAAATGTGTTATCCCGTTCAGTGTCATAATTTTTTGTTGTTAGTTACATAAATTCAATTTTAACTGGGTTTCATACAGCTTTCAATTATCCATCAGAATATATCACATATCACAGTTCCAAGTTGATGATAACAAATAACAAAAATATTTTGTCCGCTACTGTATGTGTATAGTTGAGATATTAGATTGCAGTCATTGTTCTGCGTAATTCGGAGTAATATCAGTTGTTAAGTATATCGATCTATTAATAGGATTTAATTTCTTATAACACATGATCCTAATAATGTATGTTCGTTAGGTAATTTATTCTGGTAATAGGATCTGTGTCTGTAATTATATCGACGTAGGTGGTAGTTTTCTTTTTTCTTGGGATACTTCAGTTCGATCAGTGGTGATGAATTTAGCCTGAATCCAAGTGGATATCGTAATAAACTTGTTTGGACCATTTCGCTAATGAGAGCGACCGTATTGTCCTTCGCTAAACAATCTGTAGTTAGTAAACACGGAACTATTTATTTACCTCCAGAAAATAATTATTGCACAACTATTAATAATACAGTAGTATTATTAGTATATAATAGTAGATATTAATAATAGTTAAGAATAATGAAAGTTCACTTAACTATTCTTAATAGTATTAATATTGATATTAATACCACTATTACTATTAATAACAATATCAATGTCAACACCGTCATTATACACTAATACTGGACAACTGGTAATATTTGTTTAAATTTAAAAATGCGACTGAATTTGAAGGACGAATCCTGGTACAAAATTGAGACGAAAATGCAGAATTAAATTTTTTCACATATGATTTCGCTTCTCGAGCAACCAATTTTCAAAATTCGCCACATAACATTTTTACTACTTAAGATTAGTTTTCATAATAATTTATTAACGCGTTATCTCTTGATGCGTCCTATGACCTTCTTATTCTCTGTTATTAAATGGATATATTAATTCCGTCTCCTTCATACGTCAGCCGTGGTGTCTAATTTTGATTTTATTCTGAATTATCCAATAATTGCCACTTGCATAGGAGAACACGTAGGTAATTACTAAAGAATAATTGAAATCGTACCCATTCTGTTCAGCAAGTGATCACAATGTATTATGCATTCATTAGTATGCGAGTAAAATACTAATTTGAAATACTAATCGTGAGTCACAGAAATGTCTTGCGTGGAATGAACTTTAGCAGTTTTAACAGTCGATATTTAGAATAGAATGAGGAATAAGTGAGAAATAAATACTCAATACGAATAATCATGCTCACTTTGCAATTCAAATGGTCACGCCATTATTCCACGTTGCAATAGATGATGCTTACGCCATATTGCAACGTAAACTGTTGCGTTTCAACCTAAACGAAAGTGGTCACGCTTTGTTCAGTAGCGTAAACGATAACATTTCACGCTGCAACATTAACGCTGGCCGCTTTATACTCCAACGTAGACGATTGCGCTTTATTTTATAATGCAAGCACGCCCTCTGTGGTACGAGCAATCGCGCCTCATTCTTTATTTGCTATTTTATAACACGGCCAATCACGCATAGGAGATTTATTAGCGGCACGCGGCGCAATCAGCCGACTACGATTTTCCTACCCAGCGAGTGAAATAAACGACTCATTAGTTATTGGATTGGTAATGAAGCAATAAAGGTGCATTGGCCAGAATAGGTTCTAGGTACATTCCGGCGAAAAAGAGGAAGGAATGCGAATGTAACGCCATTACTCTCGAATTTAATACTTAGGTGGTCTGATAAAATAGAAATACTAATAAAGAAATAGGTACTCCCAACTTGAAGACTTCGATTTTAGCGAATCATTATTTGAATTTAGAACACGATAAAGCAACCAAGAAACGATTTTTTGTTTCGAAAATTCTTTCTGAAGGGATGAAATCAACCTCTAAATACCGTGGCACTTTTTCGTTTTTGGATATTTGTCCAGGGATCTTAGAAATTTCTGTAAAAAAAGAACTAAAAATAGGTAGGTCTTTTCATGAATCGCTTATTTCATTGATGAGTATGAGCCGCTGAAAAATCACCGTTGTTGATCGGCTTCCGGCTTTCCCCCTTTTGTAGGATTAATTGGGTAAAAAAGTAGTATTTCGCTAATATCTCAAAAACGCATAGTCCAACTGAAAAATGTACGAGGAAAAAATTAAAAGGTACTAAATTCTGCGTAAAAAAACTTCTATAATATTTTTTTGTAAATACAACTGTTCTTTCGATAGTGCCCGATAAATATGCAAAACAAGCGATTCATGGAAGGAACTACTTATTTTTAGCTTTTCTACCGAGTTCCCACTTTTTAGTCTAATACCCTGGGACTATATAACTTTATAATAGTACGAGATAGAGCGAAAAGTCAAATACAAAAATAATTCAGTTTTATACGATCCATCACACCACTGTAAAAAAGTTTTCGACGACGCATAATTTTTAAAGATATAATTTGTTTTATGCTGTTTTCTTCCTGCAACGTGTACCATATAAACCTGAACGAGTTTTGTATTCAAACTTTTGTCCAATTTCATACTGTTGTAAAGTTGTATCTAAAGAACGAAGAAACGCGATAACTTTGATGGCTGATTTCACCTTTTCGATAAGAATTTCAATCGAAGGAAACTGGCTTTTGCATGCTTTATTATGCTCTAATTTCACAGAAACTTTTATTTAAATCAATTTCCCTTGTAAATATTTCTCAGACACTGTAGCCTTTGTACAAAGATGATGTTTGAATATAACCACCACTCCATTCCTAACAAAATAGCTACACTTCGAAGCACCAAGCTCAATTTCGTGAAAAATAAAGCCTCAAATGATGGTCTTAACGACATATTTCAAGTACATCAAAATCAGCGAGGTCTACACTTTTGTAAATAAATACCCAAACCGTTTGCAAAATAACGGAATTTACATAGCAGAAAGCTTAATGTCCACAAACACTCTCTTTACAGTAGAACATTCCAATACATTTTCAATACAACCACTACTACGAACATCATCTACGAGAGGATTATTTAGAACCCCCTAATAACCATCAAAATTGCTGTCTATGGTTTCATGCATCTCTTCCGCTAAAAGCCATTTCAAACCACAAGTAGTAACAATAATTTGGCCACTAGTTATGATCAGGAAACTCCCATCGAAAAACCACCCCCGTACTAGGGTAGCCGTGGAAAGTGGAGGCAGGTTCATTTCGCGTTGAAATTGCTAAAAACGGCCTGTCAAAAATCGTATAGCGACAGTCAACGACAGCGAAACGCGGGCCGGAAGGAACCTGGTTCGATGACGGATTGCGTTGTTCGTTGGCGAAGCGTGGCCGGAGGGAATTTCCAAAAAACCGGGAGACGAGCGGGTGGAGTCGGAAACACGTTTATGTATATCCGTGTCGGGGGTATTTTCGTGTTTATGTCCGCTTGCCAGGTGCGCAAGTACGCACATCGACGCGTGAAACGACGACACGACCAGCCCAGGCGTAGGATTTTAATAAGCGGCTAGTACAGGAAGCCCATAAACGATCCGCGATGGTGCGCGTTGAAGCGCCGCGCAGAAAGCGCGTAACACGCAAAACATAATATTCGAGGCCCGGGCCAATTAATAACACCGTTCACTTGGGCGCTGTCGAAATTTCACGCTCGTTGCCACGTCCCCATCCACCTTTTCCGTCGCAACGAAAACGACGTTGCGTTCGACAATAATGAGCTTCGATGTGTGTTTTCCTCGTGGTCATCGTGCCTGTGTTTTGCTGGTGGTCCATGTGCACGCTAACTGGGGACGTAAACTGTCGTTGAAGGAAGTTTTGGGACAGGTATTAATTAGAAACGCGGGTGTCGTTGATACAGTATGGGAGTTCTCGGAAGGAGACACTTTTGTCACACGTGACTGGTGTTTGGATGTGTTTGGTGGACAGAGGCAATGCTGGTTTAAGAGCGATGGAGAACGATGAGAATTTAGGGATGTGTAAGGAATACTAGTTGCGGGGTGTAATAGTGTCTCGTGTGAAATGGCTTTAAGGGGTTAACCTAAGTAGTCAGGCGGCCGAAAAGTCGCGAATGTTTGTGAATTTTTTTGAAGAAGCGGAAGAATAGTATTTTCTCAGAACTTTTTGCACTTAAAAAAGCAATATTTAAAGAGCATTTGGTAATTTTTTTGTAGAAAAATATGTACTTTATAATAAAGTTACAAGTGATATCTAAGATGCCCTTTTAAAAAGTTGTTTTTGTGGTGAACACTGCCATTCGGAACCAGATTATTTAAAATCCTGAAACAAAAAAGATTTCGTTAGTATATTAATGTATCCCCTGATTGACGGAGGGAATTTCTAAAAACGTTATTTTTAAATACATGAAAAACATGAAAAATAAGATTTTTAGAAGTGACGATCTTTTGAACAGTTCTCTAACTGCACTTTGTTCAAAAGATCGTCACTTCTAAAAACCTTATTTTTATGTTTTTCTGAGAGTGGTCGACTAGTAATACATGGTCGACTACTGGTGTCTTCACCCTACGATGTACTTATTCAGAAATGAAATTAATTCTGTATTAATGAGGATCAATAAAATTATTAAAACTTCGCAAAGATTAATAGCGTAATTTAAAAGAGGAGAATAGAATTGGTCCGTAGATCATTAATTTGTTCCACGTATCTCGTGTCACTGAAACTGCTGACACGCGTTCAAGGAGGCTGTGTTCCTGAAAAAGGAAAAGAAAGTTAACGTGTATTTTCTATCCACTAAGCTAAAAGGAAAGATAGAAGTGATCTTTAGAGAGGACGCTGAATCGTGGACAAACGCAATCACGTTCTCCCGCGAGTCTCTCGAGGAACGAGTGCGAAGTCAACAATTTTTGTTTTATTTATTTATCCTCCTGATGTCAGCCGCGATAGTAGCTGGAGCAACTAATGCAATTCTAGACACTTTACTATCCCGCGCAGAAATTGAGTTTTTAGTTCAATGGACCGATTTGAAATTAAATAAAGTGGTGTGCAAAAGTTATTACGCGACAATCCGCAACTTATTTCATTGTTTCCAAACTAACTTCTATTCTGGTTTAATTCCATGATCATTTTACTAGTAAACTGTATTTTTAGACAATTATAAAAATTAATTAATTCCCCAAATCATGTTTGTCAAATTAGACATTTGTTGACAAAGTTTAATATACGCGATATTAAGCGATTACGTTATTTGGTTATCTACATCTATTTTCCGTATACATGTGTCAGTTTTAAGTATTCAGTTTTAAGTAGTTTTAGGTGGTTAGGTTCACAACAGCTGACAGCTGTACCTCGCCTTTTGCATTCTTCTACTTTTACATGTGGTATATAATTTCTAACTATTTTTCTTTTTCTTGTCGTCTCATATATTTCCTTTCGTAATGTTTACTGTGCAATAAAGAATTATTATTATTACGATTATATGTAAACTAGCTTTAATACTCGGCTTTGCCCGAAGTTTAGATTCTGATTTTACAAAAAAAAAAGATTTCTTTTTGAGAAAATAGTCACATTCATGTGGATTAGTTGGGCATAATGAGCTGGGACACATTTTGTGACCCCAGAGTTTACCGTTCAAAAGTTTTTAGGCGACAGACAAACACACACTTTTTGCTTTCTATATTAAGATGACACAGAATTTTTCACTCGCGTTTGCGAGAATTCTCCTTTTTACAGAGGGTCTTATTTTCTAGCTTCTGAATTATCTCCTATTTCGTTACAGCAGTTAACACTACACGCATCCTCTTTAATGGCATCATATACATAGTGTCTTAGGTTTTTCCCCAAAACCCATTGCCAGCATATTCTATGAGTAAAAATAACAAAAAAAACTCACATAAACATAGGCTTATAAATGCTTTATTAAAAAGTTGTAACAAAAACACGAAATAACAACGGACAGGTTTTTCGTTCGATACGGCGTTTGATACGACCTGAAATAGTAAACGCAGCCCGCACAAACAGATTAGATAAATATCGTAAATCGGTTCCCACGCTGTGCTGAACGAAAAACGAGTCCGTTCGTATTTCGTATTTTTGTTAAAACTTTTTTAGGCCATTCGGTTAGTAGAACGTTCGGATACTGCACCTCCAAAATGCCAGTCGCCAAAATTTTCCCAGCTGCAGAACTCTCTAGATAACGATAAATCGACTTTGTCACGTAGCGGATATTACAAATGTGTCTGCCAACGATTTATCACGGATCGTTGCACAGTAACGATCCACAAAGTGCGCATATTGCACGCTTGATTTTCGACTCCCGTTAGAGGGGTAGGAGGGAGGGCAGTGTTGCGCCATGGTCCATTGAGTTCGTTGAAAGCTCCGTGAAATTTCACGCCGTAAATGTCTGGGTATGTGAGCAGGAACACTTATCACAAAAAACCAGTCGATCCACTCGGGAAGCCCTATCATTAATTTCCTAAGCAACGACGCATTGTGCCCCTCCTCATAATTTCACAGACGTTTCCGCGCGTTTAGCGTCCTCTCTGCTCTCTGTTCACAATTATTAGCCCCCCATTACGTCATCTCTGCTGCCGCATGCACGACCAGTTTTTATATTCGGATAAGAAATAGCAGATAAATACCTACAATGCAGAATTCGTCACACGAGAAATCTTGAGGAAAGAAAGAAGATAGAATAAAGTAGATACCAGCTATTATAAATGGTTCCTTCCAATGATTTATGGGGAAGTCTCGTTGAATCTGTCACTTTCTATACCTACTTAGAAAGAAAGTACTCAGCTATTGTCTCCATGCCTCCAGGTAATAGCAAAATTGGCTTCAGTAAGAATGGCACAGAAGTAACACCTTAAAAATAAAAAAATTACTGTCAGTAGGATTACACTTCAACAACATAAAAATCAAAGAGATCAACATAGTGGATGTAGTATTTTAAATCAAGGAAATACCTCGGTTAGTAAACTTTTTTTAAATGAAAGTAAGGTTTCCCATTAGGGCTCTAACGAATATTCAAATAATCTAAATATTCGAATATTCGAATACCAGAGAATTCGAATTTAAGATTTGAATTTTCGAATGTTTCTAATTATTCGAATACATATCCGAATTATTGAAAGAAACTATTCGTATTCGAAATTATTCGAATTATTCAAAGAAACTATTCGTATTCGAAATTATTCGAATTATTCAAAGAAACTATTCGTATTCGAAATTATTCGAATTATTCAAAGAAACTATTCGTATTCCAAATTATTCGAATTATTCAAAGAAACTATTCGTATTCGAAATTATTCGAATTATTCAAAGAAACTATTCGTATTCCAAATTATTCGAATTATTCAAAGAAACTATTCGTATTCCAAATTATTCGAATTATTCAAAGAAACTATTCGTATTCGAAATTATACGAATTATTCAAAGAAACTATTCATATTCGAAATTATTCGAATTATTCAAAGAAACTATTCGTATTCGAAATTATTCGAATTATTCAAAGAAACTATTCGTATTCGAAATTATTCGAATTATTCAAAGAAACTATTCGTATTCGAAATTATTCGAATTATTCAAAGAAACTATTCGTATTCGAAATTATTCGAATATTTACAGGTTTATTCTTTATGCTGCGCGCTGCATCGTTTTTGTTAGACATTTTGTGTGGACTTATTTTAACGATAAACAGAGTTTGCATAAATGGACGAATACGTACGAGCAGACACTGTATTTTACGTTCATTTCACCCGCCGTTACAGCGTCGAATGTTAAAGAGCACCTATATCTCGGCTTCCTAGTGCCACTTTGGTATCGTGCGATTGATCGAGCCTCGAACAGCCAGAGGATCTCGTGCACGATTCAGGGAAACTCTCTCGGAGCCCTTCTGCACAGGGTGGACCGAAAATCGTGTGATTAGAACCTGGATATACAGAGATATATGTGGGGGTGCTTTAAATCAGTGTTTCTCAACCCGAGGCAACAGAATGTTTCAAGGGAGCCACAGGCGAAAAATCAAGTTTAAGGGAAGCTAGAGGAAACTCTAAGGGAGCTACAGTGAGAATTTTATGAAAACGATTAAAATTCAATATGTAAATTATTACAGAAATATAAATTCAAAACAATTTTATATTTAAATAAAATACAGAAGTAAATTTGAAAATGGTCAATTTAGTGACTAAATAAAGTAAACGTCAATTTATTACATATTTTTTTTAAAAACAAAATATGTAATAAATATAATATATGCATATATATAAGTAGGAACGTATGTAATTCATAAGGAATATGTTATAATTATTTCTATTAAAAATCCATTTTTTAATTTTAAAATAAACGGTGCAATTTTTAATGTTTATTTTATTATTTCTCTTTCCTCCGAATAACTACTATTATGGGTGGACCGACAGGAAAATATGAAACTCAAAATGCGGCGACA
Organism: Andrena chrysosceles; assembly: GCA_963855975.1. NCBI lineage: Eukaryota > Metazoa > Arthropoda > Insecta > Hymenoptera > Andrenidae > Andrena > Andrena chrysosceles. The sequence goes on from OY979767.1 coordinate 23,434,900, forward strand.
GGTCAAAGGTTGAGAATCTACGCTTTAAGTAGAGAGGAATGTAGGGTAGAACTTTCAAACATTCATTTTCTTATGTTTTTCTCATAGTGCAGAGTCTTAAAAAGGCAATGATGGCAACATTGTTAGAAACAACAAAGCTATAAGCATTTTCCTGAACGAGAAAGACAAAATGCAGGGGGTGTTTTAAGTGGGGAATAATGCAGTGTACAACTCTCAGCAAATCGGCTTTGTTGTAATGTTTCATGGTTTAGGACCCTCGAAAATATGCTGCTGAAGGATATTACTATAATTCCTAGAAATAATGGGAGTCTATGCAAATGCGAAGTTCATAAAGCCCCTGTTGGGGGCATTCGCTTATCTAGCATTAAGCTTACAATTAGGTAATTTTGGGAATAAAGTTCTTGACAGTATTTTGTATCAATAACACGTCTTTCCTAAATCAATGGCTGGCTACATTCTCAGGGTAGATAAATAAATACACCTTTTTCAGACATATTAGGGATTTTCGAATATCCATTTAACTGCAATACATTCATTACCACAAGTAAGATATTTGCAATAGACCAACGTCATCTATACGTGCCTTCAACGATTTTCAATTTTACATCGATAACAAGAACGAGGTCCACTTTTCCAAATTTTTAAATCACATCCTTAATGAATGTTCTTATTTTATTTCAGCTCACATTACTCCATACATTGCAACTCGTAATTTGTCAATAATAATGTTTGAATTATATTATAAATTTATTTCTACACATTTTGATTGAAAGAGAACAATGTTCCTCTTCCTCTAACGTAATCTATTACGTACAGATTTCCCAAGCGGATTTTCCTATAGTAATCCCGAGCTCATTAAAATTGAGAAATCACTGAAAAATTGAAATTCTCGAAAGCGAAGGCTACTTTAGCCATACCTATGTTTTTCGGTTAAGACGACTTCCATCCCCGCTGAACGTACGTTGTTAACGACAGCTTAAGAGAAATAACCGATAATTGGCAATTACGCCATAAATCCAATCAGTTGCGTGCTCAAACACCCTCGACACGTCCTCCGTCGCATCACGACTTTCGTCCCGTCCTTTTCGTCTCCGCAGCGATCGAGCTTTTGCAATTGCACGTAATCAATCGGTATTGTAAGTGGGATATAGAACTCGAGTCCGTGCGCGGCACAACTGGGTGTAAAAAAAAAAGAAGATGGAAGAAAAAAGTGGATCGACACTCGTTGAGCTGTGCTGGCGTACGGTTAACGATGTCGATCGATAGTATTCTCGATCCTGTTGTCCGACTATTAAGCGGACCAATATTTAAAACGGGCGGATTGATATTACGAAACGCGATTGGAGTGGCCATCTCGAAACGATGCCGATTAATCGTTCCGCGCTCCTGTAGCTCGATCGTTTGGCGGAATTATTAATAGCTCTGGCGCTGTTAGAAACGGAAGTATTTGCTGGTCACTCGGCTCGGATACGTTGCCCGCGATTTTTCCCGCTTTTTGGGGCGGCTGCACATACATCCCTGTGCTGGTTTCGATAATATTCGCAGCACAATGTTTGCTGATGGTTTCGAGCGTAGGTACTCGCGTAACGGGTAAGGTAAATGTCCCAATTTCTGCTCATGTACCGATTCCTACTCATTTCGTATTTTTCTCATTATTATAAATGTTACGTTTGTACTATAGTTGTAACAAAATAATTTTAAATTATTTGAACGTTTACGCGAGTGTTGCACGAGGTGGGGGCTAAATTAAGTACAGCCTAAGCAACGAAAAAAATGTGAAATAAGAGACTCATGATTTTGTGATCATGTTCTAGCTGTTTGTGCTAAGGAACAGCGCCACCATTGGCATTCGAGAATTAGGCACAAGGTGGCCATTATAGTGAAAATTGTTGTTTAGTAAAACATACAGAGATTATACAGTGCTCTCCATTTAGATTTTTCACGATTTCTAATATTCTGAAGTAAAAAACAGGTGAGTAAGTTTAGGGTCAAGTAAATACCGTCATGTTCGTATTTCTACTCACCCAAAAATTTTAGTAAGATAACCTCAAAATCAAAGTAATGTAGTAACCTCTATATCTATTCGAAGGCATGTTATTTTTTTTATCATTCTTTTATGTTCTAAAAATAATTTTATTTACATTTTTCATAGTTTTAATATGGAAGATAATTTAAAAACAAAACAAATGGCAACAGAAAAAACGAGTAAGCCTCAGTATACTGATGAAAGCATAAGAAATGCAATAGATGCTGTTTCTAGAGGTGTATCAGTTAGGGCTGCCAGTAAACAATATAACATACCATTTTCAACATTGAGGTGCAAATACAAAGGAATATACCCAATAGGGAAGAAAAGCGGTCCACAGACTATATTAACAAATAACGAAGAAGAACGATTAGTTCAGTGGATTTTGTTTGTAGGCAGTAAAGGTTTTCCATTAACCAAGAATATACTGTTGAATAGTGTCGCATTGTTAATAAAACAGTTGGAAAGGGAAAATCCATTTAATGGTGGTAGACCAGGAAGGCATTGGTTTGAAGGCTTTTTAAAACGACACCCAGAATTATCTATACGTACACCACAAAATCTCAATTATTTTTATTATAATAAATATTTTTTCCAAATTATAAATAGTTGTATTTGTTATTATGTTATAACACCTTTCCATAAAAGATGTAACTTATTCTAAGCTGAAACGGCAACATATTGTGTGAGCAGAAATTGGTACAAATTGTGAGTAGAAATACGGACATCGGTATTTCTCGTGAGTAGAAATACGGACATTTGGAGCATTGTATTTAATTACAAATTACTAATAATTAAACATCTTGAAATATCTTTTATAATATTTTTTGAATTAGTTGATGTATTATTAAGGTATTAACCAATTTCTCTGCAAATTTTGACCACAAACAAATTTTTTACACATTCTTTATGACGAGTAACCTCTTAAATGAGTAGATTTTGGGACATTTACCTTATTGCTTGGGAAACGATTGTAGGAGAATTTGAAGTTCTGCGAGTCGTTGGGGATGGTTAGTAGTGGTGAGTGTAAAATTTGGGATATAATAATCTTAGAATGTTATAAATAATTTTGGAATGCAGAATTTGGGGGACAGTAATTGTAGGATACAACGTTTGTGGTATAATAATTTTAGGGTATAAAATTTGGGGTATTATAAGTTGGGTGTACAAAATTTGAGACATGAAAATTTTTGGAATTTCAGAAAATTTAAAATTGAACCATGATTTTTGTTATTTAATTGCGAAACGATGTTTATTCTGTGCGTTCGAGTGTTATACAGTAAACCCTCCTATAACGCGGTACTCAAATAACGCAGAGCGAAATTGCGACAGTCCTATAACGCGGTACCTACTTTCCAACGCGGTTTCCATATAACGCGATACGAATTAATATGATTTGTACTATGTAATTCTGAGTTTCTTATAGAGCGGTTTCCATATAACTCGGTACGAATTAATTGCGTTGACTGTATAGTAGGGTGACTGTACATAATATCGCCAGGCAAATATTAAATCGCTGTCAATTGAATAATAAATGATATTTTTGCATGCAGTTCGTTTCAAAGTAAAGAGAAATTATTCATTTTTCATGTAGCATAATTAGAATCGTTGAAACCTGCAAATTTTTATGACATGCAAAAATCGGGTCCTGTAAAAAGTGTACCTAATATCGCCAATTCAAGAAATATTGATTAATTCATGTATATATGAGTTTTTAAAGTTATTTTCACATTTGCTTTTATTATTTCTTGCTCTATAAATCTTATGTTATCCATTTTTATTAGAATAATATGGAAATTTAAAAATATAGGGTTTTAAATATTTTATTTTTTACATTCTGATGTACATATTGGACAAATAAAGTTTATTTCGGTTGCTCCGCACATTTCGTGACCTCTCCCGTAACAAACATTACATCGGAACCATTGTTCTCTGGTAGACGGCATTGAGAACACGCATACTGCTAAAACAAAAAATTTTCATTAGGAAAAATAGTTAAATCGATTTAATTTCTTAAGTACATCATTAATTAGGCATTTCTAGTAGATATTCTTGCATTCACAGAATTATTAGACTTACCTTCTCCGACTGTAATGTAAAATTGTGATAGCCCAATAAATTTTTACACTATTAAGATCCTCTAAAATCCTTCCCGTTCTGTAATTGTTAATCACATGATGCTGCAATTACAGTATGTGTTCCTACATATGTTTAGGTACTAATTCAGTGCATAACCGATAAATTTTAGAGCTTACTTTGCTATAGCCAGTGGCGATATTAGGAACATGGGCGATATTAAGTGTACAGTCACCCTAAGAGTTTTCATTAATATTGAAGTTAGGTTCGATACAAAACTACACATTTTGTGAACATGCTCGAATTTGATTTGAATTTATTTGAATCTCCGTTTTTGAGTTATCACTGCAAAATAACAGAAACATTTTTTAAAAAGCCTCTGTAGCGTCATATATAATGCAGACTTTTGACTAAACAAACATGTTTTTTAAAGCTTACGATCTTAATAAACTTATAACAAAAAACAAGTCTCAGTTCCAATTTGTCTCTTTGTAATTAATTGAAACAGAAATGCTTCATTTTAGACAGAAACGACTGCCTAGTACCCTTAAGAGCCTTACCCATCCAGACTAAAGTTTACGTTTTAAACGCTGTAAGCTCTTTTATATTCGTAGCAATAAATAATGTACCAGTGTACATAACCCCATGGTAACAAGTTCCTAACAAACTTCCTAGCACCAAACGAGAATTAATAATTAATCCTCTTTACACTGCCGTGCCATAAACTTTTATTTCACGTTTCAACAACGGCGTGTAATTCCTCGAGCAATATTGATTAACCAAAAAAGTACATAAAACATCATCAAGCATTAAAACTTCTCAACTCCACATTTTACCGACTTTCCATATTCACATCTCAAGCATCTCAGCTGAAATTCAAATTTCTCAAAAGATACAAAAAACAATAACGCTTCCCGGGTTAACCATTCACCAAGCAATTTACGAAATTTTCTCAGCACCCCATCGACAGTGATCCATTAACCAAGAAGGATACACGTCAACTAAAAAAAAAAAACAAAAACAAAAGAAACTTCGGGACTTCACCCGCTTACACCGTCGAACAGTTAATCCCCGAAGTTTATTAAAAGACTAATTGTTGCTCGTCACTAGTTCCATTACATTAATTAAATGGAAATGTTTCCTGGCGAATACCCCTCCCGAACTGGAGCAATTTATCCTCGACTCGCGCCGTTCGCGTAATTAACTGCCGCAACGGGAACTTTTATCGAAGGCAGTTGTTGTTTCTTCCCCCGAAGCGCGCTTGATTATTAAAAGCGCCTCCATGGGACGGGTATCGGGTAAACTCGCTTAAAAGATTTATCGCCGGGCCCGGCCTGATCCCCCTTTGTCGCGCAACAGCCGTTGTCGCTTTGTGTTTCCCCACACGAAATTTGCCAGCCGCCTTGAAAGCTGCCCGTGTCGCGCGCACGTGTCACGAAGAGCTTGTCCGGGCTTTTAGACAGCTTCTAAACGGACGTGGTGGCCCATAGTCGCGAGGCGTTTGAGGTTCGTTTGATTCGCGTTAGCGAGCCCCCAGCGTCACCGACATTTCATAACTGCCTCCGATGGCACCAGTTTCGCTCTGTATCCTACGGAGCGTCGCTCCACGACTCCCAAGTCGCTAGGGTAAACTGCACGGACGTGTTTCGAATTGTACGACGGTGGGACTGTTTCGGTGGGACGAGTTTCGTGCGTTTTGCAGGTGCATGGATGGAGGCAGATGACGCAAATACGTTTTTAAAAGGATCTCGAGGAAGAAGGTTGCAAAATGGTAAAGGTGCTTTTTTTATATTGTGTGGTGGTACTTTGGGGATGATTGCTTGGAAACGATTTGTAATTGGGCGGCACAAGATGAGTATGTAGATAGGAAAATTTGTACGGCTGGAATTTATGTCCTTTTTCTAATGGCAAAGGGAGGTTCTTATCATTCTAATTTAATCGGCCGAAAAATGAAGCTATGTTTAAAGTTTTTTTTCTCAATAAATACAACACATAATGAGATAAATATTTTTAGAATTTTTTCAGCTACTATTATACAAAAAAATAAAAATATTGTTTTTAATTTGTTTCATATTTTTTTTTGTAGCGTCAATGTGTTCGTCGGGCTCATAAAGAGGATTTACTGTACTGTCAAATACAAGAACAATTATATCGTTCAGTGATACATTTAATGTCTCACATTATTCCTAATTAAAGGAAGTAAAGGTGTAGAACAAGTAGCAACCATAATTGGTAACTAGTAAGAAAAATGCAAGGCAAATTTTCTCTTTTGTACTCCTTTGATATCTATTTCCTTCGTCGATAATACAGTCAAGTAGAAATGCCCTATATGCGGTCAGACATGCGTCAGTAGAACAAGTCGTGAATACCTTTCATGTTACTCTACCAACTATGTTAGGAATATCTTACCGATAAACACACCATTTTAATATATAAAATAATATTGAAAAACTGATGTCTTCCGTTTGTTTTTAATATTTAAAAATTGTCTTCAGATATGTTATCACAACTGTTTCATAAAGTATGTACTCCTTTAATACATTTTTTTCAAATAAATCTGCGTTCTATCGTTAATCTTCTATAAAGTATCACATTAAAGTTCTATTACTTATCACTTTACATATATATAAAAAAAAACACTAAATCGTTCTCCACTCTTTACATCCCTTTACTAATACCAAAACTCCCCACAGTACTCTTCACAACTCCCCACAGTACTCTCCACAACTCCCCACAGTAACGCCGCTAAAAATCATCCAAGTTCTCAGGAAGTTCTTATAATCTTCGCGGCGCGATCGAGGATCGTCAAAGGGTTCGAAGAAGTTCCGCCGCGGCGCTGACACTCCCCCCGCTTCGACCTCGGCTTCTTACGCGAAACTTGCGCAATTAGCAGGGGAACGGCACTCGGAGGTAAAAGCAACGAAAGGATTCATTAACGAGACTAATCACAAGGCCGATTGTGAAACGCAACGACGAAATAGCATCGCGAGAACCGGCAGGAATTATGCCACTTCCTTAATCGCAGGCTGTTAATAGAAATTAGAACGATACCGTGGATCTCGACGAGCTCAAGCAACTCAACCCCCAGAATAATTATTATCAACTTCCAGCTTCTCCAGTCCGATCTCTACGACACTCGCGTCAGGCAATCAGCGTCACTTCTTCCCAAGACAGGGGACAGCTCCAATACATAATCTCTGTCTCCCCACTTTGGCAGAATAGGATTCCACGGTACGTCGGAGGGATTGTCGCTGGGGCGACCGATTTGAAATTCGGTTACAGGCTTCGTTACCCTCATTTCGCATCCCTTCGGGCTGTCGTCGACCTCGCCGTGGGAACAGCTTCGAAAGTCCCATAGAGTAGGAGTTTCTCAACTCGTTTTCACGAACCGTTTGTGCCAGGCGCTGGCGATATCTATACGCCCACTTTCGTCTCATCTAACCTCCCCTCCCTTTTGTTTTTTGCCTGGCTACCACCCTCGAATTCCTCGCCTCATGAAGGTAATTGCAATCCCATCTGGAGAGGGACAAAGCATAGACCTTAAAGGAGTGGAAGGCATCGCGTGGTAGCTAAGTGTGTTTATTGCTGTTTTTGGGCTTCATCTATCTTCGTCGGGCACTGTTTTGTACGCATTCTCTGAATTTTAGGGAGATGGAACGTCCGTGTTTGTGTTTTGTGCCTGTGGGGCAAATATTTTTGTGAATTATACCAAAATTGTTAAACTAAAATGCAACGTAACAGGGTTTCGAATTTACGGAACTAAAACGTACAGTAGCGGACAAAAAAGTTACCACTTTTTCGACCCACCCTAATTCTATTACTTTTCAATATCAATTCAAAATTGTAGTATATGCCTAACATACATATTCTGAAAGAGAATTGAAAGCTGTATAAAATCCAGTTACAGTTGAATTTATTTAACTAACAATCAAAAAACCGCACATAACATTAAACAAGACAACACACTTTTAAAGTCAACAAAAAGTTACCACTTTTGAACATAAAAACATCTAATATTTTGTGGGGGGACATTTTGCTTTTAGGACAATCTAAAAAGTTGCTAAACGTGGTAACTTCTTTGTCGGCCCCAAAAATGTGTTACCCCCTTTAATATCATACAACACTTTTGCTTGTCAGTTAATTAAATTCAACTTTAACTGGATTTTATACATCTTTATATTCTCCATCAGAATATGCATATTAAATATACCACAGTCCTAAATGTATGCTAAAAAATAACAAAAATAGAACAAATCGAAAAAGTGGTAACTTTTTTGTCCGCTAGTGTAATATTAGAGAGTTTCGTGTTTACTGACCTAAACTGCTATGTAAAAGAATTTTGAATTTAAATTTACAGCCACCTTCGCTGGTTGGTCCATAGGAGGCCACTTGTAAATGAACTGTTATGAGATAGAAATATTTAATATTCTTTCTTCCGAAGTCGTGAAGGGCTCGTTGTGAAAAGGAGTAACAAATAAAAAAATGTATCACTCGAAATGTTTCGTTAATTCTACGAGAAGTCACATTTTTACTATTTTTTTATCTGTGTTATCTGATCCATCCAACCAAATTCCGGTTCAAATGTAAGAAGCTTTATAATACCGTTCTGTCATTGTCTGACAGAATTAATTATTTTTTTCCTTCTTACCGTTCTCTCATTTTTTTCAGCCAGTTGAATTGATGTCAGAATATTCCAGGAGCGTTACGGTTACAATGACTGTTCGTCGCGGCGTCAGACCAAATGTGTCATCGAAGGGACAATGAATTTAAAGCACAGCACCGAGGTTCTCATTATTCTGGCGCTCTTTAAAACTTTTGAAGGTCCTTTCTTCCTTTCACTCTGAAACGGTTTTTGTCAGATTTTCCTGGCCCAACGGTCTTCTCATTAAACTTGAGCAGTAATTAATCGTTGAACGAAATGGTTTTGATTAAAATATTGATCGATCGAATCATTATCGCCGAGGTTAATTACAGTTTATACAGTACACTCGTAATTTTCAATTAGTATTGCATAATTGATTCTTATAAAATAACACATTGCTCTAGTAACTTTTGCAATTTTCCACAAACGATGTTATTAGCATTGACTTAATAAATGTATATATTTATATTTCAATATTCTTTAATATTATGCCCATCCAATTTGCCACTTGCAATTACCCATGTAATAATTTCAATAACGAATAATTTAACCACACTCAGGGGTGGTATTTTCAAGTTCATTACAGTTAGACTCAAACGCATCTATCATCATTTACGTATTTTTACAAACAGAATCGTATTTGAACAATTTTAAATTAGTCACTGAATTACATTATATGTATACAACGTATAACTCATAAATTTGTTCCCAAAAGACTGACACATTCGATTGGTCACATTGTGCCACAGTAGCCTTATAGTTGGTATTAAAATTATGAATCAAGTGGTATCAATCTAATAATCAAGAAACAAAAACAAGGCAGTTGCGTTCACAATAAGATAATTTTAATTTATGTGAGCAAAACTGTGGGTATTACTTACAAATTGAATATTGAGTAATATTGTAAGTACATAGTTACCTACTAATATCTTATTATAAACAGCATTTTTTGTAGACAAGGGAGGAATTAAAATTGTATTGTTCCTCGTGATCCTCCATGCTCCTACCCACCCTCCTTCGCAAGACCTGCGAAAATGCTCTTATCGAAGAGAGGATTTTCGTAACATCGGCCGACTAAATCCTCCATGTTAGACGTCGTAAAGGCTGAACATCTAAACCTTCCACCCATCTCCCTAATCTTCTTTTCTCTGCCTTGCCTTCTCGTCTGTTACGCGTCTATGGCCTTTGCTCTGCTTTCTGCCTTGGATACGAGAAGGCGTCTCGGCTTAGCACGAAAGACGATTGAACCGTTTGTAGTACCTACTTCCAAAGAACGCGCTCTTCATATTATAATATACAGGGTGTCTAATTATTCACTGGTCTCCTTAAAGAGGATGATTAGAAAGATAAAATAAAGAAAATAATGTTCCACGTCTACAACCACAATCATTAAGGGTGACAAGTTGATACACTTTGCTTACATCCAAATAGCATTTTTTCTTTTATTTTGTATGTATTTTATCAACTTGGTACGTGTAATATATAGAAGAGGAAGGGCGAAAGTATATTTTGTCACATTTGTTATTAAGTAATTAATTCAAACAAAAATTACAAAAATTTAGAATTGAGAAGCTCTCCTCATTTTCCCGAGTTTCGATGAAGGCCCGAATCTTTAGATCTTCCAATTAAGCGACACAAAACGAAGTAATCCGGCGATAAAAAGAAGAAAGGGTGGAAATTCTGCTTTCAAAGATCGAAATGGTTGCGCAAGGTTATGGACCCCATTCTCATTCTCGTTTACCACCCTTTTACGCCTTTCTAACTGCCGTCCTCGGTGCCGTCGACGTCGTCAGTTCCTGCGTTTCCCACCTTGATAAAAGTCCCGAAATACAAAAGAATTTTCCAGGCAGTTTCACGCTAAGCTCGAAACTTTTCCATCTTTCTGGCGTCTCCTCTGCCTACTTTCTTCCCTCGCTTCTTCTCCACCGGTTCGCGTCCCCTTCCCACAACTTCGCGTCTTCTTCCACCTGTACGCCTAGCACAAAGCTGCATTCAAATTCTCGCCGTGAAAATTAAGGATCACCCCCTGCTTCCACTGGCGCGCTGCAGCTTCTCAACGTGGAAAATTAAGGGGCGCCACGGAGAATCGAATTTCAATGAAAATCGAGAGCCCCCTGTTTCGGGAGCTGTTTCTAGGAAGTAACGGAACTAATCCTCGACGTCATTACGCGAAAAGCTGAAGATGTAGGATACGCAATTGAATTTTATTGTATACCGTGTAGCAGTTTTAATGTTTCATATATTTTAATATTCTGTAACGTCTAATTTCGGTCCGAATTTTTTGATATAATACATGTAGTAATAAATAGGTTTTCAAATCTTTTTCCAAAATTGTGGTGATTTCGATGATTTGTCCTTCCATTTAATTGGTAAATTTACCAATTTATCAGTTTACAAGAAATTATATTTTAATATTTAACAAGGATATTTCCACGTTGAAATTTTTATGCTTCAATTTTTTTTTATTTCCTTTATTTTGAAAAATGAGAGAACCATTTTATATGTTCTCACACATTTCCTGCACATTTCACAATCAGAATAACGCATGCTACCCTAGCATTGAATATTCCTCTGATTATAACGTAAGCGCGCTTTTCTATCGTCACGACATGTTATTTTAACATATATATCCGTCAAACCATTATGCAGTTTTGTTAACGTTCAAATGAACGGGAAACTCAACGAAACGGACTGTGAAGTGTGACGACGAATTTCATTTCGCGCTTCAACCAAAGTTTTAACGTATCGCGTTTCAGCGTTTGTTTCGAGAGGGAAAGTTATAATTTTGAATTCTACTGTTGGACGTAAGAAGGGTCTCAGTACCAAAACTCAGTTCCGAGAAAAGTATCTGTAAATATTACGAAGTTGGATATTTTTTATACATAGTGAAATTGCAAAACTGTCTATAATATTTAAAAATTTTGTATATATCCTTTGTAGTTGCATTATTAAAATGGGAATTATGTAATAAAATAATCAGTGAAAATAATTTTAATTATAGCCCCCTTAGGCTCGTCTTGCATAAAATGGAGAAGTGTAGAAAAAATGTTGGTTTTAACATTATTTTTTATTTGATATTTGCATAATATTAGAAAATATATAGTCATAAAAATAGTCATGTATATTTTATGTATGTTTTAGCTTAGATACGAGTTAGGATCAGTTGACCAACATTCGTTTTACAAAATTTACCATAGCTTTGTCAATTTTAAAGATACGGCAATGTAAGTTACAGTGCATATGTAAAAGAGAATGAGGAGTCTAATAATGCGTTTTATGCAAGAAGGGCCTGATTGTACTGAGGCCGTTCTTGTATCCAACAGTATATGTAGATGTCGAGCGAAAGATATAACATGGATGGGTGTAGGGCGGTTTGAGCGAACGAATATAATTTGATAGTCTTTGGCATACATCAATTTGACTTTCAAACACGTTTTTCTTCGCTGGATTAATCAAAACTTGGAAAACTTGATCCCGTTCAGTAATGGAATTGTTTGAGACATTTTAATTCATAGCCTTTGTCAGCTGAAAAAGTGTCTTAAAAACAGTATTCATTTCATTTTCATTTCATTAATGTTAATTATCTCTCTTCCAGCATTTATTTGTATGGATTTCATAGTGAATTTACTGCATTTACACAGAAGAATATTTTTCGCAATTTTAATTACTTGAAAAATCTGACAAATAGTAATTGTCTTTGTAAAAATGAAAATTTATTCGGTCTCCACGAACGTTCCACGTAGAATGCAGGAAGAAATCTTTTTTCACAGTTTCCATTAGTCAGAAAGTTTATCTAGAATGAACATTCATGTATTCATATATGCAAAGTTTTGCCCTCGCGATTATTCTCGTAAGAATTTCAAAATCCGGCCACTTCGTCTACGCGAGTGTTGGGTATACATAGCGACGAGGAAAAATTTTGCTACTTCCATCAGTGGAGAAGTGTCTTTGAAGAAAACATTTGTATTCTCTTTACCTACATTTTCCTATTGATTTTCCTAGTAAGGATTAAAAAGCTTATCTACGTTTGTACTGGGGGAGGGAAAGCTGATTGTCCATCTTGAATCAGGCCTGCGGATTATGTGAATGAAATATTTTGGAAATGATTTTTCAAATAATATATTATCTTATTTTTGCAAAGTTATTTTCAAATACTCGTAGGCTAATTTATGCGAACGAGCAAATGATTTTTCTCTAAGTTATCCCACTATTTGGTTACTATTCAAATGATATTTTACTTTATTTTATTTTTGAATAAGTGTCCCCTGAAATGTTTGAAAACAGTATTGCTTTCAAAGCAAACGCTCTTAAGATCATCTATTATTTTATTTGAAACACTTATCTAAAATGATAAAACAGTATGATGAGCATTATCCAAGCGTATTCATTAACATTTCAGTAAGTTGTAAAAAATTTCAGCCATATATAATAATAATTAATGGATATATGTCTCATGGTGCGCTCGATTAACGGCTGTTCTGGTGACCTACAACCAAAAAACCAAAATGATCAATAAGAGTGTGGTTATGGCCCAAGCAGATTTATAAAACAATAATAAAAAATTCACAAAATGGCGAGACTTCAAATTTAAACTCTATTGGCTTCTCTTTCGTCTTTAAACGGCCTTAAACATATGAAAGAAAAGCTCTTTCCACTCGATTCTGGTACCAGCTAGAATTATATGTTTCCTGAAGGTGTGTGAAAAAGATGAACGAGATTGGCCCACTAGAAGTTGAGATATCATGCGCACCATCATGAAAAACACCATTCTGAAAAAAAACATATCTCCATTAATTATTATTCTACATGGTTGAAATTTTTTTACAACTTACATGGGTAAAAACTGTATAATTTTTTTGTGCGTCGTCCTCACAGAAGATCTCGTCCCTCTGGCGAGAATACCCCTTATACTAAAATTGAGAAATTTGCAGAAAGAATACTTGATGAATTTGACTTCCGAGAAGCTCATATAACGAACAGAAGAAGAAGGTGTAAAAGCTGCTTTGAACAGAATTGCACAAAGGGTAGAAATTGTCCCCGCACCATCATATTTTTATAGTCTCCCCCCAGAGTTCACGCCTGAGTTTCCCCAAATTTATACGCTAACGCACCTTAAAAAGACTAAACTATACCGCAACGTAAAATTCGCCATATCGTTGACTCATAAAACAGAGAATACGAAAGTACCCTCCCCTTAATACCAATCATCGGTCGGCGAGGTTGACTTCGTCAAAATTTTACGACCCCTTACGTCACCAATAAATTCGAGCCAGCACTGTCCACGACAAGGCGTATCGTGGCGGGAAAATTGCCTGGTCGCCGAATCCGTTCGCCGAGATTTCGCCCAGTCCCTCTGATGTCGATGATAAACCACGAGGGGGTTCGATTTCGTTGGCCAGACCGGTCCCAGGCATGCAGACATCGTCGATTCCGTTGAAAAGAAGGAAACTGCTCCGGTGGAGAGGCAATTAAAGGTCCTCGGTTCGAGTTGGAGTCGATCGAATCTGGAATAGTACGGAGCAGCACCAACGTAAAGCTCGCGTGAAAAAGGGAAGATGGAGGGGGACAGAGCTAACGCGTTTCACAACCCTCCCACCCTTTTACCTTTTCTGGCTATCCTTCGCTGCCTTTCTTCCCATTTCCCGTTCGACGGCCATACAGGGCCACGGGGAGGAAGCTTTTAAATTATTGGCTGACTTACGGGCCTCTTCTTTCGCGTTGCGTTAATTTCATGGGGCGAAGGAGGGCCCTTGTAAAGGCTCCCCTTTGTCGTTCATCCCCTTCCAAGACTTTGAAGAGCCGATCGCATCGATTTTTTTTCCGAACGGGGCCTCGTTCAATTTCGCCTATCACTTCATTACCAACGACCGCCATAGCAATTACACCGCTCCACTGCGAAATGTAATCAGCTCGGCGCTTCGGCGGCCGCCCCCTCGATTTCCATAAGATGAATACGGGGTAAATATGTATGGGGAGGGAGCCGATGACCGAACAGAGGAAAATATTCCAGCGAGCAAGATGGCCGCTGCTTTTATGCTAAGCTCGGGATCGAATGATCGCTCGGGCTGCTTCTTTTCTATGCGAACGGTCGGATGAATTATCGTAATGCGATGAATGCTGAACGTGTACGGAAGCTTGCTAACAAAAGGGGCTCTCGAGGGGCCCCTTGTGCTCTTCTTCTTCGACTTCGACGCGTTCCGGAACGATCGAAGGGATGAACGAAACTGATGATCGTTGGTTTACTTTTAAGAAAACTACCCCTCTGGCAGATGGAGAATTATTTTTAATGTATGTGGGACGTTGCAGTATTTGGTGTTGGGAGAATTATGTGGGTATTTTAAATTGTAATTAAGAATGAAAGATTGGGGATTTTTTATGGGGACTAGTGTTTTTATGAATCTATTCACACATCTTTCATTACACTAACAGTGAATCTATAGTTTAATGAATTTTGCCATTGAAACTATTAGCCGCATTCTGACAGTCCAAAAGTTTAATTCCAATGATTGAAGCACTTGAGGTTTTTTTTATATGAGACACTTTTGTGATTCAGAAGGAGTATTATTTAAACATTCACACATTTTTCATTACACTTAATTTAAATCTACGTTTTAACAGGTTTTTAAATTGAGGCTGAGTTGTTTGGTAATGAGGTTTCATTCTCGCAATCAAAAAGTTTAATTCGATTAACTGACTTATTTAGGGTCGTTTGTTTCACACGAGATGATTTTCTGCCTGACGATTGGAATTTTTTATATGTCCACACGTTTCACACGTTTTTCTATCTTCCTTGAATCAGTTCGGCTTTTGCCATGCAAGCATATCTAAAGTACTAGCCGTGAGCCACAGAAGGCTCTTAAGGCTTTTCACTTCAGATTTTTGTGGCAAGCTACTACTTTTCTTTTTTAAATATTGTCACATTTTTCGCTAAATTTACATTTTTACAATCTTTTGTCGAAATATCTGAAACACCATTTGTGAGCTACCGAAGTTTTCCCCATGTTCCCTCATTCCGATCAGAGTTGGGCGTTATCTAAATAAAAAAAAATCTAACTAACTAATATTAACAAAATAAAGAATTATTTAAGTTATATTAACTTCAGATTATTCGCCGAATAAAGTTAATTTTTTTATCCGATTGTTTTTTATTCCATTCAACTTTATTCACCATATGACGAATAATTTTTTTAACTATTATTCGTTATTCGAAATTTTATTTAAATAAAAATTTCACAATGATTTCAAATGGTTGCCCCAGACATGGAGAAATGTTGTGCGGAAAAGTTCGAATAAATTAAGTAATAAAAGTAAACAATAACAATTTAAAGAATCAAATTTAAATTGAATTCAGATTGCATTGTTGTTCATTCGTTTCGGAATAAACATTACACGACAAAATAGTTTTGCGAAAACAGATTAACTGAATCGGATTTTTGGTGTCTGGTGGTTTTGGTCGGTTAACCGTGAATAAGGGGATAACCGCATGTGTATTTGGATATTTTAATACAAATTCGTCAGTGGCGTGATGCGTGCACACGTCGTTGAGGTCTGCGACCAGACAATTGCAACGATCAATCGTACGTGACTATGAAATACGAGGAAGGTACGTTGGCTACAGCAACGTGGTATGTATGTTGTTTCAAAAATATTGCATTCTCAAAGAACTATTACAAAAATCTCGTATAGCTATCTGTGCGGTGGTCAATATTTACGTTTGCAAAGTGAGATAAAAAATAAGGTTATACAGGATGTCTTCAAACCGGTGATAAAACTTAGGGGGCGGAAGGTGGCGAGAATTATTCTTGTAAAAATGGGTAGAAAATTGTGAAATAAAATTCTTCCCATATGGGACGTCGTTTTTCATTTTTAATTATTCGCACAAATACACGGGGGACTTTTTAAATCGATTTTCTCGAATACAAAACGTCGAAGAGGAAAAAGTTCTTCCTCTTTATTCAACAAACATTCCTCTCGTACACAATTTTACCATATTTAGAAAACTGCAGACTACCAGTTTTTGGTTAGATACACATTGTATACCTACCACGGTTCGAATATCGATTTCCTCGAAAATGAAGCTTGGAATAAAAAAATTTGTTCCATATTTTCTACGTAGGATTCATTTTTCATACAGAATCACTATTTGATATTTTCCCTAAGAAGACTTACACATTACTTCGTCGCATACACACGTGAAAGCTAGATTTCGGAGAAATTAGAATGGACTTGTGTTACAAAAATTGGAAATTTGGGGGTTGGTTTTGCTTAAATCAGAGAACACGTGCAATTTTCCCGCGTTCCGTATTTCCATGATGCGCGTGAATGATTTGTGCGAGGCATATGTAAAATTCGAAAAACAATTTGTACATCACTGTTTTCCAAAAATGCCCCAGAGAAAAATGTTACAGTATATTTTGCAAGTTAAAATGCATGCAGCATGCAAAATTGTTTACATATTCGAAAATCACATTCTAAAATACGTACCAAGGACATATTCACTTAAATTTTTGTAAAGTATTGCATTTGCCTTTTAGAGTTTTAACTCTTGAGTTTTTGAATCTAGGGAATACTTCAATTTTGAGAAGCTTTATACTCTATAAATCACTGTTGCAACTTATTTTTTAACTCAGTAATGTTTTGTAATGACAAAATAGAAGTACGACAAAAATGCTGTCTTCAAAGAGAAAAAGAAAACAAGAATCATTACAAAATATTAAATTTGTATGAAGGTATTAGAGATTGTAAAAATTTCGAGAATCCAATATTAAATTTCCAATCTCTGACAGAACATTCTAACATTCATGCCACAACTGCAAATTTCAACTGTACAAAGCAGCCGTTTTATCGTAAACCATTGTTTTACAAAGAGCTACACATTCAGGCAACATTTTGGCAAACGAAAATACTATCGAATTTTAAAATGAAGTTATTATTTCGCAGTTCCAAATACTCTTTTTTAGACACATTCAAAATACAGCTTGTCGAACCCAATGTTATGTTATTTTATATAAATTAATTAACTGAAGTAAGGAAAATTCGTTTAAAATTCTTTACTTGGTCCAGCTACAAAATCAGGTGACTTTTTTAAACTTATTTTGAAGCTTTAAATAATGAAGTATTTCAAATATTATTTTTCTTTTGTATTTAAAATGATTTTTACCTAAACCTGCTGTACACTTGACGGGAGTTCCTTGTGAATAGTGTGAAAAACGTGTCGACTGATTGTCTCGGTGTTATTGAGCCTGGGGGGACGAGCTCGAGCTTCTTGAAAAATGCAGGGATGCATGCGCCATGACCCGAGGCCTTTTCCACGAGTATTTAAGTCCACAGGAATTAATAATCCGGCCTGTGAACTCGGGGATGACCGCGGCCCCGAACCGCCGGCAATTCGTTGCTCTTTGCTCCCTCTCTTTCGTTACGCCGCGTCGAAACAATGCGTGGAGATTAATTTAGAGACTCGGCTTTCAATGCAAATTCCTTTAATTCGACGGCCGTCCATCGTCGCTTCGCAGAGCTGGCTAATAACTCCTGGCCTAGTGATCGAATATCTTTTGCAGTAATATTCAGTGGAATATTCTTTCCATATAAAATTATCTAATGTATTATGTAGTGAAATGTTATTTTGGGATAACGTTAGTTGAGATGTTATTTCGACGTACTATTATCTGAATTACCTTTTATATACCTACTTTGAAGCAATATTATTTGAAATATTATTCTGAAGTATTATTATTTGAAATATTGTTTTAGGATACCGTTATTTGAAGTGAGTATTATTTTGGGGTAATATTGTTTAAAATATTATTTTCAGGTAATGTCATTGGAAATATTATTTTGAAATAGCATCAGCTGAAATATTATTTTGGAATAACATTATTTGAGATATTATCTGGAAATGTCATATTACTGCATTTCACGCGTATTTATTTTTCAAAATGCTAATCTGTTCTGTTATTTTGAAGTCTAATTCTGGAAATAATAATTGTGAACCTGAAATAATGAAATAATCGAGTAATAATACAATGCAAGTATAATTTGAATTATATTATGACATGGTTCTCTAATTGTTTGCAAATTTAATGATTGATATGTGTCTATGTAACTCCCATTCCCCTAGATTTGTGTAAAAGTATTTTCTGATAAATGTAAAGTCCATTTATATTGAGGGCAGTTAGGTTGCATAATCTATTGGATTTGATTAAGCGTAAAAACTTTATCTAAAACAATTGAAATTGGTATGTTTTATCATCGTGAGAAGCATATTCAGAAAATATGTTTTGTAAATGATGTTATTCTTAGCAAATTTATTGTAGGTAGTATTAAAGATCCTTCACACTTATGAATTATGTAATTCTTTTTTTCAGTTAATTTACTAAACGAAAATTCGAACTTTACGAAAACAGGTTCACTTTTTTCAAAAAGTAATTTTAATTTCATATATTATACTTCTATTTGAAATTTGAGTATTTATTTTTATTATTTACAATTCCTCTTATTTCAACCGAATCCATATTCAGTTTTTTGAAACAAAATTATTGGGAATACAATACCGCAATCCTATTCCAAATCGTTTTTTTTTTCATGTAGATGCCAAATAAAATAAGTTCAGCTCAATCGACTAGTAACAGACCAAATATTAGTAAATGTTTGCATTAAACCTCGGATTTACTATCTATAAATGAAGAGCGGTAATCAACCTCGACAAGTAGCGAGGTTGAACGATTCTATCAGAGAGCAGTTCTAATCGAGTTTTAATTAACTTTATTTTCCCAACTGACACACTAATAGAAGAGTTGAAAACTCGACGGCCTCCAACTATAAATTCTAGATAATTGGTTTTCGAGTATTGAACGAACTATGCATTTCATTCTTTGAAAGAGAGGATCGATTCATTGGTTGCGAGATAGAATCACGGTGGATCGACTATTATTTAATTTAATTTAATTGAGAATTTAAAAGTGTTAAGAATAAATAATGAATTCAACCGAATCTAGTTACATCATTTATACCTGATCTTCAATAACCTTCTACAACTTAAATATTTAGAACTTCGGTAGACATTAAAGCTTGTATAATAAATTAACAGCTACATTGCAATTTCAAGCCATAAATATTTAATTGTAAAATAACGGTTTGTGATTCCTACGTTACAATAGTTGAATATGAAAGTTTTGTGAATTAAAGCTTGCAATACAAAAACACAGATAATATGATAAGTTACCGCAAAGTCACACAGGGTTATACAGGTTATTCTGAAATATTTCAACGCCTAATAATACAGTTCTATGTTAAAAAGTACGTGGCCTTCGGACAACTGTTCGCCTAGGGGACCAAGCTGTCCAAAGCAGGCGAAACTTTTGAAAAAAAGTAAAAAAACGCTTTCAAAGGCGCGCCAAAAAGTAAAAATTTTTTTTCCTTATTTAACCTGCGACTCTCAATTTTTTTAAATCGGCGCCAGATTTAATTAAAAAATTAAATTATTAACTTTGTAAGAAAATTTAAGAAAAAACGGTATAAACATTAACACACAAACTGCATATATATTTACTGTCTATAATTATATTTTATGTAATTGGTAAAAAGCAAAACCTCCTCCTTTTGAAGTCGGTTAAAAATTTTAGGTCAGAAATGTGAAAGCTCGTTGGAAAAAGTAATAATTTTATAACTTACCCTTACGCGGTGCATTATAAACCGTTGACACTCTGACGTTCTATGCATGAGCACCATTCTGAAGCTGTGCCTTGGACTTTTCTCAAATGCACTCGCATTTTCTGAAAAGTTTCTGCTAACAAGGAAATGTTGGCAACTCGAAAATTCAAAAAAATATGATACTTCGCAAGAATGTAGCTGAAATGAGTCCCAGTTTTTTCTTCCAACAATAAAACGAATCTAGGGGCGGAAACACCTCCTCGAATAAAGTGTGAATTTTTATATACTCATGTGCATACGCTACCGACCATAAGTATTTGATTATTTGTTGCAGGTACGTTTAATAAAAGAGAAATGAGAACGTTTCTCCGCAATTAATATGACCTAAGTCGTACGAAGAAGGATCTCTAACTTTATCAGCACAGATAATTGTTTAAAAATCAAAGCAAATCCTCCACAATTATCAGTGTCTTCCATGTACTCGTGCTTGTACAAATTTAATTTCGTTCAAATATATTAGAATTGTTTGAAAAAAATACAGATGGATCACCCACAATGTTTACATATGTTTCTATATATAATTTTTATAAAATATGGGCGTCTTTCAAAAAAACACCCCTACGTCTTTTCTATGTAAGAAAATTGAAATTGGCACAACTGAGGGTAATCGTCTAGAAGATTAAATAATTTATCGATTTTATTAACCTGTTTGAACCATGAAAATACTTTGTAATAAATTACATTTTTATTGCTCGTTCGATGCTCCAGCTGTACAGGAGTACCATAAAATATCTGTTGAGACCCATTCAGGTGAGATTGCTGCACTGATAAAATTATACCATTTGATTTAACTTGGAGAGTCACGACAAAAATGGCTACCAGCAGAAATATGGAAGGCTAGTGGGAAGGGTCCAGGTGGGATTATTCTTCGGCAAAATTTGTAAACATTCCGTGTTTCTGTATAGAGTGCACCCTCCCTTCTGTCTCGTTCAATTGAATCTCGTGTTGCTACATGTGAGAGCAAAACGTCATCAAAATGGTCTTCAAAGTTTTCCTTCGTCACTATTTAAGTCTGGATTGACCCCTGACTTCTGGAGTAATTAGTGGACGATATAAATCCATTCCCATACAATAATGCAATTTATTCACTTTGGTAGGGTAGATGTACCGTTTGTGGCCAATGCACTGTTTTTGGCCATGTGCATAATTATCTTAATTTTAAATTGCTTGCAGATCATTATTATGTGTAGAATTTCACATTATAAATATTTTGTTTAGTGTACCGCTAGAAATATAAGGTTACATTTATTGCTTACACGAAAAAATATTATATTTTTTAAGAATTGGCCAAAACTGGTACAATACCTTAAAGTGGCCACAAATGGTGCATCTACCCTAATTGTGATGAAAAATTTAAGCCTAGAAATATTTTTTCTTAACAAGGTTTTTACAGGTTTGAAACAAAACGGTTACCAAAAATGACTTTTGAATCTAAAAAAGAATGCATTCAAAAATACTAGTTCCTGTGGATTAAAAATAAAGAAGACTAAATTCACAAGGGAAGTTCGCTATCTCGAAAATTTAAAAAAATCTGAAACTTTGGAGAACTGTAGCTCAAGTGATGCTAATAAATGGTGAGTTTTAAGATTATCGCGAATATTTAAAAAAAACTATAAAAGATATCCAAAAGAAGTTAAATTCTCCTATTCCGTTATAAATAAATATTTTTACTTACTTAAACTTTTTTTTATAGTCTTAAAAGGTGATAGAATAAAACTACAAACGTGCAAAATGATACCTGCAATACATCTTTCTTTTTTTAATTCCCGTAAAATTAAGTTTTTTTCAACCATGACACTAGGAAGACCCTGTAAAGCTGCTGGCAGTGGTCCATTTTAAAGCCCTCGTGTCTGAGGGACGCTCTATTTTAATAAGAGATAAAATGAAAGCGTCCGCCCTTAAAAGTTAAAACAAAATACGCAGTGGACGGAATATAAAGTTCGCGGTGGTTTACCTCTTTCTTCACCGTATAAAGGGGAAGCTGTGAGAACAAATGCCTCTGTCAGTATTTAACGTGACTACCCCCCTAATCTGCGCGCGCCTTCGCCTTCTTTCTCATTATCGTGCCAGTGAAATAATGATTCCTGCGGTGCGCCCCGGCTGCGACCATCCTAAAATGTGATCTCACCCTCTGCAATCCCTTCGCATGCATTTGCAACGATATAGAGCAGGCGTCTCATTCGGAGACGCGGAGAGAAATTTAATTGTCTCTGTAAATGATGTGGATCAATGTTTCAGCACGTTGCACATTTCGCATGGAGAACGAAATTAATGTTAAGGCCCTTTCACGTCGCTCACTTCTACGGCACACGACTGATATTTTAGATGTATGTATTCGCTTGGTAGGCATAGGGCTGGTTTAAAAAGATGGAAAAGGTGTGAATGCGTTTGAAATACCAGTCGCAGAATTATTTTTACGAGAACTCGACGCGAGAATCGTTGAATTTGTACTTGCTAGAATTTTGTGATAAATTATAATGGAACGTTACGCATGGCGGACTTTAATGTCGTTCCTTGCGATTTATTTGGCGTTCACGTATGTTTAAGTCCATTATTTACATTTACTTACTTACATTCTGAGGAATGTAGTCACGTTTTTTTAAAGTACCTAATGGTAGTTGGTTTTAAGATTTATGTAAGTTTTATTTGCTGGGAGGGCAAAGTGGGCAAAACTGGATGTCTAATGTATTTTTCCTGCCAGCAAAGAGTCAGATGGCGAAATAAACTTCGGACACCGCTAGAAATCTTTATTGGACTTTGCAGAATAAAAAATGTGAGTCCTTCTTTGAAAAAACTATTCGGCACACAGGAGAAAAAGTTTTACCCTAATTTTTTTTTATTTCTACAGTGACGTTACTTCTGGCGTTATTCTACCGTTATTCCCAATACGCAATGAACAAAAATTTTTGCACACTTAAACAGACAAATATATCAAAAAATTGTATTAAAACTTTGTATAACTAATCATAACTCTTGTAAACCGTATTATTAACACGACATAATAAAGAAGAAATGGCACGCAGTGGGAGAAGACTTTCCAAAAAATAAGAACTCTTCAAATTTATACAGAACAGGCGGTATATTCGTAAGTTCAATTTATACAGCTGGATTTACGGAAATTTCTCGAAACGTTCCAACGCGAGCATTTTCCCAGGTCTCCCCGATATGCAATCTCTAATTCCGCTTCTTTATCGCATTAGCGCCCCCCTCCAGATGTATATTTTCCGAGCTTTAAATATTTTTATCCATGCCTGCTCCCCGCCGCGCCACCGTCTCGCTATCTGGAAATTCATTTTTCCTGATTTTAATGGGCCAAAATTAGCTGGGGGCACGGCCGGGAGTCAGGCGGAATTTACAACATTGAAGGAGAGATTATGCTCTCCAACGTATTACGGATATTGCGTGTTTTTTCGATAGACGCAGTTGCTAGTCTGTACTTGGACCATTGAGTAGCTGTTTTACGCGATAGCTTTAATCTGATTTCATTGAAAACTCTGGTCCCTGTTTTTTTAAATGCATCTTGTTAGTGCGAAATGCAGAAATGGTTTCAAAATAAATTAAAAAGCAAACGATAACATTAATACCAAAAATTGACGAGATGGAATTTTTATTATATATATAGAAATAAACCAATTATTCAGAAACCCGCCTGTTTATATTTCGAACTCCACAGCAACCCTCTGCTACTTTAGTTATTTCCCATTGACAAACAACAGCTGAGTATCGACTTTTATTAGCATATCATGTGAAACATAAATAATTGGTTAAATAACATTAAGCGTTTTTTAAAAACTATTAACTGCGAGGCCTGAAAATATTTATTATACGACATGATTTTAGTGAAAATTTGTGAATGATAACTTTTTGAGGAAGCATTTCTGCACGTATATTTATAGAACATTTTTCTCTTATTTCTCTTATTTAATACTTATATGTGGAATATGCTAGTGCAGTTCGGTCGTTTAATTTTCCGATACTCCGTAGAATGGTCAAGGCTTTTTTTTATCAAAACCAAAAAAGGATTGAGGCTGTATCGAGATTCAACACTACTGTCGCCTTCAAAAATAATTTCTTCCCTAAATCTTCACTCTACCGCGCCAGGTTTCATCTTCTTTGATTAGCCTTTGCGAGGATCTTCACTGCAGAGGATAGGCCCCTTTCAATTCGCGAGTTTCTTTCAAAGTACACAATACGACGTCCCTTCATCTACCGTACCCAATTGCACTTTCCGTCTGAAACTTTTCTCGAAACGTCGAAATTAGATCTTTGAAGCACTCATTCACGCTGGTCACTTTCATTCAAACCACCAAATGATACATAATTATTTTTCAAATTTCATATGCCCTTTTAGCTCCTTTAACGATAATACATAACTGTAATTTGTCGGTACGATAGATATGCTTCAGATTCAATGCTTTAAATCTTGTCACTGTGCTACTGTAACACCATGACTATTTTAAATACTGGAATACTGATAATTCTTTAGTTTATAAAATTCTTGAGTTCAAAAATTGAAAAGACAACGTTTCTCTTCCAATACTGCAGAAATTGAACTGTAAAGGGAAACAAGAGATTTTAACGATTCAATATCTTAATGAGCATCTCTTTGCTCCTAAAACGTTGTACGTAGCGAAAGTAACAGAATTGTTGTGAATAGTAAAATATTTTAAGAAATTAGAATTCTTCCCATAAGACACTTCGATGTCGATAAGAAACATGTTTAAAATATTATGCTTTTCCCACCGTTTCATATAAAAAAGTTTTTAGAAGCAACGATGGTAAGCTTCGTACAAACGTGCACGAAAGTCATATTTTCATTGCATTGCGAAACGCACGAATCTGAGGATTTATTACACCGCGATATAGAACGGATGTGTGATATTTTCCCGTTCAATTGCCTTTCGTGATTGACGATAACAGAATACCATTCACGAGCATTGTCGCTTTTTTAAGGTTTTAAAAACGTACATAAAACTCATTCTCCATCAGAACAAATTGTGACTTTAATCTATTTTATCTAACTATAAAAGAAACACATAATAGAAGAAAGCATTTGAAAAGATCCATTCTAAGCTAATTGAACTGCCTGGAAATTAGTTTCTACTTACAGTACAATCCAAATTCACGGTACCGAAACATATTATCAACTTGCCCAATAAGTTCGTACCGCACTTTAGATGATTCAGTATTGTTTGTGGCGAGCAGTGCATCCTTCATAATTAAAGCCTCCATTCGATCTTCATTGAAGGCAGACAGTCGCCTAAAATTCCCATTCTAAAAGGGTGCAAACCATTTTCCAGCTGTTCTCTCTGCAATGGAGTCTTCTCCACATATAGCGCATATGTCGAGCGATTTGGGACGTGGTTGAGCCTCGATTAAATTCGCAAAACAAAAGGTATCGGAAATGTTCGTGTTTATCAACTTGCCACTGCATAATTTTAAATTTGCAGCAAGAAATGAACAAAAACGGATAAGGAAACCTTAATCGTAATAAAACAGAGGAAATCACAGACTTTCAAATGGTACGAACACGAAGCCAGCATTCAATTTCTTCTGATTCCAAATTTTCAATTCTGACAATCTAACAAATCTAACAAGAATTGCATTGTTTCAGTATTATCAGCTACAATAAACTGGTAAAAAGTTACATCAATCATACCTAATTATTTTAAATGTTTATAGCACGCACAAAATGGGGTGTAAGCTCAAAAGATTTTGTTTCTATTATATACTATCTATCTTCTACCTATATTCTATTATATACTATCTTATATTCTATCTATTATATATTCTATTATATACTATAGCTTTACTACTCGGCTTCGCCCGAAATTTAGATTCTGATTTTACAAAAAAAATTATTTCTTTTTGTGAAAATAGTCACATTAATCTGGATTAGTTAGGCATAATGAGCTGGGACACATTTTGTGACCCCAGAGTTTACCGTTCAAAAGTTTTTAGGCGACAGACAAACACACACTTTTTGCTTTATATTAAGATGTAGAAGATTAATACCTACATTCAACCTGCAAAATTGCCGTGCATTTTACCTCAACAACATATGCAACTGTTCTATAAAATGCAGTTCTCTTCTCCCCTCGACAACTTCTTCCCCATAGCAACTCATTGTTAGCATCAGAGTCCACCGAGGGACCCAGCAATCTCGTCGAATGGCGCAAGCCTCGAAACTTTTTCGATGGACGTCAATGACCGTTTCTCGGCCAATAATTCGCCCTGGCAGAAAAAAAACCCTAAGAGCCCTCCCCGTCGGTTCGTCCGGTAGGGGTACGTTACACGTGAGAAATGTTAGGAGGAGGGCGGAGGCGTTCCAGTGCTTGAACTAATTATTTTCAAGTCAGAGGGGCGCACAATAGCCGAGCGGCGGAGTTTCTTTTGTAATCGGGCGCGATTAATTCCGTGAAATAGTGCCCCGGAGACTGCCCGTGCCCCAGGCATCCCCCGCGACGATCCTCTTGGCACGACTCCTCGCCCCGGAAACCCCGTCTGCCATGCAAATCCATGCGCCGCGATTCCCATTAAGCCTTGCTCGAATTCTTCCGTCTCTTGGCCGTCTTTCCAACGACCATTCCCGCTCGCCTCTGGCTTTCTTTTCATTCCGTCTGTCGCCCGGGACGACCACGGCGGGCCACACGCCTGTTTCATAGGCCTGGAAACAAGAGAGAGCTCTCTTCCGCCCCTTAGTTTCAACGAGATGAGGGTGTACGTACTGGGTGAACCGCGTGACTCGATCAACTTTATTATTTGTGTCCCGCACTGTGACGCAGGTCGCCTTCGAAATCCTGCTGTGGAAGAAACCGGCGTAATTTATGGATTTTGGTCTAGTGAAAATACGTTCAGTCTTGAAGCTTGTTTAAGAAAGCAGACAAAAATGGTACCCCACATAAAGAAAATATAGAAACAATTATAACTACACTCTTCAATGGATAAATATAAAATATACCACCATAATTACGAATGTCTTGATTATCATTTATAGAATGAATAAAACCTTCCACACACAAAAATATTAAAGATTTCAATGTAGCATGAATAATCAAATGAAAAAAAGCCAAATCATATAAACCAAAAAACATAATTCTCATCATTAACCCCACTGACTCAATGTAGACAAAGCAATAATTTTCTTTAAATCAAACTCAAAATTAGCAATCAATCCAGACATTTTTGTAAATACATCTAATCCTGCTTTCATGAGAAAGTGGTTTGCCAAAGAGCATTGGTTTATCAAAAACGAAGTAAAAAACAGGGAATATCACAAAACAGTTTTTTCTCGTTATCGAGAAAATTAAGTGTTAATACTTCAATCCACCAGTAAAGAAACAAAGGTCAATGAATTTAATTTTCTTATATAATTCTCTTCTTAAATAATTTCTTCTTTTACTTTGACAGCAGAAGCTAATGCTCAGGCAAAGAGTAACAACATTCCTAATTTCGTTCCAGTGCAGAGTGAATATCACACTCTACTACCAAATCTTTACCGTTCTTTTTAAATCTTTATCTTACGGTGGTATTTGAACTTTATAATTTTTCGTGATTCGACAAGCTATAGTCCCAATAACCACCAACAGAATTTGCTACAAATCACGAGAAATGGACATTCCCGTTTTCCCCTACCCTTCATTTATTATTTCAAAACGTTCTGCCAGTCGGAATATTAAATATAATCCGAAGTCAGAAAAGCTAACAAAATAAGTTTCTCCACGAAGTGAAATTTAATATCGAAATCTTGCGCCATTCATCGGCGCCTGTTGAACTTTCAGTGGACAACGAGCGTCGTCGCAGAAATCACGATATTAACGACGTTAACTTCAATGGGGGCGCAAACAATGTCATTGTCTCCCTGGACAAACGATGGCACAGCTGCGGCTCGATTGTATGACTTCCTCGGCAATATGTGCTTTACGTACCGTGCTCGTCGCAGAATTCCGCGACGTTCCCCGAGCGCACGTTTGTCCCGGAGTACCGTGCCTCCGTTGGGACTAGCCTGGGCCAACGTGTACGAATTGGCCGCCGAGACAGCGCGACAAGTTTTTCGCTTTCCCGATTTACGTACTCGTACACCTAGAAACGTTCGATTGTGACTTCCACTCCCTTGTCGATTAAGGCCCTTTCCACGCGAGGCAGTTTCGCGGCGCCAGTGTCAATGGTCTCTTTGTTTCGGTGTCAGATCGCGACACGTACAAGCGCGAACTGCTGCGCTCCAAAGCAGCGAACCGATATTTACTGAACATTCACGGAACTGACGTATGTTGCATAGACCTCAAGCATGTTAGTAACGTTGTAACCACATTACGTCGCTTTTCTTAAAATGGCACTTGCCTATTTTCTATTCGCCATTTTTTAATCTATACATTAGTTCGCATTTTACTTTCATCGTTGAGATAGGCGAACCCGCGCTTTCGTGATATGCTAGTGTGTGTACACTGCACATGTTTGATAACACAGTATCAATTCCGCAAGATAAACTGATGGTATATACACCCGGTGCGATGAAGGATGCCGATGGTCGAATAGGAAAACGGGATTATATGGTCTAATATATGCGGAAAATAGTTTCCTTTGATGCAGAGTACTGTTTGGATAAAGAAACTTTCAATTTAACAGTATTCTGACTTTTGTGGCTGGTGGTTGGTATTTGTATGTATGTATTCTTACGTTTGTCGTCGTGAAATTTAATATAAACCAAGCGGCATTTTTTTCAGAAAAGATAGTAGGGGAGACCGGGGTAAAGTGAACCTCGGGGTAAAATGAGCTTTCTTAATTTATTCTTTAATAATAGAATATATTTACAATTTTTGGGGACCTAATAAATGTGCATAATTATCAGTGTGATATTACACACATTTATTACGTCCCCAAAATTTGTAAATATATTCTATTATTAAAGAATAAATTAAGAAAGCTCATTTTACCCCGAGGTTCACTTTACCCCGGTTTCCTCTACTTTCGCAAAATGCAATAAAAAAATCGATTTTTCTGCTGCCTAGTCCCCTTTAGGGTGGTTATCAACCCTGAAGACTCGAAAATGGGCAGAAACGAAAAATTGCTTGATGCTTCTGTTGAGGTCCTCTACAAACCTGCACAGTTTCAAAAAAATTAGAATCTTCGGCCAATTGAATGCCCCTTGTAAGTACAGGTACCATTGCTAATTAAGGCCTTTTCACACGAGACACTTCTGTATCTCACAACCTATATCTCTAACATAATCACTCACCGGAAATGCCACTAATTTAAAAAAATGAAAAACAAAATGCTAACAACAGTTTGAATTTATTCAAAATACCAACCACGGGCCACAAGAAAGTCTCGTACGAAATGGCCCTCAGTTTTCCCGTCGCGACGAAATATTACAATAATTTTAACACGCGTGTATACACAAGTCAGCCAGTTTTTCTGCACCCAGTCGCTCGCAATGTTATTTGCATCGCGCATAAATCTATTACCGTGCACGTCAAGCTGGCCGCAGTGCATAATGCATTTCGCGAAACCTTTCTTACCGGCGGAAACATCGGTTTTATGTGCACTCGATATTCCGTGATTTATGATCCCGGAATAATTCATCGAGCCAGAGCTCCCCAGAGCTGGTAATAAGATAAGAATCTGATTTTACGGACAAACCGTCGATGCGATTTCCTCTGCGCGATTACCGATTCATCAATACAAGCTACATACATACCATGTATTTGCTCTGTAGAAGAGGCACCGCGGATAGAAGTGTCCGTGCCTCGTCAAGTTCTCTCGATACGCTGCAGATGAAAACCGTTGAAGGCGAATAGATTTGATTCTGGAACAGAAACGAGAGCCGGGTAAAGAGGAAATCAGTGGAAGCTCTTCACGAGCGTATCAGACACGATAATATCGAACTGGTTATTTTCCTATCGTCCTAATAGAATCTGCGAAGCGCGCGCTTCAGTTGGAACAACGAGTGCTATCGATACCGCCGGTATTGAAGGATAATGTGCACGAGGGGTTCTGCAGGATTTCTGCTATCGTTTCGTGCGTTCACCAAATCGAGCTCTACTGATTTCTGTTTGTTATCTCTCGTTAACCCACCGAAATTTGTGTTTTCATTTATCTTGCTTTATTTTGCCCTAGTGTTGTTTTTACTCGCCAAAATGTGAATTGGATGGAATGGAAATTGTGAATGCGTTGGAACATGTCACGGTGCGTATCGTTGTAAGGGTACCGTGTGCATAATTTTTATCTTCCAAGAAATCTAAAACAGAAAAAAGAAACGGTGTTAGTGGAAATGTTGAAATGAAGCAGAATAAAAATAAAATTTATTGTGAAGAGTGTTGAGATTTCTAATCAAACCTTAATTTTTGCTATCAAGATTCTCCACTTTTCTTATGTAACAAAAAAATATATAACTTATCGGTATTCTGGATGAAACGTCGAGAGGAGAAAGTGCTCTTTCTGTTTTAAGATAAAGAAGAAAGGAGGAAGGAGAATAAAAGAGAAAATGAAAGAAAAATGTGGAAGAGTTACACAGGAAGTTGTGAATTTACACGGGAATATTTATTGAATCCTGCATTATTGAAATATTTCCTATCCACAATTATATTTATATTATAGTAATTAATAAGAATTGATTTTGGATAGAAATAAACCAGAAAAATAAGTTTTATTAAATTTATTTCAATATTAATTGGGACAATACGTGCAGCAAATATTATAAAAGTTCCACGAATAAAGAAAATCTCATTGAACACAAGATGTGTGTTAGTTTCGTATTTAGTAATTAAGTTCGTTAATTTCTCTGAATTTTCTTCGAAACAGTAATATATCGTGTTCAATTTAGCAGAGGTCTACCAGCTTAGACGCATTTAAGAAAAAACATGACCGACGTTCATCCGTTTTGTGTGAAAATTAACTGTCAACCTTCAGCTAGAAAGTTTTTCGATTATGGACTTGTAATCCTTCCTTTATTGGCTCAGAAAATGACGTGGAACTTCGAGAAATTAAAATTACAGTCTTCGTGCCAATTCTCCTTCCAATAACTTATAACTCGATAATAAATCTCATAGAAGAAAGTTTCCATTCAATCAGTCTCGTGTTCGTCATTTTTATTTTCTGTGCTTGCCCCTTCATCAAACACGCAATGGAATTGGAAGCATATTAAAATGTACCTTACAAAACGTCACGCATTTGCAAAAAAGGACCTCATGTCCTTCGAAAACACGAAACAGAATCACGAACCAAATTGAAAAAATCGAGTGATTGAAAAATTGCTATAAAAATGAAATAGTAATGGACACGACAAATTGAACGCAATTCTTGTGTTATTATTACTGAATACATTATATTATATTACTTAAGAGTAAGTAATAGAAAAATTAGATATATACAAAAATTATGAAAAAACTTACAAAAATTGATTGTGTGTAATAAGTATCACTTGGCAATGACACACTACTAGATCGTGTAAATTTAATAATCTTTACTTAATTTCATGATATTAAGTAAGGACATTCAGGGGATAGTATTACCTCCATCGCGAACTGAATCAAACTTATCCGATAAAATTCATCAGAGTGAAAATTAAAAATAATACGAAACGAAGATGTTTTCCTTCTTTCGCCAGTTTTCAAATCTACCACCTTAGGGCGCGGCGTCAAGCTTAAACTTTGATTGGATGAGTATCAGACTACAGGCGTTTCATTAAGCAAGATCTCTCTAGATTACGCTTATAACTAAAACGAGAAACATCACAGACACCTGATATAAACATTCTCTCCGATGGTTTTGAAACTTTCTTCTTCCACCGTGTTTGATATGTTTCAGCAAATACAGTCAATTCTTTTTCATAGTAAACTCAAAAAATGCTCAAGACAGTGATTTTCGAAAAAAATATTCCACAATCCTAACATATGACTAGTTTTGCACAAGGATTCGTTTCATTCACAGTTGCATTATACTTACTTTCTTAATCCAATAAAGTGCTACACACCGATTTTAACAAAACCATCATTCACGTTTATCTGAAACTGTTTCCAACGAAACATTTGATCGTGTTTGCTCGCAACTCTGCTAAGTACATATTCAGACCTCAGACTTCTTTCACGAAAAACAACAACTCGACCACTAATCTCAACGAATTACGATCAAGAAATCCTGAGTTCAAATTTTCAACACACACTTTTCTGCCTTCTTGCTATCCATTAATTCGCATTTAAATAAATTTTGTCCTTAGTAGACCAGAAACTAAAAACATTCAACCATTTTTCTCTATAAACTTTAATCACACCATCTCTATTGTTAAATTTCTCGTAAAGTATTAAGTGCCAACGCAAAAATCTAAGCACGAATACAATATTTCTTGGCTGTACATGAAACTTCGCGTGGTTGCCTCGCTTAAACGTTAACCACAGATAAAAATTTTGTCAAGCTTCGAACGAAAGCAGGCTATTGCTCGAGCCACTTAGGATTTTAATTACGAAAGCCGAAATCCACTATAATGCGCGTGACCGTATCCCAAGAATCGTGACCGTTAGGTGGTTCCATTGCCACCGTATTCCTCGATGAACGATGAAATAATCGTGTTTAGGTTCGCCGTGGACAAGGCCGCAGCGTTCCGAAATTGTCTCAATTTGCGACGGGTACACGGCTACAATGCCTAACTACTTGCACCGCAGACTCACGGTTTCCAGGGGAACTTTCCGTGCCCGTGTGCACATATGCACGCGTGTGTGAGTGGTCAAAGTTAGCTGCCAGTGATCGAAACTTTGCCGGGATAACTACGGCGAACAGCTTTGGACGGGCGGCAACTTGTTTCACGGCACGGCCCTGCCGTGTTACGCCCGTCAAAAAGAATGAATTCTCAATCCTTTAAAGAGGAATATATTTTTGGTTGCCTTAAATTTTTTTTTGTTTCATTGAACGTACTAGAGATACTTGATTTGCAGTTGAAATGGTAGGTAGGGGAGAATGAGGCAATCGCGGTCAGTTGGCAATGGCGGTCAGTATTGTTATTATAAAACGATATGTCCGAAATGTACAATTTCTTTTCCTTACGTTCCACGACATCATTCGCTATATTGTCGAACGATCTCGCCTTTGTCGTTGCTAAGCAGCCAAGGAAAACTAGCCTTTTTGTGTTTTCAACATCGTCGATGTAATATTTCGTGTACACAACATAAGAGGCAGAGTTGGGCATTATTCGGTTAAATTTTCAATCGAATACGTATTCGAATACATTTGTGCGAATAAGTTTTTATTCGAATAATCTTCGAATAAAAAATTCGAATAAAATGAAATTATTCGACAATAACGAATAAGTTTTTATTTGACTGAAAATTTATTCGAATAAAAATTTAGTTGACTCAACGGACGAATAAATTGATCACATGGTTTCAGCGATGTATCGTGACACCACTGACTGACACCCGTGAGACCTAATGTTTTAGGTTTAGTACCTCTTGTCATAACTCGCACATTGCAGGAAGATGTATGACCGCGGTATTACATAGAGTGGCGTTTTGATTATTTTAAATAAAATTTGCTCACGTCAATCCATTTAAACTAATGAAAAAATCAATCTGTTCAAATTACAAGCGTTCATTGAACGTTTTTAAATACATACAAATACGAACACTTCCAGACCCACACGTCCAAACGTATGTTGAACACAGTACAAACTTCCATCGATAGATACCCGACAGGGTATCACATTTATTCGTCGTTCATTCAGGTCGAATAACGAATAAATTCTTATTCGAACGAATCTGGCTAGAATAACGGTACAGATTTATTCGCGAATAACGAATAATTTTTCGACGAATAAAATCGTCATTTGTTATTCGCGAATAAATCTTGGGGATTTATACGAATCCGTATCCGAATGAAAATTTAGCCGAATAATGCCCAACTCTGATAAGAGGTAAGTACTAATTCTGAAGTTTTTTTTACATTTCAAGGTTACGTAAATATAGATATACTATCAAGGCAAAGGATTAGAATGAAATTTAATATAAATATATTGAATTTAAATATGTAATCTTCAATCTTATCAATGAACACGTATGCGGGCAATGGTGGTCACTTGACTGTTAGTGCCTGTAACGTGATTATCATTATTCACTAGTGTAAAATAAACAAAACTTTCTTCATTAGAAAGACCAAAAGATCTCAACCATGTGAAAACGACGAAGATAACGATATAGGCAAAGCGGAAAAAAATTAGAAGAAAATAAACGGAAAAACAAAAATAAAAGAAAAATTTGTAAAAAAAATTAAGCTGGAGAAGGAAAAGCCCAAAAGACCTCATTCATATGAAAACGACGAAAATAAGTGCATTATTTGCTTTCAATTTGGCCATGACAATACACCTACTATTTTTAGTCCATTGTTATGTAATAGCTTAAGAAAAATATAATTATACTGGCTTTGTAGATGCTACAAATTCATCTGTATCGAAGTTCAAGCATTCACACTTCTAATTAGTTGTGGCTTTAAATATTCCTGCATCAAACGTAAAAAATTAATATTTCTTTGAATGTGAACGATTAACTGAAGTTATTGTAATATATTTCAAGAAAACTTTCGAATTTTACATTTCAGAATACAAGTTGAAAATTTACACGACTGCCCGTTTGAAATCTTTTTGGGGGGTCCTAACGTCATCGCATGCTGTGGCCATATAACTAAAAAAAATTTCAATATGAGAGCATGAAATATTAGTTAAATATATGTATTTTTATATGGTCATAAAGATTTTTCGTAGATAGTTACGTTTCAAGAATTATAATATAAAAAGAAAAATATAAATGTTGCTAGCTGTGATCTAGAAGCTTATGCATTCTGTGTCGCGTTTTTGTTACAGGTTTAGAGTTAGATTCATTATTTATTATTATTATTATTGTTGCTCGGTGAATAGAGGCACAGGGTTCGGCTTCAGTTCTGGTAATCCTTTATGTAAAGTGACACATCTGTTCCATGGTATATATAGGTACTACCACCATTAGATGACCACTGTAATATGCACTCTGAAGCACCTTTGAAGGTAGGATTAGGGGAGATGACTGTGCACGCCATCCTCGTAAACCTAGAATATCACTCGTTGTATGCTTACACTCTGAATTTTATGTTATCTTTATCTCTCAAGTTCCTTAACGTACTTAGACCTACGCGGAAATTGTAAATGTTTATCATATTCACAACACACTCTCGTTTCAACACTTTACTGCCTTCGTATAAACTATACTGTGTTCGTTGTAAATTATGCTTAGGTATAGGAATATTTTTCAGTCCAATTTATATGAATATTTTGCAACGAGTCAGATATGTTCACCAAACTTTTTTCTGGGCCTGCTATAACAGTAAAATTTTCTGAACGTTGTAGCTAATTAACTACTTAAGTCAATCAATTTTTATATGTTTTATATTTATTAATAATAATATGTAACATAAGATACTTTATTGATATAGCATACACAAATAATAATAGAAGAGAGAAATTAGAATCCAGAATTAAATTAAATAGGTAAAACTAAATCAAACTATGGAAATATAAATAAAAAAATAGAAACATCAACATTCGAGAATTTTTTATACAATCTGTACCCTTATAAAGGGATTCGTGGATTTAATCTGTCATAACAGGCAATAATAAGTTACTTACAATAACGCCTTAATTTCTTACAATAATCCCACAGTAATAGACTCTAAAATAATGTCACAAATTTGGTACGAAGCTACTATTGTTTCACGAGGATTCGCAAAATTAATATGGTATTCACAGTACATTATGGAAACCAATAATTATAAAATAATGTGGAAAGCTTGTCGGGAATGCTGAATTAATGCGAAACGGTGTTTCCTCGTTATGGGAATTAATGAAGATGGCGTTGTTCAACGTTTTATGAATATTTATTCGTTGTGACATCATCGCTATTATTACTTCATTTCTGTGTCTAAATTAATGTTTCACTTATCACCACGTTACGATAACTAATTGAATGCAAAGTAGTACATAATATTTGAATATTCGCCATGACACTAGCGTTCGTTCAATTAGCTATTTGTTATGGCTTGTACAGATGATTTTACACACTTGCATTGGTAGAAATCTATTAAAAACAATATACCGCAAAAGTTGAGTCTTACCCCAATATTCAACATCAAGTTTTTTTATCGAAACAAGTATCAAAGTAGTCTTTACTTTTTAATATTCACTCAATGAGAACATGCTGCAATAAAAAAATAAAACTGACTTAAAATTTCAACATCAACTTCCATTCTGTGGCACATTTATTTAAAAAATCTCCATGCAAGTGTTAAGAATCGCCTGTGAAAGCCACGACAAATATTTTTTTACACTTAGTACATTTTTTAAAAGTTGAACGCCGTCTTGTTTTCTTTTACTTTATTCTCCCTCGCGCTCTGATCTCTTAAAGATTGTATGAAACGTGTTTAGATGTAAGTGTACAATACAATCGCGTGCTGAGCAATTACTTTTGTTCAGAATTGTATATTGTGTAATAAAAGCATTATTATAATATCATTAATGACAACAGCAATCACAGCGATGGAAACTATGCTCAAACAACTGTCCCGATTTTTATGTTCCGCCGTTAAGTCGTATGTCTGCGTGGAAAATCACTTTTCATCGTCTATGTGGCGCTTTATGGAGTAATGATTGCAGTGGAAAGCCTGTGCATCCCATGATCATATTTACCTACTAATTACCCATTTGCCATGCAAATCCGCGCGCTGCTGGGAATTCCCATTAAGCTTCGATTCTTTCCCTACCCACCCCCGGAATACTGTCTCTTCCGCCTCTCGCGCACCAACAGTTTCCTCTTTCGCCCCTTTTTTACCACCTAATTCCACTGGAGTCCCCAGACGCACGTTTGTCTGCGATACCCACCCTCATTTTCCCCCGTTACTTGAACTTTCGTATAATTTCAGTATTTGTCGATGTGAAAACTTAAATTCGTTTGAATTTCTCCGTTCCTTTACCATTCTTTACGAAGCGGAGGACACCGAAGAATTGAGAACTAGAGTTGTAGTTGAAAATTTTTGGTAGGTATAGGTACTTTTGGGAAACATTTTTTGTATACTTTTCGTAAAAAATTTTGGTTTAGTGAGGAATATCCGGAAGTGAAAATTTTGAGCAGTTGAGGTTGAGTAAGAAATTTAGGAAATTTAAAATTTGATGGTGTGGGTTTTAATAAAGAATTTAGGATATGTAAATTTTGATGAGCTGATTTTGGGGTAAGGAATTTAGGAAATCTAAATTTTGAGTTGAGTAGGTAATGTAGAACATTTAAATTTGGGGGAGTTGATTTTCAGTGAGGAATTTGGGAAATGAAAATTTAAGTGAATCAAGG
Source organism: Andrena chrysosceles (assembly GCA_963855975.1). Lineage (NCBI taxonomy): Eukaryota > Metazoa > Arthropoda > Insecta > Hymenoptera > Andrenidae > Andrena > Andrena chrysosceles. Next base: position 23,472,704 of record OY979767.1, read on the forward strand.
TTGAGTAAGGAATTTGGAAAACGGTCGAGTGAGGTTGGGTAAGAATTTTAGAAGATTAGGAAAGAATTGTTTATAGGGAGATCAAAGTAAATAAAAACTACGTGATTTGGTAAAGAATTAAGTTGAAATCCACAAGTTTGTTCATAAAACTGTCTTTCTTCATATCTTGTGTGTTCGTGTACCTATTTGAAGTATCGCAAGACAATGAACCATTTTTCGTAATCTCTGAAATACATAACGCAAATATTCGGTTATTAATATTAAAATCGAAAATAATTTATCAAATATTCACAAACGACGTTCTTTCGAATGTGTTTAAACCACGATCCAGTTGAAAATGTTTTGCAACATAAAATTCCACAAGAATAAATATGAATAATTCTATTAAAAAGAATTTGCATTTTGTACAGACTCCAAAATAAATTCACAATAAAATACATAAAATTCATGAATATTCATTAAATCATTTGGCGATAACTGACAAGTTTATTTATCGTCAGAATTTAAAGAATTATTCAAAAATAACCTGTACAGGTCTTTTTAACTTTTGATCTCTATCTCATTTTCCAAAATAAAAATATTATTTAATTTAAAGTTCAAGAGTTAGTTTTAGAAGATTATTTTACGTAATTTTGAAAGTTTTTATTTGATACAATTTTTCTCGAAGGAATAATGTGATAGTAATTGTTATCAGAATATAATCTAAGACATGCCACTTACATACCCACCACACCCTGAAATTTAGTCAAACGATATTTCTGCTCCAAGCACAAATCAGTCGAATCGATTTATATGTATAGGTACGTACATTGAAGCTATGTTATTAACCCGACATGAATTTATGCAGTGCCTCGACTAAAGGCTACAAAGAACCATTTCTGTATTACACCGTGTTCCGTAATTAATTACTCGCTCGCCGTTAATTATTTCCGGATAATATAAAGTTCCTGTTCCCGTTGGACGTTTCATTTGCCGACACAAATCGTTGTAGCTCACATTTTACAAAACGTACACGTCAACAAAATTTCTGTGGCTGGGTGCTAAAGCTTCAACGAATCCTATACAGTTAAAAGAAAAAATATCTGATAGAGTTCCTCACGCGATCTAGTGCTTTTTTATTTGATGTATTATAAACGGACGGTTAACGTGATATTTTCTTATATCTTTTATTTTTTCGGGGACATATTATCCAAGTCGCAATCGGAATTCCTAGTTTTAACGTGGAATTTAGATTTTAAAATTCGAAATTCAGAATTGGACATTAAGAATATAGAATTTGATATTTCGAACACAGGCTGAGAAACTCAAAATTCACAATTCCCACTTTTAAATTAAAAATTTCCAATTCCACATTTCAAATATCCCATTTCGAATTCCAACTTCCCAGTTTCGAATTCTGGAATTCCCAATTTACAATTCTAAATATGAAATTCCCAATTTTCAAATCTGAATATGAAATTTTCAAATCTGAATATGGAATTTCCAATTCCCAATTCTAAATATGGTATTTCCCATTCTGAATATGAAATTCCCAATTTCCAATTCTAAATATCGAATTTTCAATTCTGAATATGGTATTTCCTATTCTAAATATGAAATTCTCAATTTTCAAATCTTGAATATGGAATTCCAAATTTTCAATCTTGAATATAGAATTGCAAATTTTCAATCTTGAATATGGAATTCCAAATTTTCAATCTTGAATATGGAATTCCAAATTTTCAATCTTGAATATGGAATTCCAGATTTAGAAATCTGAATATGCAATCCGAAATTTCCAATTCCCACTTTCAAACCGTTGATTTTAAATTCCCAATTTTCAACTCTGAATTTTGAATTCTACATTCCAAATCCCCATTTCCACTTACAAATTCCGAATTCCAATTTCCATTCCACATTTCAATTGCACCGAAACCATTCCGCATCCACAGCGGAGCAAATGCCGAATCTGGAACAAAAGCACGCAGAACTGGTTAATCTTGGTAATGGGGGTAGGACGAAATCATGGCAACGTTGCTGTTCTCGACAGGAATACCTTCGAAACGGGCGAAAAAGCGCGTAATGACTCTTTCAGGGCTGTCTGCCGGCGGAAGAAATCGGATTTTCGGCGACATGTTCGCGCCGTCTTCGCCATCAAACAAAGTGCTCCAACGAGACTCGAGCGCGAAAAGAAACGGCGAGAGGAAAAAAAGGGACGACAAGGAAAATAAGGGTGGAACGAAGTGTACGACGAAACCGACTTCTCCCCACCCTTCGTATCGGCGCCGTCGGCTTGGGAATTATTTTAGACTTGTTAATGCAATTTCCTTAAAAGCTCGCGCGATACATCAGCACATAAATGCGCGTATATTTGCGTCACCGTGCCCGTCGGGTTTAAGAATGTACGTGCCGTCTTCTGTTTTATGCAATATCGCGCTCTCCATTGAAACCGTTGCTGCTGCACTTGAAAGAGTACGTGGAGAGTGTGCAAAATAAAAGCATTGTTTGGATCTGTCTCAATGGTTCTTTTATCGAGCCTGCAAGATACGAAACGTTTTACCAGCCTTCTGTTCGTAATAAGGACTGTATTGTTAACACTCTGCAGAAGTATTTGCTGAGAATTTTTTTATCGTAGGAAGTAAAAAGCATGGGGGGGATGGAGAATATTGGTAGGTGCCTTGCAAGACAATGATTGTACATCTTCTGTTTCAGTATTATTATTATTATTAAACGTGTTTATTGCACAGAGATGGATAAGAAGTGAAGAAGAAAAAAGAAAAGACAAAGTTCAGTCGTGGGACTACTTTGCTATTTGATCTTACAGAGCTTAAAACTAAAACTTCACTTAAGCCTAAATCTAGTACTAACATTACCTGGCAGAAATATTGTATTAAATGGTTAAATACTTCCAGTAATGTGTCCTACAAAATTTTAGGGGCTGCGACGATAGGTAGCATTTTTATAATTTTTCTGCGATTATATTTGAATCATCGATCTCGATTTTTTCTGTTTAAATTTGTCTTCCAATCGACAAATGAAAATGTCGTATTCAAGTAAGTCTTGATTTCCATGGAAGAAAGTACTTACGTAATTTAGATAACTGACAAGACATAATTAATAAAATTGGAAGGTAGATAAAGATGAGTGCAACTAAACAATATTACTTAATATTCATAGTTTCCATAATGCAGAGACTGCATCTTGCAGGTCTACTTTCCAAAGCACCCTGTTACATAATTTGCTTTCAACTTCCTTTTTCGCCTACCTCCCACGTGCTCGCACACGCGCACACGTGCTTGTAAAAAATTAAGGGGCTTCTTTGAAAACTACGACTAGAGGTAGCGGGGTAAAAAATAGCACATTTAAAGTTTCTTTTCAGAGCCCATGTCTTAAACTACCCTCAGAAACTTCATAGCGTTACCTTATATTTCAGTCTCAGAGTAAAGAACTCATTTTAAAAAACAATATAATTGCATCACATCACATATATTTTCTTTATAGTTTCATGTTCAAACTGTCCCTTTTTTCTTACGTACCTAATTTCTTTATATTATGCAATATTTTTTCCTGAATTCTGAATATTGTTTATAAATTATGTTCACAATCTTCCGCAATGCAAAAGATATCTATGTGATGCAAAAATTATCTACTACACCAAAGATTTTCCGTTTTGAAGAAAATAATAATATGCAAGTAAAAACAATACCATTAAGTATTCGAATTATTGTAGTTTCCCCATTCTTAAATGACAGTGAAAATTAAGAAAGTAGAAGACCTTGTTAAAAGGCTCAATTTTACTTTTAAAACAATAGGTATAATTTTCAACATGAAGTTGGATACCGTGAATAAATATTCTTCCGTATTATATCTAATATTGCTTCTCCTAGAATAATAATTCTAACTTTTCTCCGTATTTTCTGCATAGAATCGTGTGCTGTAATGGAAGACTGTTCAATGTACAAACTACCCTTTTGGTCGAACACGTTTCGCGAGGGTGCACAACACCACCATAAATCAAAATACGAAATTTAATATGACTCAAACGTAAGATCGATGATTCTGCACGTTCGTTTATGCAGCGAACTCTTTCTTCTGGCACGTCACAAAAGGTTATTTATTAAAAGGTTTCATTTCGCAGTATTTCACAAAAACCGATGAAAAGGGCAGGCAAAGGGGAGGAGAGGGCCAAATTAATGCATAGCTGTACGTGATCATGTCATATATCATAATACTAGGGCATTACTTTGTAATACTGAAATGTATAATGTTTTGCATTTTCCTTCACCGAACGAGGGGAAGAATTTTTATTAGATAAGAAATATTGTTTCGATAATTTTCTTCGCAGTTTTATAAACATATTGAATGCGCAGCGTCTGGAAACTATTTTGTAATCTTTTTAAGGCTTGCGGTAGTTGAAGGTTTAAATTTCAGATTTCTTAAATATGTAGGTATGTATATGAATAACTTTGGTATCAGGCAGCACATGATTTCTGATTCTTTCCGAGTCTTTCAGGGGAAATGTTTGAAACCCGAATTGTCACGAGTGCGAATGAAATGAATGCTATTATAATTAACTCTTATTTTATTTTATTTGAAACAGTTGTCTAAAATAAACATTGGGTGACTTTTTCTAAATCATTTTCAAAATAGAAATAATAAAGTAATTCAAAACACTCATCAACCCCCAAATTATTTTTTATATTGTATTTCGAGTAAGCTTTGCCCAAGTCTGGTTATAACTTGGGAATCTGACATGTAATAACAAATATCTATATTTGTTTATTTCTGCGGAATTTGTTTATCATTTGAAGACCTAGTACTGGAAACAATTTTCAATATAATGTATGTATTAAATACTACGAGCAGCAAGATATTGGAAATAGAGCGCAAGGAGAAAGCAGTGTGCGTGGCCTAAGGGGAGGAGGAGTATCTATGATCAGACACGCTTCGTAAACCTGTATCACTGAAACTACTTATCCCTCTGTAACTTTTCATACGTGCATTATTTTAAAAAATGTTTCCAACTAATGTTGTCTGGATTGATGAGAACTTTGCAAACGTATAACAATCGTATATTAATTTTATACGTTTTTTAACTTACATTCTTATTTACCCCTTTAGAAGAAGCATCAACCCTTCTTTTTTATGTACTATGAAGTGTGGCAAAAAAATTATGCTACCATGGTTAATACATTTTAGAAAATTTATGTCAAAGTTAGTTAACAAATCCACATATAGTTATACCTGTATAAATGAGTTTCAATCAATGGGACGTTCTGTTTGGAATATTTCTGACTTTTGCCTGTGACGTTCCAAGCGAAGTAGGTCCATCAAAGTCGAAATTGTATTCACCACTTCGAGCTTACTGCATGTGAAGCGTATCGAACGCTTCAGTGAGCCGATTAATTATTCATTTCCGAAATTGATACAATAGAGCCCACGTCATAAAAGATATTTGTCTGCTGGAGCAAGGACGTTCATTATCCAGTAAAGCATCGTCAGTATTCGTTCGTTCGTGTTGAATTTTATTTGAATCTCGCGCAATTTGCAGAGAATTATGATAATACATATCACGTTTTTCGCGCTTGGAGGATTCTGAATTATTATTTGATTCGATTATTATTATCATTCTATTATTATTGACAGCTGTAGTCCTCCTCCTTTACGAATACAACTGTTGACTTTGATACAACGTTTCCTCGACAACAGAACAATTTCCAACGGTGTAGCCAATCATAAATTATAACATCACCAGCAATCAAATGTCATTAAACAATTTGGCTGCAAAATAATAACTGGGCCTAGTTATGCAGAAAGCTAAACCAACCCTCAAAATGCTAAAAAATTACTTAAACGCAGCATGGATCTTAGAATTCCGGGATCTCCATTTTGCAAAAACTTACCAATCCATAGAATAACTCTTACATTATTAGTAATAATGAAAACAATGCAAACGAATGTTATGTATTCTTAGGGACAGTAGGGGGTTAGAAAATCTGAATATTGAAATGAATAAAGTCTTCTTGTATTTCATTTCTAGCAGTCTTCATAGATTAAAATGTAAGACGATCATTGTTAGTGGTTACCTGTAGAGCAAAGCACTACGTATTTATTTCAAAATCTACTACCCCTTATTTCACGTTAACAACTAGAAAGTAAACATAACCGAAGCAATGGAAATTAAATTTTGTGACAGGACTGCGCGAACATGTCTCACATTAGATGACGTCACAGTGATATTTCCTCACAAAAAAAAGTGTTCCAAACGAGATTCTGTGGTTTGATAGTGCCCTAAACCATGTTCATAAAATACTATAGAATTTTAGCGACAAAATGATAAGCTATCCCACAATTGAATCTCTATCGGCCACAATCGTTTGAGCCGTGTGTACATTACATGCAACGAGTGATCAAACACATTTCAGCAGTCATGTATACCGAAATTTACTGTCTGTACAGTGTCGACGACAGCCGCGATAAACTCCCGTCATCTCGAAGGAAGCCGGTTAATTCATCTCGTCCTGGAGATTGTTTCCACTTTGTAGTAACAGGCCCGGATGCGATAAAACCGTCCTGTCACTTTCAATTCTTTGCGCGACGATAGAATTTCGATATTGCCGCGCGGCGCGCCGGTCAGCCGTGCGACTGCCTGCCTACCGCATTATCAAAGCCGATAGAACGACTTTTTCCGGCCTCCTCGAGCATGTATCGCGTTTTCCTTTCAATCGATGGCACCCCGTCGGGGGTATTCCCAGCACGTTTGACGCGACACCGTCCAGGCTAATGACGCCTTTTCCCCGTCAAAAAGTCCGCCGCTCCCTTTGATCCACCCGTTCGTGCGTCCTCCATCTTTTCCAGAATCGCTGAAAGCCTTCCACTGCCAGACAGAATCAATTCCTAATGGCTTCTTTTCCTCTCTAAGACGTACCGCCCGCTTCCCTCCCCCGTTCTTTAAGCGGTGTTCCTTTGTCCAGCCAGGCTTAAGATTTATTTTTATACTTCCACTCGCGAGGGGCGAATTCAATTTCCAGATGCTGACGGATGCGCTCGTAACTCAAGATTCTCGGATAGGAAGACTCATGAAATCTTATTTCTTGTCCAGCTATCTGATTGTTCGTAGACCAGGGAATGTATTGTTGAATGGGGAGGATGGGGCTTGGGAAATAATTGTCGAATAGGATTGTGATGATGGGATTTTGTTGGTGGAAGCGACGGTGTTGGTTGTTCGTTATAGGTAATGCTGGGAATAGGATGTGAGAGCAAGTGTACTTTTCAAGTGGTTCTTTGATGGGGGTAGTTAAGAGTAGTGATGGGCGTTGTGGTAGTTTTTAGTCCCACCTTTTTGCAGGTTTCTTGTGTTGGGAAACGCTCAGGGGGTGTTAAAGTAAGTGTTAAATGTGAGGCAAAGGTAGCAGTAGTTGACCAGTTAAGAGAAATCCTTCACGTAAACAGTAAGTACTTGATGTGCTATTAAATAATGAGAGTCGATGCCTAAAGATACTCTTTAAGCTTATTGTTAATCTAAATTATGTAATGAGAATGATTTTTTAAAAAAGTTATATTATAATAATTTTAGAACTTTTTTTTAAAATTGAGGAACTGCTTCAGATGTTATTGCAGTGACGTGCAAAAATCGGGTTCTGAAAAAATATGTGGGGAATAAGGTCTACGACTTTCTTTGCAGGATGATGAATTAAGACAAAAAATATTGCATACATCCCAGGAAAACAAATTGACGCACAAGAAAACGAATCTTGCCTTTCCTTGGTCTCGGGGCTTTTTAGGGCAAATGAAAAGCTTCTGATGTTACTCGACATCTAGTATTAAAACCCTTTCTCCGTGGCGTACGATTATGATGAAAAAGCAACTGTTACAAAAAATCTGTTTTTTTTTGTGTAAATCACAGTCGTTGCACCAGATGATAGTTATAAATAATATAAACTTTCATTTCTTGGAGCAGTTTTACTCCTACCTTTAGTCTATGTTTGACTTTCAACATAAAACCTAACTTTATCTTACTTACGACTGACATCTCTAATATATTCTCTTGGAAGGGACAAAGTTGGGTTACAATGTGTAAAAGTTTTATATGAAAGAAACTAACAATTAACAAACCCGCCGTGCGAATTGTTGATATAGTAGTTGCTGCAACTGCTGAAAAATTGTGAAGCGTCCCCAATTTTTCATTTTTACAATATAATTTAATTTAAAAGAATATAATTCAGAAAATCGAAAACAATTTTTAATTGAAAAAGGCTTCTCCCGATAATAGTCTCTAGTAAGTCGAGGATCGTACCCAAATACGGCAGTGGTGTACAAAAACCAGCAGCCCAGCAGGGACTCGTTTTTACGAGCAACTGAAGCCACTGATAATAACAGACTCGGCCTAAAAGTGTGCACCACCCCGTTGGTTTATATAAAGAGTGGATCGTAAACGATAAGCGGAGCAATAAAAACGGGCTTGCGCCATGAAAAGTTCACCTTATCGCGCGTATCGCACTCGTGGGGGGAAATGTTTTATTGCTGGGAGTACCGAGTGATCTGGAAACAAAAGATATTAGAAAATCACGCCTGATTTACTCATAAATTCTTGTCAATACATAATTGAAGAATCCTTGTTTACAAAACACTGTAAGTGACAAAAATCAAATTTTTCAGGAGAAAGAGAAAGAAAGAAAAAACTTTCTCGACTTTGAATTATTTACGAAATTTGATTTGTTTTGATTGCTAATTGTGTTTAAGTAGGTATACAATAAACCAAATGCATCGCAAAATTTTCTGTTTTTTGCAGTAACATTTATTTTTTAATTTTGACACTTACAGTGATTTCTACAAGAACTTTTCAATTTCTCTTTTGTATATTGCCTGTTAATATTGTATTCCCGTTAAACATTAGATGTGAATTGTTCACACATAGACTGAGGATACAATTTGTCATCAGCATTATAATAGATGATTATTGCAGGAAATATTAGCAAAGGGGTAGCTTATTAACACTTCTGTTAAAGCATGCCCAGAGATTTTTTGCGCGGCTTTGGCGTGTTTTCACTTCGATATTTTCTACGAAGCATCGAAAATATGGAGATTTAAATTTTCACTAGTGTGTTCATAGCGCTGAACGAGTTGGGACAAACTTTTCCAGCGCAGCAGTGATTCCTCGAAGACCTCTACCTTGAAGGAAGATTTTTCATAACTTTGCGCCACTCAAGGTGTTGAGACTTTATTTTGTAGATGGATCTTACGTTTGAATTGCCAAACAGTGTTTCATGTTAATTATGGAAATTACTGTATTTCCACATAATATAGTAATTCTCCAACTTAAGTCGGAAGCGTTGCATTATTGTGATTGCACAAAGAAAGGTCTTTTTAACGAAATTTTTCTTGAAAGAAGTTTCATGAAATATTTTCGTCATTCTATTGAACAGTCTCTAAAGAAAGTTAATTAATCGCCACTCGTCAGACGACGAATGTCAAGCTGAAAGGGGCATGCAATTTGTACAACAATAGCGCGTTACGATTATTTATAGCGAGCGATATTGAACAGTGCTTGTATATATATGAACTTGACACAAAAGGCGAAAGCATTCAGCGATTCAATTCATAGTGAAACACAAACCCAGAAAAACATAATGGACGAACGAAAGATCGATGGCAATATTCCACAATCATTTGTCCATTGAACACAAAACATGCAAAATGAACGAATGGTGTTTTCTGTTAGATGTACAAGTACATAAATAATTTATTTTGGGGAATAAAACATGTGAACGAAAAATAATTACATATAAGATAATGTGATAAATGTGTGTGCAATCGACAAATTTTTCAATATCACAAAACAAAAATATGACAAATTTATATTAAGTTGAACTCTTTTTAGGAAATCCATCTTTAATGAATTCTTCATCGTTATGTTATTAATGAAGATACTATTTGTTAAAATAATTGATAACATACTGCATAAATTCCATTCAAGTCAACTTGAAACTTACTAATTTTTATTTTATTTTATAAAGTGTCTATGGTTTCATAATATTCCACCAATGAACCATTATTAACAAAATTTCAGTTTCATCAATGATATAGAAAGAACGACTATTTAAAAGCGTAGAATACTATCATTAACTCTTTTAGAAACCACCATTGACGATTCCACTAGTTTCTAAATGGAAAATCTACTATCAATTTCACCTCTTTTCATCTCTTTTCGCGCTCTCTTTATAAATTTAGCATTGTATTGTTACTTCGACGAAGGAAAGCATAGAAGAGCCAATAGTTGGGCATCAATAATTCCATTTGGTCTCTACTTCTCCCCCTGGGTATCAATTATGGAAGCGGCAGCGCTAGAAGGAACGGATCCACGAACAGTTCTACTCGTTTTTAAGACTTTCTTTGCCACCGTTGTTCTGTTTCGTATTACAATAAAAAGCACGTTTCATAAACGCCAAATATTCTGTAGAAAATTACACCGTGTTTCATAAATGTTATTGGTATTTACACGATAGCTGCACATCAATAATTCAAGCGCCTTTACAACAAGTGCAACAGCACAGAGACGGTGTTACTATTTATGTTAATGTACACAAAACATTTTGCTGCAAGCCGTGCCACGTGGTATTTTACTGTAACAATAGATTGCCAATCATTTTCATCCAATTCGATTCTTAATTTTTCTGATCAATATTTTGATTTCATGCGACCGTTTTCTGTGGCGTGTGCATAAGTAGATCTGCACCAAATTTAACAATACGTAACAGCATAAAGCTTGTTTCACACATTCGCGGCACGGCACCGTTTATACGGTGAAAGGAACGAAGATCATATAGGGTAAACCAACCAGTGAATGACCAAATTGTTGAATGAGAAGCCCAGTAAATGACCGCATACTTTTATTAAGAATCGTACTTATTAATGTTTGTCTAATACGCATAACTGAAAATATGGGATATTAAACGTGCAACTACACTCCATTTATAAACATATAGTAATTTTTAAATTTATAATTGACATTTCTTTGCCTGATGGTTATTCACTGGTATGCGGTCAATTACTGGTTGGTTTACCCTAGAAACCTTTCACACGTGCCGTCGCTGCATAAACGGCGAACGGCCGCCGAAAAAAAATTATTTTCTTATCCATCGAACGTTTCAACTTCAACGTCGAATAAAATTTTCAACTTTTACTTTAACTTTAACTTTAATCGACGTCGAATAATATTCTGACCCACATTCAACCCATCGAGGGCTTCAACTCTCCGGTCCTCGGGGGCTAACCTAACCGGAGTTAACTTTATTCAGCACATGACGAATAACTTTTTTTAACTTTTATTCGCTATTCGACATTTTCATTAAAATAAAATTTTTGCCCATCTCTGGTACACCTCAAGCCTCACTTTCACAAACAGAAGACCACACGTGTCTACGTTAGTCACCATCCGGGGGTAAAAGCACCCTCGTCACATTACGCGCGGGGATGACCTATCGTTGCATCTCTGACGCAATGTCCGAAGTGGCCATGTTATCGCCGAGGTACACAGCGACGCCTCCTGTTTCGCGGCTACTGAAAGGAAGAGCAAGGCGTTCAGACGTCGCTGCAACTGGAAATGATTCTGGGCAAGCGGCGTGAATCCTCGACGGCCAGGTCTCGCAAGAAACGAGATCCAAGGGAGACTGAGGGCGCGTTACGCTTTAACGATTATTGTTGGCTCCGGAGGTCCGTTGCTCCCCGACCGACAACGGCAAGCACACGTGGAGAAACCACAGATGCCCGTAGCCCAGTTGTCGGTTTCTTGTTGTTTTACGCGATCCCGAGTCGGAGGAGGGAGAAGTAATGGGAGGGGTCGGGCAAAGGAAAAAAACCTGCAAGGAGGTGGCCTAAAGGCGGATTCACACGTTTCAGTTCCATGACGGTTAATTGCTGTGAGTGACAGTGATATAAAATCTCACCCCTCTGTTTTCGAATGAAGCAGTTCACACGTGTCAGCCACTTATACTGACGCAAATGGGCCATTGACACTGACGGCACTGAACCGTCATGGAACTGACACGTGTGAAGCCGCCTTAAGAGCTGCAAGAGTCACGCTCTTGAGGAGGCAACCGCCCCCGACATTAAAGCTTGATGTATCTATTAGGTTTCGGTACAGTGTGGCCAGCTTTCCAAAGTTCTGCCAAGACCGCGATGACGAAGCTTCTTTGCCAACTTCCTAATAGTTTTATGACTTTTCAGACTTACGAGTCGGCCTCGTTTCCGACGAATTAGCGACTCGTGGGGACCGATGCGCGAGGCTCCCAAGTTTTCTTTGTTCCGTCCAGCTTTCTTCTCTTTTTCGCGTTTTTCGAGAAGGGGCGGGGCTGACCTGTTCCTAATAGACTTATAATGGAAACTGTTTGAAACCAGACACTTTCATAGCAGAACAGATTGCGGGGAACAGGGTCGTTCGTTGAGGCTGGTGACTGTAGCTTGATTAAAAGTCACAGTTTCGAATACGCGATAATAATATTAATAAATTCGTGTTTGTTAATCACTGTGCTGGTTGTGCTTTATATGCACAGATATAGCAACTCGTGTAGCCAACATTAGAACTACCAAACCAGTCAAAGTGCCTGGTTTCAAATTTAGTAATAAATTTACCATTTTTAAGTATGAAAATGTGTATTTCTAAGTGGTTTAAATATGTATAATATTAATATAAAAATTAAAAAAAATATGAATAAAGGTTTTTTGTATGTATAACGCACCTTATAAATAACCAGTCATTGTCTGGCCTGGTAGAAATAGGTAAGTATACATTAATTGTCGGTAGTTTCAGTGTTAATGTCGACTCGATAATTTTATTAGAAGAAGTTATGTTGAAATTTATTTTCACTACCTATGGTTCCGAAAGAACAATGTTAAATCTGTAAGGTGACTATATATTTAACTTCGAAATCAGATGACACCACGTTGGTAAATGGCCTCAAAGTTCGAGATTTTGTGGTTTCGAACAAAAGAAATCGGTAATAAAATCCCATCTGGTTCAAGGAAAGTGCAAGCGATAAAGTGGATTAAAGTGCCAAATATCCTTCACGACCCTCTTTTCAGGGCCGTATTGGCATTCTAATTCAAACAGACATCATCAACTGTTCATCAAGTCCAAACATAAAATCAATATTCGCCCTAAGTAAAGTAACGTGCGGATTGCTGGCTTAAAGCTTTGTCCCACCTGTTTAATGTCTATGTTTCATTTAAAGGTATCGCAATGCGAACTCCAGTTCTCGCGGAACTTCTGAAAACAGGAACGGTTTGTTCTGTTGTTTCAGGCGCCAACAATGTAAACGAGCCACCTATCCTAGAGGCTGGAGGGTACCCCGCGGGCCTGCCGCTTCCAGAATCAACCAAAGTCGGTACAGAAGTGTACGTCCTTAAGGGCCACGATCCCGAAGGATCGCCAGTGAAATATGGCATCCAACTCACGGACCATTTCGTCGTAAATCCACGCACTGGCATCATCACGTTGGCGAAACCACTCAATCGCGAGGTAGGGGCGAGAGTTTTCTTATTTATGTCCTGCTTCTTACATTTCTTAACAGCCCCCAGAGGCCTTTAATTATTTTCAAGGTGTACTCTGACAAGCCTGGATGAAATTGATAGAAATTTTAAAAAAGTAATACCTACATATATCTATTTCAGCGTATTCATTATATTCGTTTATTTTTTGAATCCATAAAGCGAGGTCTTTAGGAACATGATACATTTTCAGTGTGCCTCACATTTATGATTACAATTTCTGCAGCACAGATGTTTTTATTTTTGTTCGATATTTTATGCAACGTTTAATCAGTAGTATTATATAATATAATTATATATACACTTAGTCAGTAGTATTCATTAAAACATGTTTAATGTACCTTCTTGCAATACTGATTTATTTAAATTTTAGTATTTCAAACTAAGGTCATTCAATATTTCGTCTCGATAATCATTTGAAACATCAAAATCAAATACTATGGACGTGCAGATATATAACACGGTAAATACGTTCCACATTATACGGGGGATTATAGTAATTCGATCAATGCCTTTTAAACCACAACTGACATAATACCATTATATTAAATTGGAAAGTAGGTACACCGTTAGTTGCTACAATTTGAACTTTACCTACGGCGTTATATAGAGATCCACTATAACAGTAGCGGTTAAAACGAAGTTTAAACTGTGAACGGTAAGAAAAATAAAATAGTTCCATTAAGGAAAAATTATTTTTTAAAATTTATGTCCCATACAGAATTCTTAAAATCCTAGTTATGCAGACGTACAAAAATAAGTTTCAAATTTTCTTTTGACCAGCACTGTATATTTTCAATTTACTACATGTCCTAAGGAATCACAGAACGTAAAAATAAAATACTAGTGTTTTTTTCGGAAAAGTAACTATTTCAATTAAACTAGAAGCTTTAAATCAACCAATGAAAACAAACGAAAGACATTAACCACGCCCGTTTATTATGAGATATGTAGCAGAGACAGTATTTTCGATAGTATCCAGTTGACCCAGTTTATCTATCCCCAAACGAAGATGAATCGATCTGGCTCGATTATTATTGAAATGCTATTTCGGAAAATCCGTCCGACAATCGGTACGGTACTTAACGAACCGTGCAGATAAACGGCGTCAATGGAAACGGCGATACAGCGACGTTAGTAATTTACGGTATTTAGGCATAATCCTGGGTATTCATATCTCGAAATCGTAAATATCCCCATGCGAAACGCTGTGCCATCGATCCATTACTTCAAACCGGATTAGAAGCTTCAGTGCGCATGAGGTAGCATCGATCCAACTATTTTTCCTGTTTTTATTAAATGCGCGGATTATTCAGACGATCGTTTCTTCATCTGAGTTGGGTACGTTCGTTGATGGAAATAATGGGAACGCGAAGTAATTGGGAGTTTTATTATTCTCAAAATTTTGGATTTTGCATTTATTTGATTACATCGTTGCACTAATATGTGAAATTGTTGCAGTATAGTAAAGATCAATATTAGTGTCATAAGCAATGGATTTATGGAGGTCTGGAGAATATTTGTATGCGGGGTATTGTAAATTTATGCGATGGCGAGACAATGTCTTAGAATTGCAGGTTTGTAAATGTGTTCTTTTAGAATTATGGATATTAACAATCGCGATCGGTAGAATGAGAAAGGGTGTAGTTGTAGCATTTGTCATTAAGGAATTTAATTTTAAATGAAATTTAGTACACGCAATATTTAACCATTAATACTATTTGGGCAAAGTTATGTAGAAACCTACCAATCTATAAAATCACAAAAATTAGGTAAACACAATACGAATCCCATAATTAAAACTACCAAGTCATAATTCCATTTTAGGCTTGAAAAATAAAAACGAGGTACAGAAAATTTAAAATAATATTAATTTAAAACACTGTAAAATAATAACAACAAATAAAATATAGCCAATAGAAATAAAGCTATTTTTCTTTAACACTTAAACTCTTCAAACTTTTACTCAATTTAAGATCATTGAGACTTGGTTGCTTTCTGTAACTTGAAATTTTTCAATAAAATTGCTTTTGTATTGTACAAATATATATTAAAATCCCTTCAATTTGATAAAACTGGAAAATAAAGAAAATAAACATAAAGATAGAAATCAATAAGTTCGTAATTACTTTTTAATAACACAACACAAAATTTGAATTGTAAAAAATTGAAATTTGCACGCGCTCAGGGTGGAACGCTAATTCCTCGAAGGAAATCTGTCCATTTTTGTATCACCCCCCAAAATTATACTTAAAAAAACGTAATTTTCTCCACACGAAGAGTGCAAACATCAAGCACTATTAAAAAGCAACAAATTTGTTGAAACACGATACAAACATATCGCTGAGTTCCAGTCGATCGAAATTAGCATATAGGTACCAATTGGTGTGTAACGGAAACGCGAAACGCTGGAGTGAAAACGATGAGCCATTAGCCGTCCCACTTGTCAATCGACATGACGACGCGGAATTCTTACGACAGGGGTTCGGGGGTTGGGGGGGGTTGCGAGGTTGGTAGAGGCATTAAACGGCAGGTTGATCGCGTAATTAAGTTCGGACACGCTGGTTTAGCAGGGAATATTACTTTGAAGCGTGAAAAGCGATGCCGTCAAAGGGGTGCCAGATAAGCGCCCTAATGCAGCCAGCTATTACGCACGTTGGTGAATTAGCGTGGGCACGCGCAGTGCGAAGGAAATGGCCGTGTTAGCCTATTTGGTTGGATTAAATCAATGCCGATTGGTCCAGATGGGTAAACGGGGTGAAATCCGCGTGCGGTTACGTTCTGATAGAACGAGGTCCCCCTCTCTTACGTATGTGTGTGGGGACGAAGGGGAGGTCAATTTGCCATGTTTGCGACTTCTCGAGGCGGTTTCACGAACAGAAAAGCTGCTAATAATGGGCACCGCGTGGACGACAGTAGAACCTGCGAAATCGAAGGGGTGATTTCAGTGGGGCCTCGATAATTATCGAAGGGTCGAATTATCGGAAACTCGAATTAAGCGAAACACGCCAAGCCCTTGATGTTTGTGGAGGAGTTTGAAGGTGTGAGAAAGTGACTGAAAAAATAGAGAGGTATCCGAGGGGAGGATGGTATTAAGGGCATTTTCATATTTGCTTGACGGGGGTGGCAGTGGTTTAAGAAAGGTAGAAAAGAATCGGAAGAGCGCGAGTATAGCTGAAATACTAGTGTCGTGTGTGAACAGGATAAACTTCGATTTCCCCAAAATACCTACGTTCTCGAATTAAGCAGACGGTGGTTTCAGCGGAGCTCGGATTAAACCGAACTCAGATTACTGAGGGTCCAATGTATTAACGTTCTGCGGTTCGCCTGTGTAATGTCACGTACAGGAGCTCTGAAATATAAAGTGTGCCTATTAGAATATAGAGTTGTTTAAGGATAATTTTAACACTGTGGATGACTTTTAGAAATTCCTGTGGTCCATTCGTTTTTGTAAGGTTTTGACTCCTATTTAAGTGTTTCTTATAAGAAATAGACCAGGGCGCGAGGTTTAAATGAGATTTTTGTCACGTAACTCCAGGTTTAAGAGATTACATTTCTAAGGGTGGGATTTTCCTCGCTATTTTCTTATATACATTCGGAAACTCAGTTTTGTGTATAAACAAGTATACTGGAAGTATACTAAGAGTATACTGGATGATTAATTTGCAATATTCCTACTGTATTGTAATATCTATTCATGTTACTTCATCTCTTTCTGCTGTTTTCTTTGGTATTTGTTATTCCAATATTAATTTTAATTTTCCCATATTTGTTACCTCGAAATAAATAAATAAATAAATTTGTGGACTAGAAAATAGCCTTCGAATAAGGTAAGGTCTCAGACCTTAAAATCTACAATTTTTCGCCCGCTGCGAAGTACCACTTTTTCCAGCGAATTATTAATCTTTATGATAAAATTTAAGAAAAACATTTTGCCCCCCTTTACTAAGCACAATTTGTGCTACAAATTACTTTCTTGAAATTTGATTTTCACCAACAATAGCTCAAGTTATAGTACAAAAACTTAGAGTAGCCGGTACTGCGGGACTCTACCCTAATATATCGTCACTCTTTCATCCTAAAAGCTTTCTTCAGTTGTTGGATAACAGTCAAATAGTATACACGGCTAGGACATCCAATCTTTAAAAAGAAGTGCCATCGTTTGATAAAATAAAATTCATAAGATCAATAAAAATAATAATTCTTCAGTGACCTGCGGCACCTTAAAACTTTTATTGATGAAGGTTCAAATTTTGAAACTTCATATTCCACAAGTCCCCTTGTCATAATTGCTAAAGGAGCTTATGTGCGTGTAACAAAAGCACAACAAGAAAGCAACAATATAAATGGTGCCTCTAAATCCTTCCTGCAAATTGTCTAACTTTTGTTTATCTTCCACAACGTTACATTCTTTTGCAAGATGGCGCACAATTCACGAGGAGCCTCAACGTTTCGTATTATCCATCAGGATCATGGGATTTGAAGATTTACAACGTTAAAAACGCCTCTTGGGGATTTTAATCGCGGAAACAGCTCTTTAGAGAATCCCAATCTGATATTACACATAACGCGAGCATAAATTCCGCCCGTGAGCGATACGATTGCCACGCACGTTCATCACAATTCCACGCGCAACATACATTCCAATAATAAGCCTGGGTACCGTGGAAGTTTAACGAAGCTTTATTGCCGCTTCAACAATAATATCGCTGCTGTTTCTTTTCTTATGAGGATTTAGTTGACAGTGGAGCGCTCCGCCGCGCCGTCCACTCGTTAATTTCGCGTATTACGCGGCCGCTCTCTCGATGGAAACGGATTTTGACGTGGAAGAAGGATTATGGCCAGAGGAGAGAAGAAATCTCGCGGCGTTGCATTTTATACGGATTCGTGCGCGCGTACGCGCAACAGAAAACTGGTATTTAAAAAATTTCATTTGTTCTTGAAACTTTTAAATACCAGTGTATATAGGTATGTGTGCTTTTAAATCCCTGATAAAATCAGAGCAGCAATTCTGGAAAAATTTAAAGAGCCTCTAGCAGCTTTAATTACAAGTTTCAAGGATCTTATCGACCACTTCCATCGTGCAGACTGTAACGATTTCCGTGATCCATGGATTGTCGTTTAAACCTAGTAATTAAACATTTCTTCTTTCCGCGAACGCTACAACTCTGCTGAATTCAAACCCGATGAAATCCGATTGTAAGCTCGCGGAAGTCCCTCGAGAGACTTCAAGGGTCAAGCTCAGTCGATCAGCGACGTATCGATACGCTGAAAGAGCGATAACCTGTGCTCGAACGGAATTGAGCGAATCCATGAGTACATCCGTGCAGTGGTGCGCGAATTAACAATTAATAGGACACTTTAACCGTATCCACGAGATTCATCGTTTCCTACCGCAGCAGCGGGATTGTGTTTAATATTTTATTTGTAAGGTGCGGGATATTCTGCTTCGGAAATCAATGGCGCGTTCACTTGCCGCGGAATATTATTCCTATTATTTCAATTTTAATTGTCATAAGGCAAAATGTAATAATAAATAAGGCAGCTCCGTAATTCGTTGAAATTGAGTTATAGCTAACATTGAATGTAAAAAAAATTACATGTGATTCGACTGAAGGTAAAAATCGTACAGATGACTACGATCAAGCTGGTCGATTTTGAGACTATTTCATGATTTAAGGGGTAACACCACTCTAGGATCGATGTTTTTTTTTGCTTAAACCATACTTTAGAAAGGAAGGAGGAGACGAACATCGATCTAGATGGCCAAATGTATGGTGCAGGCATCGCAGATTAAAGATAAACAAAAATTTAAAGGATTAAAATGTTCATAAAACTTTAAATGCGTTTTTCTCGAAACCACTTTTTTCAAACTGGGAGGACGTATTTCTCGGAAACTATCGCATGAATCGATTTGAAATTTTTACAGTAGCTTTACAACAATATTCTCTTTGGAAGTACGTAGCCGTTTTTTGATTGAATGTAAACTTTCTTTTTTATAACCAATTTAATGCTCATTTTTAGGGCAAAAAATCGATTTATTTCTTAACAACTGCACCACTTCCACAAAAATTGATATAAAAAAACCCCTACGTACTTCCAAAGCCAATTGTATATAGATTATAAATTTTTTTATTTTTTGTTCCACGACTCATACATGCCGAGAAATCGGTCCTCCCGTGGCGGTGTTTTCACAAAAGCTGTTTCCGACGACGGGCTCTGTCGTCGCCATTTTGTATGAAAATGACACTAAAAAAATTATTTTTCATACTTCAATATGTGTTAAATAAACCCTCTGAAAAGAAATTCTATTCCGTTTGTCACACTCCCAAAATAAATTGTCAAATTTAGGTATTTTTTTCTGCCTCTAGAGTGGTGTTAGTGGTGTTACTTATTAAGGAATAAGGATAATTCGTGTCGATTGTGTCGATTGATGTTTCGTGGTGTGTTTCCATGTATTAATACATACATAATTTTCTAACATAATAATGTCGTTTAATGCAATTATTTCCCCGAGATAAGTGGATTTATCCAATTTGCTGCAAAACGGAGAGAGCTCCAAATTTTGAAAATTCATCTTGCCACAAAGAAAACATATGTTTGCTTGGTAATAATTAATGCTAAATACTGTGTTAATATGTCAATTATAAATGGCTAAAATACTTCGCACATATATAAAAAAGAACATCTTTTTAACAGCCTTTTTATTAGCTTTCCAAAACTTACTACATTTGGAGTTCCTCATTCTTGCTGCAGTCTTCAATTCCGCGTACGAGTTTCCACAACTAAAACTTCGCGAGTAACCATCCCTTGCCCAACCCCCAGGTAGCTAGCTTGCACACAGAACCCCCCTGAAATTCGTAAACCGACGAAATCAATTAATTCCCGCCAGGACACCCGACCTAGGGCCAACTTTCGAAGACGAATCATCGTTGCCCCGATACAAAAACGATTACCACGGGGCGCGGAAGCAATCGCCTCGCGGCGTGATCGTTACGCCCGCGAGGGTGGCGGAACACCCCGTGCGAGGAACGCGCTGGAAAGAGTAGAAAGACGAAGGAAGGGGCGGAGGGTTCTAGCAGGGTGGAAATAAATCACGAATTCCCGAGCGCGGAGTGACGGGGCCGCTGAGCAAGTCCATCTGGTCGGGGAACCGGAATCCAAAAAGGATGAACGCCCGCCGACCCTGTGCCCCTGTGTAATTAATTATCGTTTCCAGAGAATTTGACCAGTTCTGCCGTAGGTAATCCGAGGGGCCGAGAGGGGTGGCAATCCCTCCCCCTCCACCCTTGTTGGCCGAACGATTCGACGCATTTCGGCCATAAATTTCATCACGTTTATGCAGACCTGACCCGTGCCACGGGTTCGTATAAATGAAAAAGGCGAACAGGGAAAGAATATGGATCGACTTTCCCATTTCAGGCACGTACAGATCGTACCTCTCCCGACTTTCCAACTAATTCCGGGGCAGAGAGGGCGAGTTTCAGAGGACGCTAGCGTGTACGAATGTAGAGGAAGAGGGGGGAGCAGCGAGCTGACTGGCATCAAGGGTCAGAGTTTCGTCGGGGGTGGTGTAGGAGGCTCGTCGAGACGAACGCCGGCGCGCATCGGCCTCATATTTGACGGCAAAGCGAGAAGCGGCCCGCGAATCGTCAAGTGGAAACGATTGGAACTTGTTTCGTTGAACCAGCCTCGTTAAACGAACCGTGGCACGGTGTCGCTCGTAAACTTCCCCGTTGCTCCGAACCAGAACTCCGCCTTGTTTCTTTCTTATTCGACCTATCCAACCACCGTCATGGTTACGCCATTTTTACATGTAAATCCGAGGGCTAACGCGATTACGGGGCAGGCGCGTCGTGCGGCCTAGAAATGACCGTTCGAAAGTTGATTGGACGACCGTGTCTATGCAAAATTGCTCGATGGGGGTTGTTTTGCTTTTTATATTGTGCTGCGTTGAGGATGGATTGGAATTGGATCACTTCGGGACGACTTTTGGAGATTGATTTTTTTACATCCAGCGAGGCTGAAAAATCAAAAACGTGATATGTTTAATGGACTTTGTAGGTATTTGTTGGACTTCGGAAGTTTCATGGGGAAATGATTACGAGGGAAGTTGGGACACCCGAACGCTCTGATTCTTTTTTGAAACTGTGCGGGATTGTGGAGGACCTTGGTAGAAGTATCAGGCAATTTTTTTATCAGTGCCCATTTTTTTTATTGTTGAACAGGATGGCGTTTCAAGCTTTTTCGCTTATATTGCCCAACGAACTATAGTCCTATCTTTTCCCTCCTCTCTCTCCTTCGAGTCCCAGCAGCAGCGGCGCACGGGGAGAAAGGTGGTCTCCCATCTTTCCCCAGTACCCGCCCCGTGATGCTTAACTTCGGTGATCAAACGGGAACCGGTGTTTTCCATCACGGCCACGGCCGCTGGGAGGGCCCATTTTTGGTTCTTCAGGGTGGAAACACCCCTTAAGGATGTATTGGACCTATCTTCAAAATGGTACCAAGTTGATGAAAATTTGTGACATTGTTTGAAATTGTTTTTTGAGAAAGTAGCGGTTCGATTCATTTGAAATTTGGACCATGTTTTCATGCATCTTTGAAGAAATTGTATTTTTTATTTTTTATTAATTTTCGATCATGAATATAGGAGTTATGCATAATCGACCATCACACCACGCAAAGTTCTTCGACTGCTGGTGTGCATAATATTTATCTTCTAGAGAATCAAAAACAGAAAAATGAAACGGCGTTTTCAATTTGATGACCCGAAATAAAAAAATAAAAAAACCGAAATAAAAAATTGATTGACCAGAGTGGTGAGATTTCAAATCAAATCTTATTTTTTGCTATGTAGATTCTCCAATTTTCTTATGTAACAAAAATATATCGGTGTTCTAGCTCGTCAAATTGATGATACATTGATGATGCGTGACACTCAGTTCGAGAGAGCTTTAAATATTCAGAAGCATGACATTTCCTTCGAGATTATACATGGATATGGAATGAGGGTGCATAAAACATACGCGTCAAGTAACGACATCGTTCGGCGAGTGGGATATCATGGACAGCCTCGAAGGAGAAGTAGAAAGAAACGGTTCATTCACGGTCGATGGACAACCGCCTACCAAACTCGCAATAAAAGCGCACCACGAGTCGGGGGGCAGCCCTTTGTCCAGCAGATTGCAATGCGAATCGTCGAGTATTGTTTACACGAGGCGAGGATGGACCCAGGCGAGCGTTAAATGATTTTACCACAAAGCTGTCCAATATCGCGGGGTGGTAGTAAATAATGAGAGCCGATCTTGTGACGGTGAATGGGGTGAATAGAGTGTCGGGCAGCGAACTCTAATGAAAGAACGTTGACAACGAGTCATAAAGGGGGCATAAATTTTTCGCTTTTATATGTGCGTATCGTGAATTTGAGACAAGAAATAATTAGTCCCATGCGTCAGTTTCGAACTTGGAATGGAAGGGTAGAAAATTTGAAAATCATTTGTCGACTTGTAATTATTAGGTGAAGTATTAGATATTGGGTATTTTAGTACAGAAATGGGCAAAACTCTTATTTAAATCAAACTTCAAATATCGAATAAAAGTTAAAATGATTATTTGTCACGTGTTGAATAAAGTTAATTTTTTATTCGTCGATTGTATCAACTTCAGCAATGAATGAATGTTTCAACTTCAACTTTAGTAACTGTAACTGTAACTTTAACTTTAAGTGTAACTTTAACTTTATTCGTCGAATAAAAAACATAACTTTATTTGTCAAATATATATAAAAGGATCACGTGTGATAAAGTACATTGAATTCACACACTCTTAAAAAAATTACAAGTACAGCCATCATTCGTAATCCCGGTGGAAAGTGTGAAAAAAACTGTGTATGTATTTATACATTATAGGTATAATTAACTCGATAGAAATAATTACAAGAAAAGTACACCAGGAACATAATAATCGATAACTAGGACAACCATAAACACTGCAATTATGAAAATACTGTAAATCTGTAAATCTCTTCAATACTGTTTCCCCCATTTCCAAGAGTTACCCATATTCGTAAACAATTTTGAAATAGCTTGCATGTCCTAATTAAGTAGCAGTCACGACTTGGCTGCCCACCAACAGGAAAAAGGGGTCGTTATTCTTGGTTATCAGAGTCAGTGTGATATAAAAGTTCGATCGATGCTGTGCCAGTTGTCATCTTAAACTATTCCCTATTTACATTTTCGAAGGAATCGAAGATACGAACGTGAAAGAATATACCGAGAAACACAGAGGGAACAGCTCAATCATAATAAAAATTCAAACGATGGTCATTGAGAAAAAGAATACAAAACAAATCAAGTTTCATCCATGGACCATCTCTGTCCACCAAGCAAATAAGCAGTGCAAATAATCAGAAATCGTTACTGTCGCGAATAAATACGACGTTTTCCGAGTACCTACGTACATATTGCACGCTGAATTTGCGATATCTTCGGCTTTAGAGAAGAGTATTTAATGTAAATTTGCATGAGCTGCAGCAGAACATTGCAGGTAGTTATCGCTGACACAAGTATTATACCCGGCGTTTGAATAATATTCTACGATGACGAAGTCACGAAAATTGTATGACTGATTATTGAGATTCTATGGAATTGTGAGCTCATTTTACAAGCCTTTATTGAGCTTCATTTGTGAGTTTGTCAGAGTGACATTTTGTAAGCTAATTTTCTGATCATTTAAACAATCCAATCGACTTCAAACTTTCCACACATACAGTGGCTCTTAAAAATATTCAGACACCCTTTAAAATCGCATAACTTTTTTAAAATTAATCCAAACGACTTGAGTTTTTTTGAGAAGCTAGAGGGATTAGTTTGCTAAATGATATGATTCGTCGTTTTGAAAAAAATGCACTTGGTCGGAGTAGCAAAAAAAAATAGTAAAGGGCGTTTTTTAAACTTTTTTTTGTGAACCCTTAATGAAAATTCAAAAAACCCGTTTGTAGATTTAAGTAAGTTATATACGTGTCTAAAATTTCATCAAAATCGGTTAACGTTGCTCTGAGCTACACACGTTTCAAGACCGCAGAATAAGGTCGAAAATCGCTGATTTTCGGGAATTTCGCGATTTTCGACCTTATTCTGCGATCTTGAAACGTGTGTAGCTCAGAGCAACGTTAACCGATTTTGATGAAATTTTAGACACGTATATAACTTACTTAAATCTACAAACGGGTTTTTTGAATTTTCATTAAGGGTTCACAAAAAAAAGTTTAAAAAACGCCCTTTACTATTTTTTTTGCTACTCCGACCAAGTGCATTTTTTCAAAACGACGAATCATATCATTTAGCAAACTAATCCCTCTAGCTTCTCAAAAAAACTCAAGTCGTTTGGATTAATTTTAAAAAAGTTATGCGATTTTAAAGGGTGTCCGAATATTTTAAAGAGCCACTGTACGTAGTTCCCATGACAATACAATATTTTCAATAAAAAGCATAAAATAAATAACAGAATTTTTTTTAAAAAGAAGCTTTTATTTAAATATGCTAAAAAGCAAAACAATAATTTTGTTACCGACCTAAATGTCTGCCTTAAAAGAATTCCCTCATATGAATAAAAATAAAAGCGTGGGGCGCAAATATTGATCATTAAAAGTTATGCAAAAATTAATTGCTGTACGGCATGTTTTTGTCCTTACTTTTAATCTAATTAGATCTCAGGACAGACTTTGAATTGAGGAACTAGAGTACTCGCAATCAAGTGGGAAAAAACTCGTGCAACAAGGACGCTCCAGCACAGAATACGAAAACTAATGTATCAAAATATGTAGAGCTTTATAAATATTTATATAAAAAGAACAGTTTAATATTTATGCCTCACGCCTTTATTTTTATTCTAATAAGGGAATTCTTCTAAGGCAGTCATTTAAGCTGGTATCGAAATTATTTTTTCCTTTTTAGTATATTTTAATAAAAGTTTGTTTTTTAATAAAAAATGTATTCCTTGTGAGAATTACATTAGACGCTATAAACTTTCTTATATCGATACACTTTTTTCATGCCGAGGGATTTGCATCCTGTGCACGGTTTTAGCGTGTTTTTAGGTCAATCATTTCTGAATACTGTTTGAATATTTACTTTTAAAACAAACCAAGCTCGATATTTGCTTTGTACTTCATTCGCACGAAAGCCCAGCCACCATTGAGTCATTCAGTAATGAAAATTTCCTTTTTTGTATTCTATATTATATAAAATAAAATTGAATTCAAAATGAAATTGAACTCGACCTCGTTCGTGCTAATTTTAATCACACACGATGTACAATTTTGGACAAACGATGTGTAATTAAAAGTAGCTCGAGTATGGTCGTCTTTCGACTATCTTTAATCATTAAAACCTTGTTTATCAACAGGCAGCACTTTAATGAAGACGTAATAAACAATATAAAAGTTTAAATTTTTCTAATCCCAACTCGAAACGGACAAATCTTTTGCCGTTAACATCATTGCTTCGAAAGGCATGACTGTCTCGAAGAAGTATTTTTCAAAATCTTGCGCTACGCAGAGTGTTAAAAATTGTCTATGTTGAACTTAAAAACCTCAAAACTGTTCTTCGTGATGTTTGAACGAATTTTTCTGATAATTTTTTTTCTCTGATGAACCTGAATAAAATTGACGATGAACTTTGCAACACGCTGTATATGCACTGTACTCGTGCAATTGCTTTATTGTAACGTATGTATATGTAAACTGGTCGCAACCAAAGTGATACAATTTCATGAAAATCAAATCTCATGAGAAATTTTGTTTTTCGATAAATTTTAATATCTCATCATGCGAAAAAAGCAACTTAAATTAGCTTGTGTATCGAGAAAATCCCTGCTTTTATCCACTTTTCCACTTTTTCTGCTTAATCCACAGAGTGTTTCGAACCTTCTGAAAGCCAGTGGAAAGTGGAAAGCAGAAAGCTATATACGTTGACAGTCTTTTTCAAATCTATTAGCTGTACTTTACTATATAAAGCGAGTATAAACTGAAATAATATCGTGAAACGCTTAATCGCTTTAACTTCAACTTTTCAAAGGCATGGACATATAAATTATTTGTCGCATTTGGAAAATAAGGGAGTATGAACCTGAGCTCCTTTAAAACGAATTGATTGCCGGTAAAATAATACGTGCTCACTAGAATGAAGGCAGATTTAATTTGGAATAACGAAGAAAGGTTAAAAATTTAATCGCTTGCATCGATCAAATGCGAAATAACATTCCATTCGAATGAATTCTGATACGAATGTCACGAATGTGTTTGTTACTGCCGAATAAATGCTGATTTATAAGCAATCTCTCCATTATGAGTATTGTATACATGAATCAATACCCATTTTATTCGCGAACATAAAACATATTTTATATCTACTCTACTTTATAAGTATAATTTAATCAACTCTGGTATTGACAAAATAAAGATCGGGCAGTGATCTTCTCGTCATACAATATAAAGGAAATAAAATTTTTAAAATATGATAACAAAACATTTAGTGCCAACGTAACACCAAACTAAATCGAACAATTATGCAGGTACATTAATTATTGTTTTTATTATTTAGCTCCCTATTCAGGCTCGCGAAACGCTGCTGCCGTATCGAACATGGGAGTAATTCCCGATGACAAGATATACCTTAAATGGACATCGTCTGTGATTCATGGTACAGCTTTAACACGCTTGTTATTAATCGATCGACGTCGCTGGGCGTATTTGCGGAACCGCGTCGATCGGCGCCGTCTTTTGTATCTGTTTACGATAAGCCTTTCCCGAGCATCGTGTCAAATAATTCCTAGGGTCTGGAGGGTAGATAAGACCCCCAAAGAGCGTAGTTTAGCACGGGGGTATATGGACCATGAGATTTCTCATCAGTTTTTCCTTATCAGCTGAGCGAAGTGAATGGAGCCTGAAAATATATAGCCAAGGAAAATGTGACAGTGAATTTATCACGTGGTAAAAATTGAAGACTTTGATATCCGAGGACGTACTTCTCTGTGCAAAATATGTACTCCACATTCTGGAAATAAAATTTGCCTCAGGTTCTGTAATAGAGTTTCAAGACTTGCAAGTAGAAGTCTCTAGTTGCAACGCTGTCGTTTGAACATTTTTCCGACAACGATACCTGGGTCTTTTTGGCATCGCTGAGTCTAATATTGAATAGGACTAGAGAAATTTTCAGAAGTCGAAGAAATGAATTAATATGACAGGAAGAAAATCGTTTAAAATGTGTATAGTAAGGTAATTACTGGGGGTCTAAACGGACCCAGGCACAAAATCCTCTGTGGTCGCCCGAGCTATCTGAAAAGGTTAATGAGCTTTCGCACAGTAATGGAGATTGGGATATTGAAGCTAATTATATATAGCTTTAGTCGTAGAATGTTATTAGTTTAGGGGGTATTTAATGTTAAAGGTTTCTCAGACTTCACCTCTAGAAGTACAATCAAAATTAGTTAAAATTGAAAAGTATGTGATAAGGCGTTAGAATTCCAAATTCTTATGCACTCTTACACGAAAACTATGGAAATTTTACACCTAAGACACAGATAAGGTAACTTAATTCTTGCAAAATTAAAAGAATATATCAAGGAGCAATTGTTATTTGGAGAAGCTAAGGCTGACTATTATACACATTTTTCTAACGAAAGAAAGATAGCTGAGGGCCGTGTGGCGACTCTATAGAAAGACAAAGTAGGGTGCGCAGAAAATCTTGTTATATCCTACATTGTTCGTCGTCATCACTTCACGTTCAAGGGTTTATGCAGGTAGAGAGTGGACGGTAGTTGGGCGATATGTTTCCAGCACGGAGACGGAGCTTTCGCTACAGTTTATGATTCGACAGAAACTTATAAGTTTATTTACTCAAAAATCAGAAAACGAAGGTAACGTTTTTTAACTACACACGATTCCTCGTACATTCGGTCGTAAAATTAAGAAGTTTGGAAAATTCTTTGAAAGATTTCCCATATACCTAGACAGTCTGAAAGACTTATGAAGAACTTGTCGGAATAATGACGGAAAATACTACTGGGGGCAGGATAACAAGTATGTTACCGGACAGACACGGGATCTACAAATCAATTGAACTTTTGTATTGTTAATGTTACTTAATACTTAATAGTGATCATAATATATTTCAATGGCAGGTTTTACAGACTATTACAGTGGGTGGCTAAATTATTATAGTCACACAAAAAGGTTTGAGATTTTGTAAGTTTATGCGATGGAATGGCTGTACCTATCTCTGCGAAAAATGGTTGCAAAAAATATTAGAAAACGCATTTTAACGCTTTAAGTTTCTAGTATTTTAAGGACTCAATTTTTTTTCCATTCATTATAATACTGTTTTACCAAGATGAAGCGCAGGAAATGAAGTTTCAGAAATGTTTGCCTAGTTGAAACGTATGCACGGACCAAACAAATTTTTCTGTTAAATCCAACGAAAAGCTCTTATAGAGCAAACGTTTCACTTTACTTTCGTGTTTTTTTTTTTTTTTGTTTAGTTGTATGATTTTTATTGACTGAGTTATTCGCAATCAAAGCAACAAAGGTACTTTACACTTTGAACACCTGTAACTTGCAGACTCCTGATTGTAGACAAATTTTCAAAAGTGTTTTGTAAAACTAAGAAAGTTTCCTTTCAGAACCTTTAGTTGTTACTTTAAGATTTTTTTTAATCCTATTAAATCCGTTTTAAAATGATCCCAAAAAATTCAGGAAAATGTTTTGAGTATACTAATTTGGCCATCCGCTCTACTTATAGAAATAAATGGCCAAAGCTTGGGAGATCATTCCATTTATTTCAATTTGTATATATTGACTATTACTTTGCAAACCGTATACAATTTCGTTTATATAATTCTCAAAATAAGCTCTTATATTAGCGGTGTCACATTTAGTCACCCAGAGACACTCACAGATTCGTTGACGCAATTACAAAAGACTAATTAATTGTGAAAAATGTCGCTTTCTATGCTTTTATTCGTGTCACCTAAATTTTATATACCCAACTGTCGTCCAGCTCCTTTCACACCAACATAAAAAATAAAACTGTCGACATAATCAGGATTCTCGGATGAAAAATTTCATCAACA
Source organism: Andrena chrysosceles (assembly GCA_963855975.1). Taxonomy (NCBI): domain Eukaryota; kingdom Metazoa; phylum Arthropoda; class Insecta; order Hymenoptera; family Andrenidae; genus Andrena; species Andrena chrysosceles. The sequence continues at coordinate 23,502,356 of OY979767.1, forward strand.
AATTTCTGAGTCACTTCACATCCGTTTGCAGTTATATAGTTCATATTACCGAGTCGACGAATTATTTCCAGCCTGGGTAACCTTTGCAGCTGCCTAATCAATAAACGACGCACGAATAAACGAATAAAAGCTTAAACAACCTATCAGTTGAATTGAAATTAACACAGAAACAGGTACGGGAGGAAGAAGCTTGTGCCAATACTTGCAATCGCAACGCGCGTTTATACTGTTTATAGTGAGATATCAGCGCGCTCTGGGATATCTATGTGAGGGCAACATGTGCGGTTTACCAGCTAGAATCGTTGCAGCTACTACGTAAATAGTTCCGCGCAGATTCAAATGTTTCTCTAAGCGGAATTGAACCCGATGCTCGTGCACTCTGCTAAGCTCTAATAAATGCACCCCTCATGATGCTTTATATGGAGCGACGCATATACTAAAGGCTGGGCCAAGTACGATAAGATGGGTCACGGAGCTGGCCGAAATAGGAGATGGAAATAAAATTCCGTTCGAAGCAAGTCACGTTACAGAAGCATTTCCAGATACGGGATGCAGATCGTTTGTACATAGAGTGATACCTACTATATAAATCAGTGCGGTTTTAATCTGGTGGTGAAAGAGGCAGCGGTCAAATTGAAAAATTTGAAAAAAATAGGGTTGCAAAAGCTAGAAAAAATTGGAAATGGAACCTCCAACTGTGAAGGAAAGGAAATAATAAAAACACCTAAATTTAGATTTTAAAATGAGGCCCTTTTTCCGTGAAATAGACCCCACTTTTAATCTTCTTTATTTAATTGATTTAATAATTATTAACTTCACGTTTTTACACGGTATTTTTGATTTTATTTAATTTAGAATAATTTAGAGGGACACATATGGAGCTTGCCTCAGGGCCCCCGAAAACGATAAGACGGCACTGATATAAATAGTCACTACGATGAGTTATTGGTCCGCTGTAAATGAAGATACAGCAGAATCGTGAAAGAAAATTTCGCACGGTTTAATGGTCTTTAGGTTTCACTTACATAATCTTATTTTACAAGTGCATGATTGCATTTGAAAATTGTGTATCACATTTTTTTTTTATATAGCTCATGCGAATATACTATTGTGAGCTACATGTATAATTTGTATATTACTGTGTATAGAAAGTATGTAAGGTCATTGTAAATTAATAAATATATTATTTGGTAAAGCGTAGGAAGTACTCCATCATTTTCTGTTAGTAACCAGAAAATTCTGAGGTAAGGAAGTTAATCCTGTATAACGTCGTGTGACTTTCAGGTAATATATCATACAAGAGTTCAATATTCAACTATCGTGATGTAGGAACCACAACGCAGCACCATTTGACAGTGAAATATGTTTGAAATTCAATTAAAATGTAGGGTAAACGTACGTAATATAGAACACCTGATTTCAAAAGCTTGCCAAAAGTAGGGGAATGTTTTTTTTTAATAAAACTGACATGAGGGGATGTGGGAACTAATGCATAATCATATTTACATAGCCAAATGTAAAAAAAAATCAAATGTTTTTAAATGATACAAAAAAAATATAAAGAGTGAAAATCGACAGTTCAGAAAATGGTAACTAATATGGAACACCTAGGATATTTGAATAGAAAACTGAAAAAACATTACTTTTGTTACTAAAAATGTAAATTTATTAAGTACAAGATATAAATAAACAAATATATATCATTTTTTAAATTTATTGTTGCTTTCTACGTCTCCTCCACGGTGGGCAGGTGAATAATACGTGTGAAACCCAACATTCTTAGTGTGCCAACTGACAACGGCCGACACATTGATTCCCCTGCAAAAACAAATAAATAATAAGAACAATAATAAATAAAAGATAATAATGTGTTTGTAACTTAATATTATAAAATATAACATAATATTGTAATATAATCGTATTATGGAACACTATGAAACAATATGATCCATGTTACGTTCACACATGTTCCAATAAAAAATTACGAATTATACTAACAAGGGAACATCCCGAACCCGGAAATTCAAAATATTCTGAAACTTTGTCAGTATGTAGGGAATTTTCTCCTGATTACAACGCAAATTTTGTTTGCTGCCCCACTTCACCCTAAAGAGATGGAATTAGCCTCTGGAATTTTCCGATTTCGCGTTACAACTCGCGAACTGAAAAAGACAGAAAAAAAGTTTCAAAACAAAAGTTACATCTTTTAATTAAGACTATTTGGTGTCTTAAAGTTCTTACAGTTCATGAGTTATAACACGAAATCGGAAAATAGCCGAATTTTCAGGGGTTAATTTCACCCCCTTAGAGTGAATTTTGGGCAGCAAACAGAAATCGCATTGTAATCAAGAGGAAATCCCCTACATATTCATAGTGTCAGAATTTCTTGAATTTCTGGGTCCGGGATGTTCCCTTGTAAGAAGAAAATAACTTTACTGGAAAACTATTTTTGGATAATCAGGAACAAACACATTTAATGATAAATCATACAAATCATACTTTATAATATTTACCTTTGCTGCAATATTTCACAATTTGATTAACTTTTCACAAACTTTTGCACACCACGAAAAGTAAAAACGCTTATCTTTCAATAATGGATGCCCATTTCTAGGGAATTAATATACACGATTGTCTGTAGAGTTCGTTATTTCTTTATCAAAATTTTACGATGTTCCATATTGCCTACTTTTATCGTACCTGTTAATTTATAAACAACCTTCAATATCTATTAACGTCTTAAAAATTTCGATAAATTATTTATTTCCATTCGTACCATCCAGCATGGAACTTAATCGTTCTGATCCTACAGCATGAACAAGAAACCGGCATGCATATTGCATATTTATTTGACAGCGATGGCGGTTGTGTATGTATCTCTCGTGTTATAAGGGCAGTTGCAAGAACCAGGTAGACAAGGCAGGCTATCGACCAAAATAATACGAAACAAGATAACAAGCTATTGACCTAATTAGGACGCAACTGAAGAAGCTGTAGTTTATCCTTACGAACGAAACGAAAAAAAGCAAAACCCTGCAGGAACGGTGAACGCTTCACCAATGTCTAACGTGTGAACTGATACGAAATCGAATAGTTGCAAAGAATGAGTGTAGATTGCGATATATTTTCACTTAAAGAAAACAACTTTCATGTGACTCGAATAGGTGGACGTTATTTAATAAACGGATTTCCCTAGTTGCGCGTGTTACAATACCGTAAAGGGTGAAAATGAAGAACGATAGAACTTTGTCGCAGACTTAGTAATTATCAGATCGGTTGCGTTGCTACTGATAAGTTTATCAAAAATCATAAAATCCGATGAATTATAGCGTTGTTCGTGTAAATGGCTGTAAAGCGGTTACTCTAAACTAAAGCCGAGTTTCAGAGCGGGAATAACCATATATAATAATACATAGTTGGTTCTAATAAGGGGGTTGCACAACGTTCGAGTCATCGACTTGAATAAACTTTTGCATATGATGAATCCGAACTAGGTATATGCGTTAAGTGCATCGAGCACAATGACCAAAACTTTGTCAGAAAATACAGTTCCCAAATATAAGAACAAGACGAAATTGGTAAAAATATATGTATACCTAAACATATGCATGGAATTTCTATATGGATTACAACTGAGCTGCTATTGTAACTTAATAAATATCCCCAATCGTGAAAATTTACAAATATAAGACAACTAAATATATAATTATACTGTCTTATGTATTTATCGACCATTTCACTTTTTTTCACTTGAGTGTAGATGTATACACAAAAGCAAGATCAATTTAAATAATTATTGGAGGACTGATTAAAAATGGTTAAAAATGGTATAACGAGTGATAGAAGCAGCATAAATAATTTTGAAATTATTAAAAATAGTATAACGAGTGCTAGGAAGTAGCAGTAATAATTTAAAATTACTAAAAATGGTATAATGGATGATAAAGAAGTAGCAGAAATAATTGCAAATTATTAAAAATGGTATAACGAGTGCTAGGAAGTAGCCGAAATACTGTAAAATTGGTAAAAATGGTATAATTAGTAGAGGGAAATGGTATGACTAATAAAAAATGATTTGAAATGGTATAATTACTAATAGGAACTAGTAATAATAATAAAATATTATTAAAAACGTATGCATTGACCAGAATTATTACCTAAATTGCAATCAAGCCACCGCTGCAACTTACAATTAATTACCTACGAGTTTGTGTCCGCGTAAGCGTGCATATACAAAATGCAGAGATTTATCCGAGTTTCCCGCAGATTTTGTAATACTGATCATTATGCGTTTAATATAGTATTATATATGTTGTGCACTAACTCTGTGCGAAATTAGAACCAAATCGATATCCCCAACCACGGGCACTACCCTTGAAAGAGAATTGATGTAGATTCTCCGCACATGCACTATTGCAATCACATTAATGAGCTCGGTGATGGCGAGGGTCAAAAAAGAGCCCACCACCGTGGTTTCCATGTGATCGCACTGTAATTCCCTTTGCGCACCCTGCTGTACTTGCTGTACGTTGACGAGAAATTCGATCATGAACCGTTTATGACGCTCTCATTATAGCGGCCATTAATTACGTGATCTATAATGACGATTTCCGATAAGCTGGTAATGGGAACCGCGACGATCCGTTTCTTTGGCGAATGCATCACGATAACACAGCAATGGAATGCAATATGTACACGGTGATCCAGAATTTTCATAACAGATAGTGCTAATATGTTTTACGCGTAAAACTAGAAAATGAATTCTATATAGTTATAGATTCATAAATGGTTTAGTAGACCGCATTAATAAAAGTGGGAAATGACAAGGAACGATAGAGACTTGCTCTTAATGAGTTAAAGGGACAGAATAGGTCCACGATATTACTTTAACTCTTCGTGGTCACACGGGGTGTATCGCGTCCCAGGCAATTTTCTTCCAGAAGTATATGTCTTTCCCAATATTTCAATAAATTTCTTGTAAATTAAACCTTCATATTAAAATTTAAAACTTTTGTGAATTTTAACAAAAATCGCTTTTTCCACTACTATTTTTTCAACTACAAATTTCATCGTACCAAAATGTACATTTCTGGAAAAAAGATTACTAGAACATGATTGTATGAGTATTACGAAAATGGTAACTAAAAAATGACACTGTGTTTATCGTTTTATGCTAGTTATATTTATTACTTGAAATTACTAAAAGTGATCAATGTACTTTCTGTTAATCATTTAGTATTAATAATCTATTTTAAAAGTCGATTCTTCTTCTAAATACAGTAACAACATCATGGAGGAATTGAATTATTGATTTAATTGAATTTCTTAGTTTTAGTTGAGCTTGCATTAGTACACGACATATATTTATTAATTTTTGTTGGATAAACGTTTTCGAAGTTGCACATGTCAAAACTAATGAGTTGTATCTATCTTGAGACACCTTCAATATGAAACAATTAGCTTTAATAATACAAATATCAGAAATAATACTAGTAATAATAGTTATCTAAATTTTTAATTTATTTTCGTCCTGTACTTTCTCAAAACCAAGTCATTACCATTATTTCCTCTTAATATTTTTTCTATAACTTTTCGTTGAAGAATTTATGAAATATGTTTATTATTTTTACTCATAAAATATACTATTTAACCTTAATCAAACAATTCTACAATTCTACATCACCCAGTATACTCCCCAGCTGATATGTACTTCGTTACGTTTCCCATTTACTTATTAATGCTACCTGATAGGGCGTCGAAACGAATATCGAAGAACGTGGACGTTTACCAAACACGCTACCATCAAAGTAAACGACACGCGAACCACGTAACAGAGTGAGATTCCTTTTCGTAAAAACATTAACCATATTAGCTCAGTCCAATTCTGAACTCCCGCTATGGTTTCATTTATTCGAACGCATTTCCACGTTGATTTGATTAGACTTGGAAATCGTTCAAAGGACTGTTATTTAAAAATTATTATGAAAGCACAATTTTAAGTGAACCCATTAAAACCGATGTCCATTTAATTGAAAACATACAGTAAGTCATAAAGTAACATTAAAGCACTATCTAATCACTGCAGAATGTTGAAATCGAAACGCTCGACGATAAAATTGACGAGCAAAATAAGGGAAATACCTGTTTGCTCTCTACATTAGGTTTAATTAATCAACAGATTTATTGACGATAAAACCATCTTTCAGCGATCATAACAAACGAGTATTTCGTTGCAATAAACTAAAGTAATTGATATTATGATTAATATTACCAACTTCCATTGGATTAAACCAACAATGGAAATTTTCAAGTTGTTTACACTGATGATTTAATTCATTTTAACTTACCAGAATCCTCTCATAATTGAATAATTATAATTACTTCATGTGTTTATTGAATCCTTGAGTGAATTTGTGCAGAAATATAAAATAAAATCTTTTTTAACAGTTGAAGATTTGTGTGCAATAAAAATATACATTTAGAGATCTCGAAATTGTACAAGTTATAAATTATCATTCTCCCACACTTAAAGCATATGGGACTGTATCCCCTTGGTGCCCATAGATTTAACACAATAGATAAGTCTAATTAACCCTCGCCTGGCAAATACGGGGTAGGCGATACGTACATGACACTTCAAGCCTTGTATTAAATTATTTATGCAGACCTGTGAAAATATGAGTTTTAAGGGGACTAATTGTAAGTAGATTGTAATTGTAGTCAAATGGGTCGAAAGTCAAACATTTTCTACGAATTAATTACAAGGAGATGAAAGCAAGCACAGACTTTTCCTTTTATACAATGTTCATTGCTATCGCGTAGAGTAAAAATATATTTCTTTTGGGTACGTATCTATTTTATAAATGGCGCCACACGAGGTTGATTATACAGTGGTTTAGAAAAAGTGTCTTTGGGTTTGCCCTAATATCGAGCTTAAAAAAGAAGATACAACAGTTTCCGTGGAATATGTTTCACTTAAAACCTGCAATTCTGAAGGGGAGCTCTAAAAAAGGATTGAACCAAAATGATTAAAATAGCGACTAGGAGAATCCTATTTGTACGAGAAATGTCAATTTTCGACATGCAAAGATTGCTGCTTTTGTATATCGAAACCTGGAGCATTTGTACTTTATACTGACATCCACTCCAAAAAAGAATATATTTTGAACATGTTGAAAAAATTTCAAGTCGCCCCGAACATCGGATTTTTTGCAATCAGGCCAAAACCACAGAATAAACGACTATATACACATCAGACAAGAGAGCTCAATGTAGATATATATTATCAAAAAAAAAAATGCTTTTTACCATTTATAGTATTAATAAACATTACCCAAAAACACTAGCCACAATTTGCATTCATCTCCTTGTAATCAATTCGCAAAAAAGACTTGCCCTTCAAGCGATTTAACTGCCTAATTACTTCCCTTAAACTTCCTTTTGACCACCACTCTACACCCCAATTTCTGAGTTAAAACGATCAAAGAAAACCCTCACCCCCCAAAAACCCAATATTCCTAAACCACCTGTACAGTGCAAACAATTAAAACGTCAGCAAACCAATATAGCACGACATGCACACATATAAATCCCACCTTACACCTTTGGGACAACAAAAATCCTATCAACCCCATTCACAAGAAGCGAAGCACTGATTGCGCTCATAAAGTTGCAGGTCCCGCGATTAAACTTCCACGACCGCGCAATTATCGCCTCGGCTTCTTCCAGCCACGTACGACCGTCAGGTGGCAGTCTAATAAGCCGCTGGGTCACAGAGCAATTCGCCTCGAAAACCCGTCGCCCGAGGAAACGCCTCGTTGCGATCGCGTCGATAAACGCTGTCGAGGAGCAGGCTAATCGTGCGCAGGCTGTTCGCTGCTCGTATCGCGACCGTGTCGAAATAAAAGCGCAAAGAGGAACGGAGCATGGCCCTGTCGGGCGCTTTTATCCAGGGAGATCGCGATTCCGTGCACGTAGACCCCGATACACGGCGGGCGAAGGTGACAGGCTGCTCCACGACCCACGGACGAGTTGGGACGTTGGGAAGGGGTTGGTCGGTGCATTGTACCCCTCGAAAACGGCTCGACTATCCCGTCCCTCCGTCTGCCGGCGACAGGAAGCTCAAGAATGAGCCGAGAATTATCTGGACACGTAAAGGTGGAGTAGGAAGAAGGAAGGAAGGGAAGAGCGAGTGGATAAGGGACGAGCAAAGAGGAAGATACTGGAAAAAAGAGACGCAAAGGGGGTGGGAACAGAATGGAGTCGCGTGACTGTGCCACTTCCGGCGAGGAGAACCTCCAAGGTTAGCCAGACGCAACCACCGAGTGCACAGATACAGGCACACGTGCTTCCAAGAAACGCGATGAAACGTGAACGCATGTGTGCGGACGTGAAAGGAAGTCCTTCTGGTCTGTCAAGCCGAAATTACCGTGGCCGCGAAACGTTCGCGTATTATGAGTGGCGATGTATGCAGGACGGCGACGCGCATGATAAGCCCGCGCAACGTATTCGGATCCTTGACCTCCTGCTGAATTGCAGTCATTATGCTGGATTGCACGGTTCTGTCTTTTCTTGTTTCCTGTTTCGCCACGCGGGTCTGCAACCGGGAGGAACGGAGCAACGGGCGGGTGGCTCTTTCATCTACCACTTTTATGTTTTGCTGGGTTCGAATGGCGTGGATGAATGCACGCGGCAAACTGCATCGGGGGTTTCGAGAGTGTTTTGCGGGATATTAGTCGTCTGACGCGGTTAATAATTTCAATGGATCTGGAGTTACTTGAACAGCGACGGGGCGGAAGTGTGTCACACTGGGCGGTTTAAACGCAGCAGTGGGAAAGGATGTGTAAAGTGGGAGTAGAAATGAATACTGTATTGCAAAGCGTTTCTTTTCGAAAAATGCGTGCATTCTGAGATGATATGGTTAACTGTGCGTAATTACGATTTTATGTAAACATTTATGCTGAAATTTTATGCTGAAATTATGCTTTGTATTTAGTTGTGGTAAATGAGGATCCATCTCTGACAAGGAGAGTATTTTAGGTGTCCGCCTCCGATCATTTTGATTTTTGGATATGTTATAGAGGACCGAAAAATAGGAAATATGTGTTTTTTTTATTTTTCCCCGTTTTCATATTTGGGGGGTGAAAACTGCGTTCAAAGTTAGGGTTGAAAAATCATTTTTGTGGAATATCTCGAGAACTATTAGAGATAGGGGAATAGTGTCAATGGACGAATTTTGTGTCTTTGAATGCGAAATATGACTGACTCGCCAGATTTTCAAAAAGTCAAGATATTCCACAAAAAAGATTTTTCAACCCTAACTTTGAACGCAGTTTTCACCCCCAAATATGAAAACGGGGAAAAATAAAAAAACACGTATTTCTTATTTTTCGGCCCTCTATAACATATCCAAAAATCAAAATGATCGGAGGCGGACACCTAAAATACTCTCCTTGTGAGTAGTAAGATTCCTGTTGAGTCAGACTGGAGGCGATAGAAGATATGCTCGAACTACTGCGAGCATGAAACTTCAAAGTAAAATCGCGAGGCATTTTTACCTTCAGTTTTAGTTCTATTTTCGTGAAATGTTAAATAGAGCTAGTTTCGATGATACGTGTATTTGTTATGTAAATATATGATTCTGTATAAACACAAAATTGTGCGTGCACAGGGTTAGTAGTGCATCAAGAAGATCGTTTTAAAGTTAAATGGAACAATAAAAAACATTGTTCGTGCAAAGAAGAATTGTGATAATTAAGTGGGGATAATTTGTATGTAAAATTACATGCAATTTTACTTTCATGCACTTGAGAGTCATGGTTTATGATTAAGAACGTCGTTTCCTTGTTGAGTATATTACAAACTCTATTCATTTAAAGAAGATATTTAAATGTTGGAATATTAACAATTCAGATTGCTTGAACGATAGCTGGCATATGATTTAAAGACTGAAGATTAATTAAAATAGAAAAAATTCATGATTAAGTTTTTCAAATATGCTATTAAGGGGTCTTCCTAGTGTGGAGGCCTGAAAAGAAGGCGAGATTTGGGATTTCTTTTAAGAGAAATTATATTAATTAAAAACTTTAAGTCTATATTTGTACAGATTTGGACAACATTTAAAAAAAGATTCTATTCAAAATGCAGCTGCAGCTCCAAGTTACCGTCACGCTAGGGAGACCCCTTAAGTTTCTTTCAACCGTCACACCAGGAAGACCTCTTAACCCTTATACACACCTTAGAATAAGCTTTTATATCAGAATCTGACCTTCTTATGACCCAAACTAATAATAACACATATACTAAGTTTGATGGTTAGTATGATAGAACTCCAAATAGACCCTTTAGTATCCAAATAGACCCTTCATCCAACAAACACATCTTAATAAACCACAAAAATAATAAGAAACACTAAGTAGTCATAGGCCACAAAAGTGTCTCCAGCAAAAGCGTCAATTTTTAAAATTCCTTGCTTCAAGCATACGAACAAAAGAAACCTCTAATAAATTCAGACCTTATACATCAAAACACCAAATCTCCCCATCGCTCATCATTACAAAAAAACCCGATCTATATAAATGCCCAGATACTCGTGAAGCAACTCGAAAGAAAAGTTATCGAAAGCGTCACCGTCCCATTCAAGTCTCGCATACTTGTACGTCTCATCGCATAGAAAAATGTTTCCCCTGAACGTTTGCCGGTTTTTCCATGGCTCGTTATTTTCTCCACGTTGTACACGTACGATCGTGCACACTGCACAATTAGGTCGCCGTCGCTCGAGATTCACTTCGACCAAAGCCACCGTCTGACTTACCCTGCGCATACATGAAAGAGCGTGGCGCACGTTCCAAGGTACGAACTTCCTACAGAAGTTTTACTGTCCCTCAAAGAAGCCTTTGGATTTGGTCGCGAACGTGCTCAAGCCCGTACGTGAGAAACCTAGTCGGAGTTACGTAGCCGCCTCTTTCACGGGATCGATCATTCACGGATCGATCTCGGGCTCCCGAAACGGATATCACCGCCGACGGTCATAGGATGGAAGTTCGGAGCTCGAACGGGCCGTTTAACTTCTTAGGGAATTCGCGTTCGATAATACTTCTGCGGCATAATTTTCGCATTGATGTTTCTGAAACTTCTCTGCCACGCGATAAGGACGTTCCACGATGTCAGAATATTTCTGCCGAGCAATTCCCTGGACGTGAAATAAGAAAGTTGTGTCGATGTACAGGAAGAAAAAAAAGAAAGCCAGCCCCGGGTACATTTATCGCAGGAACCCTTCGTAGGACGAGTACAGACATTTTTTATCTTGCCGATCTTTTTTTGGTTCTCTTCGCTTTTCTGTTACCAAGAAGGTAAAATGGGCTTTGCAGGAGTATCAAAAGAACTCCTTAAGGAAGTCTCCGTCGTGCTACGAAAGCTTAAACATAAACACAGTGTTTAACGCGGGACAAGTTTGAAAGACGCTGTTTTTGATGCACGAGCCAAAAAAGTCTGTTCGTTAAACTTTCAAACTTCCTAAACGAGATGCCACTCTTTGCAGCGAGTTCTTCGTTGAGCTGCGCCTGGACTTGGTTTCCTCTCAATTAATGCTCATTATCTCGGATTATTCTTGGGGATAATCCTTACTTCAAGTTTCAGCTGGAGGATAATCCCAGGGGAAACATAATTATTTATACTTCGCTGATTTACATTTTTCATGGCTCGATGGTGATTGAGTGGCAGCAAACAATTTGTAGGGGTCCTAAAAGAACAAGCAGGAGATGTAGTACAGAGGGTGGTTTTAATATAATAATAAATGTATTTAAACGATATTAAAAAATAGTAGAAGTATATATAAAATTGTTTTTCGTCTGTTCTGAAGCGACTCCACAACGACTCTCATTCTCATACATACCTAATTATAATTTATTAAGAAAATACTTGCCGTTTGCGAGAAGATATTAAAATGTGACCTGTATAAAACTTAAAACTAATTTTTCACTCAATTAGACACGAACTCGTTATAACTCATATAACTCACATTAATAAGATAATAATAAACAGCAAGATTAAAATTTGAATTACATATTCCAATAACAAAATGTATATAAAATACAATACAAATGTATATAAAATAATAGTGTCCAATTAGTTAAATTAGAATTTCATTCAACCGATAAAATTTTTTAATGGCATATAAATTTGAAGATATATTTCTTGCTAATGAAACTGTTTTATTTTTGTTACCACTTCACAGTTTAAATATTCTTTCAACCACTACTGTCCACAACATTTTTCTTTTCTCCCTCGCTCGAAATTCCTCGCACTCCGAGCACTTTCGGCAGAGAAAATTGGTATACATGTCGTCCATTGTGAAACCTTCGACTGTTCTAGGAGAACGACACAATACGCTTCCGTGTCACGTTAGAAGACGAAGTACCCGCAGGACAGCAGCCGAACATCGTCGGTGTCGATGCATACGTGATCGTCCTGGACGAGAACGATAACCCTCCACACTTTCTGGGCGTACCGTACGAGGCTGTGGCCGAGGAGGACCTTCCAGTTGGCTCGACAATTCTTCCTGGTATTAGAGTAATGGACCCTGACATGTTGGGCGACATTATAGATCTAACCTGCGTCCCTCAGCCACAGGTGAGTCATTAATACTTGTTAGACGGCTAATATCACCCGAGAACCTATTGTTGGTAGACTTACACATCGAACTTCCCCTTACAAGGGATATGTGCAAGGATTCGGTTCAAATTTTGCATATAGTTAGTCCACCGTATGTGTAATAATTTACTAAATGCGCGGAGCATATTATTCAAGAATTTGAGAGAAAATGAGGTTCGAAAGTTTTGGTGTTTTCAGACATTCGATGCTTTCTTCCGTGAACATGAAATCGTAATTAAGTTCCAGTGACAGCTCGTCTGTAATTCACATAATTCCAAGAATACTTATATATTTTTATTTATTATTTATTATTGTGACGATTTGTTATTTAAATTTCTCTCATTCTTGTATATATGTGGACCTATATAGAGGACTAGCAAAATATTCCCGCGCTTCGCTTCGGTCCTAAGAGATATTAAAGAGTTCATGAAAGCACATTTCACCCCTTTTCACCACACCCATAGGGATTGATTAGGAAAAAAAATCCTGAAATTGTTTTTAAATATTTATGTGGATAACCTTTCGAAGTAAAAACCAAATTGATATCTAATCGGGCCCAAAAGATTTTGAGGAATCCGTGAAAATACATTTCACCCCTTTTCACCCCCTTAGGGATTGATTAGGGCCAAATCCTGAAATTGATTTTTAGGGATTGTGTGGGTAACCTTTGTATGCAAAAATGGAGTTGATATCTAGTCGAACCTAAGAGATATTGAGAAGTCCGTGAAAACACAGTTTACCCCCTTTCACCTCCTTACGGATTGATTAGGTTGGTTTTATTATCTTTAAAGATATACACATACAAACCGAAATGTTTTTTCACCGTGCGACGTTTACGAGTGATTTGGTGGGAGAGTACCCTTAAAACAGATAGAAGAAGATGGAAATTGTAGGAATATTTCTTGAATGCCAGTCGTGACTGTCGTGAGCGATAAAACTGCCTTGTGTGAAAAGGCTTTTATTCTCTTCACTTCTTCCTAGTGAAATTCAAAACTTCGCCGTTCACTGTACAGACAACTTGGTGCGTCAAAGTTTTAGGGTAAACTTTAGAACGCATGTTGGTTTTATCGATTCTGGTGACAGAGACAGCTAATACTGTCGAATAATTCAGTAGGTATTCTAGAGAATACGTATTTGGTACAAGCAATATTAAACTTAAAAATACTGTAAACAGATGCAATTATAAATATTGCTCCCTCTAACGAGTCTCGTTTTCTCGAAATACACACTTCCACATCCTACAGGTCGTTGCTCTACTTCCCTCGCACCACTCCTTTTAATTTACTTTTCCTCAAATGTACACACCCCTCCAGTTCCCTTTACAAACACATAGTTCTCATAAAACTAGTAATACTCCCTAAAACTAAAACCAGGAACACAATAATCTAAAGAATACTACGAAGGTATCAAATTTTTCGACCTCAAAATGTTTACAGAAACATTTTAACATCTCTATATCGGTAATGAAATTTTTGAAAGTTCCAATATTCCTGACAATTATTTTTTGCACTAATTTATAGAGGATGCGAAACTCAGTCAAATAAGATGAATAAATTCAGTTTGACAAAAAAAGGCTTCATCGAACCTGGTATTAACTGTATTACATTCACACGAAGTAGTGTGTAATCGAGACGCAAGGTAGAATAAGCGAACAGCTGAATACAGATGCACTGATTACAAATGTGTATTTTGATAATACAAACCACCGTCCAATTCAATCTGTACATCTTTATTAACGAGCGAGGCGTGTTTTCATCCGATACTAATAAATATGTATTCGTTTGCAATCGAGTTTGTACGTGAATGAAAGTCACAGCTGCCTGCCAATCTTTGAATGCTTTGTCCCATACTAAAGATTTTGCAGAAAATTTTTCTTTTTTCAGAATAAAATTATTCCACTCATTTTCTGCTATTTATATCGCTTCATTCAACCTATTACCCACTGCTTTGTAAGACTTCTCTATGATTGATTCCTGTCATTTGATAATGTCACATTTACGTTGAGTCAGAAAATGCCCAAAGACCTTATGTGTAACAATTTTTGCTACCAACATGCCATACGAACCTGGACAATAAACTTTTAATAGAATGTCAAGGGAAGAGGAACATGTATATTGATGATAATTTCATTACATTTTTTTATAACCGTAATAGTTTTAACTGAAATGAGAACGCGATGGGTCGGAACAGACTCGAAGACCGTAACAGGGTTAATTATTCCACGTCGTCGAATGCGGTGTAAAGCCTGACTTTCTATGAAATACAATCCACAGATCGTTTAAATTTTTGTTATACAAGAATTATGCATAGGTACGCGTGTAGGATGCTTGTTCCTATAACATGTTAAACATCAATGAACTCGTTATAGAATACAATAACATTTTAATAAATATCCCACGTGTAACTGTTATTAAATTAGCAATTACAACGTGACGTTAATAATTATGAATTGTTGGCGACCCTTCCGTCAAGCAAATATCTCATTCATTCGGCAAACATTGTTAAAATAAATCTGATTCCGCAGCTTCCTGCGGACTGTTATTTTAAATTCCAACGGGGTGTATTTATTATTAACACTTTTTACAATTTTGTACCCGCAGTAATTTCGCTGCTATCTCATAGAATCAGCGGGTCTAGCGATATTAGTTAATGTACGTCAAGCATTTAAAAATTCTCAAGATGTGCATTCACGAGATAGCTTCATTTAATATCATTTAAGGCTACTTAATATTCCTCGCACTTCTCGAGTAGTCCAGCTGCCATTAAAAATTCTTTCTTGTCGCCGAATAATACGTTTCTAACATAATCTGATCGTCCCTGTCACGCCAACCATCGACATCGCACGTAATTTTTAGCAGAGGAAAGTTGTTCAATTTTTCATTTTGAAATTTCCTGGCAATCTAATATAAAGGATAAGCCACCAAGACTTAAAATATTCGACGATTCCGACTGATACTGATGAACGATGAACTTTCTTTTAACCACCACTATAGCTGATGCAAATAGTTATAATAATATGTTATGTATAATAATATTCACAACAAAAGTATGCCAGCTTAAAATTTTTCTCCTTTTTCATCCCACCCAATATAAACAAATACAGAAAGTCTGGAAATATAACTTATGAATATTGAAGATGAAGGTCATCTCAAGGTCACAGCATTATACATTAATTATATTTATATTTGTTTTTGGAACATAAATAATAGGTTGCATTTTAAAACTCAAAGTATCCTCAGAATTCTAAAGAGTATTAGACTCATGAAAAGCTGTTTCCAAATATTCGGTGTGCCATAGTGAAGCAGAAGATATTCTTTCCTTCATATTTCATTCTAATATCAAAGATTATGAGCAAAGAGTTAGCCGAGATGCTAAGCTTCGATGATTCAGCCTGCACATTAATCCACGTCGAAATAAACGCTTTCGGAAAGAAAGAACTCATTAATCCAGCCTGAGTATTTGCTGGCTGCTAACGCAATACTGTTTTATGCATTACCTTCTCTCTGGGAGCGCGGTGGCTTAAACTTCCACCAGAAACGGTCTATTACCCCGAATTCATCGTGTAGCTCGGGATGAAAGATGCAGGAATATCCTTCGTGCGCTCCTCGCAAACGTAGAGCCCGGATAAAATGTACATCTTTGTTCCAGACGTCTAACAGAGCACCGAACCCCCTTCATAATTCACCGGTTTTCATTAAATCATCCCACATCCCAGTTGCCCGTTCCGTAACAATCGAGACGGCAAACCAGACGATTGACGTAACTTTATTAAAACTTCATTGCTTCGACGGATAATTGAAAAGTTTATTTCCAAACTGTCTGAACCCCACAGTTTCATAAAGCATCACGAAATGTATTAAAGTATACTAAAAGTGTAGGAGTTTAAGAATTATAACATTTCAACGATATTTTTTAATGAATATCTTTGTTTATAATATTGTGGAAAATGGTTTGTAAATATGTGATTATTTGCAGGGAATTATTAAATGAAAGGGGAATTTTATTTTCGAAACGCTTTCAATTAGTTTATTAATATATTGATTGTATTGGATGCACTGTGGGGTTTGAGTATTTCGCATTTGGAAAATATATTGTGAAATGGATGAAGAAATTTTAATATCGGAAGGATATAAAAGGTATGAAACTTTTCGAAATGGGAACGTTTTGTAAATAGATTGATACTTGTGTGGCACTGAAATTGGCAGAGCTCAAATTAGAAATGGTGAGTCTTTGAAGGGTGCAAAACAGGAAATTGCTCGTCCGAATCAATATCCTGCTCTTCCTGTACTCATACGATTTTGAAATATGTGAAACAGTGGTGAAATTTTTGTTCACCATTAGTAACACATTCCAAACTAAAAAATGAAGCTAAAATGATCAATATGACACATTCTGAAAAAGTTAAACGGTATCTAAAATTCATTAATCACTGGATCACAATATTATAAGAATTCAATTGAACTTTTTCTTTTTTATTATATTACTATTGTGCATTCTCGATTTTTAAAATTAATTATGGCCGTCCACGAGATGCATTCCTTAATAATAAAATAGCATACTCCTTAGAAAAAGTAGAGGTTTTAAATATTTAAAAAAAAATGACGAATCTCTTCGTAGCTGAATTTAAGCCACTCTTGAAAGACTCTTCAATTTCGTTTCAGCATAATTCCTTATTTTCCCCTCGGTTCCATTAAGGTATTATTAAGTTCTTTAATAAATGTATAACGAAATTCGTTGCTAATCTCTTTCTTTCGTGCACGTTTTGGACGTCCACGGGAAAGATTAATTGTCACGAGATAAATCCGGGCTCCCTTGCAGTAGCGTCTGTGAAATTAATCTCAGGACGTTTGACTATTTAATACGACGGGCTGCATATTCTCTTGCGCTATATCTCCTGTAATATATTAATATGACAATATAAACTCCTGTGGTGGAAAGTTCACCCTGAGTCGTCGGTATTTTCTATGCTAACCGAATCACCGAATATGGAAATCTCTTTAGAGTTTCGTATTTTATCGCCCCTCTTCTGATCGTATAAAAGTTCTCGATAGAACTGTGAAATTAATAGATATGGAATGTTCAAATTGATAAAAATCACGTCAATTATTTCACTTTGTATTTCTTTTTTTATGAAAGACACTATGATTCAAATGTATAATCACTTTGTAACTCAGGGTACGTTAAGTGTTAGCTCGTACCTTAGCATAAAGTATTCTCTTGTACATATAAAAACGTAGGGGATGAAAAATGATTAAGGGGTTAGGTAACTTTAGCGATGCGGAAAACTAGCCAATTTTTAAGTGGCAGTAGAAAAAAAGTAAACACCTAATTAATACGAAACTTTGTACTTTATCTAAGTATAATAAGTATTTTAAAAAACCTCTGCAATATTTAAAAAATGTTTATAACTAAGTCCGTACGACGCCATTTTCCGGATCACCTTTTTTTAATGCCCAACTGGTGTGCACGATTGCTCGAGTTCTATTTGATCAATCGCGTTGAAAATTTACAGTTATCCCTGCTATTACATTTATTAAGCATTGACGATCAAACATTTCAATGTTTCTAAAAATTAACAAAATGCCAGTTACGTTTGGAAAAAAAACTGTATAGCAGTTAAGGGTTAAGTCTCTAATATTCAAAAACCTCCTACGTAGTCCTTTGCCTTCCCTACTCCCTCCCTTTAGCTCCTCCACCAAACCTCACTACTTTTCTCGGTACACCTATACCTGCTCCACCTTGACAAGAAGATATCAGAGCTCGCAGACTTCGTAACTCACAGTTTTCCATTAAACTGCCCGCACCAGGCTGAGCCTAATAAGCTCAAAGCCGCAGGTCGAATATCGCTGACAGTGGCGACGTTTCGAAGGTAACGCGCCGTTGACAATCTTCTTGTTAACTTTTGCAATAATGGCCTGGCAGTTACCCCGCGCAACAGTAAGGTTCATCCCGTCCAGAAGAGCGAGTTGCTGGAACTTTCCTTTTTCTGTAATCGTTAACGAGCTACGAAGTAACGAGGCTGGCGCCTCGGCGATACTGCCATTGTTTTTCGCGGGAAGTTTCGTTCGTGCGTTACAGGAGATCAGTCGGTGGGAGGAGATGAGGATGGATGAAGGAGGGCTTTGAGTCCAAAGAGATCGATAGACTGACTTCTACTGAATGACCTGCCTTCCGTTACCTCGGAATCACTAAAGCGTGGCGTCTGATACCATTCATTTAGCAGCTGCTTTCCAAACGCTGTCTCGCATCTGCGCCCCTTCTCCGTTTCAAACTATAAATCCGTGCAGTTAGTGTCACTTCTCTTCTAAATATCGAGAACTCCGTACACATAAGTAACTGAGCTATTGCGAAATAGTGGTTTCTAAACAAATGGACTCTAGATTAATTTTTAAACGAGTCCCTTCATCGGCAGACGATTTAATAATTATCAGGCATCTCTCTGATGCAATATTCATACACAATTAGTGATGGGACTGATACCGTATCGATACATATCGATACCCTTCTACAAATTTCAATCTGGTATTGATACGTATCAAAGTCAAAGGTATCAAAAGGAATCGATGCTTCTTTGATATTTACATATCAGAATGTATCGATACCTGTTTGATATCTACACAAAAATATCGATACCTACTTGATACCTATACGAGAATATCGATACCTGCAATATCTTTACCTCACGCTGAAGTGTAAATATGAAATGTTTACCAAATGACTGAGACAAGTATCGATAATTTCGTAAGTATCAAATAAGTATCGATAATTTCGTAAAGTATCAAACCGGTTTTGATTCGTTATAGTATTGATATGGTATCGGTTGAAGAAGAATCGGTATCGATGATTGATACCAAGTACATAACATTTCGATGCGTATCGATATTTCCTATTGAGTACTTTGGTATCGAATTGATTGAATATCGTCAATAGTATTGGTATCAGTTCCATCACTATACACAATACCAAGTGGATATTTCGGAATGGAGAAGTGTCGAAGAAACAAAAAAGAATCCAAAGTTCGTTGGAGCTGAGCTCGGAGCCGGAGCGCGGAAAATTTTTACTGCTCCACTGCCCCAAATTTTTTTTATTATTTGAATTTTCTCTCATTTTATAAGAGCGGATGAATGAAATGTTCTCAATTTTTCATCATTGAAAAATATTATATCGCGGGGCCTCGCAGCTCGATGTGAAGGAAGCATGGTACTTTCTTTGCCCGAAAATTAAGCATTCTTTATAATTTTTTTATATACGAAAATGAAAAGCTAGATAGATGGGGTTTATAGCAAATGAAAAATCGCGGTTTGAAAGTATTAAAAGAATTTTTATTTAAAAAGCTGCAGCGGAGCTGGAGCAAAAGCAAGTATTTTGATGGCGAAGCGGATCAAGAGCGGAGCAAATAAAAAATTGGTCCGCTCCAAACCCCTGAATTTTCTAAAAAAACGAAACTGCTTCAAACTCCTCGATCTCTATACTTGCCCAGCTCGTAATGCCGGCGGGATTTTCAAAATACACGTCACGGGAAACCGTTTGTATCGCTTTTCGGAGTCGATAAGGGAGCATACTGTACGAAGCTTTTAAGCGATCGCGAGAAAAATAGGGGGAGGGGTTCCGTTCGATAAATATCCCGATACGTTTATCATCGGGGATACGTGGAAATTATCTACCCTTGCCAGTTGTACGGGGAGACCAGAAAGATGCGGCCGTGGAATATTAGCACGTATAACGCATGGCCCGCCCCCTCGCCCCTCTCTACGTCATATCCGCTCGATAAATTCAGGGGGCCGTTGGACGACCAATAAAACTGTAAAACCTTTTAACTAATGGCTCGCCAGCTTTACGGCGGCGAACTTTAATGCCTCTTTTCGTTCTACGCAGAGCAGCGAACGCACGATGCACGGCCGTTAAACGTAACTAATGTTTACAATGCCAGTTACATTCGTAAAATAGACAGAATTTTCTATCATTCCAGCGGCTATTGAATATTGCTGTGAAGAAGGGGGGTTGAACCGGGTGGAAAGTGTTTGCCCTCCCTAGGGATTAATTTCCCGCTTTGTTTACCATTTACTGTGTAATTTCGTTTCGACGTCGAAACAGCGCGCTGTTCGTCAAAAATCATTTCCTCGATCGTCGGTACATATTTGCGTTTGAATCTCGATACCTTTCGAGGCGCCCGAATGGATTTCCGAGCACGGTTTAATAATGGAAGTATACGGCGAATTGTAAACGCGAAATTTCTGCCAACGTTTTATGATTTAATTCCATTCAGACAAATAGTTTCAGGGGGGTAAGGATGTAATTACTAGTCAGTAATTGGCTGTTGTTATGTTGTAGTGATTTAAAGTGACGCTTGAATATGAGGGAAGTAAGTATAGATGAAGTTTAGCTTAAGTATATTGGAAAAATGGCTTGATAACATTACTGAATACTTGAAAATATACGGGGTGTTCGTCGCGTTATTATTCAACGTTTTTCGCGTTAGTGGAAAGTAGAGTTCGGCATTAACTAAATAAAACATTATTTAAATAATGGATCAAATAAAAGTTACTTTAACTTTTGATTAATTGACGAATAAAGTTAAAGTTACAGTTACAGTTATAGATAAAGTGGAAACATTTATTCGACGCTGAAGTTAAAACACTCGACGAATAAAAAAATTAACTTTATTCGTCGAATAAATGTAACTAGGCTCAACTTTATTCGACATATGATGAATAATTTTTTTTAACTTTTATTCAGTAATCGAAATTATATTTAAATAAAAATTTTGCCCATTTCTGGTAGAAAGTATACAACAGAAATGGAAGGGGGGAAATTTCACTATGTTCTTAATTTGCAATAAGTTTCGAAGAACGGAAATAACATTTTAATTTTGAAATAAGAAATTATAGATTTCTTTATGGAGTTCAGCGTCCAGACGAATTTAAGGATATAAAGGCTGATTCAGACACGTCGAGTAATTTAGTCGTGTAGCGAGTAATTTAGTAATTTTTCGCGTGTGGACACTAAAATTTAGTCAAGTAGTTTAGTAAAACAATGGTAAATTACTAAATTACTCGTCACTCGACTAAATTACTCGACGTGTCTGTCTCAGCCTTTAAGGCTGGAGTAATTTAGTAATTTGCCATTGTTTTACTTAGTTGCTCGACTACATTTTAGTGTCTACACTCGAAAAATTACTAAATTATTTGCTACTCGACTAAACTATTGGACGTGTCTGTTCCAGCCTTAAGATAGAGTAGCGTTCAAAGTCGAATGAGGCCAGGAATGTAAGAAATAATAAAAGCTTTTGATGCTATATAGCCCGATCAATAAAAAAACTAGTAAAAATAGCGTCATGAAATATTCAAATTGTTTCTTTCATTCCTGACCTCATGTAACTCTAAACGTTACTGTACTTATGTCATTGAATACGCCCTGACGAGATACTTTCACATCACGTAAGACAAAATATAGCCTTCCATGTAGGAAATTAAATATCACCATTGTTCCTCGAAACTAACTGCTCATTTAAAAAATTAATATACCCTATCACGTCGCTAATAAAAAGTAGTAAATATTTCCCCACTTCCAGTTTTTTTCATACACTTGCTGCTTACAACAAAAACCCAAATAGAAAAAGGAACACCCTATATACATATATATAAAATTTGTAAATTATTCATAAGTTGCAAAGTATACTTTTCCTAAAATGAATCAAATATCTCGCTCGCGTAGAAATTCATATTTTTTATCCCAATTACAATCCGTGTATCAGGATAATGAAACTGACAAGTATATGTATATCAACGCAGATTAAATTGTGCATGTGGTTGTTTTAAAATAATTCAACTGAAACCTGTCAACTAGCGGAGCACGAGAGAATAAAATAATTTGCCTCGTCCGAATTCACGAGGTGATGCGTTTAAACAATTGAAGATTAATAGAAAGGTTGATTGTACAACCCGATTATTCCGTTACACCAAGCATGGACTTTTTGCATTTGATATTGCAATTCTCCGTTCAATAGAACGAATGATTCGTGTAATGGAGCAGTCGCTCGAAATCTTGTTAACATTTGTACTTTTTATACATTCAACCTCTCTTTTCGCGTGCTCGCTGAATAATAACAGTTCGTTAGCGCGCGTATATTTAATAGCTATTTTGTAGGTAAAATAACAAAGAATAATCGTCGTTATACCAACACAGTGAACATGATAATTATAAGCCAACGACACGTCCGGTGAAATTCTGATTATTATTCAGCTTTTACAAATATTAATTTCTGTTTTGATTTCATTCTAAATATTTTTTTTCATGAATATAGTAAATGAATAAGAAATACAATCTGGTACACTGTAATTTTGCATACTTTGTCATACACGTGTATAAGTTTTCGTAACACTTCTACTGGCATCGCGTCGATGTGAAAATATTGTCCGGGAGTGTTTGAATATTTCCTTTGATAACAAACTGAGATAAAAAATAGCTTTGTACGCAAAACCGGCTATATCCGCTTTAATTTTTCGAATTTGGTTTGGCAGCTTTGGGAATATATTATCGTGATGTTCAACTATTGATTTATGCAAAAAAAAATCGGTTTCTTCGCCCCGCTTCACCAAACTCTCCCTTTAAGGTCAGACAGCGATGGATCCTCCACCTATGCTGACTAGTTCACAAGGCTCTCAAATTTGAGACACCCATTTATCTGAGGGAATTATTATGCACCAATTCTTCTTCTATGCACACCAATCTACTAGGCGTGGTACTGATCTGGCAGTCCTAGTTCATCACGCGGTTAAATTTACGGCATCCCTTTCCTATCTATCCTCCTTCTACTATAATTCTCTTCCCTTGGAAATTCGTTCTCTGTCCTCTATCCCCGCTTTTAAACGTGCCGCCCGTTATTTTATTCTCGTCTACTTTCCTTAACTTTCCTTGTCACTTTGTCCTCTGTCCCACTTTTCTGTTGATTCTCTAGCTTTACGTCTATTAGATAATATATCTTGACTAGGTTACAAAACAGCATAAATGCTGAGCCTCGCCTATTCGTCACTCAATTAACTCAATGTAAATTTTGTGATGCAATAAGTCGATTCATCACAAAAATTTCGAATCTTCACCGTGGACGAAATAAATTAACTATCCTGTAATAATTATTAAGCTTTCAATTTTTAACACACTGAAAACATTTCTGACCGAGGCATGACCCAGTTAACAGACCAACCCTTAATTGTACAATGAAAATTATAAAATATTTTGAAATTGCGAATTTCTGTTGCTAAATGGCTACAACATGTGTACAACATATAAACGGACAGCAAAATACCTATTGTGAAAATTGCTGAAGCAGTTGTTATCTTTATTCAGACACAGCGCAACGCCACACTTTTCGCATTTTGTATGCGTAAAGCGTTTGCACTTGGGACACCTCATTTTCGAATCTGCGATTGTAGGCAAGCTTTTGTTCACAAATAGACTATGTATTATTATCTTTGCATATTATTCCTTGGTAGTATATACATATACATTCTACCACACCATGTAGTACCTTTGGTACGTACTTTAGGAAATCTGTTGTCAACTGGCAACACTATGCATTTACAGGCGCATTTTTTATCAGAAACAACAGGGTTAAAGGGACATCTTTGAAAACCTGGCACCACTCAGAGTTTTAATTTATAAAGCTTCCGTATAAGCTTCCAAATATCCTCTGAGGATTCTATTACAGCTCTTTCATATTGCTGTTGCTTCACAAAGTATCCATACACAGGACACAACCATATCCCCATCAAGTCTTCATGCCACCGACAACCCACTCGACCCCGTCACTACTCACAATCCCGCGGCACTTACCGTTTTAAAAGACATGCAAAACGTCCTCCACTTCGTCACTCCCTCTGAATAACCCATGGCTGAAATTCACACACCAGCCCCATCCTTTTAACACAGCGTCATCGTGCCAGTTTCCCTAAACGACGAACAAAAGATCTCGATCGCCAACGGGGGTGAGCCCTGACGGCCCGTGGGCATTGTGCAAGAAAACGTGGACGCTCTGATGCAGCGGGTCGATGCACGGTCAATATCATGATTCTGTTGCAGTTCCTAGACGCCTGCGAGAAGTTCCGCATAGCGAACGTGGAGAGAAGCCAGAACGCGTACGTGGGCGCCCTGGTGTTGCAGCAGCCACTCGACTACAGGGAGAGGCCCTTCTACCAACTGCTACTCAGGGCGAGCGTGAGTAGAGCTTGAGAAGTGATTTTAATTATGCCGCCGGGAGGAAGCCCTCGCCTCTATGCACTTGGCAGAACGGCGCCGCGAATAAATCTATTCACAAGACGCGCAACACCTATCCATGACATGGATCCGCATATGGCCGCGACTAGCTGGGATAATGACCGCGAGAGTCGCGAAACGAATAAAATTGGCCTGCGTCAAAATGTCCCTCCGCGAAAAAAGAGCAGGGGTCTTGAATCTACTTCTGTGTGACAAACGTAATTTTTTCCCATGATAGAAGAATTTTAAAAAATGAACTGCATTTACTTTTTGGTGTAAGTGAAGAGTCCTTGGAGATAACAAGTGCCAAAATTAAAAAAAAAATTTATTGGAAAATGTTCTATGTATCAATGATAATACTACAGTATAGAATTTTAATGCAATTTCTCTTTGGAAATAAGTTACCAATAGCGCTGAAAGAGGGTGGTACCGCTAGTACGTCCAACACCACTTTTGCAGAAAACAATGTAAGAGCCAATTAGCTAGGGACAAAAAGGATTGGCACTTACAGTGCTTGCAAATTTAAATGAATGGCACATTCAGTTTTCTCCACAACTAGGAGGTGGCACATACAGTGTTTTCTACGAATACAATTTTTTTCTCATGAATTTGGGTTATTTTAACGCAAAAAATAGATTTTTTTTATTGATTTGGATTATTGTATACATAGTTAGGGAAGTTTTCTCTCTTTTTCCAGAAAAAATTGATTTTTGGCACTTACAGTGTTTTCTACATATAAGGACTCTTCAATTATGATACCACATCATGATACCAGAATATACAGGGTGGTCAGCAAGAGGTGTTAGAAACTTTATGGGGCGATTCTACACGAAAAAATAAGTCGAAAATACAGAATAAAATTTTTTGATATCACGCTTCGTTTTCAAGAAAATTCACTTTAAATTTTAGCTGAATTCGGGTGCACCAGGCGCCCAAAAATGTACTTCGGCGCACGTGTACTCTGGTACAATAAAATTCAAAGTCAATTTTGTGGAATACGAAGCGCGATATAAAAATATTTTATTCTATATCTTCGACGAATTGTTGGCAGATAGAAAGTTACTATACGTAAAAATTTTGCAGTATTGAAAGGTCCCAAAATATCGACGTCTCTAATTTTGAAAAAAGTCGATCACTCTGATGTTAAATATTGTACAATTTCGAAATGAAACGGTTCCCCTAACTCCCATGTCGTTTCATTTTATCTACTTTTCCAGTAGCCAAGATGAAAGGCGTTGCGTTTGGTCCATCCCGTTTTGAGCTGCAAAAAAAAGTTCTCACACAGTCGTTTTTGCTCGCCGAACGCCAGGATGAAACGACTGCCGCGGATTATTGAATTTAAAATGCTCTTTGACGTGGCCAGATACGAACGCGAAATTAAGTCTCGACTAATTTCCGTATTTAAAGCTGAAAACGGAATTTTCAGTGCCCCGCAGAACCGCTAAACGATACCGTCTAAAGAATTCTCAACAAATTGAATGTAGGATACATAAAAGAAAGCCTTGCGTTGCCAATACCTCTCGCTGTAAAAGGGTACGCTTGCGAATTTTTTAGTAGGCAATTATATAAAGCTACTTAAAAGAAAAATACTTGAACAGAAAATGAAATCCGTTATTATATAGAAAAAATAAATGTCTAGAAAATATCTGCGTATTACTACATAAGCTGTCTCTTCAAAAGGAGCTTTTTGCATAGCTAATAATTTAAAATATGAAAACAATAGTTCTACGTATCATAAATAACGTGATTAATATAAAATACTTGTTTTCTATTGTCTTTCTATATTACGTTTCAAAAGACTAAAGAAGTAATGAATAATGCATGTAAAATAAAAAAGTAATATTGTTTTCAGGTATGTTAAAAAATTCTGTGGAAATAGATCGTTAATTTTGGTATTTCCACAACACGAAATTTCATTTTCCATTTGATACTTGGTGCCATCATATGATAAGTACTTAGAAATTATATTGCTAATGGTATCATTCCCATCACTAAAGAAATATTTTTCTTTCATTTCTGTTAGCGCACTTGCGATGGAAATTTGTTATAAGCATAACGACAATTATTCATATAACAGCAAGTTCGGAATATGTTTTGAACCACCAGATAAATACAGGGCATCGGCGGTGTTTTCCTGGAAGCGAGTAAGAGCCGAGCTTGAAAATTGATTTTAATTACACCGTCTTGGAAATGACTTTGCGCCATTCTGGAAGCTAAGTTTATTCATGAAAGACGGTGCAATTATTATGGTAACAGCATATCTTTAAAACAGATTGGAACACGATATTGTTTGCGGTATAAATTATTCAGTGAAATTGCTGTTTAAAAGGCACTGTTGTGTGCAAAATAGGATACAATCTGATAAAATGGGGCAGAACTGGCCATTCTATTTGACCTCAATTTATATATAGTTAATAAACAATTGAATAAAAGGACAACTTATAAACGATACTGAGTTATCCAATTCATTAAATATTTTTAGAAATAGAAGTACCTACTGCAATTAATTTCAGAGTTCATTAATGAGGAATGCACTAAATAAACGCAACGCTTTACGACGAAAGACAATGATTTGAGGAGCTCTTTCTGAAAGTCCTCCTTCATTTTCTAATTTATTTAAAGTCGTAGGAGGATTTTCATGGTATTGTAGGGGATGTGCGTAGAGATGATCGCGATTACAATGGCTGACAGAGAGCATATTGCGCTGTTCACTATAGTTGAGGGAGGTGACTCGCGGTCGGACCAGAAATGACTTTCATCCGAATGAATTTTGCTCACAGGATGGGCTGAACAATGAGACCACGGGGGTCGAAATCAAGGTAGCGGACATTCAGAACAGCCCGCCAGAATTTCTGGACTCACTAACGGGTGTGGTGCGCGAGGACGATCCCATCGGAACCCTGGTTATGACTGTTAAAGCCAGAGACGGTGACAGGGGAATGCCGAGGAAAATGATCTACGAATTAGTCACCAGTGAGTCCATGTTGGGTGTCTCCTTGTTTATTGTTTAAAGTATCCTAAGACAATAAGTGCTACCAGATGAACGGTGACTGGCTTCATTTTATTCGGTTATGAGGCCCCACTGTAGGACCATGCAAAATTTTAAATACTGTCATGTGTTATGACCATGAAGTAGCTTCAATATCCTGAAATTATCATGTGTTCCCACTGTAAGATAATTTTAATTTTAACTATTGTGTAGTTCTACTGGGGGCCATGCAAAATTTCTAAAATTATTGTGTTCTGCTGTGGGGCTATGAAAATATTGTAACACTAGCATGAGTCTTCATTCTCGGATCATTCAAATTTTCTAACGCTATTCAAATTTTCTGAAACTATTTTGTTACCATTGGGCGAAAATTTTCTGAAGCCATCCTGTGTTCCCACTAGGGGTAACTCTCACTTTTTGAAATTGTCATGAATTAAGTTAAGTTATTAATAGCAACGACTCATAATGGATTCATGCACTGAACAGCTTGCACCAAAATTTCTGTCCTTCAATCTCAGTATTTCAAATCTTCATCATTTTAAAATTTGACGTTACTTAGGAGGAAAAACGAACCTTCCTTTGAAGAAAACAATTTCTTAACGAACATATCACTCACTTACATGATTACAATTTCTACTGCAACTAGAGGCAAATATCCCGACAATTATACAATAATTAGAGATTCATAAATAACATAAAATTGCATAATGAAAACAAATAAAGAACCATACTGCTCAAAGAGATTAAAAAGTCTCACCAAAAGTTTTATAAATTTATTACCTAACACTATTATTTCATTTTATATATTCGTATAAAATATGATCTCTCTTAAATTTCTCTGGTGCAAATACGAAAATAACTGGAATTGAAAAGTCTCTTAGGAATGTGTAAAATTGTTACACAGATCCATTCGACTATTTCCTGCTGGACGACGAAACAGGCGAGCTAAGAACGGCAAAGCCACTGAACAGGGAAGCGTTGAAGGATTCAACCGGAGTGCTGACGCTGAAGGTGAAGGCGCGTGAATTGATCGATGGCATGCCAGGTAGCGACGATCTGACAGTTTCGACGGCGGAGGCGACGGTGACGATAAAAGATGTCAACGACGAGCCGCCCACCTTTAATCGTCGCGAGTACAATATCGAGATCCCTGAGAATGTGCCGAATGGCACGCCACTGCCACACTTGGACATGACTGTCAAGGACCCCGATGTTGTAAGTGTCGTATCACGATAATGAAATTTCATCGCGAAAACCGTTCGATCCTTTTCAACCTTAAATTATTTTCAAATTGTGTATTCCAGTAGACTGGAATTAAATTGAAAGATATTGGTGAAGAATAAATATGTACCTACTGTTCTTCTGTTTATTACCATAAATAAATCTTTGTCTCTAACTATATAAATTTTTCTAGCAAACTGTGACTGCGTGTTCTGAGTAAAAATGAGGAAATAATGTCATCGTTCACGTTTAAGTAGTAGAATAAAAAAAATTAAGCTTCCCTCTCGGTTCCCTTGAGGGTTGCTTGAAACCAGACCCATCATTCCGCCTAGAAAATCCCGTAAAATGGCTTCTGCTATTTGAATATCGCAAATCTTATAGACGCGCTGTAATTTGATATTTTATGGATGCAGTGGAATTTGCAAGGCTCATAATATTACGTCGTTACAGGGTCTGAACTCCGTATTTTCCTTGCGTCTAGAAGACATTACCGATGGTGCGTTCACCATCGAGCCGAACATGGCAACCGGAAGCACGTCTGTGAACATTCGTGTAGCAAATGGCTCGCTCGATTACGAGAATCCTAACCAGCGAAAATTCATCATCCTGGTAAATTTACGGTTCTTACGCTGCCGGGCCGCTTGGTCCTCTGCCACTAACTCTAACTCAAAGCTAAAATTATATTCTTGTTACTCCCCAGGTCGTCGCCGAAGAAGTTCATACAAATCCCAAGCTTTCCTCTACCGCGACCGTAACTGTCTCCATTACGGATGCAAACGATAATTCACCTTCTTTCAGTAGTCCCACTTATACGGCCGTGGTGCTAGAGACCGCACCTCCAGGCACGCCAATTATAACGATCACTGCCAAGGATCGGGACAACGGACGGTGAGCAAGCTTCAAGAATCTCGCATCAGTTCCATTCGAGAATGAAATTTTTAGAAGCGAAACTTGCTTGCAGATTTGGAACAGCTGGGATAAATTATCAATTGCTTGGACAAGGAGCTCAGCACTTTTCTGTAGACAAAAAGACTGGAACCATTACGGTGGCTCCTTGTTCTACTCCTGGGACCACACCTTGCCTAGACTTTGAAGAACAGACGGAATATTTCCTTACCTATAAGGTGTGTAATGTTTATATATTTATTATAGCATATAGTAATGATTGGGAAAGTGGGGAAATTCGTGGTGATCGATTCATTGAAAGTGGATAGATTTCTTGTTTAATCGTTTTTCCTGAAAACAGTGACGTGTGGGGTATAAATAGAGGGAAAAAGTTTCGATACTTATCACAAACAGTACGATTGCTTCTGGTAGCTTTTAATATTTAGGATAGATTTTGAATGATGAAGGGGTATTTGGTAATTATAGAGAAGACGAAATGAGCTCAACCAAAAACACCTCACCGATTTTGATGACCTTGAAATATGTTGTAAAGGTCGTTATCCTGAACAACTTTTTTCTGTGCATATTTTCGTTTTCGAGATATTCATAAGAATATTTGCGAAATGGTTTACATATAAGAATGATTCAAGCGTGAGAAATCAGATTTGACTTTAATCATTCATCTTTTCTGTTCGCAGGCTACTGACAATGACGGCCAGGGGCAAACCACGAGTGTTTCGTTGCGCATTAGTTTAGCGGATGCCAACGACAGCCCCCCGCGATTCTTACAAGATAAATACCGCGCCGTTATAGACGAAGGGGCTGAGAAATTTGAGCCTGAGCTGAAAGTGCAGGCCAGGGACAAAGATAAAACGTCTAAAATAACGTACGCCATAGTGGGTGGCAATGAACTAGGACTGTTCGCAATAGATCAGGATTCTGGCGAGATCACGATAAAAAATAAGGGCCCCGTTGACTTAACGAATTCGACCCACGATTGGATCGCGCTAGTGATACAAGCGAACGATGGGATATTCGTCGATTCTGCTATTGTTAACATTACAATTCGTGATGTGAACAATAACGTGCCAATATTTCCACAAGATTTATACACTGCTAGCATACCAGAAATATCTCCCATCGGTACGGTGCATCTTTTCAATATTTGCTAAAATCCTTTAATATCTTCTGCGTCAACTATCATCACGCCCGTGTTTGCTGTGTTGTATTTAGGAACGGTCGTGGAAGAAGTCACAGCGACTGATGCTGACACGGGTATCAACGCAGAGCTTATTTATAGGATACAGAAAGGAGCTTTCGATGACTTTACCATTAACGAAACCACGGGCGCAGTAACGGTGTTCAGGAAATTGGATTATGATAATAAAAACACCTATCACGTGGAAGTTATAGCACTCGATAAAGGTATGAAACATATAATAAAGGTATGAAAGGACAAGCTTCGTTTTATTTCATCGCAGCCGAATGCATTTCAACACTTTACTCGTGGCAATCTGCGATTGCTTCCATCGCTGAGTATAATTACTTCCTGAGCTTGTTAAAAAGATATCGAACTACGCGAACCTCATCAGTGAACTGCTGTGTTAATTCTAATTAAAATTCGTATAATATGGAGAATATCCCGTGACCTCTGGATACCCATTAAAAGTAGAAATACGATATATTCCACAACCGGTTAAATGTTGGTTATAACTTCTAATGGTGAATAACCATGATTTGATTCGCTGCAGGAATCCCTAGCTTAACTGGAACGACGACCTTAATGATAAACGTTGAAAACAGCAACGACAAATCGCCGTACTTTACGCCAGAAACTCAGCGAGCTGAAGTTACAGAAGACACGCCGATTGGCACCGTGTTCACGACATTGAAAGCTACAGATCCAGACAGCGCGAATCTGGAAGCATTAAATTTTGCCATCTCTGAGCCAATTACAGCGATCGATAGGAACGGGCAGATGGTCAACGACAGTAAATCTTTCAAGGTACGTTTGAATGTTTTAACCAGGCGAGCATAAATATTTTACACGCATGACACTTGCAGGACTTCTTTGCCGTCGATCGTGCAACTGGCCAAGTCTCTGTTGTCAGACCGTTGGACCGTGATAGTGCGGCAACAGTGAGCATCACCGTCGTTGTTAGCGATACAACTGCACCCACGTTGCAACAAGGAAGAGGTAACCAGATAAAGGATATAAATATAGACTGTAGAAATGCGTGAGAACGCTGTGACGTTCGCATTCAATAACTACCTGTTGCTCGTAAATAGGTACCCTGATAGTCACCATAATTGACGTAAATCACATGGCGCCAGAGTTTCTGAAACCGTGGACAAGAAAAAATCCGCGATATTTGATAGAAATGCAGGAGGAGCAACCAACTGGGGCTGTTGTGGGCGCGTTTACAGCAGTAGACACGGACAGTAACATAGCAGGATACGCGATCGAACCCCCCAGCCCGTATTTCAGCATAGACAATATCACAGGTTGGTTGCATATTCTTCTACTTGCCATTCGAAGGGGAATAATAAGGAAGATTTATTATAAACTACATATCCCGTAGGAATTGTACGAACTAGCCAAGTGATTGATTACGAGGAAACGAAACAACTGGAGTTCACGGTGGTTGCTTACGATTCTGGGGTCCCTCAATTATCGACTACAGCAAAAGTGACGGTGACCGTGATAAACGTCAACGATCAGGATCCGAAATTCGAGAAAGAATTCTATAACGCGTCTGTTAAAGAGAATTCACCACCAGGGACTCACGTTACCGTCGTCAAAGCCATCGATGGAGACGAAGGACCGTTCGGGGAAGTTAGTTACAGTCTTATTGGTGATCATGCCGCTGACTTCAATATCGGTAAGCCAGATATAAAATTCAAAATAAAATGAACACATTTTCTGTGACCCATTTTCTAAGTGCTCGGGTGCATAATCAACAGGTCATGAAACCGGGGAAATCACCGTTGGCGGTGCAACTGTTCTTGACAGAGAGATAACACCAGAAATTACTATAACAGTGATGGCCAGTGACGGGGCACACATAAATTCTCGGCGAAGTACGACCGTTCCAGTACTTATCAAGCTTATCGACGTCAACGACAACCGACCGATATTTTCGCAACACAGTTACAGAGCTTCTGTTGCTGAAAATTTGCCTGTAAATCCACCTGCGCCTATTTTACAGGTAATTGAATTTTATGAATGCGCTTTGCAGAGATCACCAGGAATTAAACGTTAGCCATGGCTCATGCAAAGTAACTTCTCCTTTAAGGTGAGAGCTGTAGACCCTGACGAAGGAATAAACGGAGACGTCTGGTACACTATAATCCGGGGCAACGAAAACGAATCGTTCTCTTTGAATCATGAAACTGGCATTTTGTATCCCGGCGCGGCGCTTCTTGGCAGAGCTGGTTCTTACAGGATCGAAGTGGAAGCAAGGGATGGTGCTGGTAATGGTCCTCATTCGGACAGGTGTTACGTAGACATACGAGTGACACCGGTGAACCAGCACAAACCTCAGTTTGTTTTGCCCGAATTAACAAACGCTACCGTCGAGGTATCCGAGGTACGCCCAGACAGTAATCCATCGATGGAACAATATTCATCGAGCAAAAGAAATACAACGGACGAACCTTTTTCAGAACGCGGGCATACCAAATTATTTGATACTAACAGTGAAGGCTATCGACAGAGATCCCGGTGAAAATGGGCGTGTGAGTTACTATTTGAAGTTTGGGAATCGAAACACTCAGGAGACGGAAGAGTTTTCGATAGACCAAGAAACTGGCGAGCTGAGATCTAAAATTATCCTCGATCGTGAAGCGAAGAGTAAATTTGAGGTGAATAAAATCTACATTGCTTCCGTTCATTTGTATTCGAGGATACTAAAATTCACCTAAATTTTATTTCAGCTTGTGCTCGTAGCTGCAGACCATGGCACCCCCACAGCATATGAGACTTTGCGACTTCTCACTGTACAGTTGGTCGACACGAACGACAACACGCCACAATTTTATGACGAGTATCACTTTCACTTGTCCGAAAATCGCCCTAAAGATTACTTTGTGGGAAAAGTAACCGCGGAGGACAAAGATGAAGGAAGACACGCGAAAGTGTACTATTACATAGAAGCTGGTGAGTACAGTTTGTTATAATAGAAGGTTGTTGAGGAATCTTAAAGGATCTGATTTTTAAACACAAACCTTGCAGGGAACGAAGACTACGCTTTTTACATGGACAAATCCGATGGCAGTATTTACGCGAACAAATCGTTCGATCGTGAAACCCGAGACAAATACGTTTTGTCAATTCTAGCTTCGAACGACCCTGATATTTATATAAATCCTATAGACGCGGGCCGTCCATTAACGCACACTACAGACCATGGGCACGTTAACGTGACCATAACTATTCTAGATGAGAATGACAACCCACCAATCTTCGAACGCAATGATTATTACGCTGGCGTCAATTCTATGGCAAACGTGAACGATTTTGTAACAAAGGTAACAGCGTCGGATTTGGATGTTGGCGACAACGGCACACTTCATTACTATGTCGCCAGTGCGAATCTTTACAAGTATGGCTCGGAAAAGCCAAGTGGCTCTATAGTGCCGAGCCCTTTCAATGTAACTCAAGATGGAAAACTCGTGACGAGTGGATATATGGCGGAATATAATCAGGATAGGTTTATCGTTGAGGTGATAGCGAAAGAAACTGCTGTCCCAGAGAGATACGCCATGACTAGGGTTCATGTAAGTCGCTAGACTTGTGGATATTCTTACGCATATTTTATCTTTACAGCTATTAATTTGTCTATTTTTATAAAGGTCTGGGTATTTGAACCCTCGCAACTAATCAGAGTTATCCTGTCGCGGCCGCCCGAAGAAGTGAATCGCGAACGTGACGAGATTGTGTCGGAATTATCAAATGCAACGCAGAGCAGAGTGGTCGTTGATGACATCCGGTATCACGTGGACGCGTCGGGTCATATTCGAAGAGATTGGTAAAATAAATAACGTGTTAAGAAACTACTCTTCTAAGATAATGCTTGTAACGTGAGAATTAAATGTATTCTATAGGTGTGATATGTATCTACACGTTGTGGAACCAAAAACTCAGACCATCGCCCCTATTCCACAAGTACTTAAAGTCATTGATGCGAAATATGATTTTTTGAAGGATTATTATGCAGGCTTTGCTATCGAAAATGTCGTGGTATGTATGTTCTGGGTTTTAAAGCGTGATGTCATGTTTAACGGATAACATTGTGACTTTTACAGCCTGCTTATGCTGGAGTACAGGAAGAACCTTTTGATCCTGCACTGGCAGCTTTGATAGCCTTATTGGTAGTTTTATTAGTTGGCGCAGTTACGGTAACAGTAGTATGCTGTTGCTTGCGTCATTGGTAAGTGTTAAAAGAGAATACATTCTGAGTTTCATTTTTTCATTATACTTTAAGACTCACTATGCTATGTAATATTTTAGGGTGATTACTGTGCCAAATGATATAAGGAAGAAAGATGGCCTAATTAAGAAGCAAATTATCGATGACTTAAATACTACTGAAAATCCCTTATGGATTGAACAGTGAGTAAAACGAAACATTTTTAGGAAATTACGTACGAACACGATGGAATATATCGGTGAATTGGTGATTCTAGGAAACTGAAACTCTACGAAGAACAAGAGTTAACGATGCAGGTATTTAGCGAACCAGAAGGCGGCCTAGGTACGGAAAGACGAGGAAGCGGTGTTAGTGTTGGTATGGGCGACACATCCCAAGATAATACGTATGCTACCATTCAACGTCCACTGCCTACAAACAGGCACCGTCCAACGACACCAGATTATACAACGCTTCCAGGAAATCACAACGTATGTAACAGAATTTAGTTCAGATGAATCATGGAATTACACAAGCTTTTCTGTGTGTTAATAGTACAACCGAAAATTAATGATTTTACACAAAAACGTAAATTGCACAAGAACGATAATTTTTTTTCAGAAATTGCTTTAAATATTTGTCAAATACACGTGTACTTGAGCGTATCTTGGTTAATCAATTTCGCCACAATTTTTTCCCGCTATTTAAGAATTTCCATTCAGCAATTGTATTAACGAACTGTTCAAAATATCTATTCACCCCGATATGCAGAAGTGTGCCCAATGTGAAAATCGAGTTGCCATAACCGCAATAAATTACTCTATGTAATCGTAGCGATACAAATAAATAAATACACGTAACAAATATTCAAGCTTATTCCTGTCGCAGGTAAGCTTTAAATGAAAAAAATTTGTCGTACATTTTTGAACTATTCTTGTTAGTGTTGAATCATCAATTTGTTTGTTACACCGCTAATTATGGGCCACTTATTTCGAAAGTAACACATGTATTTACCACGTGCACTTTATTGTAGCTATACGAATCAGCCATGGGTTTCCAAGGATCAACCTTCCAGCCATCCTCAAACGTAATGCCACAACTTACACTTGATCGCGATGGCCAACCCCAATTTGTTTCAGGGCTAGTATAAATTAAGTTTTACGCCAACCACCTTTTTTAATCAATGTATATTTTCATCAGCATACGTTGTACCTCTTTATTCACGGCTCTAACTGTTGCACGCGCCTTCCAGGAAGAATACTCGCATGCACACACCTTTTCGACAATAATCGGATAATATCGTTAGGTTTGTCTGCGAGTAGACGCGTGTACGAAAGGAGCAAAGATTACCCCGAATTACGCAGAAAAATCTACTCTGACTGTACACCCTTTGCTATATCTCAGTTCGAGCTCTTCTTTAACAGCGAAGAATAGAAAAAAACGAAGAGATAACGACAGTCAATATTATTGGAATAAATATTTCCCTGTAGCTGGTGTGTGCATGTATATATGTGTGCGTTGCCAACCTGTGGTCCCATCTAACCAATTGTTAGATTCATTATTAGGAGAAATCAAAAATGCTAGATAATAGACACTGTGACATAGCTTAAAGACGGAAGCTTGGCACGACAGATATATGTATATAAGTGAATGTGTAGACTCCGTCCAGCGCAGTTTTCAGATTAATTCCTCACTAGTTTAGTATTTATATAACTTGCGTACGTTTTGCACGTGGAAAAAGAATAACGTACTTATAGTGTCATTACTTTCTACACGAACAAATGAATCGCTGTCATGTTGGTGGTGTTAATGCAAGGAAGTGTTATAGGTAAAAAGATAAATTCATATTGTTAAATGTATTTGTAAGAAGAGAAATTCGATGGGGATATCGACATATGTATATCATACGCTCGAGCATAACTATCATTTACGATATATGTTATATTTATTTAAGTTAGGGGTTAACGACTGATTTCTATCGGATTAATCTGTGATTTGATTACGCCCGTGTATGTACGCGATGGTTATCTTGCATTCGAGATTTTGTACGACTCATTGGCGATGGGCGGATATAGTCATATCATAGCTAGTTAAATAGAGCCATTCGCACCGAAATTTCGGCGTTACATGAGAACATAATCATTCCGCATTCTTTGCAAAGACCGCATCACTTTTCATCACTTAAACCGTCCTCAGCGAAACGTGTGCATTGGGGTCACCGAAATTTATTGCGAATGGCTCTCGTTATACGATATATCATATACTCGAAAAAACAATAACTTAACTATGATCATGTTACGTCTATAAACATTTAATGTAAAACTAATATCACTATCACGATATTATTAGATGGTTATGAATATTCAAGTTAGTAAAAGTATCTGTTTATTGATTATAAATTTATTGTAACATATTTTATGTATGTCATTGATAAAAAAAAATATTCGTACGTCAACGTTCATCACATCTTACATCATGTGAAAATAAATATTCAAATCTGTGTACATTTAATTTGTATTAGTACTTGTGCATTTACCTTTATCTACATGTTTCTTCCCAGCCTTAGTATTAGGACCGCTATCTTTCGCTTTCGATGTATAATTAAAAGTTTCGACTACAGAGTTAGGCTGTTCGGTCCATAATTTATGACCTCTCTTTGTGGGATATCGTTTGACGCTCAGACACGTCAAACAAGTCCATTTTACTCCTTTCGTCGGTTTTGATACTAATCGTACTTTCGCTGTTTCACCGGGTATTAGAGGAGATTGACAACATTTGCAAATTGTTCTTTTGATACCGGGTTCTCTGATGAAGAAAGGTTTTATGTATTTAACTATTCGTTAAAAAGGAATATGCAGAGTAGTTTGATACAAGAAACATACATTCGTAAGACAGACTTCTTCGCACAGCCAATCATTATATTACCATAGTACGACGCTGCTACTCTATTTTTTAACGCCATCAGGTGACTCGCCTGAAAGAAACATTTTTTTAATATACTATCTTAATGATTGGAATAATAAAATACAGATTGTCAAAGTGCATCGTTACCTGATACAAATAATTCATCCTTTCAAAAATGTCTTTTCCTTGACATAATTTTATATCTGAATCTGCAATAATTATAAAATATTATTGAATGCAAGTGCGATATGTTTTGAAAATTTCAAGCGCTAGATGTTATATGTGAACTTGTATACTAACCCATAATTATTACCAGGTTTGGTTCTTCGAACGTTACTGTTTATTTTAGGAGTTTTTTTAGAGAATAACTTCTTGCAACAGAAATGAAAGAAACACCTTGTTATATGCTAGATTTCAAGTATTTATTGTGTTATAAAATTTACTTTTTATTCACGGCTAATACTTTCCCGCGTATAGGCATCGACGAAGTATAGTATAGACCTGTCACGCAATGTAATTTTGTGTCACATGCTCGGGGGGCTCGCGAGCCCCTTTACCATTTTCGAGTCACACCCAACGTTATCGGCTCAATCTAAAATACGATTACAATGCTACGAGTGGTAGGAATTGAAATTAAAAATTATAGTGTTATGACTAATTTCAAGAAATATGTTGTACAATTCCATTCACTAATAGATTTTCGTACATGAAATAAATATATTGTAACATTTGTCCTATTTACTATAATAGAGAAGTCAGGCTACTAAAAATATTTTTCTTATTACAGGTGAAACTTGGGAATATTTCGACGTGGACAGCTACTTTATGTGGGCCAAATGATGGAA
Source organism: Andrena chrysosceles (assembly GCA_963855975.1). NCBI lineage: Eukaryota > Metazoa > Arthropoda > Insecta > Hymenoptera > Andrenidae > Andrena > Andrena chrysosceles. The sequence goes on from OY979767.1 coordinate 23,541,514, forward strand.
ACCTTCAACAATGAACACAAGAAAATTATTACAAATTATTGTAATGGTGTAAAGGCCTCTTAGGCGAATAAATTGAGAGAAAATGAAATAAACTGTATTACAATTCAGACATACCTTTTACATATTCCTATGCAAATTCCAAACTTGCAATTTCAATTCTTATATCTGATTAGAATATTTGACAAGCACAGCCATTGGCTCGGTTTTCACCGATTACCAGGTCTCACCGCGGGGAGGTTGCTGCGTTTTGAGACCCGTAGAGAGATAGATGGAATCAAAGTTCCATCGATCTCCCTGTACATGAAAACCTTAGCCCACTAAACCAAAGAGATAGATGGAAACAAAGTTCCATCGATCCTTTCGGTTTAAAAAGCGCTTGGCTTCTCCGAGACGATTCCTCTTCGAGCCGTCTATCACGGAGACTGGGAAATCGGACCGGGTGACTTACGCGGGCAGTGTACCAAAAGATACACCCCCTACGTCCGAAACGTTTCCCTTTCGACAAGAACACCAGGGGGTGAAACTGATCCACCCATACCCATTCCATGCTCATTGTCAGTCGCTTGCTCCCGGAAACAGAAGCAGCGGCTACTTCCTCATCGGAGATGAAGAGCCAACGAAAGAGCAACAAAGCTAATAAAATTCTGTGACTACTTGGCAATTTTACATGGGGCCTTAAATACTTAATGCTATAATAACTTAACCTAAGGCTTCCTTAGATGTCTTCTTTCACTACCACTGTTCACTATCACTTTTCACTATTTTCTTTAAAATATATTATCTTATTGACTTCATGTAAAATAAATCATGTAACCCCATCAAAGAAATGCATCAAATAAAATATATCATGTAAATCCATCGAAGAAATGCATCATTTAAAATAAATCATGTAAACCCATCGGAGAAATGCATGAAATAAAATAAATTATGTAAACTCATCGAAGAAATACACAAAATAGAACGACTCATGCAAAAATCCACGAAGGAATGTATGAAATAGGACATATGATGAAAAACAATCGAAGAAATCTGTTAAAAAGGAAGAGAAATCGGTTTTGGCCTTGACAGAATAATAACATTTTGAATGGCTTTTAATGAACCCGAAAATTTCATCGGCACCAACCGAATAAGCTAACTTACAGTGACGTGCAAAGTATTCGGCCACCCTTTAAAATCGCATAACTTTTTTAAAATTAATCCAAACGAGTTGAGTTTTTTTTCTGAAGCTAGAGGGATTAGTTTGCTAAATAATATGATTCGTCGTTAAAAGTCGTTTTATAAACTTTTTTTTGTGAACCCTTAATGAAAATTCAAAAACCCCGTTTGTAGATTTAAGTAAGTTATATAAGTGTCTAAAATTTCATCAAAATCGGTTAACGTTGCTCTGAGCTACACACGTTTCAAGACCGCAGAATAAGGTCGAAAATTGCTGATTTTCGTGAATTTCGCGATTTTCGACCTTATTCTGCGGTCTTGAAACGTGTGTACCTCAGAGCAACGTTAACCGATTTTAATGAAATTTTGGACACTTATATAACTTACTTAAATCTACAAACGAGTTTTTTAAATTTTCATTAAGGGTTCACAAAAAAAGATTAAAAAAAGACCTTTACTATTTATTTTTGCTACTTCGACCAAATGCATTTCTTTCAAATCGACGAATCATATCATTTAGCAAACTAATCCCTCTAGCTTCTCAAAAAAACTCAAGTCGTTTGCAGTAATTTTAAAAAAGTTATGCGATTTTAAAGGGTGGCCGAATACTTTTGCACGCCACTGTAGGTCAGGGGGCCGAGGGAGTACACGAAGGATCAGGGCTTGGAACCCTGACCAGGTCCCCAGGAAGTCTTAGCAACTTGTATAACGCTACAATTCAGAGGTACACGTACGTGTTTGGGATTTCAAACTTTTAATTACTTAAATAATTTGTCAGAAACTTTGAAAATAAGCTTCGGCCCGAGACACATTCCACGGTCTACTGAGGCTTTATTTGTTAATAACGCAAATTTAAAGCAAACTAGAAAGTTACCATCTAGAGGTACCCACGTATTTAGGAATTCGCGATTTGTATTTCGTTATTAACAAATAAAGGCTCAGGAGACCGAGGCTTATTTTCTCAGTTTCTGACAAATTCACTGTCCAGCACGATTTTTGGTCTGCAATATCCGCTGGGTAATTATTGTAGAGTTTTTCGCCCTGGACACAAATCCGCAAGCAGAATTGCTGTATCACCTTTAGTTTTTGAGAAAACCGATTTTGAATATACTGCAAATTTTCAACTTTGAACATCTTTTGTGTCGAAACGGTAATAGTTATTCGGTTGCTGTTTGCGTCAAATTATTCTATGAACCCTATGATTCCCTTTGATCGTTGTTTAAGCATATTTAAATATTCATAATGCAATAATAACTTATACCGTTGTATTCGGGATGGTTCATAGAATAATTTGACGCAAAGAGCAACCGAATAACTATTACCGTTTCGACACAAAAAATGTTCAAGTTGAAAATTTGCAGTTTTTTCAAAATTGAATTTTCCAAAAACGGAGGGTGATGGCGACAAACGGTTTGCGGATTCGTGTTCAGGGCGAAAAACTCTACCACAATCACCTAGTGGATATTGCAGAACAGAAAAGAAGTTTCACTTTGTTCGACTGTGTTATTTAAGTAATTAGAAATTCGAAATCCCCATAATTAGACACCTCTGGATGGCAGTATTATAGTTTGTCATGAATTTTCATTAATAACCAGTATATGGTCGGACCGAGACTTATTTTTAAAGTTTCTGACCAATTATTAAATTAAAATTTTGAAACTACAAATACGTTAAGTACTTCTGGATGGCAATCAAGTTGCCATAAATTTTCACTAATAACAAACTCATAAAGATCTTCAAATAGTAAAAAAATTACGCTAAGTACGTGAAAAAGTCGAGCGTGGAAAAGAATACCTATTATCAAATAAGTCACAAAAGAATACAAGATAATAACAATTTCAATATAAAAGCACATGTGAAATCAAAATGACAAAAATACATATACACAGACATTTTAATAATGTCTAAGAATACCTATTATCAAATAAGTCACAAAAGAATAGAAGATAATAACAATTTCAATATAAAAGCACATGTGAAATCAAAATGACAAAAATACATATAGGTACACAGACATTTTAATAATGTCTAAGAATACCTATTATCAAATACAGTGGGTAAAAAAAGTATTGACACACTTTTTAAAATGGCATAACTTTTTTAGAATTGGCCCAAACGACATGAGTTTTTTTAGAAGCTAGGAGGCTGATTTCGGAAATTTTCGCGAATCTCGACCTTATTCTACGATATTTAAGCATTTATAGCTCAGAGCACTGATAACCGATTCTGATGAAATTTTCAGCACGTGTACAGCTTACTTAAGTCTACAAACGGGTTTTTTAAATTTTCATTACAGGATCAGAATAAAATAGTTGAAAAAACTGCCTTTACTATTTTTTTTTTGCTAGTCCGACAAATTACATTTTTTTTTCAAAACTACGAAACACGTCACTTAGAAAACTAATCCTCCTAGCTTCTAAAAAAACTCATGTCGTTTGGGCCAATTCTAAAAAAGTTATGCGATTTTAAAAAGTGTGCCGATACTTTTTTTACCCACTGTAAGTCACAAAAGAATAGAAGATAATAACAATTTCAACATAAAAGCACATGTGAAATAAAAATGACAAAAATACATATACACAGACATTTTAATAATTTGAAGATAAAATGTAACAGAAATACAAGGTACTCGTGTCTACTACATATCGCAAAGAAAAAATGAAAAAGTATAACACACTCACCGACCGTTGCAAACAGTCTCACTGCTATCCACGCGGCAAGCATCCCCCTTCGCTACTGCTATTCGATCAACAGGCCAATGTGCCGCAGCTGCAGCGTCAGTGAATACGGTACTCCATCCCGCGGATCTAGACCCTCTCTAGGGCCTATGCTGCGGGCCCTTTTTAAGGTCCATCATGCTTTGGGCCTTCTCTAGGGCCCACGCACTAGGCCCTGTATAGGGCCTAGAATCTGAAAATTGAAGCTAGGCGAAAATTGGACTCTACTTCCGCGATAAAAAAGACATTAGAGCACCGGTGCTCTGAACGAACTTTGTATGCGCAAAAAATTGGCTCTAGTTGCGCGAAGAAAATTCAACTGGAGCTTCGGTGCTCTGAATGAGTCTTAGATACGCAAAAATTTCATTCCAGATTCGCGGTAAAATTATTCTAAGTAAGAGCCGCGGTGCTCTGCAAAATATGTAGATGGACGCGAAAAAAGCGAGGACTCTACGATCGCGTTACGCACGATCAAAAAGGATCTTGCTAGACTGCAAGATTGCTAGGGCGACTAAGGTTCCACTTCAGGAACCTTTTCAAATTTTTCGCGGCGACTCTATTCGACTCGATCGATTCCCGTTATTTTACAAATTATTAATCGGAATTGTAAAAATCGCGAGCAACTGTTGTATTGATTTAATTTTCTGGCCCTCTTCTCTAGGGCCTAGAATCTCATTGGCAAGTCCAGGCTGAAAATTGAAGCTAAGCGAAAATTTGACTCTACTTTCGCGTTAAAAAAGCAATTAGAGCACCGGTGCTCTGGACGAACTTTGTATGCGCACAAAATTGGCTCTAGTTTTGCGAACAAAATTCAACTGGAGCTTCGGTGCTCTGAACGAATCTTAGATACACAAAAATTTGACTGCAAATTCGTGGTAATACTACTCTAAATAAGAGCCGCGGTGCTCTGCAAAATATGTAGATGGTTGCTACGAAGATTGGTTGCACTTCAGGAACCTTCTCAAATTTTTCGCGGTGACTCTACTCAACTCGAATTATTAATCGGAATTATTATTATTATTAAAATCGCGAGCAAATGTTGTATCAATTTAATTTTCTGATTTTAAGACAGACACATGCATGTCACTATCTACGAGTACCTTGTATGGTCAGCTCATTGGATTCTGCTCCCTTTCCACCACATATGCGCGACGGTTAGTGGCCCGTTGTATATAATTGGCATTTGTTTTAGGAACATTTCTGCGATATTTCGTGAATATGGTTTAGAAAAGAGCCATGTCACGAGGCTACTTCTCGAAATATTGCACAAGTGTTCCCGTATGTCGCGCATTTATGTTGGAACGGGCAGAATCGAATGAGCTGGCTACGCAATATTTTCTACAGAAACCATTTTGTTCTATCGCATGCACCCACATGCAAAAAGTTATAAAATGACGATGCTTCCGCTGTCATCAAGAATAGGTACTGCATCTCTGCATACTTATTATTCCTCGGACCAGTAACCCTGAAACCAAATTTAGAATTTAAAATATGTATATAAATTACTGGTAGTAATTTATTCATTAATTACATATTTTTCTTCAATACATTTTATATAATTGTTTTATTGTTGCCGATAATAATTGGTATAGCTTGTTTAACTTTATTTGGACGTCAAATTTTGGGATATATTCAGAATTGAAAGGGGCCAAATAAGGTTGGAGCGGCAGGGTTATTACAACGTTTCAGAGATGTTATTAAATTATTAAATAAAGAATATTTTTTATCGAAAAGATAAATTTAAATTTATATTTGTATTTTGAAGAAACGGTATAATAAATTTAAAATTGTAACTACTGTTTACTAATGTCTTAGGGGGTAGAAATAAATTTGGTAAATGAAGATGTTATTAGAGGTAAATTTATTGTTTAAATAAAATTCTGGGTGGTCTGGTAGAAATATATATAATGTAAATGTAGATAGTGTAATAATAAATAGATAGATAATTGTAAGAGATACATTCATTTTAATTTTTGATGGGTAGTTGTTAATTATTCTGGTAAAATACAAAAATATAATTATTACCCCCCTCCCCCAACAATTGAAATAGAGATAAGTTAAGAGAGAAGATTTGGAACAACTCACGCGAAAGGGTTCAACTTCAAAAATGTAAATCGTATTTAATACGTCAAGCATCCCGAATGATTGTGAAATTAAAAACAGAATAGTTTAGAATCTTAAAGGCGCGATATGAAAACTTTTCCCGATTTTAAAATTTATTTATTCACGGATTAATGACACTGTTAGCAACTACTAACGATAAGTATTCGTGATCACTATGCTAGGTACAACAATCATTTTACTCCATAGCAGGCAGAATGATTGAAAGAATTAAAAGAATGTCACTCACCGTTCGTTGAGAACAGTGTCACTGCTATCCACGCAGCCAAGTGGAAAGAGATTTCCCAAAAGTCTTCTAGATTAAGGGTATATCACAGTGATATCATGTTTAAAGGCCTCCCACATAGTCCAGTAACCGATGGAATTAATGCACGAAGCGAGATATCGCGAATTAAGATTCACCATGGCACGTTAAACTAGTTCACGTCCGACCACGATCGCGTTTGGGAACAGACTGGCGAGTGGCGAGTGGCGAAGTCGCGACTCGCGACTCGTGACGTATTTCAATGTTTTGAATTTGACAAACGTTATTGTCGCGCTCGGCCGGGAGTCGACCGAGCGCGGGAATATGAACGTGAAATTTGTCGAGGCCAGAAATGATATTAAGTATATATCAATTCACTTTTCACCACTACAGTCGTAATTGTGAATAGTGAAAATTTTTATGTAGAGTTTATAGAAATGAAGGGGACGCACAGGCTTGGATAGAAATGATGCATCTTCTTTCGCACTTTCGCAATTTGTCAAATAATGTAAATGAACAAAATTTGTGAAAATACATAGCACTAAGGATTAAGAAAATTATGGTCGACTGCTTGCAGTGCAGAGCAAGTAACATTAGTGATTTGCAATCTTTTGTGAAAGATATTCGTAATGCATTATAATCCACGATAGTTCCCACACTCTTCGTTAATTTTATTAGCTTCCCATTAACAATATTTCGATTCACCCATAAACATACTCGATTAATTTTATTCCAACGCCGATAAATTGTGTGTTATAAATATTGCATCTCTTCGTTCATTTTCCCTAAACTACAATCAACATTTAAATTTCCTGCAGCAAGACTTTTCGCCATACGCTCTTACCTCCTTCGAACACGTTATGTAGTTTCTACGCTTACTATCGCAAAAGGCCACTCTATTTCTACGAGTTCTACGTTAACATGTAACTAAAATATGCCGAAAAAATTATTGTCAGCCAAATAGAGAAGGTATAAAGATGCAACTGAGTTTATTACTTCTCTGTGTGATAATGAAAAGTATGCGGTACAACACGAAATAACAACGATATTAAGATGTTTAACGTGAAATTACACAAGTACTAATATCGGTACAAATTGTGTGGTCCATCTTGCACTGACCGAGATTGAAAAATAATCATTTGCATTTCAAGGTACAATAAAACACAATTTCACAGGATGGAAAAATCTGAAAGATCCTTGCAATAATTGTGAATTCAAACACAATGAAGAAAGTCGATATAACTGCTTCCAAACAAATTCTTATTGCAAAATTACTTTTGTTCGACCACAATAGTAAGTAGTGGAACAACGAAAGTGGAAAATTTCTACATCCAAACAACGTGTAGCGACTAAGAAAACTGGAGAGATTGTAAACGATTAGCGACTATTAAAATTATAGAAATTTTAAACGATTCGCGAATAAAGAAACTGTAGAGATTGTAAACGAATCGCGACTCTCGAAATTACAGAGATTTTAAACGATTCGCGACTGTCGATTTTGCAGAGATTTCAAACGAATCGCGACCTTTGAAATTAATTGATTAATTAATCTGAAGTAGATCTGAAGAAACCCTGAAGTAAAACCATGAACAGTCACCACGCACACTCTCTCTCTCTCTCTCTCTCTCCCTCTCTCCCTCCCTCTCTCTCTCTCTCTCTCTCTCTCTCGTGCCTTTATTTGTTATTAATGAAAATTCATGGCAAACTACACTCCGCGTCAAAATTAAAACAACGCTATAATTTCCCCAAAATTTTCGACATTTTCAAACGGCTGTATCTCTGCGATAAATGGTCCAAAAAATATTTAAAAACCGGATTTTGAACGCTTCGAGATTCTAGAATTTGACTCAAGGACTCAATTTTTTGTTCATTCATTATGATACTGTTTTATCAAGATCAAGCGCTGGAAACCAAGTTTCAGAAATTTTTGCCTAGTTTAAACGTATACACGGGCCAAAGGAAATTTTTTCCGGTACATCCAACACAGAGCTCTTATAGAGCAAACATTTATCTTTAATTTCGATTTTTTTTATTGAACTTTCTAAATTTCTAATGACTCGAATGTAATTACTGTGAATAGAGAAAATTTGAAACAACTCGCGCCAAAGAGTTCAACTTTGGAAATGTAACTCGTATTCGATACGTTAAGCATCCCGTATGATTGTGAAATTAAAGAAAAGTAGTTTAGAATGTTTGAAAAATAAGGTCCACCGTAATGTACAGGGTCACAAATTAAACTTAATTCAAATTAAAGGGTATAATAAATTTAAAATTGTAACTACTGTTACACTAATGTCTTAGGGCGTAGAGATAAATTTTGTAAATGAAGATGTTATTACAGTTAAATTTAATGTTTAAATAAAGTTCTGGGTGGTCTGGTAGAAGTATATATAAGATTAGTGTAAATAGTGTAATAATAAATAGAGAGATAATTATAAGAGATTCATTTCATTTAATTTTTTATGGGTAGTTGTTAATTATTCTGGTAAAATACAAAAATATAATTATAATCCCCCCCAATAATTGAAATAAAGATAAGTTAAGAGAGAAGATTTAGTACAACTCACGCGAAAGGGTTCAACTTCAGAAATGTAACTCGCATTCGATACATTAAGCATCCCGAATGATTGTGAAATTAAAGAAAAGTAGTTTAGAATGTTTGAAACGAAATAAATTAAAACTTCTATCGCGAATTTAAAATTTATTTATTAGCACACGCATTAACGTTACTATTCGCGAGTACTAAGTATGTATTCGTGGTCACTATGCTCGCTACAACAATCATTTTGTTCGATAGCATGCAGAAAGATTGAAAAAATGATAAAGTATCACTCACCGTTTGTTGAAAACAGTCTCACTGCTATCCATGCAGACAAGCATCTTCCTTCAGCAATAGCTATTCAATCTGCAGGCCAATGTCCAGCAGCTGCAGCGTCAGTTCCGAATAGAACGTGTCGAATATGTCGCATTAATTTCGTGATGAAGAAGCAATAAGAGCACCGGTGATCGGAAATAACACTGCGTTAAAAACACTGACTCTACGTTCGTGTTAACATTACTAACACGCAGGTCGATCATTGTCCGCTATGAAATACTTTATCGTGAAATAAGCATTGACTCTACAATCGCATTGCACGCGATTACAAAAGCTCTTCACGCTTTTAAACATCTCTCGATAGTGGGGAGATGTGTTCGGACTCGAGTAAAGTCTTTCGAAAATAGTCCTCTAGATACTCAGTGTAATGCAGTAGTCCAGTAATCAATTTAATTGATGCAGGAATCGTGAAATCACGAAATAATATCGACTGTGACTGCACAGATATTCTGTGAACCGCTCACCGCCGCGGATACAGTCGAAGTGCTAGGGCACACCGTTCGGCGATGTCGTGACTTTGGTAGAGGTTGTTGATGTTTTGTCGCGCTCGGCCGACCGCCTGGCGAAGACGTGACGTATTTCAATGTTTTGAATTTAACAAAGGTTGACTCGGCCGACTACCAGCTAACATGAAATTCATCAAGGCCAGAAATAATATTATATAGCAATGTCCATTGCAAAATGTTCACTTTTCACAACTACAGTCGTGCACCCCGTACATTCTACACGTATTTTTATCACGTATGTTTATGATCAAACACTAGGCATATTCCAGTGAAATGTTGTTAACCGGTTTTCTATTTAGTCCAGTAGTTGAACTAATTGGTGTAGGAATCGAGAAATCAGGAAATAATACTGTAACATTCACAGATATTCAACGATCCGATCACTATCGCGGATAAAGTCGAACTGATAGCTCACACCTTTCGTCAATGTTTCCCATGCAAGTTGAAATTTCTCAATTTCTAATGACTCGAATGTAATAATTACTGTTAAGAGAGAAGATTTGAAAGAACTCACACGAGAGAGTTCAACTTCAGAAATGTAACGCGTATTCGACACATTAAGCATCCCGTATGATTGTGAAATTAAAGAATGCTCGATTTGCAGTTACATCCATGCACCCTACGACACTCATGCATCATGCAACTTTCTGCGAGGCTTATAAGAATTAGATTTTACTAGTAATAGATATGTTAAACTCTATGTTAAACTCTCACTCGAAACAAGTCACACGTATGAGATGCCACGCACACACCTTTCAGCATCTCAACACATTTCAGAGTAGTGGCTGAGTTGGACGCTGTTCATGAGCAGATGCCACTAGAGGTGGAGAACTATCGATAGTGTCGACTATCGATATTATCGAATGTGATGAAAATTTAATAAAATATATATGAAATATATATAAAACAAAATGAAATACAAAAATCAAACATAATATTTTAAAGCATACACATTTTATTAAATTTTCATCACATTCGATAATATCGATATTTCTCCACCTCTAGATGCCACTACATTCAGTTCTCAAATTATGGGTCGGTAACACAGTTTGGGTGGCGACACAACATCCATAAGGTGATAGGTCTATCTTATACCTCGTTTGTGGCTATACCTCGTCTGTGATACAACAGTGCGTCGGTTTGGTACAGAATGCCATCAAAATGGTAAAAAAATTCCAAATCACCAAAAATCCATCTCGCAAATATTATTCCTATGCAGAATGAAACCGTTTCCAAAACTTCAGCTAATTTGGCGCATGGAGGTTTTCGGAAATTTAGCCCCGATTATCGACACACTAACATTCCAGTTGTTTTGATCCATACCCCTGAGAGGGCGTATTAACAACATCTACATTAGCGCAATCCAGCGCAGCGTAGAGGCCCTTCACGCGGCTGATTCCTCTTTTAACCTCTCTTTAGCGCAGCGTGCCTTCGTTGCCAAGGAAACCGTGCGACGCTGAGGAGACAACCATGATAGACTTACGCGGTAAGCGATCGTATTATATAGTAATATAGTTACTAACCTTACTCTGCTGCGTCTCTGCACCATGGTAACGGCCAACGATGGTGGAACGGCGTTCGCCTCCCGGGCAGAGTTGCCATACGTAGGGAATTAATGGCGGCGTAGGGATAACATGACGTTGTACGGAGTAGAAGAAGGGGAACACCGACAGCAATAACAGTATATTTGCGTTGGTGACGTATCACAATTCATCGCATGGCGTCACAAGTCTTATTAGTGTATATAGGTTTATGCGATGTCACGTCTTCCCTACGCGTACGGAATTGCCTGGCTACTCCCGGGAATCCCGGGAAGCAAGTTGGACAGAGCTGATCTGCATAGTAAGGAACAGTGGTGGATTGAAGGAAAAAAGCGCAGATGGCAATACAGAAAAAATATAGTGTTTGGATAAAATCATACTTTGATTTTTGAAAATGGGCGGCAACTGCTCATCGGTCGCCTATTAAATCTGGACACTAACAAGGAGCGTCTTTCTGCACCAACGGCTTTCATGTGTTGGTAATACGGTACAAATCTCCTGCCATTGTCCAAGTTACAAATGTATTGGTCGCCATTCATTACAAGACTCCCTTTTCACTCTGATGTGTTCAAGCCTTTGACGTACTATATATAATGCCCCAAAATTATACAAGTTGCGATCACTGACATATAGAAGGGGTAGGTATAGATGTTCTATACCACGCCTATGATGTGATCATGGACTTAATTCGAGACATCTCCATTGTTTCTATGACTTTGTTCTCTGTTCTGTTTAATTTATGTGTATAAATGTGCTCATTATGATTTTGTCACTTTAGATATAAATAACAAGGCAATTATAATCGCACACAGTATAGTTAGAAATATAAATTGACTTTAAATTACATGCACAGTACAATGCCTCCGTTATTTTATTCCTCAAACCACTCATCTCCTATTTATTAATACCGGATGACAGAAGATGGGCTTTGAATATAAAAACTTTAAGTTTTCAATTTTGAAATTATTTGGAAATAATGAAATAATTATTGTATTCCGTCAGACATTCAATCGACTGATTGGAATTATACATAATGTAATTGGCGACATTTCATTTCGTCTTTAGACACTTTATTTCATAATTAATTTTCATATGTACTTATTATAAAGTGAATAAATAAATGATACCTACTCAAGACGTCTGACAGAATTCCTTCCATTCTTTATTTTACTTTCTCTTTCGTTCATTCCGTGTCTTCTAGAGCCTTATACCCACGCCCCACGCCTGTAGTTTTGCTCACTTGCATCTGTGTCTGAATATGTGTTTGTTTATGTGTGCACTGGCGACGAGCAAGGCGAACCCGTCGACGGGTTACTCACCGCGGACGACGCTCCATCGATCGCATCACTTTCGAGGGGTGGAATCATAGGCAGAGACAGAGGGAGATGCATGAAAGGAGAGTGAAAGAGAGAGAATAAGGGGTTGGTAGGGGCCAGAGAGGGGAGAATAGCAGGGAAATCGAACTCCCCTACGTCGACGTTTAACTCTGCAGTGCCGGCTCTTGGAGGGTGCATTTAAGGTGAAACAGAGAAAAAGAGGAAAAATAGTTGTACATAGAAAGAGACATGACAACGCAGACACAAAAAAAGAAGTCTAAAGGACAAAGGATGGGGAGAGAAGAGACAGAAGAAAAAAATATGAAATAAGACAGACAGTGACGTACGAAGAGAAAGGAGCTGCTTTTTCAATGGACTGCCAAAGAAAAAGTCAAATAGATATTGGAAAAATAAGATTCGAAGGAATCAAGAAAAACAAAACAGCAAGGCTGCAGAAGGGATAAGACTATGAGATCAAACAAAAATATTGAAAATGTTATTTCATACAATGCAGTACAAGATGATGTAGTAATGCAATAGAATTGTATTTATTGTGAGTCGCAATTATAACATAATTGCATTTCTGATAGATTTAAACATATAATTAAGCACTAAATGTGATAGACATATTTGTTAATCCATTCACTGCTTGATTGTTCCACGTGAGTTTTGTTCACACGTTCTTATCCGACAAAAATGCTGAATGACTATATTTTTCTCAATCAAAAATCAATACACTTAGAAATATAGATCTGGCTGAGCGTGGCACTGGCAAATGAAAGTGTTTGCTCAAAATTTTGCAACTTTTACAAATGGCGTCACATTTGTGATTTTGTGATTTCAATGTTTTTTAATGTTTAATGTTTTAATTTCAATGTTCTAAAATTCCAATGATTTGACCCTGGCCAATTTAGTTGCTTACACTCAGGGAACCTCGAAGGTCCTAATTAATTTAGAAATTATAAAAGTTTAATTAAGTACACTTTCCCTTAGGGTATCCTTAAACTACGAGAATGCCAAGCACACTATTTCGCAAAGCTACGTGTTCCATACATATTTGTGCTCCAAAAACATAACTATACACGATATGTGGCGCAGGCAAGCGTGTTACGGAACAGTGGTGCGTTCACGGACGAGGAACGAGTGAAAGTATATATATCATAAACTATAAGTTTCATTCCTTTCCTTTCACTAAAATTTGTTATGTGATTTTTTTACATACTGTTAAAATAATAAGTTTTAAGTGATCATATATCATCCACTTTGCAGTATGTTTCCGCGATGACAGCGATCATTAACAGTAATATTATTAATTTTCTTTCTTAAGGGTATTTCCATGGGTATTTCGAGCTCAAAAAATCGAAATTTTTTTCAACTGTTTATGATAACCACGAGTTTTAGAAATATTTTAAAAAAGATTTCATTAGAAAAATGGCGAAAGTTACAGCGTAAAAAGTAACGGGCGGGTCAGTGCAGGTAAACGCGCCGCGGCAGGCTTTAAAAGCCTGTGTACTCATATCAGTTCCTTGTCAGTTCCTTGTCCGCTCGGTGTCCGTACAGCATCACTGATTTCACTGACAACTGTGTAGGAGACTTGCTCTAGCCCGGCCTGCAGTCCCAATTCAGCCGATTCCGCAGGCCTTCAGTCAGGACTAGGGGCGCGATGATTTCTTACACTAATTTTTTTACTTAGAAGTGGGAATACGATGTACTATCTTTTACTCTTAGGAAAAAACGAGCATCATCAATTTACGAAACTTTATTGTTAAATATTTTTGTAAATGTTCGAATATGTATCTATTCATATTTATACAAGATGTACGAAGAAGTACGAGAAGTACGAAAAGTTTGAGTTAAATTTATGATTACAGAGCTGCAACTCTATTGCATCAATCTGGTTAGAAATATTGCTCACGATAAGATTAGAAGTGCTAAAAAAATATTAGATATATGACAATGAAAATTGCTCATTTTATTCATACAACTTGGGGTATAAAGTCTCTACTTACCTGTAAATACTTGTTCCTAAAAGCAGCCATAATTTAGAACTATAAGAAGAAACTGAAAAAGTATTCGCTACAGAAGTATGTAAGTACTGGATAATCTCAGGGATGTGTTTATTAAATGAGTTGTTGTAGCAACAATTGACTCGCGTTAAATACTGAAATTTTCAGACTTTCTTAGGGGATAATACTATAATACATTGTTATACGAAGAAGGTGCGAGAGCATACGCCGACTATACTACTTCATGTTCGATAATTCAGTAGTATAACTGATTATAGCCAGGCGAAACGAAATTGCAATCTATATATTCAAATAAACTTTGCTATTTTTTTCTAAATATCTTTTTCTTGTTATAAATTATTTGTGTTCATTTTTCACATAATTCATTATATTTGTCACGATCAGTATTCTTATATTAAATATATTATTTACATGTTTACCAAGAAATTGTAATACAAAAAATTCAATACTGAAAATATTTAACAACTTATTTATCTTCAAGGATTCGTATTTACAGAATTTTAAAGTTGCTGTTGTATAATACGGTATCTTCCATATTGAAGGTAAGTACTCTTAATCATGTATTATAACTATATTAAACGTTATTAAACCACGATTGGAACCATTGTGAATGTTTTTACTTTTTTACACAAATTTCTTTATTTTTCAATTTTGTTTAAAACTATAATGTCTAACACACACTTTAGAGTGTGCCTATTAAACATATAAGTTTTTCTATGTTAAGGCTCCAGAATTTTGCGAGCCTCCTGCAAAGCAAACACAAGCCTCATTTTTGTAGTAATGTCTGTAAAATGTTTCTCAGACTTATTTTTTACTTCTTTTATAGAGTGTAAGCATATTTTTAAACAAGAGTTCTTACCTAAAATAATGGCAAATAGACATGTCCTAATTTTGGATACCTATCTATGATCCAAATTAGGAAAACAGCTTCCTAGATTGGGCCGTTGACGGTACTTTGAAAATATTTTTTGTAACCAGTCACATAGCGTTTCAGTCGGTTTTATTAGATTTATGTATCAATTACAAACCTGAAATTGTTCTCAAATTTTCTGCTCAAAATTATGAACACAATTCCGATTTATGAAAGTACTTTCTTAAGTAGTCCAATATAGAAAACTTTGCCCTACAAAAAGATGGAAATATCCAGAGGAAATGGCGGAGGGAAATAGGTAATATTGTTTTCTGTTTTTTTTTTTGAAGCAAACAAAATACTTTATTATTACATATTATAGTACAATACGTATAGCCCGTGACACATTAAAACAGACCATTTAGTTATATCCTAATTAAATAGCCTTCTTAGTCCATAACCAACCTTGATATGACCCGTTAATCCCTCTCCCTCCCTCTCTTTCTCTCTCTCTCTCCCCCTCTCTCTCTCCCGAAATTGTTCACAAGCCAATCGTTAACATTTCGATTTGACATGTAACAAGCCAAGGGGAAGGGAGTTCCGCTGGAATAGGACAAGTTTTTAGAAAAAATAATTCTCGCTCGGTGCATTTTTTCCCTTCATTCCTTTCTTCTCTTTCTTGCAACACCCCTCTCCCCTCCCCCTCGCACCTCTCTCTCTCTCTATCTCTCTCTGTCTTTGCATCCGTTTCTCCCTCTTTCACATTCGTTTTCTACACACCATCATTCTTTCATGTCTATTTTTGAACATATGTTTTCCAGAGTGTTTTTCGTTCAGGCGAAAATCTCGCAAATAGAAGGGGCACATGATCGAAGAGGTTTTCGAAAAAGGAACAACGAGTAAAACGATTCACCGTGACAGAACATACCCCCAACTCCACGTTTTCAATCGGTTTTACACGATGTGCTTTGAAATGTTATCGCCTATTCTTTTCGATATTGAATCGTTTTGCCGTTACTCGCGAAAGTTTGATATATCGAAACGAGTTAAAGCTTGGCAGAAGGAGTTAGAGATCAACAAAAAGTTCGAAACCACTTCGGAATTCGTCTCATTTATCGCGCTCGAACCTTCTTTCCCTCCTCCATCTGTTTCGCTGTGCCTTCGTTTTTTCGTTGGTTTCTCTCGCAAATCTTTTGGTCGCAAACAAGTTCGCAATGAAACGCGGAACACAGTCTCTGAAACTCTAAACTGTCAGCCGCGAATCGTGAAATCGCCCGCTTGAAATATCTTCGCCGATTCGATCATTGTTTAACGTAACAGAAGAAGAAGATTGGTCGTTTATTCTGCGAACCTACATGATCGAATTACAACGTCACGCCGCATAATTATCATTATTTCCATGGAGTAAAATGGCAAGGATAAGTATTATAGTCAAAGGCAAACTGTCTAGAAGTGAAATCAACTGCAAGCTACTCAACGAACTACATAATAAATGTTAACGTTCTTAAGTTGCGAGTTCAAATTAAAGAGATAATTATGCGCCAGTGCACGTTATCGGGGAATCACGATTCGGTTCTTCGGCACGTTCAAAAAAGTTGCACAACCTACATATATAGACATGTATATATATGTACGTATGTGTGATTCGGTTTCTCATTTATGTGTGTACATGTGTATAATAGCTACAATATAGTCACAGGCCAACATTTCGTAGTTCAACACAGCACAATCATTGTCGTATCATTATTTTTTCATGTCCGATAAGTGTCACATTATATTACGGTATCAAGTTTAAATAATATAATCGTAATAATATATAATATATGATATATATATATATATATACATATATATATATATATATAATATTAAAATTGACCAGATATATTCTATTGACTAGGCACACTTAGTTCATAACAAGAAAAAAATTGTTTCCCTTTCTCTCTCTCATTCTCTCATTCTTCCTTTCTCTCTTTCTCCATGTTCTTTCACTCCTTTTCCTTTCTCCGTAATGTGTGGACACCGATGGACACACATCACCAGTCCTGTCTTCTCTTTTCACCTACACAGCTGCGTCTGTGTTTTCCGTGCAATACATTTCTTGGACATGAGATTGTAATATCACTGTGCCTCTGAATTTTCCTTTAGTTTTTCTTTCATTTTTATCGGGTGTCACTAATTAAGAATACGTATGCATGTGTACGGATATACATTATACATGTTTGATACGGTTTGGTAGGGTATCCTAACGCTTCATCGTTCAATATAAACGTTTTCATTCTCAATGTCCATTCCTTCTAGTTCCTTCCTCTCATTTCCATGCGTGTCCCTCTTTCACACCTTTCTCCGCTCCATATACGCATACGCATACGCATACACATATTTAATAGTAAATATTATCGTTCCTTATGATATTATGGAAAAATAGAAACTTCTGACAATAAAAACCAAACAAACATGAATCTGCGTTCAAGGGGGCTACATTTCGAATGCGTACGAGTATGGACAGTACAGAGGTCGGAGCGACAGTCTCGGCTAGCATTTTAAAATAGAAGAAACTTTTCTCCCCGCTCTTTCCACTTGTCCAGAAGAAATTGCTCCAATTTCGTTCGCACTCGTTTCCAAAATGTCACGCTCGTCAAAATGTTTTTTTTTGTGTTTTCTTTAAAATCTTCTGAATTCAGTTCGGACGTTGCAAGAATTGTACTGGACGCGTATCGACTCGCGCCCCCTTGATGCAACGCTTAACCGTTCACAATATCGTAATTCACTAACATTACTCCTAAGCTCCATGTCCCCTTTTCTTCCACTCTTCCTCATGTCCATTTCCGTTTCTCTTATTTCCCCGTTCTCCGCTCCCGCCTCTCGCAATCTCCTATCCCAACACCCTTTGCTCATCTCAATTCTCTTTCCATTTATCGTCGTAACATGCAAATTTGATTCCTTGAAGTAGTCACAATCAACTTACACACTACTTCTGCATTTGTTTGTGATAATAATAAATATATATTATACATGTAATATGTACGTATATTTTATGTTATGTCATGTATGTATGTATGTTATGCGTGGATGTATCCATACGTGTGTACATGTTCTCATATACTTATAATACGTAAATATGTACCTAAATATGTAAATAATTTACATAGCTTCGTGTAGATATCGATGTATGGTATCGTGTACGTGTTTTGCAATGTTTCGTGTTTCCACGTGGATACGAATTGCTCTTGATTATTCCACATCGGTCGATCGGCGCATGGAATACGGTATTGATTATTAAATAAATTTATTTAACAGTTTTAAACTGATCTTTGTATAAAGGGACACATATACTCTGTAGTTTGCGTTTTACTTCAAAAGAGCAATGGGATTATTGAAACATCGTGTGTGTGTTTGTGTGTGTGTGTGTGTGTTGGGACGCGCGAGCATGTTCGTGCGCGCGCGTGTAATGTAATCGTTAATTTCTATGAGTCCGTGTATATAAAATAGGTTCACTTAGCCAATGGCGACCGTATAGTGACGTATGTGCATTTCTTTCCGATATTTAATGTTAAGGCTTAACAATATCAGATAAACACTGTATAAAAGAATTGTCTGTGCTGTCGGCTAAACATTTAGCTGGATAATAATTGTCCCGATTATGACGTTTGTGTTATATCTTGTAGTATCTTTAACTGGTAACCAATTGGTTTCTTGTTTTATTTTTGGTGCGCCTGTTCGAGCACCAACTTTGCTTTCTACATCCCTTAATTGACGAAGTTCTATGTGCAATGATTCTCTTCGTGCAATGTTAATCGTAACGAGTGCATCGCAGATTTTCAGGGTATCCGAAGCTACCGGAACGGCGAGCTTCGAACGTTCGCGTAAATTTTTTAACGTGGCAATGGAAAGTTTACATTTCTTTTTTGATTATTCATCCGAAGCGGTGTCTTCTAGACGCCGGTTCTCAGGCTACATTTCGACATTCTTTTTAAACGGAAAGCGGCTCCATTTTCAAGGAACAAGTTAAGAATTTAGTAAGGTAGGTGAATGGGTAACGAGTAACAGTGAAACTTCCTGGCTATGACGCGTAACATTTTGTGCGAATATTGAATCCGCGTAGAAAAATAGAAAATCTTTTTACAAACAAATCGGACCGAGATAAATACAATATGAGATCTTTTTTGTGAATTCTAATATTATTGTTCATTTTTTTTGTATTATTATTGCTATATACCATTCGATGAAATTCTAAATACATGAACTTTCAGAATCTCAATAAGGAAATTGTTGTGAACGTCTATCGGTAAAGAATATCATTCATGAATATTGAGTTAAATATGAAAATTTCATCGGAATAATACTATATACAGTAACATTTTATGCACATTCAGGACCACACTTTTCTGTCTGAACTGTCTTACGTTTAATTTTTTAAGATATTTCCTTATGAATCGTTTTTAACTGAAGAGTATAACGTGTAAAGATGGCAAAAGAACATTTTCCCGAGTCGAGTTTAATCACATTCTATTCTATTTAGAAAAGTGTGTTTATTGATTCACGAAACTTTGATGCGAGTAACACGCGACAGTTGAAATAGTAGTAGATACCAATTCATCAATAAGACGTTACCACACTGAATTCTGTGCACTTTTAATTTAGATATTTGTCCAACATTAACTTTTCCGTTGAGCTAATATTCATAGTATAAAGTGTTGAAAAAGTTTAATGAAGAGAGCATTCTTTTATCTCATAAAGTTAATGAAAAAGTCAGTGTTCCTAATAAAGTACAAGTAATAGTATACCGCTCATTCACCAGAGCTAGATATTAAAGTTTTCTAACAATTGCCAATGTACTCTCTGAGCCTGAACAAGCTCCTATCTGTAGTTTAGAAAACTTTTATTATTCTCCTGTATTTTTCATTTGATATCCTGCGAAAGGTTTTTCAATGTGATAACTGGCAAAATAATTCGATATCAAAATCCCGACGAAGAAGATGAATCCCACGAGCGTATGTACAATTGTACACACGTGTGATATACAGTAAAAGGCGTTGGCGTATTCACTGAGAACCACTACTGTAAGAAGATTGGTCACGAAATCCAGAAACGAATCGAATAATGTCAATCATGCGATACGTCGAGAGCAAAGCACGGCGCTCAAATTTCAAAACGGCCTAATAAATTCGATTTTGGTTAGACATTACGCATATACAGTATGAGATATCTAAAAGTACATCCATAACGTATCATGTAAGAGAAATTGATTTTACGTGATCGTTATTACACATTATATCTCAATTCTCAATTACGCGTAGTAGTCGCAATTAATTTTTACCGAATTGCGATCTCTTAAGATATTTCGGTCAACCAACTTTCCTCAACATTCTTTCTTTATCCCCCTTATTTTTATACTTCTCCCCCTCTCTTCGTTTTTGGTTTTTTCATTCTTAGTTTTCTGTTTTTTTTCTCTTTTTACCTTTTTGTTAATACGTACGTCCACAGACGACTGCGTATTGAACGGTCGACAAATGAAGATCCATAAAAAAAATAGACTAGATATCTTATAGAAAAACGAGCAACGTAATCTCAACCTCAAAAAAATAACACGGGCCATTTTTTCGCATCATTTTTTTTATCGAACCAATTATTTCTTTTCTCTCGAACGGGTACTTGTATATACTACAACTACATATTCCTTCACTCGTCGCCAGTTACATTTTTGCCGACAATTTTTGGTTTTTTACCTTTCTTTCGTGTTTTTCTTTTTTATTCTTATCTCCCTCAAGCACGAAACTTGGTCAATTAGTGCTTACAATTCAACGTACAAATATAATTAGAAAAATATAGTCAGTAGAAGAATATAGAGATAGAATAGAGTTAGAATTAATGGTTCTTTTTGTTATCGATTTAGTGTCAATATTTTCATCCCTTTCCCTCCCCTCCCCAACCCCAATCCCAATATTTTCGCTGGAATGTCTAAGTCTTGCCTTAAAAAAATTACATAACTACTTAGTAAGTAATTATACACGTTAACATCTATATCATTCACGTCATCATTCTCTCGCACTCTAACACAATGGTTTCGCGTTTCCTTTTTCTTTTTTTGCCTATTACACTGCAACGTCCTCTTCTTCTTGGTGGCCTGTGGAGTATGTTTAGAGGCGCGTCTACTTAAATCGACATTACTCGTTTCACCAAACGATCAAATGTTGTATTAATTGCTTCGATTTTCAATTAGAAAAAAAAAACAGAAGAAACGCGTATGTCACCTTTACTCCATTTGTGCCATCGCGTGTTTTAATAGCGTTCACTTGGATTTCTCTCATGCACGATTCGCGACGAAAGAAGCGGTACCTTAAAACGTTCTAAAAATATACATGTTGATGATTTAGTTGAGATGTTTAGTCCGCTTATCTATTAAAATGAATATATGGAAGAGTCACAGAAGATACGCATTGAATGAACTTTCCCTTTTTCGCCTGTTTCTCCTTCAATCGTAATTGTTTATTTTGGCGTAATGATGCAACGAAACTCTGCCCGGTGTTACTCTTATCCAACCAAAGGGATGGATTAATTACATTACAACAGTTTTGGAGTGCGCGCTATCGGCACAATTTATGACGTTCGTTGAAACTTTGTATTAGGAACAAAACAGTTGTATGTATGTATGTTACAATGGAAGCTGCAAAAGGGCCCAGGTTTATTTTCCTTTCATCTCATTATTCCTAAATAGTAATGTTCTGATTACATAACGTGATTATGCAATCTGTATATTACTAGGAGATACACTCCTATAGATTAACAATGAAGAATATAATGCAATTTGATTTTTTTTTCTTCAAATGTATAAGAATAAAGGTCATTCGTAATTTAGGTTCGAAGGGGCTCAACGCACAATTGAAAATATTAAGTAGATTCAATAAAAAGTAATTGATTGTAAACTCACATTGTTATAAACATCAGAAACTGATTATGTACATATATCAGTCGATTCGAAGAATGTCCTACATACCCATTAATTTCATAAATGTTACTTGATTTATAGCAACGAAAACGGAAGAGCTTTCGACAAATTTAAGAATATTCTAGGCGTCTCGATGACGTTAAATTCCTTTGTTCGATCTAAGAGAATTAAGAGGATGATTGACGAAAGATCTTTCTTGTCTCCACTCTTCTCTGTATTGTGAGAAGAAAATGAAGAAATTGATAGAATGCAACTACACGACGCATATTGGGAGATCAGACCGGTTTGTAAGAGATGCTGGAACACAAATAAACTTTAATTTACTGAAATGTCCCTTATGTCGTTTAGTCTTTAACGAATATAACGCTTACTTTCATTCGGGTTTCTTCCTATAATCTTACTAATTTAACGGAGACTAATGATCGTATTTGTGTGAAATTTAACGCTCTCTTAAGTTATAGCTTCGTTACACTGCGAATGCACGATCCTTTATTTAATACTAGCGCAACAGACATCGAAATTAACAGTGATTCCGTCCGACGACAAGCGTTACTTTATATTTAACAATTAACGTGACTGTTCACTCGTGTCTCGATATTACCCGTTTCATTTTCAGTAACCAGCAGGCAAAGAAATATTCTAATATACGTAATAACAAAAGTTATTCGAACGTTTTCGCATGGCATTTGTGTAATAAAAATATTATACGAAATGACGTTAACTGTATCAGCAGTATTAACACAGACATTCAAACTTCAGAGGTGTTGACACATTGCGTAGAATTGATTTCAACGATGAACGATTGTTTTTGTACTGTATTAACGTGTCCTCAGCTACAATGTGTTTATTAAATGTATTTGTACTATTCTCTTAGTGTTCTTTTCAGCGTGTTCTGTCAAAAAATGCGCCCTTCTGCTAAGTTCAAGCACAGATGAAGGTGGATTCTTTGGAGGAATCGCAACCGTTGGAGGATATACAATATTGACCAGGTCGGGAATCGAGAAAATTTAGGCAAAGGAGAGCTTCTTTCTCAAAAGAGACGAAAAGTTGAGACTTTAGATTTAGATGGACAAGACATGGTAAGTGTAATGGTAGGCAGCTCTTCTAAACAGGTACGTGGGAGGTGATATGGATTCGGATTTTGATCACACCACGCTTTTCATCAAGTTATGTATTATGCTTTCTCCACAAAAATGGCCAAACCCCGATTCTTGAGGACGTCTGGAAGAAGACAGGGACTAATTATGACACTACATACCTACTCGGGTAAAGACGGGATGTATTAACGAAATTGATTTTTAACAAGGTTTTGTTCCGCAGCATTGGTTGCGATGAAATGGGATCAGTGCATGTATGCACAGATACTCATAAAGTACCTGCCCACTCCATAAGTATAACATATTTTACTTATTTAACTAATTATAAACTCACAACTACCCGTTATAGTTTCTATTGATATAAACCTTAATTAATATATTTTTAGTCGGTACCATCTACCAAAGAAATGATCAAAGATATTTTACTAGAAGAATGGAACAAGATAAGCCCGAATTTCACAGAAAATTAGTTTAATTTACGCATAGTAAATTAAAGCTCGTAATAAAATTGCAGGAATATTAGAAGAATAATAACTAATTGTAATTACGTTTCTAACTTTTGCTACTTCTACGGATAATGATACTTTTTTTTTAATAAATTGTGTACAATTTCCCAAAACAAAAGTATATTAATCAAGGTTTATATTATATAATGTGAATTAGAATTGCGAATTCTTACTTTGAAGTCGATTTAATATGTAAAATATGTTACATACATATAGGGTGGGCGGATACTTTTTTGAGTAACTGTATGTATTGAGTTATTCTGGTTGATTAGTCTCAAAGTCTGCTCGTGAGACTTTAGAAAAGTCCTTATATGAACAGTGTGGTGCCTGCCATCTTGGCTAACGCGTTATTCGAATGTAGCTGTTCATAACGTTGCTTGTTTGTTAAAGCCCAGGGTGTGTACCATTTAACGCAAGATTGCCGGTGTATTGAATTTTTGCGTATAGTGGTTTCGAATCTCTCTGGACTCGGGAATACAACAATCGACATGGATAAACAAATTAGTTTATACATACTCGTATCACTGTATGTACACTCGACTAGAATTCATTCACTGTAAGGTATTCTATTTTCCTATCGTCTCGTATCAATTTCATTCAATTTTCTTCAACTATCAATTCTTCCTTCTTTCTTATCACCATACCTTATTACTTTGTGCAAATTTGTAACAACGTTTAAAACATTTGAATTCACTATCTTAGAGCTACAACTTTTACGAGGTGAAATTAAACATTCCATTCTGTCCACTGAACTATTAATTCTGAATTCGAATTTCGAGTGGAATACTCATTTGATTCGTATTTCCAAGCATACTCGGCGAACAATTATTTTGATCTTATTACGGATTCGATCTCTGATAAATTCTACCCTTAAGTCGTAGGTATGTATGTTCAGATTTATATTAATAAAATATTGTGCGTCAGGTAAAAAATTAAAAATACCCAATTAATCGTCGACGGCTTCATCGTGATGGAATAGTAAAATTAGCATATATCAGGCGATGAACATTCCTCTTTTGTATTCCACTGAGAATTCAAGTCGCAAAGTAGGTATCTATACTGTTATAATTATAATCACATAACAAAATGTGATTACATTTCCACGTAATTTTTCCCTTACAAGCTAACCATTTTTTCGTATACCAGTCGAATATCTCTTGTAAATCTTTAAAAGTTACACACGGAACGAAGTAATTGTTATTTTCAGTACATGTTTTTCTTGTGCGCGAGTACCTATACTATTTTTGTACAAAACAAAACTTCACCTCCGCGTAACAACTATACAAGCATAAATATATAATACACATATAAGGCTACGGTTAGGCTGCGGTTATACGAACCACTACGCATCCAGTATAACCGCAGCCTAATGAGAATGTATCGCAAACGAAACTCGGTCGAGGTGGCGCTCTGATCGGAGTGCGCAAGATGGCGTCTGAGCATGCGCGTGATGACGCTGTGACGTCAAATCAATCAACGCCAAGATGAGCTTGGTTTTGCGCTTGCGTCGATTTGCGCCAAGATGAGCTTGGCTTTGCGCTTGCGTCGATTCGTTTATAGTGTTTATTATTATAACCTTTTTATTTCAAATCAAATATCATGATTTTTGCGTGCATCATTTCAAATCGGAGCAAATTATTATTAGAGAAAGTGTGATTGGTTTGACGTCACAGCGTCATCACGCGCATGCTCAGACGCCATCTTGCGCACTCCGATCAGAGCGCCACCTCGACCGAGTTTCGTTTGCGATACATTCTCATTGGTTGCGTTTCACGATTCGGCCACGACAAAATTTATGCGATTGCTTTTCCGCTACCATGAACAAAACATGTAAGTGTTTGCAGTAATGCAACAATCGGCAATGTTAACCACGATAATATACAATTATGTGTACATATCAATTGTTTCAAGTGAGCAAAGAATGATCTTGCGGAGTTTGGAAAATTTAAACTAAGGGGTTGCGTTACAATCCTTAGAAATTGTGATATTGAAGACTGTAAAAGCTGCGTAACATATGATTCTATCCAGAAATCTGTACGGAGAGATCGATAAAGGAATAGCAAGTGATGAAAAGTTGAATTGTTAGTTGATTATTTCGCCAGGAGAATAATTCTTCACCGTGGGAAGAAATTTCCAAAGAATTATTCACGAGCTCTGAAATTGGAGTTTTAAGATTCTCGTGCCCGACTGGATGCAATATTGCGGTGTGTTAAATCGTGACCAGATGTGGAATCCAGTAGCGTGATAAAAGGGCTACTAGAAAAAATGTTCACTGTGCCGAAGGAAAATCATAACAATCCACTGAGGTTAACGTTTTAGCTAAAATGTTTCTCCTAATAGTAGTCTCAACTTTGAACGATGATAAAATTTTTCTGCGAAAAATACATAGGTATATCTTACCCTTTCTATGCGACATTACACGCGTTGCCATATTAATTACGCGTAAGTAGCCGCAGAGGGTTACGAACAAATGTAGTTATAGGTACACAAATATTCTACATTTTTATCCAGATTATGATTCATGTAAGTATCCACCAATTTTTTTTTACATATGCTAACACATTTTTGGTGATTCTTTCTACAACTGATTCTTTCTCTCGTGAGCGTGTTAAATAACACTAAATAACGATGAGCTTGAAAATTCTGATTGTATTCGAATAAAAATTTGATTTTAGAGGGATCTGTCAACAATTTAGTGTACCACTAGTTTTATTAATACGGGGTAAATCATTCGATTAGAGATCGGTACGTCGCCGCTATGAATGATAACGATCTTTCCAGTAAATTACGATAAACAATCACTTAATTTCACTATTCATGAACCTCGATACTATATCACACGTTTCTATTTGCTGAGAGGCTTTCAATCGGATTGCATTAACGAGCTTGTTATTAAGTCCCTGTGCCACTGTGCTTTTTCAACCCTGCGAATGACAATCGTGACAACGCGATAACGAGATAACGACCAACGCCGCGTACGGCGTATTAATTTCCATTAAATATTTTTTACGAGTATCGACAATAATATCTTTGATATCATAATATATATATCAATATTTTTAATGGTCTTGTTCTTTAATTAGATACATATACGGACAACTCGCGCAACAAACAACAGACAAGCGGTTTTTAAACGGGATCTAGATATTTTTCAGCTAGATATTTCTATTCAAAATGGCTTTAAACGCATATGCATCGTTAACTTCATTAGGATTACATTTCATAATTTCTGTCCACTCTTGATTCCGCGTGACTTTGTGTTTTATGTGTAATCAAAGTTCATAACATTCAATTTAATATCCAATATATTTAAGTGCGAATACGACGGAAAATCAAGTTTCGAAAATTTCAACAGTAGATATCATTTCATTCATCGTTATTATGTCTTCATACTTTTGATATTAATATAATTATGTATTAACATCGCAAAGACGTAAATCTTTATTATTTGCATTTGTAATTTGGTTTTACTCCTTATGGTAGATGCTAAATAAATATAAATATTTAACCTTGGGGATATAACACTCTTTTAACTTTCAAAACCGTTTTTTCTTTTCGTATTGAACACCATGAAGCCGATTACACATAATACGCAAAATTAGAGCAGGATAAAGATTATTGAAACGATAAAGTTGCCCCTTGGCAGACAGTGCATAATTATTTTCGTATCTCGAGGTGTGATCCAACATCTCTGGACTTCGACTACTGTGATGGTTGAAAATAATTGTTCCAAAAAAAAAAAATGAAATTAGGGACTCAAATCGAAAGCCATTTCTCATCATAGATAACATTTAACTAGAAACATTATCTGAATCACGACTTCCTCTTGTTTTTGCGAATGTTTCTCAATTAATCTCAAATCTACGGGGGTGGAATCGAAGAATCTATTGTCTGTTAGACCCGAAGGGGAGGGTTTTCAAGTACAACAACCTATACTACGACTCGCTATTGCTAATCTACACACGTGATCGTGGTCGTCCTAAGGACACAACCCGTCTAATAACTACTGACAAGAAGAAATCGAATGATTAATCTTTACATTCCTAATCGGTTATAATTTACTCGGACTTCCCATAAAAAACTGGGGCGCTTAATAAACCTGGCACGAGCTTAAAAGACATTCGCCCTACTACGACTTATTATTTAATTAGCAGTCCCAGTTTACTCGTTGAGCCATTTGAAAATGACGATCGACGGTTTATACAGCGATAATGTTCGATACTTATCTGTCTAGATCTAAAGCATTTACCTATATAAATACGAGAGAATATATTAATTCACTTTCCTCCTTGTTATGAAGCATTTTTCTATTGGCCAGCTCATAGAACAATAATTTCATTCACTGTAAACCATTAGCTCACATAAAACCCATGATTTATGAATGTGGTGCAGATTGGATGTAACTTGATCATTTCTGGATTCGAGATAATTAGACAGACATTGATGTATATTCAAACCACTTGACGAAAGCTCGATATCCAGTTGCGTGCATGAATTAATATCATTCGAATATTTTAGAAACATTGTTATCCTGGCGCTGTTGGAGAACAGTATTTTCAATAAAAAATAAGATGTAGAAGTAGAAGGAAATCGATTGAATAAGAGTTGGTGTATGCTGCGAAGAAAAAATAAATCTAAAGGAAAATCAGTAGTTAAGTATAAATTGTTTGTAATCAACGAGGGATAGCATGATTTCAAAAAGTTATTGATAATTGTGTATTTTATAAAGAAAAACTGAACTCGTTTCGCCTGAAAGAACATTTTCCCGCATTTCATTTTGTATATTATCATACTGATTGTAACCAAATTACCAAATACATACATTTCGCGCAATCTCCTCGTGTCCTCGCGAATTTGACGTTCAAACAGAATTTGCATGTTAAAAACATTCCTTGATTGCTTTGTTTTTGTTTAGTATCAATGATTTTTAATTTTCTTAGCGATAAAAATTAGTTTTTTGGTAATGAATGCGACGAAATTAAAATGACTATTATTTTAAAAACGTGTAGGTACGTTTGCAAATATTAAAATAAAGTCACTAACAATAAATGACATAAACTTATAAATTCATCAAACGATGTTCACATAACACGGGAGATAGGATTTTAATTGTGTGCATAAAGTTCACGAAACTGCTTATAATGTACACCTGTGCGATTGGCGAACAGTTCACCCGTTGATAAAATGTTATACGCATAAAATATATGCATCTAAGAAAAAAAATGTTATCTCTTTAAGAGCCTGTGTGCGCAGCTGTTAGGGAATGCTTCCTCCTGATTGTTCGTATCGATTTGTTGACATTACTGTGGTAAAAATGTAAACTGGTGGGTTCGCCTGGTTTATATGATTTTCCAAATAGAAATATCCACGCCGATAAAGTAATCGATATAAAATTGTGAAGGAAAATTAAATTTTTCCAGTGGAT
The DNA here is from genome assembly GCA_963855975.1 of Andrena chrysosceles. Lineage (NCBI taxonomy): Eukaryota > Metazoa > Arthropoda > Insecta > Hymenoptera > Andrenidae > Andrena > Andrena chrysosceles. Next base: position 23,570,843 of record OY979767.1, read on the forward strand.
ATTTATAATAGAGTACACATTAAGAAGCATTGTATTTTTAGATATTTTTATACGAAAACAAATTAACCGTTTTAGCTGTTCTGCTGCTGGAAATTATTAAATATCCAGGCAATAATGATTACGATGCGAGATAACTACTAAAATGTAATCTCGAACAAATCGGTTGTCTTAAGGCGGAACCACACATTCGGCGAACGTGTGACGATGCCGAGTTACAATTAGCTTCTGTACGAACGTTCGCAACTCCTGATCACGAGTCGAAACGCTCGTCATTTACCGAATAACTGCATAGTGTGGAGACATACACGAATACTTTGGGGAACAGTTTGTTGAATACCGAATATTCGGCATTCAGTGTGGTTCCGCCTTCCGACGATTAATTTCGAGGGGAAAGAAAATTTGATGATGAAGTCTTTTATTACGTACTTTTTTGATTCTGTTATAGAAAATTAAATAAAGTGTCACAGAAAAACACTCGCTCAATACTAAACACTATCGAATTTTCATATTATCCGTTTCATAAAAGTATTATCTAATCGAAGTTAAATATTTGGTAAGTATTGGTAACCACAGTGCTAAATAACATTTCGCAATTAGAAAAAAATTTCGGCTCAGAAAAAATTTAAAAATTATGTCGATTTTTCCAGTTGACCGATGTTCATATAAAACGCCGAAAATAAATCGTTATTTTAGTTAATCATTTTTGTTAGAAAAGAAATAATGAAAGAAAACATTTCTCTGAAAATTGGAAAATTATTTAAATGATCGCTTAGTACCGAGGAGATTGCGACAAAATTTTAGTTCCCAGTTATCACTATTTATAACCCAGTTTCTCGAATTTGATAATTCTTTAAAGTTTTGAAGCGACGATACTTGAGAATCACTGTGAACCACGTTCAATAGGCGCGTTGCTGCAATTTTGTGCAGCAATTTAACATCTGTACAGAATGGCTACAGTAAAATTTTGTTTCGATACCGAGGTCATTTTTCTATTATTTTCTTTTTTTAATTAACTGATAAATAAAGATACCAACGGTGCAGTGCTGGCAAACGATCTCGAGGTCTGGTTAGGAAAAAGAGTATACAGGACGAGTCACATAACTTGTTCACCCCGGATAACTTTATAAGTATGAAATATAAAAGAGCAGTGAATTTTCTGTAAGAAAGTATCAAGCCTTATTTGTCCTAAGTCGACAGAGATCACTTTGACCACCTACTATACCTAAGGTAAGTAGTAAGATCATGAACAACGTTTTTGCAAATATCTCGCTAATTATTAGGTTTAGTGCAAATTAAATTTTGATACAAAAAGGTACGTATTTCATTCAAAAGATTCAAACTCACCTTGATATCTTGTAAATAAATAAATTATTATAAAAATACCATTTCAGCAACACATGTTCACTTCGATATTGTGTAATTTCTATATAAAACACTTTATACAAATTTTGTGGGCGGAGGGCAAGTTATGTGACTCACCCTGTATAAGCTTTAAACAGATTGTGTATGACTTTGCGACCCGTGCATCGCATTTTAATAATTTTGCGATTATAATTTTACCAGAAAATAACTTCCTGTTTAATGTATACTTTCGTGATGAAAAAATGAAGAGCGTATAATGTTAATTGCATGATTACAATTATCCTTTAGCCATCGAAAAGTTTAAATACCTACATTCGAATAGATACGTTGTGGAGAAATGTATTCGGAGAAACAGTATTCCCAATTCATTTCCTATTACTGTGATCTTAGGCAGACCATGTTCAGCTTAAAATTTAGTACTACATCATATGCAGTGTGATACTAACCGTAGTGGCAGTCACATTGAGGAATTTGTACGAGTTCATAAGTAAAACAACTTTTATTTATACTTTACGGGACAAAAGTATTCGGACATTTCATTTGTAATGTGTTTAACAGATTCGTAGCTAAGGATAATTGCAGTTTCGTGATTGTATGCAACGTATGTAACAAAATGATTGCGGAAATTAATCTAACTGTATCGTGTGCAAAGGTAAATAATCCTCCGAAATGTTTTGCAGAAAGGGAGAACGCGCAATTCTCTTGAAAGACACGTCAACTATAGATGTTGATGTGGGGTTAACGGTATAATTCATTTCAACGAGCAACCATAACGATCGAATCTTATTCGTTCACGAATTACGCGAGATATAGCTATGGCCTTACAATTACAGTCAACAAGACTTTGTATCATTACAATATTGGTGTTCAATTACAGTTCACGTTATTTCCGTTCGTTCTCGGCTGCTTCCTTTACCTAGTTCAATTAAAATTAGAAACTAATTGGCCTCTTACCACTAATGTTAAAACATATCTCTAACATTACCATCGTATCACTATCGATTAATACACTATTCTTAACGATCCCTAAGCACATAAGCTTTTCAGCAAGAAACCGAAGTTCTTAACGACGCATGAATCGTTCGAGAGAAACGTGACCCCGAAAAGATATAGATGACAGAGTAGTAGAAGAGTTAGACCATTCTTGATTATGCCTTATACCTACGATATTAAAAATTGTGATTTTTTTGTAGTAATAATTACGGTGTCGATTAACGACGATCGAACCAACTATCTCGTGAGAAAACTACGTGTATCAGAATCTTGGTATTCAGCTGGTACTTTCATTCCTACCGATATTTACAGCCAATAGTGTTGAAAATGGTTCCACACCTACTTGATCAAATTACTTTGTAAATGACAATTAATGAACTGTCGAATCGATCTATATCGTGCGAGTATCTGTGTACGTTTCTCACCATTATTATGAGAGTTACACACCCCTTGTTTACAAATATTATATAATAACATTGGGTAATATTCTATACACGTACACGTGTATATGAAAATACGTAACATTTACGTGTAAGAACAAAATGTGGATATAATATTGAGTATCGATGAGCGCCGATTAACTTTTAGCATTCAATTACCATTAATTATAACGATTAATGATAAGAGAGATATTATTTATACAGTACATGGAATTTAGCGACAAGCAGTTTTTAAGCATGACGAGTCTGAGTTTGAACACAGCTCCAGAAAAATTCATTTGTATAAATGAGGTTGTAGATTCTGATAGTTATTCATACTTTCAGTTTAATATACGAATGCTGGTTATATTGGATTATTATCTCGCTGTCGAGACATGGTTTAAGAGAGAAACAGAATAAGCTTGTAAACTTTACTGTAATTGGAATAAAAATGTCCGCCTCTCAAGGCCAGTATCAGGCTACCCCCTTTTTTCCCATCTCGTTTTTTGTGAAAAGCTGAAGTCTAGGCTCGCTGTTTTTTAAACAACAAAGAGATAGAGCTGGTACATATGTGGGAGACGCGGAGATCGTGCGCTTCGCCGTCATGGAAGTGGCCCTAAATGGCCAGTTGAATTGTAAATACGGTCACCGGATCTTAACTTTTCAATGAATTGCGTTTAAAAGTAGACATATTTGCATAGCAATGTAAGCGACCCTTAAGTTATTATGTATTCTTTCGGGCGTTTAATGCTAATTTAAGCAGTTAATTATTAGTGGTTGTAAGCACATCCAAAACACTTTTAGGTTTGTAAATAAATAAATTATATGAAATGAAGTTATCGGCACGAATATTGAAAATGCGAGAAATATGTAATACGTAGAGCGGGTGGGTTTGTTTATATTTATATGTAACATTAAATATAAATTATTGTTGATGTTATTAAGGCTATTATTATTAGTATTATTATTTTATTATTATCGTTATAATCATCATCATCATTATCATCATCATCATCATCGTCATCATCTGCCATTATTTATATGTAATATTAAATATAAATATAAATTTGTATTCGAATCGAAAATATTCTACTTAGTCAGAGTTATCTATGTATATCAAAATTACATTAGTTGCGTTTAAAATAAGTTAACGGTCCCTCTTTTCTTGTTTGTTCTTGGCTTAAATTTTCAGTTATCATCTAACCAATTCTCTTAAAGCCTTGTTTTGCGCTTGCGTTTGTTTGACTCATCACATATCACTCTTTATTGATGCCTCTCATAGCGATGACTGCCATGATTAAGGAATGTTTCAGCTCTCTATTTGCTTCGTGATAAATCCAACCAATGGAAGCTTGAAATTGTACGAAGTACTGACAAAAGAATAGAGATGAAGAAAAAATTATGATTATGTTATGATTGGTGACAGATAATTTTAAAATATCTGCAGTAGAGAATGAATTAGGTAAAAATAAACTTTAGAAGAAGAGAAAAACCCAGAGAAAAATTTGAAATGGTAAAAATGAATTATTGAAGATATTTAAATTTTACCCTTCCACGAATGTATGTACCTATATGAAACTAAAACGGCAAACCTTCGTGCGTGTTTTGATTTAAATATAAAAGATTTTTAAACATACAAAAGCCTGCAAAAAATATATGAATTTTACACGAGGTAGTGAGACTGTGGTGTAATTTAAGAAACGAAAAATAATCATAAGTTTTCACATGATTGTCGCAATTGAGAAATTCAATCTTTGAAAATCAAGCTCTCATCAATATAAATTGAAATAAGCGGAGAATAAAATGAAAAATTTCATAGTGAATTGATTAGATTAAGATTAAGTTGCAAAGATAATTTGCAATCGCATTTGCCAATAACAGAGTATAATCATTGCCTTCAATTTTACAAGACAGGGATAAACAGTTTTCCTGTTTATTGATCAGTTACAAAACTAATTTCCGTTAACATTTGATAATATTTTTCAGAACTTCTCAATTGTTTTCGCAGCAACAATTCTGAACATTTGATTTTCTAAAAAGTAGTTCTAAAAGGTCTGAGAAATTTGGTCTTGGTAGCTCTGAAGTTAGAATGAGCAATCAAGATCGAATGCTCGGAAGTGAGGTCAGTAAACTCCCCAAGGTACCCCCAACTCAATATTACTCGGTCAGACTTTGTGCACCACAGTGTTGAGCCGTTAGCACATTCCAAGTGACTAAACGCCATCTACTAATAATCGATTATTCTTTGAGAATTTGGTCCACTTTTCTCCACCCCTAACAGAATCTATGAAGTGGAAAGTCGGTTTCCCCCGAGAGGAATGAAAATCAACTCTTCTCTTTTCCTACAAGAATGGAGTAGAAAGCAATTGGGAATCACTGCAATAACTACTATAAAAACCTTGAAACTCATATAAACATTTGTCAATAATGTTTTTTAGCGTATAAAAGGTATTCCAACTGAATTAGCAATTCTATATTTTGCAATTTGTATTTGTGCGTCAAGTTGCATTTATAACAGTTACCGTACCTATTCTGTATTACTAAGCAATAAAAATTACTGATAATTTTTTAATTGAGTAATGGGTTAAAAATTGTGTTGAAGAAATAATAATCGAGATCTTGCGCTGCTCAAGAAAATTGTTTAGAGGGAAGTAACCAAATATGGAATACCATTTTGTTTTTCGAATGTCATTCTTACAAAACCAATTGCAATCAATAATACATTCTTATCGAACAATTTTCAATATTCAAATAACATTAAAAAACATAAATCGTAGCTAATAATAATAGGTTCCCACATATGGAACACTGACATCAGGTAAAATATTTCCATGGAAAACAAACATTTTTTGAAAAAAGGACATGTAGCTTCACAAATACAACAACCAAAAAAGAAGAGAAAAGTAAATAAACATGGTAACAAATACGAAAACAGCAGCAAAACAAAACGATCCTGCCTTACCACCAACGTTCGCTCAACTGACAACTCACGTGTGCAATACCAAGCTGAGTGAGTGAGTGAGATAGCCTATAGTCGTTTCACAGATATTCATTTCTTAAAATTTGAAAAATGGCATTATTCCATATTAAGTATACTATTCCATACTTGACTACTTTCCTCTAACAAGTAATAAAAGTGTTTTTTTAAGAGCCCGTTTAGTCTGTTTCTATAAATCTGCGACTGACTGTTACTCTCTTTTTCTTTATTTTATCATTAACTATTACTCATGCCGCTCTACTCTAACAATATTTTCAATTTTTTTAATATTAACAGACCAAGTGAATACAAAGATATGGACAATAAAAAATTCTCTAATAATAGTGGCAAGTATGAAAAAAAAAACAAAGAAAAGCCTGTGCGTACAATATCTTATTGGAATAAAAATATCGTTCTTAGAGTTAGCACGAAAAAAAGTATAAAAATTTAACACGATTCTCACGAAACAGAAAACAAATTTATGATAGACAAAATTAAATTCATAAAAACTATGATGGCAAAAATCTTTTTCTGCATTCACATTATACTGCATGCGTGCAGGATTAATTACATAATAGAAATTGAGAGAACAGAGTTTCTTGTGGAGTTTCGATGATCATAGGTAGTCGTACATAGTCTATTTGTAATGAAAGCTGGACTGATCGATAAGCTCGACAGATGGGACAGTCTAGGCAATTTTTATGTTTAACATTGACACATCGAACGATTTATCGTTTAATCGTAGAATGTGCGATTTAATAACGGACACGAACGACCGATCTGAAACGTGATTAATCGCCAGCCTGTAATGATTTCGAACGGTGATTCGTTGTACGTATTACGGGTGTAATACGGGCTATTTCCTGCCATTGAACTGTCGTTCGTGTTGCTCGCAAAGAGGAGTACGGTGTCGACGAACTTTTCGCTCTTACCGTCCAATCGTTTCTACTATATCCGTTCGAGTTCAGTTCAAAATTCCGAAAATAAAAAAGGCAAGCTAAATAGAAATAGAAAATTGGAAAAGATGTTAAAAACGTTACTCGAAAGCATTTGTCGAAATGTTCTCCTTAACTCTACACGGTACGGCAGTTAAACGGATAAGAAGTTAGAAGAACGCCTTATTTTGCTTTGTTTTAAGTACGTGTGATTGAATTGACGGCAAAGAAGACTCGTAAGAGCTAAAACTGTGTATTTATATTGTTTCCTTCTCTATACTTCAGCGCTAGGAAGCAACAGAGATCGATAGTGAGCTATGAGACCAGAAATAGAAGATGCGATTCGAAATAATGGAACCTAATTTACCAATGTCACTTCAGCGATTGCCCTATAAAGATTGTTCAGGAAGTTACAGGAAAGTTTTTGTTCGTTTCTAATGTTTTAGGTGGACTTCGTACCACAGAGGTCCCTATTATAGTTCAATGCAATGATAGAATAAAAAGGAGAATACTTTTAATTGCATATTTCCGGAAATTCAGAGGATTTTGTGAGAAACGGTCCAGACTTAATATGAATTACCTTGCAAATTGCCAAGGTTATACTCTATTATTTTGATTATCTATATCAGTGATATTGTAATTTCCTGACTACTCATATTCAACACATAACACAAAGGAATTATAAAAATAATACTGATTCAACGTTGGGAATTGTTAAATCTGTTTTTTTTTTTTAAATACCGGTGAAAATAACAATTCTGTTAAATTTGGTATTATCTCGTCTATAAATCTTTAATTTCCTTAGTAAATCTACCATTCTTTCGCGTGTAACATCATCTTAAATTGAAAGGGTAGCGTTGTAACGAACGGACAATTTTCTAAATAGAAGAGAACTAAATCTTTTTAGACAGTCTTCGTAATTTGTTGCTTGCAAATTCTCACATTCTCTTTCAAATTACGGATATCTGTCTAAACAGGATTCCATGCGAAACGGTTGGAAATGTTGCGTCTATTAATCACACTTCGTTAAACACAATTCAACCTCGATAAATGATATTTGAATTTACAGCACAAATCGCCTTTTTCCTGTTCAGAAAGGTACAATGATTTATTCCATCATCCATAGAAGAGAAACATTCAAGGGAAAAGTCCACACGAACTTACCACGTTTCCTCCTAGATTGATCGATTAAATCACAGCTTTATATCCAAATGTGTTTGATCGTTCATAGGTACACACAAGGTGCAATTTGTTCAAAATTGTTTAAACGCGAGACAGACTACCAACTGGTGCCACGTAACCATCCGTGAATGTTTCATGCAATGGAAGAAGGTACATAATAATGGTACTGATTCCGTCTTCTCAGCAATGTATTTTCCTGTTTTTTTTTTTGGTTTTGGTCCCGTCACGGCAACGAATACGAACAGAGACATCCGAATCACAGCAATTTCCAGTGGACGTGCCGAAGGAATTAATTGCACACGAGTTCTGCGTGAGATCTTTCATCTTTCACCTTACTCTCTCGGTTTTCTTTTTCTCTCGCGTTGATACGATTTCGTTCGTGGATTCGCATTACGAAACGGTGTTGGCACAAAATGCAACCCCCTTCCTCGTTTGTTCGTCACTCCGTGAAATTCAGTTCTAGACAAATGAATGGTTATAGCCTCGTGTCAGGTTACGATGAGTATTCGAGCCTTACGTAAAAACTTGAAACGCATTTAACAGTCTATTTTGATTGATCAGTGTTCTACAATATTGCCTCTGAACCTTCGCCGGTCGAGACACATTATTAGATGGCACAGACGATGGTGTTTTTGTTTTTATATAACAATCAGAATGCCACAGGGTAACAACTAGGTAATAACCATCGAAGGAAGAGTGTGGACCAATTTTCATCAAGCTCTGCAACAAGCCTCGCTTGTAATTAGAGTGCACTCAAAATTACATACGTCTACTTGGCGCATTGTAACATGTGTGCTGGATAAATCATTTAGGTGATCCACTAATTGTAAGAGACTTTATGGCCCGTTAATGAAACGAAGCTAAATGTAGCTTATTTTAGAAGAACACTGGCGAATCACTGAAACGATTCCCGTGGCTCACCAGACGAACTTTCGAGAGTCACAAAGTGGGTAGAGACCCGGTGTTCCTCTATTTAGGAGAATTCTTGTAACCCATTAGAACCCTTAGTTTGGCTCCCACTAGCGCTCAAGAGCCACTACAAGGGACACTCAAGTGAAGAACACACTGCTGACGCTCATGAGGTACGTATGTATATAAGTACATACATCAGCACGATCAGCTACGCTTAAGGTACCTCAGGAACTACATGTGGCTTTTGTAGCTTGGAAACCTTGGCATGTTTTACTATTATTTGATTGATTTCATTCGTTCACACACATAGTCACAATTAGATTTAATAGCTTTTTCTTAGTACTTGTAGATTATATTATTGTATCAATTTGGAATGTAAAGAAACGTTTTTCCACCCGAATGTTTCTCGGTTAAATAATTTTTCAGTGACCAAAAGTAGTGGTAGCCTCATGGCGAACGATTTGGATAATAATTCCAATTTGAATATGACTTTTCCGTAATACCTGATACATCTCGAATTTTTTGGTTTTGAGCCAAAAATTCTCCTGTCAGAATGAATTAAATAACACACGCCGATTTTGATAAAACTTATATATAATGTACAGTTGATCCCGCTTATTCAATGGGGTAGGCGAATTTCACCCCTCCGAAGAATGTTCGGTTCCGAGTTCATCATCGAATCTTCAAGAAAGTGGCACTAATCGATTCCCTGTGTTTTCCCGATCGAAAGACACAAAATTCCATGTAAATCGAAATACTTTTAACAGAGTTGATTTTAAATTCTGCAATTTAGCTTCTCATGTAATTTTGTGATTTATACTCCGATTTACAGGGGTTTTCGTGCCTTTTATTCAGGAAAATACGGGGAACCGATCGGTGTAATTTTCGTGAAGATCCAATGAGAAATGTTAAACTTGACATTCTTCCTTTCTTAATGGATAGTGCTATCTTTGTTTTTTATAGCCCCATTGTTCTCGGCCGTCTAGCGCTCGGTTGCGAGAGTCCCCACATCCTAATCCTAAGTAACTGGATGATTTTTTATCAACCTAACCGAGGAAAAATGATCACCGTAACCGCGGCACACAGTAGTTACTTAAAAACTGTTTGATACTCAAAATTCATTGTAAAAAACATATTCGCCTGAATATCGCGGAAATTATGCAGTGTAGCAAAAAATCGTGTATTATTCCATAACAAATTCAACTACATAAGCAGGCACCTAAAATGCCAATGAGAAAAAAATACGTGTGAAATATTTTCTGGAAAACTACATATCCAAGTAACCTACGTAAGTTTGATGAAATCGGCGTGTGTTGTTTATTTATGTGAGTGATGTGTAAGGGTCTTTGTAAAGGGGAAATCCCATGGGGTGGGGGTCGATGAGCCACGCGCCGTGGGATTTCACCTTAAGTGTAGCGCGAGCGGAGCTTCTTCCCTGATGTAAGTACTCGCGTTTAAAACATCGTAACCATTATTTTTTGCTGAGCTTGAGTGTTGCTTGAGGGAAGCAATCTCTTGAAGTCTTGAGCGCTGCTGGAAATCAAGCTTTAGGCCGACTAGAGCTCTCATAATACATACATACAAAAGAAGCCTGGCAAATTGGCTTGAATCATTGTTTCAACAACATCGTCGGGGTAAATATGCTTCTAATAAGAAGTCCCACTGCAACACTTCAACTGTTCACACTTTTGGAGGAATTTCAACCCAATTCTCCGTTTAATGATATTTAGAGCCCTATGTTAAGATGTGGCACATACCCGCTCGTAGTTTATCAGGACTGCAAAGTGCATTTCTATATTTTGTTAACAGTTCCATCGCAAATCGATAATTAAATTGATTCCACATTTATTATTAGTATATTTTTAGTATATCTGCGTGTTGGTATATCTCAACAGTCAAAGGAAAATTGATGATATTTATATATGTACATATGTAGAAATGTGTGGATTGCAATATATTGTTAATCGACAAACGAGAGTTTGATCACGTTGCAAAGCTTTGTTTGCCACTTTTAGAAACAATAAGATAACATCTTCAACATCTATCTGTTTCTTCAAATTGTTCGTTTATATACTTTTATTTTATACTTCCAATATCTGAGTTAACGGTAAATATTTATATTATTTGTATAGGTACTACTTTCCATTCAGTTATTATAGATATCTAAATAGTGTTAAGATTTCACAAGTACATACTGAGCCAAGAGACTCCACAATTTTCGTTGTCTGCGCCCCCGTAGTATTGTTGCATCTATATTCGTTACACATACCTGCACTTATGTTTTCATTTCGTTTTTCCAAGTGGAGTAATGTAATCGTAACACATGTGGTATAATAATTCCGTTCTCTCTTAAGGTATTGTTACTAGCGCAAAGACAACTACAATGTTTGGCAGTTTTTTCTCAAAAATGTAAAAACAATAGTAATTTTACTTGGAGTTTATATTTAAAATAAGGCAAAAGTAATTTGACATCAAGATGAAAATAATATCATATAGAACATGACTGAGTACTATGATTTATATTTGTCAAAGAAAAACTAATTTATAAAGATACAAAGGTGATAACAATAGCACGGGGACTCAAACAACGAAAATTGTTGGATGCTCGCTTATTTACATGCTTCGAACAGCTAACATTCATACAGATTAACTATCCAGTAAGAATACAATTCGCGTGTCTGTGAATTATTTGTGTGACTGTGTGCTCAATATATTTGAGAAGTATGTCATATATATGCATGTAAAACGGTTCTTTAAAAAGTTATAGGTAAAAAGTCTTCAACGTACGAAAAAGGTACGAATATTAAAAGTTTCTTAGGAATAAGAAAATCAAAAAACCTGAAGAATTCGGTTACTGAAATATCTATGTTGCCGCTTGTTCGTGCCATTAATGCCATCGCGAAAGTGATGTTTACAGTTTAAAGACACCCAATAGAAAGAATACCGAATAAGAAATAAGTACGTCATTGCTTGCTTCTAGTTCTCCCAAGAACATCTGCAAATAAAATAACCGAAAATTGGAATATAAAATATCCATAATCGAGTCGTTAGTTTGGATTCTTTATAGTTTTTTTATTTTCACTATTTATGCCCCTTCTCTTGAGATAAATTCCAATCATGTTTTATCCAGGTGATGATAGTCCGAATTTTTTTAGCGACTCAAATGCATTGTCACCATCTTTCCCCTACGTTCTCGCGTCGATAAGGCATAATTCAATGAACACGTGACCAATTTCGACACTGACGCATACGGGGTACAGCACGCACTCGTTATAAGCCCGACGAACGGGCTGGCGGCGGGCGTACAACGCGTTGTGGAAACTATTCCGCGCAGCCAATGGTGCGAGTGAGAAACCCAAGAGCAAGCGAGAGGAAAAGAAAGTGCTTCTCACTCGTCCTCGGATTCTCTCACTCTCGTCCGAAGGACTCCAAGAAATGGTGGGGATAGTCGCCGGGCGCACAACGCATAGTAGAAACGGGCTTATAACGAGTGCCAACTATACTAGCATTAGGTAGACAAGCAGAAAAGACTGCTGAAACTTCTTTAATACGCACATAGCTAAAGTCCCAAAGGAAGCAACATTACAGAATGTCGTTGGAACAGAATTGTATAAAATGAAAATCCTAAACCTCAATCTGACAATTCGAATTTAATTTGTATAAATATCACTTTCTAGACTCTATAAATGTAACAAATTAAAATAGCTGTCGAGCAATGAGTGAGAGAAAAAAGTTCTTTGCCCCTTATTATTAGAATGAAACTCTCCATTCCTGTCTGTCTCTCTACATTTCTCATATTGTATGTAAGCACTCACTTCTAGTCTCTCTCTTTCACCCCCCTCTCTCCCTCTCTCTCTTTCTACATCTACCAAGAAGAAGCAGAAGCGGTGGACGAATGATTCCGTACTGATGGATGCACGTTAGAAAGTACGTTTAGATAGTAGAAAAAACACTCCCGGAATAAAAGGTTCCTTTAGTGGCGCAAAGGTATTTTAGTATTACCCTTGTCTTTGATGTTCCCTAGAGTAATTGACATGAAGATACTTATACTTTACATGTTGCCTCTGTTTCTACAACAAGCCTCGAAGATCTCATCTCATTGAAGTTGTTGAAGAAGAAAAAAGAAAGTAAGAAAGAAGAGCGAGCGTTAGCAAGAATCCTCATTCTCGTTCGCAAAAATGAAGGTACGATAATCACGTGTAATAAGCCATCGCTCGTTGACATCAAGTTTTCATACTTCCTTCCCTTTCTTTTCTTTTTATATCTGCGTTGTTTCATCTCATTGGTTCCACCGTCGAAACGTCCACCGATATGCTTTTAAGTTACATCTGACGAACAGATTGCTCGCACGACAGAATTATCCCATAAGACGCGTAAACTCTGGCAGTTCAATGTAGCACGATTTTCCGAATGAATTTGAAGATGAACTTTCTCAGATTCGAGGAGCATGTGACATTTTCACTAACGGTGTACAACAGACCAAGTATGTGTCTCGTAAACATTGATCAGTCCTCGCTTTATATCGGATAATTTGTATGCAATAGAATATCGTGCATCATATTATGTTCGGTATATAGGAGTTTTATGCGGCTGAACGAAAAGTTAAAAAAAAAATACAAAAATGAATCAACGAAATCCTGATTATCAACGTTTATTCAATTTGCGCACAGTTCGGCCATAATAATAGTGGTTATAAAAATACCAATATTCTATAAAAAAATAGTACTAATTATAAAAAGTACTCCGGTCGTAATAAATTATAGCTGCCACGTGCAGGCTGCAGTACGCTCATTTGCAAATCTATGCGTTGCAATTTTGAACGAAACTTTTATCGGACTTGCAAGCCAAATATGTCGTACCTATGTCGTTTATTTAATCGCCGCACTTCTACGCCGAAAGATATTTTATAATGTAACTTACTTTCTACGAAACCCGCTTGCTTCCTTAACAGTTGTAAAATGAACGAAACTTGCTGTAACACAATGTTGGTCGCATTTCCATCGGGTTCTCCCGCTACAAATAAACCTGTCGTATGTCGTTAACAGCATCCACTGTTCCGCGCAACAGGGAATCATTAGATTAAACGACGACGACGACGACGACGGCGGCAATACACAAATGTCGCCTTTGTGTGGACACTGCGTGTCAACTTCTATACTGAAAGTCTTACAACTTAGCCATCACCGAGATGGATCAGTTAACTCGAATAACGATCAAGCGCGACACACGCAACAGCAAGTTTTAGCCTGCTAACCACTTGCCGAGAGTAGCACGGTACACATCGAATTACAATAACATCATTCCCTTTGAAACGATCGTGATACGCTCATGATGTAGGTCTTATCCTCGAATGGTTATTGCTCTTATAAAACGAAAGCTCGTCGCTCGGTCAAACAATACGAAACACCAAGCAATCGTATTCGAAATTTCCGCTTACCGAAATTCCATTGAATAATCTATATGTCAAATCGGATAACGAGGATATTCGAGGGCAGATTTATGTGCGTGCCCTCTGCGGTAATTTACCATTTACTTTATTATAATTACGCCAAAGACGAAGCGTTTCTGTAGATATGACGTAACCAATGATTCATCGAAATCGTTAATTGCGAGTAACAACGAAGCAGAGATACGGGATAGATGGGGTTGCCCGTTCGTTTCACTTATTTACGTTTCAACAATAGTATAGCATCCTCCGCAAAAGATCGATAAAGAATTCTCGAAACTTAAGGTTTTATAAATAACGTATCAAAGTTTCCCTATATGTAAATGACAACGATAATAGGCGACGACGATAAATTAATACGAATTAATTGTGTATATCTGTTTTGAGGTATATTCTTCTTTACCCATCTCGTCATTTTTGGTCCAATAATTAATCTCTGTAAGTGAAACGAACTAATCGACGAAAACAGAAAAGTAATCGAATCATTTATATCTACTTTAAGATATAATCTCAGAGAAAGATAACAAATAGAGGTAATTTTTAAAAAATAAAACCTTCCTATATGTACTAAACTTTATATAAAAATGATATCGAATTCGACGCAAAAATTGTCCCGTCTACCTCCCTAGAGTTTGATTACAAAGAATGGAACGAATAAAAGCTGCGATTCTCCACAATTCCTTCGGGTCGCGTCTTGGATTTTATCTTGGCTTTAAACCTCGCTTCGAGAAAGGTCATCGAGCAGATATTAAAGACGACACTTTACGCTGGACCCTTTATAGTGTACGCGAAATACGTGGTTTGGCACATAGACAAACAATCTGATTAAAACTCATCCTCGAATGAACCAAATGGCGTTCGCAAAACTTTCGTGACAAAAGCATCTTTGGCTGCCTCGGTTGTCGAACGTGTACGTACCTACACGTTCCTGAAAACGTGTAAAAGTTTCTGCGACGCGTCATAATCGGTGGACGTTTCGGAGGTAGCAGAAGAACGCCAAAATTCACGACTGTGACTGCGATCGATCCTGCCGCGTGTAACATGGGCATCGTCGACACACGGCGAATTAATTGTTCGGCTCGCGGTGTTACTGATCATCGTAATAATAATAGTGATAGTATTAATAATAATAATGTTAATATCGTACAAAAAATAATAACGTTAATAATAGTAATAAATAGCAAGTACAACCTACAAATAGATTTCTGTTCCCAGGTTATATTATAAATCGTCGCCCCACCCCCCACCCCTCTTTCTCGCCATGCCTTCAACCTCACACCCCGATACGCGGACAAGCCTTCGTTCTTTTCTGTTCATTTTATTTCCCGTTAGCGTTAAAATTTAAAAAAATACATATATACTCTTCAATCGGACCGCGATAGCCGCGCGACCTAACTATTTTATTTCGCTTCGCACTTTTCTCACCACTTTTTTGGTATTTTCTTTTTTTTTCTGTTTTCATGTAACTTGTCAAACAACGCACCTCATTTGTGCACACTTCCCAATACTCGTACGGTAAACTCTCGCTATAGGTGCTGGCGGCGAGCGCTCAACGCGTAGCGTCGACGATTTCGAGCCGCCTAGATGGCGCGCGAGTGAAAGAAAGAGAGAGGGAGAGATAGAGCGCGTGAAAGACGAAGCGAGACAAAGTATAGCACTTTTTCTCGTTCGTAGCCATCGGTATGCAACGTCGTGTCGACTCTTTCGATCCCTCTCGCTCGCTGTCGGATTCGCTCTCGACTCCAAAAAATGCTGGGGAACAGCATCCCACTTTCAACGCATAGTTGAACGTGCTCGTAGCGAGAGTTTACTGTATTTAACTTTCTCGATAAAACCCTACACCAATAATCTATGCAGTGATCATGATAATGATAATGTTGACGATGATAATGATAATACAATAATAGCAATGGCAATGACCAGGTGATGATCATTATAATATTATAATAATATGTATAGATATATACATGTATGTATGTGTAGTATGTACGTGGGCGAACATACTGTATACTGCGTATACCAATTAGTAAATAAGTATGAGGAGAATTTTATACGGAATACAATGGCGAAGTTAATAAGAATGACTGCGACGATGATGACAACTTGAGCCAATCACAATAGTATGTAATAATAATAATAATAATGATAATAATGATAATAGCTATATCAATATAGGAATAGTAATAAATAGTAATAAATAGTAATAATAATAATAGACACGAGTGATCAATAATAAATATAAATGCAATCTCTAATAAGTACAGTAGCGAGATATCGATGAAATTTGACCGCAAATCGATACCGACGATTAATGTGAATAAACAGAGATTAATAAATATTATCAATAATAATAATAATACTCAATATTCACGATGGCAATACTCTTAAAGGCAATAATGAGAGTAATAATCACGATAATAGTAATAGCAATAATGGCCAATAATAAAGTATTAAATGATATTTGGCAAGTTTAATTGCTGACTGAGAATTGTCGTTGGTTAATATAATAATGAAAATGAAGAATGATAATAGCGATGATAAAAATAATTTAATAATGATGATGATGATGATAATAATTGGTAATAATAAATAATGATTGTATAATGATTAATGAGGACGATGACGTCACAACGACACACGAAATAGAAAATGTTTGCATCAGCTTATAACAAAATTGCTCCCGTACTTTCCTCACCGTATACTTAATATGTTATACGTCATTTGTTTCGCGTAGATATTACGTGTTTTCGTGCAAACGCCCTCGCTCAATGACTTAGATGATTCCATGGGATCGCGTCCCACGATCCCACGCTGACTGTATGTTCAACGCGAAGTAATAAATTATAAAAGAGGCCATGACTAGACATTCAGTCGTATAAGACGTGTACACGTTCATCTCTCACGACTCAAGGTACAATAAATAACAAGATGGCAGGCGGCACCAGAAACATTGGCCGACGAAAAAATACTCGACTTATTTCTGTCCCTATATGCGCGTTACCTTACTTTCAATTATCAACACACCGAACATTCTATACAGTTCGATATCGGCAATTGATCACCCGAATAGCTCCTCTCTTTCGATAAAAATACAAATCGTCAGGGGGCAGGGGGGAGGGGCGAGTGATTCACGATCACGATTACGATTACAAACATCATGGAATACTAGAAACTGTTTATCGCTACCGTATAACCGCGTTTCAGTCATTCGTACACTTCGCACATTTACTCAACCTCGAACGAGCTTATTTATACGCTTTCACAACTTTCACCCTCGTAAAGCTACTTCTTAAAAATGAACGACACCTAACCCTACGAAATGTACCTTAACTTTAACGACACACACCGTACTACGTGGCTGTACAATATTTAACGGGTCCTGCGATAACCCATTCGTATTCCTCGATACATTCCACCTTCCTGCTCCTCCACTGCTATGTTCGTCCAACGAGAAAGAACTGAGCGAAGAAACGAATCTACCGCGGAAACGAGAACTCCTCACGAATCTGTGTCCTTCGATTAAAGGAGACAAAGGAATGTTCTGCTTGACCCAGAGACAAAAACGCCGCGCACCTAACGAACGCTTTCCAACGTGGAGACGTAAAAATTCGAATTCGTTCGTAGGAAACGCGCAATCACCTCCTCAACACCCGCGTCAATACTTTTGCTTTCACACGAGAGAATCGCCAGTCAAGCAATCTCGATAGAAACGTTTGCCTGCGAATAGAAAGAATTCGGAGACAAAGGTTCGTCGTGACCGGTACTTCGATCTGTCAGTTTCGCTGGAGGACTTGGATAACTGTTAGGTTTTTGGCTGCGGTTCTCGCCAGGCGAAACTCTTCGTCCCGTCTTTGTCTCGCGAGTGTGTGATAGATAGACACGTCGCCAACACCACGGATACCTCGATTTCTTTTTTTTTTCAAAAATTCTATCTTCATAGGACTTAATCCGCTCGCCAGTTAAACAGTGGCACTACTAGGACCTCCAACACTTCCCAATTACTTCACGATCGTGTAGGGGACACACTGGACACGACGAAGGCAGAGAAGTTCCATACTGCCACGAAATACAAGGATGATATTCTAGTCCGACGTTGTTGATAATCTAAGATGTTGAGAAATGCTTCTTTCGAACATTCGAACACGAGTCTTATAAAGCCGAAGACCATGGCAGATGTAAAACCTGAAAATGACAGTCAATAGGCGTCGATAGTGGTTAATAATAGAAACGAGAGGGTGGCCCTGTGTTCAGAAATTTTGTCTCTCTGTCGCTTAGACTCTCTGTTTACCGACGAATGCGCTTAATGAAGAAGGGGACACTATCAAAAACGTCACGATCTTTTACGATGAATTAATTGTATTTTATCGACACGATTCGAAAATGCGACAAAAAAGTTCTATTTGGTCCAGCATCTTTTTGCTATTCTTAACGACTCCTACTCGCGGCGGTCTAGGAATTCAGTGTGGATATCACGATGCCAGCAAAGAAGTGTACAAAGACCATAAATACTTTACCGACCGAGGTATATTGCGGTTCTCAAGGAAAAAATTTCAAAATTCATCTTGTGTCATGAATATTGGGATGACGCGCGAATCAACCATCACGATCTTACGGTATTAAGCTCGATGTGGTACTTGAGGTTGTCCTGCGTTCTTCGGTACCTTCGGCAATCCTCAGACTCCGAGACAGAGGTCGAACCTAAACGATATTCTCCGTACACGAGGGGCACAAAAGCGATCAAGTTTTCCCCACACAATCGTGACAAGGGAGGCTTCCTTTCGAAACTCAGTACAGCTGAGTAACCTAAATAGCAAATCTTAGATTCTCCCGCTCTTCGATGCCACAAAGGTGTCTCAGAATACGTGTCTCGACGATTGTCGTAACCATTCACTTTTAAAAGTGCCACAAAATAAAAAGCAGATCGATCTTCTCGACACTCAATGTTTCCTTTCAATCTCTAGAGAAGGCTCTACTTCAGTGGCTCTCATCGCTACTCGATACGCGTCCCGCGTACCTACACGCCATCGTAGTAGTTGTAATCATGAGAATAATAATAATAATCGTAATGATATACGTGTACAGTGATAATTAATGCATGTATACCGCTTACGGTCTAATTGTAAAGACACGACCGATTCACATCGCTGAAACCCTACCGCAGCGCGGAGGGCGGCGGGTTTCGTAAGCGCAGCTCGATCGGTTCTCTTTTAATCCTTAGTTCGTTACAATCGTGTAATATTTCACCAATGTTAAAACGTCGTTCTCGGATATAATACGATAACTAGGCATGCAACAATATCTGGAGTGATTATTCTTTTCCCAAGTTAAAAATAGTGCTTTCAGTCGTACTACCTGACTTTCCAGTGGCATTCTCTCCCTCTCCTCCCCCACCCCCACCCCACTCGTCATCCCTCCCCCTCCCTCCTCTCTTTTCCTCACACTCTTGCTCGCTTACTTCTCTTTCGCGTCATCTCACTTTAGTTGTCTCTCGGTTTGTTCGTTTCTCTTTCGTGAAGTAATATTACTTGGGCCCGGGGAGAGTGTAACTTTTAGTTTTCATTGTTTTTCTCTCGTTATTACGCACAGAGTCGTCGCACGCCGCTAATACCATTTCGAGTGAACGTTTTTTGTCCGCCGATGCCTGGGTTCATTGCAGTCTGTGTGGTGCTAATGATTTTTTGGGATTTTCGTTTGTTCTCCAACGGAGTTTGGAATGATCGCGAGGAACGGCACCTCGGGCAACAGTTTCCCCGGATCGTGTTACGTTTACATAGCATTTTCTTCGTTACCGGAAAAGTAAAAATGTCGTTTCTTCCATCGCACATCGCATCTTCTCCCTACCCTCTCTCTTTCTCTCGTTTCCCTCTGTTCGCGCGCATTACACACTATCCGACGATGCTCGACGCAGTCACCTCAAATACGCACACTGCGAACGTACAAAAATATATTATGCGACATCTATGATCCGCTATAGGTTTCTAAAAACTCGTATTTTCATTATTAGTAATTCCCTGGCAATCGACATCGCCGAGCATCGCGTAGCTTCGTACAAATTGCCCTTTGCTTTAAACTCTCTCTAATTGCTTTCTTGTATGCATTTGCTTTTCAACAATTTTTTTTTTACTCGATAATAACTGGTAGATCCTCGCCGTTTGAAAGGCTTGTGTTATTTAAGAGGCGCCCGGATCAACCTACCACATATACTTACTTCTCAATCACTTCGCAATTCAATAATTGATACATTTGAAACATTGCTTTTTGTTCCCGTTTCAAAGCATTTATCGTTATTCAATTTGATCTCCCTTGCGATAGGTATTCGGCGAATGAAAAAAAAACAAAATAAAGAAAGTAGGTACCTTTCGAAACGTCCCGAGAAAATTTGCCACGAGCTATTCAAATGAAGGCGCGCTAAAATGCGAAAAGCTCTCTTAGCTTTGGATTTCAGTGCTATAATGCGAGGGAACTACTTAGTGGCATCGATAATTACTGTTTTAACCTAAACGGGGAAAATGAATGTCAGTGCTAAACACACAAGTTCGTCCTCCGCGGAAGGGGAAATAAAAGAGCACACATATTGCTACACACTACAAGCAATGTCTTCGTTACAAAGGATATTCTTCATGTTTTGAAATCATTCCAGTTCGACGTTCCCAGTTCAATAGTTCGCGGCGGGTATTTTCTTCTCTTCAGACGATCTAATCAACGGTAACCAAGCATGAAATAAGGCTGACTGTGAGAGAGCACGCTGACCTGTCCGTTTGAAACTCCAGAGGGTTTTAATTATCGCGGTGAAGATCAAACCGAACCCTTCGTCTTTCTCACGGTCATAATGCTACGCATTAAAGTTTTCGCTCTTGTTCGAGAACCTCACGAGACTCGCTGCTTTCTCACGGCTTCTTAACTAAAATCCAACGCGTTCCTTTATAAAAATGCATGCAACGTTTATGTTCAGATTTTATTTTCGAAAAGGGACAGATAATAAAAACAGTGTGAACAGACTGGAAACGCGGACTTTGAAACGAAGACTTATTTCAAAAAGCAACTCTATACACGCTATTATTAATTACCAATCTAAAAGAAAGAACATAGCAGTACCTAACGGTTCATAAAAAAATGGAATGTCTGGTTTAGGAGCAATGAGGAATGTTTCAAGTGGAACGAGTGTTCAAGGAAGTACATACTATGTATGGCAACAGGATGGGCATCGGTTAACTGCAAACGTAGCAACAAATGTAACTGTTTGAGGTGCGATGTTTCGGTGATCAAGTGCATCGTTTTTTCAAATCAAATACATTTACTCTGCATTGGTTATAGGTATACTGAATCGTAGCGTTTGTGTTATTCGGTTTTTGCAAACCTACCCGTAAGAACTATTACAAGATTTTGACTTTTATTCCAGTAACGATCTAATTTTAATTAATTGTTAATTGATGATGATTCCAGTAAAATTACTATACTCTTCTTCTTCAAAAGTTGTTTTGAGAAAACATTTCAGACGGTGTTTATTTCATAGAAATTATTAAGCTATCGAGTTTCTAAGGTGTCTTTTTGATATAGGTACTTAAGGGTGTCGTTTTCAGTAATTGTTCTCAACGTTTTTTTTACACCAACTTACTGGTTACGAGTATGTCGTGTTCCACAAACTTAAGGCGCAAGTGTGTAGGGCGAGATATCAATCTCGCCGATCTGCGTAACGGGGACCCGTTTCGCGATAACGTCTTCGGGTTTTTTTTTCGCGATGTACGGACCTTGAAGCGGACGTGAGTGAGGAAAGGGTTTGCTCGGGAAATTGAAGGGCGGCGGAGCAGCGTAAAAGAGTGAGAGATAAAATAAAATGAGGCCAAACCAACCGGTGTTGTGTAATATGAACTGAAAATATTATTAAAAAGCATTTTACAACAAAAAATAACTAAAAAAACAAACAAAAATACGATTTACATTTAAATTAAGAACAATTGGGTTGTATCGTCTAAAAATAATAACATAACAAACCAGTACAAAAAAAAGGAGAGAGAGTCGTATGTTCGTTTCTTCTTGTGTTCTGTTATCCATCTTTCTGGATGCAAGGAGCGCGCGCGCATACAGAAAACACACAGGCACACATACACACACATCTACACCTCGTTCCTTACTTTGGGAATAATGCATATCAAAGTAGTGCTGCTTTTTCCTCTTTTTTTTAATGCTCGTGCGTCTCTCAACGAGGTAAGAGTGGCTAAAAAAAGAAATGGTAGTGATGGCTAGCTGGCAAGGTAGCATGGTCTCTTTCCGACTTTCATCCTTTCTCCGGATATAGAATTGTAAGAAACGTAATAATAGTAATACTATAATTAATGGTAATAATAATAGTAATAGTAATAATGATGATAATAATCGTAATAATCATAATAGCATAAGTGTAATAATATTAATAATATAACTATGAATCAACACAGACGTATGCGATTTAAATACTAATGGACAGATACGTCGTCGTGATGTGGTTTCAATGGAATAAACCCCACTATGAGGAGACGGCGCATATACTTTTTCAACTTTCCTTATTTTGAATACATGGAGAAACAACGTTTGGCCGGTGTTTATAGGCGTCTCATCAATTAGAAAAGAAAAATAAACCTTAAGCAAAAACTAAAAGGTGTCAAATACTGTATTTTCGATCGCGCGAGAATTGACAGAGTAACGTGATAGATTAACTGTGTCGGAACCGGCGGCGGGCCCTTTCCTCGTCTGTTCCCCCCTATTTCCTGCTAAGTCCGATCTGTTTTCGTTGCTATTCGCCCGTCGAGCGTGTCATCGTTTGGAAACTGGCTAGAATACTGCGAAACGTGCACGACGCAACTACTACGCTTCCACCACGAGATCCGAAGCGGCATTGTTCAACGTCCGATACGAATCAATGAACTAACATTCCTTGTCATTCCCGTCTGACGCGTCAGTCTGACAGGCGTAACTGATCATCGCCCCGAGAAGAAACATTGTTTCAGACGAGTAAGCCAGAGATCGTCAGAGCGCGCGATTTTATTATATACCTACTGTACGAGAAGTTACGTCGCGGATAATCGAGCACATCTGGTGTCGAAAATTGGTAAGAGTAACCAAGTACCTCAAGTCGAATAACAAGCGTGTGGCACATTAACGACGAATTATCGAGGATCTTCTATCAATCTATTTTGATTTCTCCTTCCATTGACTTTCTCCTTAGATCGACCTTGTTTCAAATACGAATCAATCATTAACTCACTATGGACACGATTCTCAAATGTTCAAAACGTTTATAACACTAAAAATTATTTCACAGCGCAGGAGACGTACGACTAACAACTTTTTTTACTTTATTATAATACTTATTTCTCTACACGCGTTCAAGTTCTCTCACCTATTGAAACTTAAATATTAGGCTCTTCAGTGCTGATTAGAAATGCAAACGTTCCTGACGTTAGACCTCCGCTTCATGCGACTGTTCATCGAATGAATTTTTCTACAAGTGCCCGCTCGAAAAATTAACACGCTATTGATTTCTCTCTTTGAACATCGCGGGCAAATTAATCGACGTTGGTCACGGTCCTGCAACGGCATTATAGATTCTTTCCGTTGAAAAAGAAAGTTGTCGACCTAGTTTGCGAAGGATCTACGTTTAAAATTAACAAATAAAAGTAATCCAGTGTCGTTGAAAGGATTGAAAAATAAATGCGTCCAAAGGGTACAACAACGGTTTCGTAAACTGCGGGGGACAACTGTCGATTCAACAACTTCTCGCATCGATAATCGAGGGTTAGTTTCGCGCGCATACGGCCCGAAAATTGTGGACCGGCTACAAGACTTCCCAAAACTTTCGGGCAACGCGAAGGAACACGGACCAGCTTGATCTAATAATACAAGGTTTAATAACATTATGGAAGATCCTCGTGATTCGTGGTTTTTACCTTTCGACGTTGAGGAACCTAATGCGCCAGCTAGCCTCGTTACATATTAAACGACGTTCAATTCGTGAAAAAAATTGTTAGGTATTTTGCATAGGAGATATGCTTAAAAAATCGTAACACTTTTCACCTCTGCGCAGTGAGGCATTTAAATAATGAATAGATAAAAATAAAGATCATAATAATACAATAATAATACGTACATACATACAATAATAATAATAATAATAATAATAATAATAATAATAATAATAATAATAAAATAATATTGTAATAGTAAACATGCAAGAGGTCGCGTGATAAAACCCCGCGAGGCTCTTATCGTCGTCGACTCATCCAACAAAATATATTAATACTATACATTCGAATTCAGAACACTAGCGCAAATCGTTTTTACTGGTCATACTGTAGAGAGAATGATCGTGGTTGGAAAAGGGAAATAACTGGTGATAGTGACGGTAATGATCGTGACGATTGGTGGTAGTTGGTATGGATTGATGAAAATTCAATTACGGTGGAACAGGGGAAAAACTAACAACGAAACGGTGTTGAAAGGAATGGAAAGAGCAGATAGCTATAGAGCAAAATAACTTACATCATTACTACAATTCACTATGACTACTCACTACGTTAACACCACTACGACTAAAGTTAGACAAAAAGGAGAACGGGAACAGAATAATGTTCGAGCGACAAGTGCGGCGGACTTCTTTCCCCGGGAGTTCCTAATATCTTTTTCGACTAACAATAAGTTACCGTTACGTTCGGGAACATGCCGATTTCTCGCGTACAAACACACACACACTGATCTCTGTCGATGCATGCAAACCATCGATCGAACATTTCTGGAAGGTCACTCCGAAGATCGGTTGAGGAAGACGAGAAAGAGGCGGTGCGTTTCGCGGTGTTCGCCTGCAGTGTTGGCTTTTCTGGGAATACTACTCCTTTAACTGCAAGAAGGACAAAAGCATTTTCGATCTTTTATTCAGCACATTCTTTCTGAACTCTCATCTTCCTCCACGACAGACTGTCTCCCTGCTGCCGATCGTCAAGGAAACAAAAAAACAAAAAAAACAAAGAACAAAAACAAAAAAACGGATAAAATGTGACATACAAATTTACGTACACTCCACGTTCACGGGTGGGCGTGTGTGTTCCAAGAAAGATATAAAAGCAAACATTTACAAAGGACAAAAATAATACGTGTCGTAACAAAAATGAATGGAAAACAAAGTAAGAAGAAAGAGATTGACGAAGTAAATGGACAAGATTGTGTTGGGCAGTCGTGACTATCATACGTTAAATGCAACTTAAAGCGAATCTCCCTTTGAGGTGTCGTTGATTCTTATGAAAAGAGAAGAAGAAACACACGTACATATAAATATAAAAAGAACATCTGCTTAACCATAAAAAAAAAATACGGCGCATGGGGTTGAGGAAGGGCTCAGGAAGAAGGACATCGATGCAACGTTTCTGTCCTTTTATCGCAAAATCCTTCTGAAGGTTTAATATGAAGAGTATTGAACGGACGTTTCGTAGCAACGATGCCGATCGATATTGCCATCATCATTGTCCTTTGATCTGCAGATGATCCATGGTACAGGCATCGATCGCGCACAGCTTGCTACATTCAAACAACGCGCGCACGGGATGCGCGCTCGCGAGAGGAAAAGAGAGAGAGAGAGAGAGAGAGAGAGTGCGATGAAGCAAGGTTCTCGCGCAACATCAATTCTCTATGAATTGGCGACAACAATGGTGAAAAGTTCATTCGTTATGGGCCAGAGTTAAGCGGGGCCCAACGTTCGTGCCCGTCGAGCGTAATTATAAGCCGAGTTCAAATCCCAAAACGAAATTCGGAAGAACCGACAGTTAGAAGAATCGTGGTTCGATACGGACGGGTACACATTCGTTTGCACGACCCAGGAAAATAAGTAGGCGACGCGTAGAAATCACGCGCACATCTACGTTCAAGGTGCTCGGAGAAACGTCCCTCGCGGTTTTTCTTGATCAAAAAGATCACGAAATGAAGAATGGGGGTGAGGATGAGGAGGGAAATACGGACAGGGACAGTTTCGCATTGAATTAGGAAAAGTAACAGGTAAAGGGAGAAGGGAGGAGTAGAGTGACTAGCGGCGGCGAGCTCTACAACTAAACAACAACAACAGTATTTTCAGTTATAACAACATTAACAAGTAAGTTTTCCGCGTATATGCGCTTACACGCTTTTATGTGTGTGTTCCGTGTTGGCGCGCACACGCGTACGTTACGCACGTAACAAAGTGGGCGTTCCGAAATCGCTTGCGGTTTTTTCGTTTTTTCTTTTGCATTTTTTTGTACGAGCGTTTCGCAGTACACGCGTGCACGTATGCGCCTCGAAAAAGGACCGCATGTGTGCGAGTCACGCGAGCGTCTTTCATTGTCGTAGCTAACCGTTTTCCTTTCTCATTAATTCCTTTCTCTCACGTTTTCGTTTCCCGGTTGTTTCACGAATCATTGGGCGCGCGTGTCCCTTGTTTTCGACGATATCGTATCCAACGTATATTCCTATGTACATTGTTCTCAATAGCGTCACGCGCCCACGCGCCACGCAGAACCGCACGGAAGCAGGCGCCCCAAAGAGAACAAACTCCTCCGATGCACAAAGGCATTTTCATTAATACGGAAGCGACGCGTTTTTACCTACTTGGCCGTGAATTCCGCAGAGGCGTGCACACGGGTAGGCCTGCCACCTTGAATTTCGACAACTCGATTAGCATGTTCTCGCTCGCGTGCGCTTGCATTTCGTTTTCTCGTAATCGGCGTCTCTTAAACAGGAGTGAGGTGGGTCGAGCGGGCGAAGGTGGATAGGCGAAGTGAGCACGAGCGGTAGTAGTAGTAGGTGGGCGAAGAAGAGGATAGGCAAGTGTAAGTAAAAAAAAAGATCGATGAGATCCTGGCCCCGTGGCCGTTGAAACAATGGCGAGAAAAATAACAACGACAACGACAACGACGATGAAAACGACGATTGACGATCATTGTCGGCGTCATGGCGTGTCGATGCTCTACATGCCGATCGGTGGTACTTGTACGTAACGATAAATGTAGAGTCGGTAATCCTTGCTGGCCAGCACGACCGATCCGTCATCCATTAAAGCGACATCGAAGCACTGGGCGTGCTTGACCTTGCTCTCAAGGGCCGATACCAGTTGACCGTCTTGCGTGAAGATCGTCAGATTGAAGTTATTGTGATTGTCTGCTATCAGTATCTCGCCTACGGCGTTGATGCCTACCCCGATGGGGTAGTTCGTGATCCCTTCTCCGCCGATCTGTCGGAGATAAGCGCCCTCGTAATTGAACACCTTCACGCAGTGGGCGCGATTGTCGCTGATGAAGATCTCCTGTTTATCGTTCACGACCACTCCGTTCGGGAACTCTAGGTGCTTCGAGCAGCCGAACTTCTGAAGGACGTTGCCGGCCTGATCGAATATTATCACGCGCATCACTTTACACTCAACAACAACGATGCGTCCCTTCGAGTCGACCGTTACACCGCGCGGATGCTGCAAAATATTCGCGCCGAATTTACGCACGAATTGACCGTACTGGTTGTATATCTGTATCTGATGAGTCGGTGACCGTTCGGTCACGATTATGTCGCCCGACGTTTTCACTACGGCCACCCGATTCGGATAAAGTAACTGACCGTCTCGCTTGCCGCACTCTCCAAATTGGAATTTAAACCTGCCCTCCTTGTCAAAGATTTGAATGCGATGATTGTTCGTGTCAGCGACTATGATGTCGTTCTGCGCGTTCACCGCCACTCCTGACGGCTCGGTGAACTGACCTTCCATCACTCCGAACTCACCGAACTTACAGTGGTAGATCATCTTCTGCCGTTTTATTTGCGACTTCGGTGGGAATATCGCCGCAGCGGACATCAGCTTTGATGTTAGGTCGAGGACAGAGTCACCTGACGCGGCGTTAGCTGCGACAGCCACAGACGTCGGCATTGGGAAGTGGTCGTTCGTAGTGACAACTGGATAGGCGTCGCTGCCACCGTTGCTCCACTTCTCGTAAGGGTTCGTGTTCATGCCGTTCAAGTTAAGATCGCTGATGGTCGTCGAGAACGGGCCCAGGCTGTTGGCCGAACTAAAGCGTTTCGTGATCACGCTGCTGTTTGTATCGAAAGACGACGGTGAAGTGGACGAAGCACAGTTTGAAGTGGAGGATATCAGGCCGTTGCTGTAAGGTCGATCCATAAGTAGACCACCCAAGGAGCCGCCGCTACCTGGTCCGTTGCTGGTGTTGTTGCTGCCGTTACCATTGCTGGAGAGTGCCGTTGGTCGAGCAATAGGCGGTTGTTTCCCAATTGGCCCAGCGTTGCTCTCGTTGTTGCTTCTCACGTAACCGAACGTGTTCCGTACGCCTACTTGGATCGCTTGATAATTACTAACAAACTCCAGGTCGACGGTGTGATTATTGATGTCCGGTGTGTAATTCAGCAACAGTTGAAGCTTCGAGTCGAGGAGCTTCTTAACCATCAGCACGTCGGTGATGGTAGTGTATTTGGTTAATCGCTCGACGAACTCGCAGGTCTGAAGCATCTTATCAGCCATCTCGTTGGCCTTTTGCGATAGGACACCGAGGGATATCTGCTTGGTGGAAAACACCGACTCAAGCTCCTTCAGCAACTCTTGCTTTCGCTCCTCAAGCATGGATCTGTAGAATTGGAAAGTGTCGTTGATCTCGTTCTGTGCTTTGTGATATTGCACTTGTAGGCGCGCTGCGCCGTGATCGGCTGCCTTCACCGCGGCTCTCACGTCCGCCGCTTTGGCTCTGCACTCTTGCACTACTCTTGCCATTGCCTCGAGCTGTTGCGTACCGACCTCGGATATGTGCGCGCAGTCGTGCAGCGGGCCTGGATGATCGGTAATGGTGCACTCCTTGCAAACCAACACTGTGCAGGTGCGACAGAAGTATTTCAGAAGCTCTTGCTTGTGTCGAAGACAATACGGTACTTTCTCGCCGTTGGTGTTGCCGCCGTTAATCACCAAGTTGTTCTTCGGTATCTCGGTGCTGGCTGAGCTGGTCACTGTTTCGAGCTTCGAGTCGCCCAGGTTGAGGACGCGATGCCCCTCGAAGCAGTGCATGAACTGATGCGCCATTACGCAGTTCGGGCAGAGGAAATTCGCGCAATCGAAGCAACGAGCTACAGCGTCGGATTCTGTGGATTTGCAGCCGGTACAGCGAACGCCGCCGGCGCCTCCTAATCGGCACCGCGGGCAGGGCGCCTCTCCAGGTTTCTGGGAGTCGAGGCAAAGGTCACAGCTGTCGACGTCGCAGATCGCAGAGTCGCTCGCAGGCGGAGAACTGCCGCTCACTGTGAGCGGGGACAGCGAGGCCAGGGACCCGATGGAATTCGCGCGCGATTCCAGCGAGAGTGTCGGCGAGGCCATCTTCAGTCAACCGGCATCCCTGTTAACAAAAAACAATGGTTCGTTTTAAGGACGGCTCACCATTATATACCCTTCTTCTTTTCAGTCTAATTACCCATCCCACGGTTTGTAACAGGGAACAAGCAATTTCGATCTTTTGCTCTGTCGCTGTCACGCATTCAACCAACCCAACTTTTTCATACATCTCTAAGTTAAACGACACGAATGAGTAAAGAGCTAAACAACCAGCTCTTAGCGAAACACAATTTAAGTGGGTTTTATCTGTTTATTTTCAATATCGGTACTTTCTTCACTCTCGTCGCATACTTTTGCAGATTTATAGAGGGTGTTTTGTAACAAATTGTAGAACTTGCAAGTTAAATAAGTAGAGGATATATTCCGTGAGTTTTCAAATAATAAGAGAATGATTATCTACTCAAAAGCAGATTAAGTCGACGGGGTGAGACTGATAATAGTGTTTATTGCAAATAGTTAATTAATTCTCTTGACACGTCTGGTTCGATTAAGCGAAAAAATCATTTCGAAAATCATATTAACAGCTAATATACAGCATTCGAAGTTAGAAATTTATTAATTCCCATTGACTAATTATTAATTTGGTAAGAGTAGGTACTTCCACAGGAGGTTGGCTTTCTCAATTTTCCCCTGTATTATATCGCTGCACTTGCGAACGATTCACGATGGAAGGATGTCGTCCCTTCTAATTAAATCGCCCTGACCGAACGGTCGTGTTTCATCTGAGTACCCGTGGGTAGACGGACAGATAGAGGGAGACAAATATAGGGGAAAAACACCGAACAAAGAGAAATAAAAGGGGCCAGTGGCCTGTGAACTCAAGGTCACGAATGTGAAGGTTGCCGTGGCTCTCCTACTCGGTGCAATTGCATTTATGGTGTTACATGCAATGTTTCATTCGCTTTTCCACAGGAGGGCGAAGATGCCAATGTTTAAGAAAAGGATAAAAGGGTAAGTTTCAGCTGAGGAGATTAGCTGGAGAAAGAGAACCGAGTGGAAGATGGAGGAAGGAAGGTAGAAAAAAGAAGATAATCGAATGAGTAGTTTGAGTATATTGGCTGGAGAAGAAGGAGAATCGAGTGGAAGAGGAGTAGAAGATGGAGGAAGGAGGATGGAAAGAAGAGAATAATCGAATGAGTAGTAAGAAGAACAAAGAGCGACTCGTCGCTGCGGGGACCACTTCCGAACTCGGGCTAGTTACTTTTCTCTCTGGTACGCGATGCCTTCGTGCCGGAATTTTGATCGAGTCCCGAGATAAAAGGTCAACGCGTCTGAGGGAGTATGTACTTGCTGGAAAATTGCATTTACCATAGTGAATGTCAAAGGACGCATATGTTGAACACTTGGAAGATAAGCCGCAGAGTCTGCATTAAACGATAGTTGAATTATTTTACAGTTGCAAATTATTCAATTGTAAATGATTTGAAATTCAAACACGCTTGCCCTCGTGAACACGAATTTCAGGAGGAATGCTGAATCGGTTGTTTCACAAACGACATAGGTATGTACGTCACATTTTCCAGCTTTGAGAAAAACGATAAAAACTGTTTTATTTCAATAATTCTTGCCATAAAAATTAGTGAAAAATATATGTTTTGAATTTAATGTCTCTATATTGTTCTGGTAAATTAGGTAACCAATTCTTTGTTAGAGAATTAACAAAAAGAATTGGGAAAATGTTCACATGTGTTGTTTCTGCAGTAAACCACTTTTTCCAAGACCTTTTGAGGCTATTTAATTCAAAACTTCCAGCTTAAGGGTGAAACTCGATATTTTTTTCGAATACGCATGTTATGAGAACAACAAAGAAAATTACGTGCACAAATGTTATGTTCATGAATGATCTTCTTCTGCACTTCAGAAACAACGCAAGCTTTTTGAAAAAAAAACGTTGCCATTGTAGTCTGTGGAGCCAATTTTTTTGAATTAAAAAAAAATTTATGACATTTTAAAGTTAAATTTCTTTTCATGCAAAGTTTCAGTCTGCAATTGTTTATAAAAAATGAATTGAACAAAAAACCTAAAATTTGGCTCGACAAAGTATAACGGCAACGTTGTTTTACAAGATTCTTATTTTATGTTTCACATCCATTTACGGGCTAATAAATCATGTGTGATAAGTAATTTTTGTTCTTTCTAATAAAACTACGTATGATGAAAGATTTCACATGTGCTTCTCATGTTATCAATTATTAATGTTGCAATGCTTTATATGTTTGATATATTAACCAAAGAACCGGAGATTCCGAATGCAACGACATACAAGGTCAAAATCTGTCGAATAATTTGTACGCTAAGGACCACGGATAAAGAGCTAAGAATTATTGTTGGAAATTTTATTTTTCGTCTCATTAAAATTAATTGCTGCGGGACCATGAAGGGGTTATGAAACGAAGAATATCTTAAGTGCGAAAGAACTGAAAACGGGCAACGATAGACGAACGTGTCAAAAGGGGAAGAGAGGAAATGAGGGGGAGAGGAAGGAAGGGAAGTGGCGATAGAAGAGCGCGGTGCCGGAGGCAAGCAGGGTGCGTGCACCCCGATCGATGAACGTCGTTCAGGGGTCACGCCGTTTTCCTCTTGCCCCTTGGCTACTTCTGTGTAGAACCTCGAGGTGTATCAACTCCCTACTCCCCGTCACGTTTCGCATTCACAGACTGCCAAAGCGAAAAGGGAGCGTTCGCGATCACGCCCGCTCACGATAACAGTGTGTGTATACCTGGAGCTCGTTCGCTATAACAACTACTACAAAGTCTTGGATGAAAAAGACCTCGAATCCACCTCGTAAATTATGGTGAAGATTTCTTGCTTACCGACGGTGGTACTCCTTTGATAATAATCAACACAAGAAATATTTATACGCTACGATCTACGTTATTTATTATAGTTAATCAATTCTGTATTACTTGAACCGGAACATATTTAGGGCACCTTATTAGTTTTATAAAATAAAAAAACAGTAAACACCTTTCCCCGTTCTTTCGAGTACTACATAATTATATATGTAGTTCGGGGAAAGTACTGTAAAAAGTTGATATTTTTTTCCACACTAGGTTAAAGCAATTTTCTACCGAAAAAAATTCGAGACGTTAATAACTAAAAGCTAAATATTATCAAGAATAAGCTGTAACTGATTTCAAATAAATATTTAATACAGAAATAAAACAGATTGGATGCATTCGTCAATTTTAGATTTGCGTGAAATATAAAGAAAATAAATATATGAACTGTTTGCAGTTCAACTTAAATTCAACAGACGCGAGATTTATTTAATCGATTCCCGAAGGTGAAACGAGTGAAATCACTTATCCTCTCTCGTTAACAGAATAACCAGTTGCAGGTAATGCAAACGGCGTAAAGTCTTGAGAGCGCTAGGACGTCGCAAGTCAGTTTTCTTCTTGTTCCTGTTTGTTTCCGAGGAAGAAGATAGCGGTGTATCCTGGTCGACACGTTTTTATAATAGTGGAGGTAGAGAACAGCGTCTGTGTAGGTATACTGCATACATATACACGGCACCGGCATTAATCCTGCTGGCTGTCTGGGCGATCGGATCTCCTCGGGAGGAACACTCAAGGGCAAACCATAAATCTTGTCGCCCCTTGCCTCGGGTCACCTTTGTAAGCTGGTGTCTAGCAATCGAGACTAAGTGCATCAAGAAAATCGCAGGAGGCGACAAGATGCTCCGTATGTACAGCTCTGTATCGTCATACGCATAATTACACAAACGCCGCGTCATAAAGTAGTGGTTAGCAGTAACGACGTCATTTCATTATTTTTATTAACTGTTTAGCTGTGTATTTATTTTCAGAGAGAAATAAGTACGATATAAAGAGCTTTCGCTTTAGTAAGGATAATAGGTACGGAGTTGTTAGAATAACATTTAATAATATCGGAAAAATCAAATTTAATTTTTCTAATCAGGTATCTACAATTAGTGACAGAGTTTGGAAACGTAAAATTTAAATGAAGTCGTTCAAGTCATCTTGTCGAAATGTTATTTTATTAACCCTTCGTTGACACACCTCTTTTTCCGATCAACTTTGACATATCTGGGTGGCTCACACCCACAACAATCTTTGAACGACTGCCGCCATTTTCATCTAAAAAATCCGATCTTAATGAAAAAATCTTGGTTCTTTTTTAAAGCCGCTAGAAGGTATTTCAATAGTGTTTTGATTGACATTTCATCACAGTTATTGTAAAAAAATTCTAGATTACCATAAGTGGAGAAAATTTTCAAAAAATTGTAACTTTTACAAATCTCAATATTAGAAGCTAAAAATCTACAGAGTTATTGTTCAGATATAATATTTTCAGCAAAAAAATAGTTTGTAAGTTGGCTCTGGAAAAAAATATTTATTTTGCATATAAAAGGTACAGAGCGTCAAAATCAGCTTATGGGTGGCTCACACCCAGAGTGTCAACGAAGGGTTAAAAATATGGATGGAGTTTAAAAACTGTTGCTGTTCGATTAATAACTAGAATCATACAGAGTCTTTTAACACGGTAATAATAAATTTTGCAATTCCCATTTAAATAGTGAAAAATACGTAGTACTTTATTGAAAACGCATGGCTATTGGGCCTATTCGCATTGCTTATTTAGTTGAATATCCAGTGCTGATGGTTTCTGAAGGTTTCTGTTAAAACTTAATGCTCAAAGTGCTGAAAAACGCGTTGTTAATTTTTCAACTGTAGGCGACCATATCGTAGTATCATAATATGGCTTGCAATCCGTAGTTTAAACAGACGATAGAGAAATAAGAAAACGTTGGAGCGTGCAGGCTGCTTTCGTTTTTAAAGAAATAATTTTCGGTGTTGGAAGAAACGACGAAGGGTAGCGGATTATCGAGAAGATGACTACTGTTGCCGAGGAAATAACGGTACGTTTTCAAACGAAGACTGCAACCCTCGGTTGAATGTACCGTAGGAAGGGGTGGCGGACGGTGCGTCTGGTTTCTATGGAAACACCGCATCGACCATCCCAACCCTTCGACCGGGGTTCCGACGAGGGTCGAGTCCGTCACCGATGGTGGTGGGACCGACGGGGAAGGGGTAACCGCCCCTAGAGAACGGTAACTGCCGGTGCATCGCCCTTCAACGCAACGCGGCAATGCGTATTTCTCGTTTATAGGGTGATCAGAAAGTATTGCAGAATATATGTCCCCGATCCAATTTCTCCTAGTTTTACGGCCAGTGCCAGGATACAGAAATAAAACGGAACGTTTCATGCACGTAATATTACCTTCCAGTTGCTCTCGTTAAATATTGCGAATAAAAAATGTGATAAATACGAGTTGAAGGTAGATAACTTGTTCATATTAATCACGATCATTCATCCCTTACGTTTGTAGCTAATTGTAAACATCTGATTATTCATCCACGAGGGGGGTGAAAATTTCCTTCCGCCGCTTCTTTCTTTTACTAGCAATATAGAGTCGATTTTCTAGAGGCTCTAAAGTGTGTCTCCTAGGTTTAAACAGTGCTTTGTTGCAGTGATAGGACTTGGAAATTGGAATACTGAAACTGCTATAAAACATACGATTCCAAGGACAAACGCAGGGGCGGATTGAGGGATTTGGCGTCCCTAGGCTATCAAGCGTCTGCCTCCCTTTTCGTGAAATATCATCAAATATTTTAATTTAAAAGAGTCGGAACAATTTGAAATTAATTCAATACGACAACTCACATATGAGTTAAAGCTGATTTGGTATATGGAAAAAAGTGAATTCTTTTTAAAATTGTCTCAAGCCTCTGTGCTTAAACATCACCCTTCACTTTTGGTGTTAGAAAAAATAGACATGTTAGTTCTGCCACCTTCTTTAATTTCTTCCGTCCAAAATTTAGTTGAAATTGGTTAATAGTTTAGAAGAAATTTAATACTTTCGACATGTTTCGAGAACGGTTTTTCAGTTCAGCTTTGACCAACGTATGTTCGTGAGTTGGTGTATGTCTAAGACCAATCTAAGGTCGAATTATTTGGCTTCCTTGCCATCGGTGTAAATACGATTGGCTCAAGAGGCGGAACAAAATGAAACCGTACGAAGAGAGAAACATCAAGCTCTTCCTGTTGCTCGCTAGCGTTGCAACCATCAAGGTCTGTTGTAACGAACGTTTGCAGCTGTATAACATTTAAGAGGGGCGAACGAATTAGAAGAAACGGAGTATATATATATATATATAAGGGTGAAAGGGAAAAAGGCCTACACGTACATTGGCTTCGATACAGTAGCAATTGGAGGAATGAGTTGCATGGTTTTGGAAAAATACCAGATAGGAGAATATTCATACACACAAGGCAACATGCACACATTTGGGGGCTAAATCGATCGCGTCTGCGGCCGAGTCTGGGCAGAGGCATGAAATGATTGTAGAAATTGTTGAGCTTGGTGTCCATATTTGAAATTCGTGACTATCTCTGCATCTCTCAATTCAAATTAGAGTAAAAGAGTTCAGATTCGCTATACAGATTAATAATGTAAATATCACCATTAAAATAATTTTCTATGTTGTTCGATTAACTGCATTTATGGAATTACAAGGGCTAAGAGCGTGAATTCTGTTTGCAGGTACATATTAATGAACACAACAGTGTCGTGGCTACGAATAACCCCATGTCGAAAAGTAAATCACATTAAAGGATAATTAATAGGGAAACATTTGTTTTTGCAACCCATATACAAGATTATAACGTTACAAAAACTACCATTTATTTTAGGCAATTCGGACAACCTCAAATGTACACCGATTTAAGTCACAGATATGAGCCATAGCATTTCTCTATGGTCGAATATGTTTAATCGCTGTTAGGCAAGTGATTGTTCCAGGTTAAAACCAAACGAATTCGTAAAATTTTAAAAATGCATTGCATTATAAAGGGTGGGCCAGGAAGGGGTGGTTCAACCAAGCATATTCCTTGCATAAAAATAAATCGAAAGTGTAGAATAAAAAATTTTGTATGCCTCTCTTTTCGATAAAAATCGATTTTATAAATTCATCTGGTAGGTACATGTAGGTACATATATACAATTCATGAAGCACACAAAATATGGTACAACTGCGAGTGTACATAATTCTATAATATCTTTCTTCGTACGAGGCTTTGTTCTCGAGAAAATTGATTAGAAAGTGGAGCTTGATTTTTAGTCAAGTGTGTACATTTTCGATGAATTTTCAAATATGATTTTATCGAAAACAAAGTCTACAATTTCGAGTTACTTCTGCACAAAGGCTCAAAACATTCGCGTTTGCATTATATTTCCTGATAAATTCTGCTAACTTTTAGTCAGGTACACAGGTCTCGCAAATTTTCAATATCGATTTTCACAAAGACGAAGGTCCATACAGAAAATTTTTACTCTACAATTTCAATTTATTTTTGTGTAAGAAGCTAACATATACCCGATTGTACTAACACCTTAACTCCCCGTGCATTTCCCTGTCAGCATTCAAAACGTACTGCTTCCTTAACACTTTCAATATTTTTATTAAACACCGGGCCAAAGTGAGTAACCGTATTTGATTAAACAGTTACGAATATGCGAGGAAACTTGTTCTATAAAGACCTATCTAAGTGAAATTGATGCGCTCGAGACGCGATGGTTTCCATAGCGTTCAGAAACTTGGGAATTAATCGTCGGTAAGCTGAAAACATTTCCTGACCGTGAGAACTATCGGAGATAAGATCGTAGAGTCCGGCGCACGCTTTCCGCGTCGTCGATGTTGCGCGAGCACGGTGCCGAGGGCCGCGTATGGGAGCGAGAGCACAGCTTTCCGGAAGTGGCGCTCGTTTCGCCGTGGAATGGTTTACGAGCGGCGATATTACGACGTCGAGCACCGCCTGTGCGCTGAATGTGCCAAGGGTCACTGTACCCAGCGAACTTCGCGATGCCGGAAGGTCGCTGTAACGCTACGCGATACGGAAAATCGATTCTAGCTCCGATTCTCTTTCGATAACTCGCGCGCAACCTCCTCCGAGCAGCAACGAGTGTTCTTTGCGTCTGGATGCTGTGTTGCCTACATACGCATCTCTCTCTCTCTCTCTCTCTCTCCGTCCACCGCTTAAGTACTTCTAATTTCTCAAGCGTATGTTGCGTCCGATACGCATGCTGCTCGCTATTTCTTCTCCACTTCTTTTAAGACACGAATGTTCCAGAATTCCCCCAACTGTCTTCACTGTCATTGAAAATGACCATGTTGATAAATTCATCTTGTACGCCGAAGTTTAAGAAAATTTTCTTTGTATAACGCGCAAATTAGTTCAGTTCTAACTTCCGAGTTATTTCCCTAATGATTATTAATGTTCGACTTATCTTAACTGAAAATAGGTTTTAAATACTTATTTTTCGTCTTTATTGTTTTGTTCTGTTTAATTTTTGTTTCTGTTTATTTGTTTTGTGCATTTTCGTTCTTTACTTTCTGTTTGATTTTTAGTTGTAATGCTTTGTTTCTACTCTGTGCCATTTTGTCTTCTTTCTGTTACTAAATGGGTTCGTAGAATAAATAAATATTCTGTTACTAAACGCGTTCATAGAATAAATAAATATTATACTAACCGCGAACGTTTAACTTCAAGCATAATAAACCCCACAGGTATGTACATATTTTACAATTTTTTATTGTCAAGATAAAGCAACACAGGCAACACGTCTGTTCTCGAAATACCCTCTTCCTCTATCGATTCATTTTATTTTTATAAGCCCCTTGATCAATCGAATTGTTCGAAAGGACTCGAGTAGCTTGTTGTTTTTCAAATACCTATCTCAAAGAGATTCGAGTAATTATTTCAATTCGAGCAACTTGAATGTGCCTAAGTAAGTAGTTAAAACCTTCAAGCTACTCAAATCATTCTAGAATAATTAAGCTACTTACTTTTGACATTCGAGTACTTGGCTTGGTGTGAATGATATGACCCGAGTTTAGCTTAACTTGTATATTCAAACTACTCTACCAACTCTATTTAGCTGACACGTCATAACCATGCACATGGTGCAAAATCCTTTGATGTGAACATACTATGTTACTGAAAGCTCCAAAAAAAATGTAAACAACAATATTCGAGAAAACGAGAGCCCGATAATTTCAGACAGGTTTGTAAAGAAAATCAATGAAAATTCAAGTAATGCGTTGATAGCATTATTATGCAATGACAAGACGTGGTTTCGTGAAATAAAGTCTCGTCATGTAAGCCCAGCATGACTACAGCCTTCGTAACTTTGCTGTTCTTGGCGTGATCAAAATTCAAAGCAATCGAAGGAGAAAGCAAATAGTTGCCTGTTTCCATTAGCAATAATATAAAACGTAAGTAGTGTGGCGATTACACTTCCGCTTGCAATGTCGCGTTTCTTCTTGGCCATGAGATCAACGCTTAAAAAAAGAGAGGCCAGGAGAGAGAAAGAGCGAGGAGAAAGGGACAAGGAAAAGAGGGGGAAAGGTTCAAGCATCATTTAACCGATCACTGAATCATCGTTAAGTGACCGTTACATGACGGCTCGTAAAACCGTATTGTAATGTGGGTGGGTCAGATGATTCGCACGGTTAAAACAATACCTACATTTACAGAGCTGTTCCTAAGAATTCCCTCGTCGACGGTGCCTCTCTATCTTTCTATATATAAAATTCATTTTCTGTTTGTTTTATCGTTCGTAATACAAATTTGCACCGCTGCACAGTGGTTCGAGTATACTACATGCTAGCTGGACAAAATTATTTTTTCGCGGGTTTGGGTTTATATGGGGTTCAAATTGTTAGAAAACAAACCTGATTCGTATTACAGTTTATTATTTCAATAAAAATATCAATAAAATAAAAATATGACTAATTCAATAAAGGAAAAATAACAAACCAACAGTATTGTACTTTAAATATAATTAACAGTTATAACATTATGTCTATTCCCGTAATTTCTGAGTTTCTAAGTTTAAAACCTGCTTTTTGAAATAAGTTTTCCCTGCATCGCTATTAAAATAGTGTTTTACTATATGTTCCACGTCGATCCACGCGACAAGGGTTGAATCTACGGAAAGTAGAGACTTTCTAGTTTATTTTAATCAAACAATCGATCTGCAAAAATTTGCAAAACCATATTTTTCTAATTGTTTTCGAACGCGACGCTCGGTAGCACCACTCAGTGGATTAAAATAGTGTTTTACTATATGTTCCACGTCGATCCAGGCGACAAGGGTTGAATGTACGGAAAGTAGAGACTTTCTAGTTTATTTTAATCGATCGATCTGCAAAAATTTGCAAAACTATGCCGAGCGTCGCGCTCGAAAACAATTAGAAAAATATAGTTTTGCAAATTTTTGCAGATCGATCGATTGATTAAAATAAACTAGAAAGTCTCTACTTTCCGTACATTCAACCCTTGTCGCGTGGATCGACGTGGAACATATAGTAAAACACTATTTTAATAGCGATGCAGAGAAGACTGATTTCAAAAACCAGGTTTTAAACATAAAAACTCAGAAATTACAGGAGTAGACATAATGTTATAACTGTTAATTATATTTAAAGTACAATACTGTCGTTTTGTTCTTTTTCCTTAATTGAATTAGTCATATTTTTATTTTATTGATATTTTTATGGAAATAATAAACTGTAATACGAATCAGGTTTGTTTTCAAGCAATTTGAACCCCATATAAACCCAAACCCGCGAAAAAATAATTTTGTCCAACTAGTATGTAGTATACTCGAACCACTGTGCGCTGCCCGGATTTCATTCAAATTTGGCGCATATGTTCTACACGTCCGAGCGGAGGTCAGTGTATACGTTTCGTTGACCACGCCCACTTTTAAGCTGTTATTTAATGAGAAATGAATTCTCGCGGAACGTTTCGATACTGGCAAAACGAGCTATGGTAGACGTTGTAAGCGAAGTTGGTTACAGATCACGTGGGTCCGTGTCGTACCATGAATAAAAGAAATACTAAAAAGGGGTACCATTGTATATCTAACACAACAAATAAAATATGAAAAAACTACTATTGCTTTTCTCGCTAATTTTAACAACGCTATCAACTGTTTTGCAGTCTACAATACTGTCGCTTTTATTTTAAAAGTTGCATTAACACAGGTAAATTCAATCGATGTTAAATACTAAACATAATAGAAGGGAAATATTGCATTTTCTGTCGTAGTGTCTTTAATATAAAAATTGAAGAAAGTAGATTTATCGTTGAATTATTAATACGTATTTACACTCTACTTCTTTTGTATCGGCGTCGCATTGTAACCATCACATTGTAACAATGAGATCGAATGCTTTAAAGTTTGCGTTACAATTTACAATTTCTCTGATAAGTCCAAGTGGCCAAAGCTATGAGATATGAGGAACTTGATAAAATAT
The DNA here is from genome assembly GCA_963855975.1 of Andrena chrysosceles. NCBI lineage: Eukaryota > Metazoa > Arthropoda > Insecta > Hymenoptera > Andrenidae > Andrena > Andrena chrysosceles. The sequence continues at coordinate 23,611,787 of OY979767.1, forward strand.
GATAAAATATATGTAAAAGGTGTAATACTAAATAAATGTAAAAGAAGGGATGGAATAATATTAATATTAATAAAATTAACAATGAAAAATAAATAGATAATAAATAAATTTAGATGAAATTAACACCTATTTTTTTGGATTTTATATAAATTTTTAGTCAAATTGTAATAAAGGAAATTGAAACCAACTTCGATTTTTTTGGATTTGGATGAATTTTTTTGTTGGAGGAGCTAAATTTGAGTGAATTTAGATGAAATTTACTTTTATTTCTTTGGATTTTATATAAATTTTTAGTCAAATTGTAATAAAGGAATTTGAAACCAACTTCGATTTTTTTGGATTTTGATGAATTTTTTTGTTAGAGGAGCTAAATTTGAGTGAATTTAGATGAAATTAAATCAAGGAGAATAGCAACTTATTAGCAATTTCCGCGAAGTAGGTGCGTATAGTATTTGCACGCACGTGAATTCTTCCATTGTACAAGTTTTGTGTCGTATCGACTGCAGTCTATAGAGGCGCGTGTCAATGGGGCGCCTGTAGATACACCAGGGAGAAGAACGGAAATGACTAATTTTAGAAACGAGATGGAATTGTCTCCTCGAGTAGAATTTCAATTAGGACAATCAAGTAATTAATGAGTTCCTTTGAAAGGGATTAATCAATCCTTTTGTCTTGTTCCTTCTTCGCGCGTTACTAGATACAGTGCAACCGGCATACTCTCACATTACAAAAAAAATAGTTATTTCCTTCTTATTGTTTCTCTTTATTTGCAATAGGATCTAATGAATTATTCATAGTATTGTAATACTATAAATAGATTAGGTTACACTGCATTTAAGGTACTTGTACTGTTCAACACTATTTTTCACCGATCGGTCAGACGAAAAGTTAAAAGAAATTCGTGTAAAGTGCATATGATATCATCTTATACATAGATGGCATTGTTGTAAATTATCAGTGATGAGTTAGAGAATCAATAAACAAATGACTGATCAAAGCGACAAACTTTATCGTCAAAAGAATGTGACGCATAAATTAGCCCTTATTATAAGTTTTTTAAAGTTGTATGTAAATTTCGTGTATTCTAATTGTTTTCTCTGTCTTATTTACTTGTTACGCGATTTTTAAAAAAAATTTATATGCCTTTTCTGGGGCATTTATTTTTCAATTAATGTACACATAATTGAAGAGCCCTTGTAAAAACAGTGCAGGTGCTAAATTTAAAAAGAAAATTATCGGGAATGTTTAACGTGGCAATGGTAATACTATAGTATAGAATTTTAATGCAATTTCCCTTTGGAAATAAGATACGTCCAACGCCACTTCTGCAGAAAACAATGTAAGAGCCAATTACCTAAGTGATAGGTAAACAGGATTAGCACTTACAGTGCTTGCAAATTTAAACGAATGGCACAGTCAGTTTTCTGTACATATATACAATTCTTTTTCCACTATATATTTTTTTTGGACTATATGAATGCAAAAAGAATAGAAAATTTTGTGATATTTTTGGGCTATTATATACTTAACCGTATTTAGCGATCAAAGCAAATCAAATTTCGGAGAAGTTAGAGAAGTTTTTTATCTCTCCTGAAAAATTAGTTTTCTTTTGGCACCTACAGTGTTTTCCACAAGTACTCTTCAATTATATATTCGCCAAAAATAGTATCAAAGAGTATACATTTAATTGAAAAACGCTGATTAATTGTACTTATTAACAACTTTGCTACATTACAACATTATGTACTACTAAAGCCTGCAATTGCGTTCATATCGCAATTACGTCTCTTTAATGCCCCTCCCTCATTTACAGAATTTTGAGCTTAGAAATTCCTGTACGAAACGGAATGGCTACCTCATCGAATAGAAAAACTCGACCTTCTACAACCTATAACATTGTTAGTATGAATGTATTTACCTACGTTTCTACGACCAACAGAGTATCACAAAGGCGAAGGTTGTGTATTAGGTTTTCACGTTCGAGCAGAATGATTGTAAAATGACATACCGTTGTGTTTCTCTAGCCGTGGTTATAAAAGAGGTAGTAGGAAGGGTTGGTTTAAAGCGAAGCCGACGAAGGGACTGAAAGCTTTATAACAGAGCCGGGCAATTGATTGTTCCCGACTTCACAAGCATCGGCGCGGCGACTCGCACTTCTCCTCCCGAGTTACCCCCGCTATGGGGTTCATCGGGAGGAGAAATGCGAGCGTCGATGCTCGTCACCTCGTCAACAATCAGTCGTCCAGATCCGCTTTATAAAGGTGAACTCCAACGGCGCGTGGCTCGGCGAGCCGACAAAGAACGGGAAACCGAGCCAAGCGAGCGACTCGCGCACACCGAACCACGCGCCGTTGGAGTTCACCTTAAGATGCATCGATGAAAAGCACACACCTGTGGCGCGCCTAACGATTATACGCCGACAAAGCCTTTGCATGAAAGTTAGCTTCTGTCTCTGGTTTAGAAACGTGATATCATGCAAGAGACTCTGATTTTCCGCTACGGAACAATTTTTGCGAACGAAATACTGTTCTTCATAAGAATTGGAAACGTGATTAGAGGGATGTAACACTAATGTAATTACAGAATTTGTCGGGCGGTAATGAAGTAATTTTCGCATCGTTAATTTCAGTTAAAAGTCATACTTGCTAGTTATAGAAGATTCAAATTATATAAATCACATTTAGATGGTGTTAATGAAATATGACGAGAATTAATTCTAATAATTTAACGGTTTTAATTAGCGCGATGTGTTCATCCGCAATACGTTGAATGTAACATACATACCTCTTTCATGGAATCAGAGATAGTTAATTATTGCGAAATTTTAAGTGCTGTTCGTTAAATACCTACTGGGTTTTGCGGTTGATATAAATACATTAGTAAGTAGTTGTATGAATGGAGGAACCTAATTTAAATGCATCTGCTGCAATTTATTAGAATAGTAACATTTTGTGATAATAGTAACGGATTTTGTTTCCCATCTGATTTACATCACTCAAGATTAATATTCTTCTTTAGAAACTTCTTATAACGTCACAAAATCGAGTTATAAATAAACGTATATCGTATTTATTTATTTAACTATATAATAGTCATTACTTTCTTGTTGAATATTTTCTTTATTCCTTATTAATACTATTTTTAGAAAAGGTTCGATTTAGTATACCAGTTGCCTAAATCGTACCTTTCTTTCACAGTACATATGTCCCAAAAGGATTAATAACAAATTAATATGTTCTGAACAAAAGCTTAAAATCTGATAGTAACCTGCCTAAAACATCAAGCTATACTATCCACTATTAACTTGCGTTCAAATTAGTACCAAATACGAAATTTAATATAAAGCATATCAAGTAATACAATATAAGCAACCCTCCGCTATCTCCTAGATCTTAATTTTGTATCATGCCATATTTGTATTCCTTTTCGTTCTCGAGAATCTCCGAATCCTACGGTACTACTCTCATAAGAGTCTAGAGAAAACTAAGAAACATATAATTTACAGTGCAGCATGAATCACGCCACACTGTTATTTCGCTCTGAGTTTACCCCATTTGCTATCCTTCTTGAGCAGTACGAGCGAAAATTCAGCGAAGCATGCAACAATGAGGCGTTAATTACTCCTCCCTCCCATTCCCCGGTTGTAAGCGAACGGTCGGTCTCATCCAGCAAGCATACAAGCTGTTAATATCGTACACATAAAACCTGAAAAGCTTCGGCAAGCATATTTTAATAATTTACCTGAAATTTATAACCCGGATCTCGCGTACCACCCGTATAAGAACATCAATTGCATAAGGACATCTTTTCCTTTCACCGAAAATACGTTCAGGTAAATACATACACATATAGTACACACCAATGCACTTTATTGCAATCATCCAGGCTGTGGAGTTATCAGTCAGGACATAATTGAACGCGCGCAAGGTATCAGGAAACGGCGTAGATCATCGCTCGGTGCGAGGTAACGTTCCATCACTTAGACGACGGGCGTTCGAGTTTCCTGAAAGGCTCGATGAGCACCAGTCAACGGATCGCACTGGTACCTATTCCCAGAAGCATTTTACAATGGCGAGCGTGTCTTGTAAGTACGCCTGTTCGCCCGTATGCCGTGCTTCGTGGAACGAAAGAAGGGAAGAGAGCACGACGAACGGCGCGCGGTGTCCTTAATGATCACAGAAATGTAATACAGCAATATGGGGGAACATTGTTGGCTCACCCGCATGCGTGTCTTTCTTACGCGAGAGCTTCTGTACGCGTGCCTGTTCACGCGTGCACGGTCTTTAACGCCGACGTTTACACACGATGGGCAAAGGTAACGCAACAAAGGGACGTGAAAAAGAAGAAGCTGCTCAAGAGGAAGAAGGGTGAAGAAGGCTTGAACGGAAGAAAGGAGCGGCTAGCTAGCTTCCTTTTACATTGATATTGTGTAAAATAATTGTATACAGGAGCGGCGGGAATTTAAGAACTGTGTAAAAAAGTTTCTATTCAAAAGATATCAGTGAAGTATTGCACATTTTAATATGTCAGAGGTACACTTTATTTTACGCTAGGATTAAATGCGTATTCTCTCTTTTAAAAAATAGTACCCAGGATTTTAAATAATTAATTCAGATCTATTTACTGCTTCCAAAATGTCAGCTGACAGTTGAAGAAACATAACGATAACTTCTAGCGTTAAAAATAAAATACTTCGCCTGGACGTGTCAATTGAGTTTCATTAATCTCGCGGGTGGTAACGACAATAATGTGTTGCCTGCAATCGAGTGGAAGAGAATCACGCGAGACGATAAGACGAGAAATACCAGTGGGAATCTATATTCCACAATACCTATGGAAACGGGGGTGAATAATAATAAGCTACTTCATCCGACTCTAGGGATGTAATGGGAAATGAACACCTGGAGTAATTTTCGTGTCATCGGTAAATCAATTGTCATTTACCGCGGCAACTAACTCTTCCTGTTATCCTTTCTGAAAACCAGATGTGCAAAATTTTTCTGTAAATGCAAAGGACAATGTTAAGTCCCTAAGGGGATTACTGACTTAGGAGCGTGCAGCGATTGCCATAGGTAATAGAAATATTGGAAATAGGGCTGAGACTATTTGTCGAATTTTTTGGTATACATTAGTATTCGAATACTCAAATACTCGAAGTTTATTCGTAGCATTCGAATACTTGTAAAATATTCGAATATTAAATTATTCGAATCTCGTCAAGATGACTCAATTGATACAATTTTTAAATTTAAAATGGCCTCAACACTATTCCTACCACGAACCGGTCAAAAGACCGTTTTTAAAATATCGATTAGAATTTCCTATATACAACGTAATTGAATCGCCTTTAAACTTCACGATTTTGCCTCAAATATACGTATAATACATTTTTCAATATTCACTTCTTGTTTTATTGTTTATTTTCTGAGAAAAATTTATAGTCTGTCTTACCTAACGCGACCGGTCAAATGACGTGAATGTGTCGGTAGGAATAGTGTTAAAGTTCGAGATGTTGCGGTTTTGAGCAAATGACACTGGTAGTAAAATCCAATCTGGGTCCGAGGGACCTCAGGTAGGTACTTAAGGTAAATCCGAGGGATGTAAGCGATACTCTAAGTAAATAGTTACTATAGCAGATTGGGGTGGTAAATGTGCCTCACGACCTTCATTTCAGGGCCGTTTTGGGCCTGCGTTTGCCGCATGGGCCCCTTTCCTAATCCTCGAACTTTCCATTTTTCCAGGTAATCCCATCTGATTTCAAATTTAAAAATGGTATCAATCGAGTCATCTTGAAGAGATCTTTCCAACGCTCTATAAAAATCGCTGCGCGCTCGCAGGTCAGTAATCTCGCCTTGCAGACTTAATTTGCTTTCCATTCCTTCGTCTTTATAAGTACCTGCAACGTAACTAACGACAGACGATTGCCAAACAGTCATTTCTTTTTTAACAAGTAAATGGAAAAGGATATGATCTTCTTCGTTGTTAGAGGGGGAAAATGGCTTTGTACAAAAGAAAAGAGATAAGCTTTTTTATCCGTTCGCGTGTAATTTCCGTGCTCCTCTTTAAAATTTCAAAGCCATTCAATATAACGTCAGAAGATTTTTGCGGATTTACCAGCCACCGACGGTGACTAGAGAACGCAAACCAGCCGATTAATTCACGTGTTAATTAACGGGGACTGAAGGTTTAGGGCGTCCTGTCTAGTTTATTCGATTTAAACGAAAGTCAGATCTCTCTGAATTTGTTTGTTCTCATTTATTTATCCGCTTTTTTACGTGTTTATTTCAATAGCGTGGTGCTGCTTTCCATTGAACTTCCAGTTTTCAATTACATTTAACTTCAATATTCAAATAAAAGTATTACAACGTTCAAACGATGGTAGTTACTGTAAAATAATTTCTCGAAATTCCTAACACACGAGACGTGATTTACTAAAGAAATAGATACCCATTAGGTATATTAAGGGGTAACACCACTCTAGAGGCAAAAAAAAATACCTAAATTTGACAATTTATTTTGGGAGTGTGACAAACGGAATAGAATTTCTTTTCAGAGGGTTTATTTAACACATATTGAAGTATGAAAAATAATTTTTTTAGTGTCATTTTCATACAAAATGGCGACGACAGAGCCCGTCGGAAACAGCTTTTGTGAAAACACCGCCACGGGAGGACGGATTTCTCGGCATGTATGAGTCGTGGAACAAAAAATAAAAAAAATTTATAATCTATATACAATTGGGTTTGGAAGTACGTAGGGTTTTTTTTTTATATCAATTTTTGTGGAAGTGGTGCAGTTGTTAAGAAATAAATCGATTTTTTGCCCTAAAAATGAGCATTAAATTGGTTATAAAAAAGAAAGTTTACATTCAATCAAAAAACGGCTACGTACTTCCAAAGAGAATATTGTTGTAAAGCTACTGTAAAAATTTCAAATCGATTCATGCGATAGTTTTCGAGAAATTCGTCCTCCCAGTTTGAAAAAAGTGGTTTCGAGAAAAACGCGTTTAAAGTTTTATGAACATTTTAATCCTTTAAGTTTTTGTTTATCTTTAATCTGCGATGCCTGCACCATACATTTGGCCATCTAGGTCGATGTTCGTCTCCTCCTTTCTTTCTAAAGTATGGTTTAAGCAAAAAAAAAAACATCGATCCTAGAGTGGTGTTACCCCTTAAATAAAAGAAGAGATCCGTCACGAGCACATAAAATTGCAAAGTTCTCGAAAGAAAATACTTTTATTTACCTCACCGATGTACCGTACGTACATTCTAGACGTACAGAAGGAAATATAGCACCCGATGGACTGGAGGTGAAAAATCTATAGGGTACGGCCGCGATAAATCTTTCAGTGGAACGCTTACTTCAAAATTTATTTATTTTTCGAGTCGACGGTACAAAGTAAGTAGGTACGCTGGCTCGACGTCAGAGGTGGCTCTAAAAATCGAAATGACTACCGTGGCTACATAAACAGAGAATGAATTCTTAATGCGGAAATGCCGATAATGCTTCGCAGACTCAACGGAATCGCCGCCGTTATCGCTATTTTATATAGGCTCCAATTTTATTCCGTGTATCCGTCCACTCCTCACGATTTAACTGCTACATTCGGAACTTCCAAGTTGAAAACTTTACTAACTTTATATATTTGGAATAAAATGGAGCGTAAATTAAATCAACCAAAAGCTATAGTATATGCTTTAAAGAATTTTCCATCAGACATATGTCAACGATAAATTTTGTTACTTACTGAAAGGGAAACGAGAAACCTTGTCATGGACATTTGTTAAATTTAATACTTTTATATTTTTATAAGAGAAATGGTCATTCAAAAATTCTTTAGTGCATGGTCCTGAGTCCTGTACATGTCGGTTTGTCTGAATATTATGTTTCATGGTCCTGCAGTTTATGTAAATTCATGTTGAAAATCGTATACGTTTCTCGTCAAATTAAATAATTCCATATTTTATTCGCGATTGCGATGTTCAGTTGACGGAGAACGAATTAAGCACCTTTTCATGAAGAATATAATCGAAGAATTTAGTATAAACGAGCGCATGGTCGTTGTCAGTATATAAAGGGTTATTTAAGGGGTATTTAGTATCATGATTTTTTTTATTTTACCCAGAAAATTCTTATCGGTGGATTTTTGTCCACATTTGTACGATTTTGTTAATTCGTGCAATGCGGGTGTTACACTACAGTACTATGGAATAAGGGCGATATGTAGGTACCTACTATCAATTATTATCCCTTATAAAAATTAAAAATTATATAAGGAAAAACATTTACAAGCCCTGAGTATTTCCAAAAATACAATGTTAACATAGGCAGCTGCACTACATTATGCAGTAACGATTTTACAAAGGACCAATTTGTCGAACGAAGACATTGGAATCGAGTAAAAGTCTAATTTCACGATCATCGAAACCTTTCAAAATCACAAAACAAGGTTTACCTTGAACTACACGCAAGAATAGAGCGTAGACGAGCTGATTGGCTCTGTATCACGTATTCGAGAAAGGATTCCATTCTTCAACAATAAGCCGACTGTTGCATGCCACCCAGGGGGCCGTTCTTGAGATTGAAGCTTCATTCAATACCGTTAAGGAACTAGTTCTTCATAATTTCAGCGGACTTCCCGCTGCAATGCAAATTTTTAACGTAATAAAACCCTAAATTATAAACTAGATAAAAACTTATCAACTCAATAACTACTACATATTGTATGAAAATATATATTTTGCAATTAGTGTTCTCTTTTTAATGTTAAGTCAAAGCAATAACTTTATAAACAGTTCCTCCTAATTTACTCGAAGTTGGTAAAGCTGTTGGTAAAGTTTTCAAACTGCTCCCCTCTGACTGCAAGGTTCTCAATTGCTGTAATAGGGGAACTAACAATAAAACGTTTGATTTATGGATGGGGTAATTAGGATCAGTTTACAGTGCAAGGTATTAAAAGCACAATAAAGTAGACAACCGTACCCTAAGAATATTTCTTTCCAAGACGGACAATAAGAACGACCGTTCCCTCGACCTGTTCGCCGCGATGTAAAAACAGTTTACAACCGGCGCGCTTCCCTTCTTACCGTGTTTTAAACCGCTGTTATAAAACAAAAACGATTCGAAGCTGTTCCTGGCATTATTTAACTTTTCTACTTTTTGTCGCTTTATTATTTTATTTACGTCTGCAAGATCGCAATTAGATTCTTTTCTGAATGGGTACTGTTTGCAGCTGCTAATAGACACGAAACACTATACAGGGGGTCTAGTAAATTGTAGTAAACTCGAGTAGAACTTGAATCCTCATGAAAAGTCAAATAAAAAATACAGAGTAAGATTCTTTTTGATTGATCGGTTATTTTTGGAAAACAATGGCTTGCAGTATGAAACTATGAAAATATGGATTTCCTTAAATGAATTTAGTATGATCTATAATAATTTGTAATACTATTACAATTCCACAAATCATTCCTTATAAAAAGTAGGTATAACTTTTAGCATCGTCCATGTTATAAACAAAGTTGCACTGTTTGTACGAAATTCTTATGAATAAATTCTAGTATATTCTTATAAATGTTCGGTATTTGATATTTCTTTGATGTGAACAATTGCTTTAGTCCCCATAAAAAGTCAACATCGAAAGGTAAATAAATACTACACACAGGTGCCCAACAAAATTCCAAAATCAATTTTCTCGAAAACAAGGCCTCGGAAGAAAAATTTTTATACTACGTCTTTTGATTAATTTTTGCATATGGAATCACCTCCGGCCCGCTCTGCGCTTACAGTTCTTTTCTGTTAAAAATAACTTTTTTTAAAAACTTCTCTTAAAAATCAATCAATCAAATTTATTTTAGGTTCATTTATTTCTTATACTTATACTGGTTTACCTACATAATTGGAATTTTGGGACTCAAAAGGGGATAGTTGCTCCGAGGTTCTAGCTATAACTACATAAATATTATTCTTCCTTCGTACTGTAATTTCAAGCAAACTAAAAGCTGATGCTTAATATCAGAAGACAAATAGCCAAAAAGAAACGTACGATAGAACAATTTAATCTTGTAATTCTTTAATACTAAAATAATTGTTCAACTATTTAACATAGCAAATTCGTTTACCAGGAAAAAGTTTATTGCTTATTTTCAAGAACTGTAAGTATTCGATACAATTTATAACGTTCTTCACTTTCACTCGGCTGTAAAATAAGACACTCGAAATCTAGAAACTCATCTTTATGTATTTATCATAATATGTCTGATTCTTTGACCGCCAAGCACTGATGCTCCTTTCGCTTTCATGCTGAGGAGATGAAATACGAAGACATTCGCGAGATTAATTCCAATTATTAGCTGTGAAGTATTTATGTACAAGCGAATCATTTAATTGTGGTTGGCTTCTTTCTCGACGAACATTTCTACAATATTTCAAGAACGTGGTCTAGACCACTTTTAAGGCTCCCACAAACCAACGCGAACATTCGCGGCGGCAGCGGATATGCCGCGATTCAGCAATTTTTTATACGTGACGGCTTATGGGTAGCCTTATCTGATCCGCTCCGTGCCGCGAATATTCGCATTGGTCTGTGAGAGCACTTATTTAAAGGATAATTGATTTACTTTGGATATTTCAAATTCATCATTTGCGATTCACTGAAATGAGCTCACTAATGTATGAATGATATACGCGCTTCTACGGAAATTGAATGCAGAAATATTCGATATTCAGATGCATATGCAGATTAATATTTTAAAGTTGATGCATTGTGGTAAGTACGTCTGCGTCAGTCATCAGTTGCTAATAAAGCACCGACTCGCGGTTGGCGGTGAGCATTAAATTATTATGATTTTCTTCAAGTTTAAAGGGCGGGGATTCAGCCACAGTAATATTTCCCCATGAAAGAAACAAATAAATAAAGTAGGACAGTAGAGTAATAATGAAAAGAATGGAAACGAATGTTAATCAGAGGGATAAGGGGTTAGAAAAACTGAATACTGAAATAAGCAATGTTTCCTCTTATCTTCATAAAAATCTATCACGTTTAGTGAAAGTATGTAGGACAAAAAAATTCGTATTCTATTTCAAAATCTACCATCCCTTATTTTATGTTAACAATAGGAAAGTATAGGTAAATAACGTAATGTTTCCTCATGAAATAGAAGTGGGTTGGACGAGTACCTATAGCATGGCAATGCTCCAAATAATCTTCTTCAAATATTGTACTCTAATGCTCGCCGAAAAAAAGGCCAACCATATAAAGTCGACCACTAATCAAAGGCACGCCGCTACAATCGAATCAGCTGTCTGTATCCTACGTACTTTTGCCTCATCGTCAGCAGTGTTCGAACGGAAAACCGAGGCTTGAATTCTGAGGGTGAATCGATAAAAGCTAAATTTAGTCTAGCGCACTGATTGACGAGGGGAGTCGGAAGGACCGGAAACAGTATATTTGTATTCGTCAATTCAGTAAATCCACAAAACTTAAAGAAAGAAAGGTAAATGAATGGAACAATAAATCTGCGCATCTACTACGTAATTATTTTCCTTCTCGAGTACCTAAATGATTGTGCAATACCTACTTGAAGTGTCGTTCTAGATTCATTCATTCGAAGCGAGTGTTCCATCGAGTTAATTTCACAATTCTCTCGCGTAATACAATCGTCTCGTAACTAAACACGACTATAATTTTTTCATATAGTAGTGGAAAAGTCCTTGAAAGGACCAATTCGTTTTTGAGATTACAATATTCAAATTTAGCAACACTTGTCTCACTGAATTCACGGAATCTATTAACTATTTATTTGTTACATTAACAAGAATGTCTTCTGTAACGTATTTAGCATTAATCAGTTACATATTATGGTGGAACGAAATATAGGGACAAAATATTTTTTTATTATTCATGACTTCTAATAGTGGGCAAAAGTTGCCTTTTATAATGGTATTTAAGCTGCCAAAGTTTGAACATGATCAACAAATTTATATTAATATTTACAGAAATATTAATTTTTCATATTAATCATTCAACACAATGGCAAGGCGACAAAATATTAACCTTACAATAACTTGGAAAATGTTTCACCTAAAGAAATCTTGAGTGTGGATATTCCCAGAGAAACGAAAGAGATTTTATTGCTTTCTCGTCAACTGGGCGAAAGGCAGAATGAACAACGCCCTTGTGAGATATATATAATAAGTAAGATAGAAAACGTTCGTTCAGGCAAGAATAATCTAGACTGCTCATAAATTTTCATGGACCTTTCGACCGTATATGCTCTCTCCCCCGATGTTAAAGACCACCCCCTCGTTCCGACCTGGAGGAGGCCTCAACGTTTTCTTCTTATACGTATACCAGGAGGCCTCTTCTACGGATGATCTTCGTATCACCCTTTTCCGTGCCGTGCACTTTCTTTTCAAGCAACGTCAATATATTTCTAACCCTTGGTTCCATGCACGGAAAACAGGGTGCGTTTCGCCAAACAAAAACGATGGTTTAAAATTTATCCTCTTTAATTGTTGTTTCGTGCGACTATTCTAGTAATTCGTGTCATGAAAGATAACTATTTAAATGCATAGCACCTTCGTAACCGTTTCCAGCACATGGTATGCGAAGAAAAACTATTAACACTATTCCTACCGACACATTTCACGTCATTTGACCGGTCGCGTTAGGTAAGACACACTACAAATTTTTCTCAGAAAATAAACAATAAAACAAGAAGTGAATATTCAAAAATGTATTATACGTATATTTGAGGCAAAGTCGTGAAGTTTATTGGGAATTCAATTACGTTGTAGGGTAGATGTCCCAATTACTGACAGTGTCCCTATTACTGTCACTTTAATTATTTTACTTAATAGTGAAATAATGCGTGCAAAATCGTAAGGGAAAAAAATTTTAATGTTAAATTAGGGTTCCGTGTTAGATAATAATAGAGAAACATTGCATACTGATATTTATAAATAAATATTAAAAGGTGAATGACAGTTTTAGGGACATTGGACTTCCTTATACTTTTTCAATTAATTAGCAATTAAAACATACTGTTTATACTATAAAAAAAATTTCTTAGATAAAAGAGTTCTTAAGCATTAGTATGCTGCAACTTGGAATGATTTTGAGGCTAAATAACTTCTGAAATAATTAACGAAAGTTACGCGATGAGCTTAATGTGGCAGTAATTGGGACATCTACCCTATATAGGAAATTCTAATTGATATTTTAAAAACATTCTTTTTGACCGGTTCGTGGTAGGAATAGTGTTAACGCAGTAACGATTGCGGCATTTGTTTCTGCAAAAACACTTCTTAATAACGTATTTCATAATATTCGTTTCAAAATCAATATTTTGCATTTATATGGAATTACAAATTCCTATAAAACCAACATACATTTCTAAGAACAGTTTGTATGCCCCTCAATTTTGCAGCCCTGTGTTACATACTACCCCTATATGCAAAAACCACACGCCAACGTGTGTGACTCAGAAGTAATTGAATGGTGTTCGTTCTTTTTCCCTTTTACTTTTCTCTTTTTTCGAGGGGCGTCTCGGCGCTCGGCGCCGCACGCGCCGACGTTCCACGCGAGGCATGCGAACGATGCCATATAAAAGAAGGGAAAAAAGGTAGAAGAATTACGATGACACCCACCCACGTGGTGTTTCGCGCAACTAGCAAGCATGCAATCAACTACTACGCAGTGCAAGTAAACTTTTTCGTAGTGCAATCGATATAATTATGGTTCAGTTGATCGAAAGACGATGGAATAATTACATAAGTTAGATCGATATGTAAACTATAAAAGAATATTTAAACGAATGATGAATACGTCTCCAAGAAGAAAAAACTTGAAAAGTAACGTAAGCGTAGGACAACATGACAGAATACCATAGATTTGCGTGTTTCGTGCAATGAATAGAAGAAAATGTACATTTTATGTCCAAACTTGCCATAATGTATTTGTACAACTTGTTTCCTCCAGGACCGCATTAAAAGTAGTGACATTTATTTGTCATGTTACTATTTATAATCACCAATGCCAGGGTACTGTTAGTAAACCCTTACGTGTCACAGTAAGTGGACTCCATTTCATTCCTGCAAATGGATTGACGTACAAATATTTGTACTTTCGGATAGCTTTTTCCAGTTGCAACAATTTTTATCTCATACGTCCCACTTTGTACATCCAAAGGAAACTCCAGTACACAGTGGCGCACCCAGAAGGGGGATTAATGCAACCATGACTGAAGTAATTCAAGAGCTATGTAAAAAGAAAAGAAAATTGGATTATCTTGATCAAAAAATTATTATAATCGCCTTAATGAATTTTACTAAACTTGCAGTAAAGATTTAAAAGATTAAATCCTGAGTGCGCTACTGGCAGTACATATTAATCAGCAAACAAAGATTTTTTAATATAATACTACTGTAAACTTTCTGTGGATTTTGCAACTAATATGTATTAGCCCCTCTAATTGTAAGTAGATAAACTCGTGTTGTGAGGCGTTCATTTGCTCACAAGATATCAGTAGTATAAACCACTTATACAGTATTGAACGTACGAACTCTAAAAAATGGACTGCACTTTTTCAGGTGCATCTGTTCCAAACGTCTCACATACGTGAATCTCCACTCATTTTCCGATTCGCTTGTGATTATTGGCTCATTACTATCAATCTCGCTGCTGAAATTGCTTATATGGTTAAACTGAAGACAAATATTGTGAACTCAATTCGCTGGATGTGATCCTATTCAAATTACTATGTATTCAATGTAATAAAAAATATTGTGAACAACGAAACCACATGGCCGACGGAGATTAGTAGAGCGGTGTGGTGTAACAATTAGAAGAAAGTTCAATTTCAAATGTCAAACTTAAAACTGCAGATATACGAATTCATATGAACTAACAAACTATTGAGTATATCAAAGATTGAGATGTTCGCATGGTCGAATACGAAATGTCAACTAGCTACCTTCGACTTATCTTAAGAACCCTCGGGGGTACGCGACAACGGTCGCCTTGAAACCTCAAGTCTATCGTTATCTTCATTTTTTATAAACACTTGAAGAGATTCTAGAAGGCCGTGAGAACCAACGAAACCACAGAAACCTAAAAAAATCGTTTATTAGGTATAACTTCCATAATATGTATTATAATTTACAAGTATAATATTATTATACTATATAATATAATATTATTATACTATATAATATAATATTAATATAATATAATATATATAATATTATTATATGTATAATATTATTATACTTGTTATTTCCGCGAAGTATATTTAAGGTGGTATCACCTTTTAAAGTGGATCAGCATAAAAGGACTTTGGAACAGGGCAGCTTAAAAATGCTTGGCATGAAATATCCGTAGAACAGTGTGCGAGCATTGTCGAGAATTTTAAAAAAGCATTTTGACACTTGTATTAGATGTAAAGGTTGCCATTTGGAACATGTAATTCTATTTATCGTATTTCTTAATAAAAGAAAAAATCTTAGAACCCCTAAAGCTTTTGCCAGTTATTTTGAATCACCCTGTATTAATTCATTAATCTAAAGGTGTTGTTCACGAGATATAGTATCCCTTTGGCTGTCAGATATTAGGAGAGATTTCTTTATACATACGGGAAAGAGTAAAGCGTGCTTCGCATATTTGCATACGTGCGTCACAGCTGAACGTAAACCGTGCCTACGAGAACGGGTTTCCCTTCCGTAACATGACTCAACTAGACTCAACTCTACTTGACTCGACGTAGGTACATATCCGCATGCACGCGATGGACAAGTCTACTTTCTTTTTTTTTTTCACGCCGGTACCAAACCCTTCCCTCAATATCACAAAAGTCCTCGCAGCCCCGACATGAACGTGACTTATTGTGCTATCATCTACCTACTTACGTGCACGAGTGCACGTTGTACCCCGATTATTTAGAACTGAACGCTGAGGCTCACTTTGTCAACGGCAAAGTCCTCGCTCTGAAGCAACTTGGTAATCGTACGATGTTGGATAAACTTTTCGTTCCAGGACGATTCCATTGTGCTAAAATTTTCTCCTTTGTTCTTAATCAACGCTTTAAAGCATCGTAAGCGACCGATCTGGATAAAGATTCTTTGCTTTATACGATAAGGTAATATGGAAAATATAATTTTACTTCACAATATTTCTGTATGAAGATGATATATGTAGAATATAGTTAAGCTTGATTATGTAGGTTATCTTCACAAAAAATTGTAGGAGTATACACACATCTCTCGATTTGCGCGGTACTTTTTATACTGATCTCATTTTACGAGGTCAGAAAATGTAGCTTTCTATCCGAACCTTCTGTGTCGTAGCCGCCGCCACCGAAAACCAAAATTAGGGCAAGTCCGGGGCACTTGGCCTTCTTAATATAAAATGGATATTAAAATTAATACTAATACAGTTTATTTTAGTAAAATAAACGTAATATGTTTAGAATTTTATGCTGATTCAAAAAAAGTGACCATTGTTTCCTCTAAGACAATATTTGCTGACACATTAAACTATAATCGTATTATTATAATTACTATTGAGTAATGAAATAATGAAATAATGTACAAAACGAAACGAAAAATGGAAAAATATATGTAATTTTATTGTTAAATGTATCAACTATACTATAACACATTTGCAAAAAGAAAAAATTGTCAGTACCATACAGTATTTAATCCTGGGGGAGGAGGCCCGAGTTGAACGGATAAAAATATTTTTATTAAAAATTCAAAAAAAAACTCATTACGCGATTATAAAAATTTATTGTAAGAATAAAATCGAATTTTCTTTTTACAAATCTATTGAATTACAGCAGACGTGGTTATATTAATCTCCTTTTCCCTTTTTCACTGGTACCATATATTTCCTGTGATATTATGTAATACCACAATGGACATCACTCATACTCTGAATATATATTCATTCGCAATGGAAGCAATTGGTTTTAAAAGTGTATTAAAAAATTACGTATCTCTTCTGGCGATAGCCTTCTACTTGGTATTAGGTCATGTTTACACTGTTGCAACGCGGCACGCAATAAGCACAGAGGGTTTTGGGCTCTAGCATTGACTCTGCCCTGAAAAGCAGGGTGGAAGACATTTCAAGCACTCGAGATGAGAGGAATTTACATTCTGCCACCTGCCTGGGATGTTTTGGACCAGTCACCGAAAACAACAAGAGCACTTACTGAAATTAGTCTACAAATATTTAAAATTACATAACGTATAATTATATTGTAGTCGTACAATATAAAACGTGGCAAATGGCGTTCACTTTTGCACACAAATAAATAATAGAATGAAAAATGAACTTGTGCTGTTCCCGAAATGAACAGTCTTTCATACTCGTGTTTCTTTACGATCGAATGTATGTATGTGAGTACAAGAACTTCCATTATGTTTTGCAATAAAACGATGAAGCAGTGTAAACGTGGCTTTACGCGTATAAAGAGCGCCCTTTGATGGATCTTCGTTCACAATAAAATTGAACAATATGTGCACTTTTATGCGTCAGTTACCCGCCTTTGACCGTTTATCACCCGCCTACCCTAGCCCATTCTGTTGTAAACCAGCAGGCTGCAGCACGTGTCACGCTTTCCGTTCGATTGACATAAGGGGTCGTCCTTAAATTACCGAAAGTCTTGGGGGGGATTTCTTAAGTTTTCTTACCAGGGGGGAGTCAGATATCGTTTTACGTAATATTTTTTAAACCTAATTTTCAATACGAGTAGCCTAAAAAACTATGTTTCATCGCACACACGAAACCGAGTTAAATGAATTATATAAACTTTAAAAAGAATTTTAATAATTGAAAAATGCAATGTAAAAAATATTAAGTAAGGAAAGAGTGGAGTATAAAATCGTGTAAAAAAGTGTAAAACGTAAGATTTCTAATTTCAGATTTAATTTCTCCAGCTGAAGCATAGTTAATATCATAGAAATTTCAACAATGAATCTTCGAAAAGACTTGAAAATGCTTGAATCACGTATCGTAGGTACAAATGTTACAACGTTCGGGCGCCATATCTCGTTCTCGTGATAGACCGTGGCGCATCTCTTACGGTTAAAATGAACTCGTATTTTTAGAATACCCACATGTATCGCATAGGTGCTGTTTTATCCTCGTGCGTGCAGTGCGTCTGGAGGTATATTCACCTCGAGTACGGCCTTCGATCTTTCTTAGACTGTCCATTTACGAATGCTTACTCACGCTTCGCAAATTGCAAGTCCTGAGTTTATGCATACATATACCGTTTCTAGTTTAGTAGGTTTTATTGCCGCGAACTACTAGATCCTGCGTTAAATGAACGTCGTTGTTGGTAACTCAATCGACTGTCAGTTTGGTAGGGCTGACTCGCGTGGTGGGTCAGAATCGATTGGGAAAAGGGGACCCTGCAGTAGTTGAAGGACCACGAGTAGATAGCAATACTGGGCGATGTTCGGTAATATAGATAATTAGTTTAAAAGTAAATAGCTTTCGTATTAAATGTAAGTAGGGGAGAGGTGGGATGAAAGGGACACGTATTGAAGGGGACATGGTCATTATCTCAAAGATAAAGGATCTGCCCAGGCCAAAAGTGTTGTTATTTTGTAGCCACATTCATTCATGTGTAATCAAGCCGAATTTCAAGCCCCTATCGTATCTACGACGACAGAAATACACGATTGAATTTTTTTGAGGTTCAAAGTATAACTTTTAGTATTTCCTTGAACTGTCTTGTGAAGTGCTGGTACCAGCGACTGATTTCTCTATTACTGCATCTAAACAGGTATTTATTCAAGAACGATATCGTATAATGTCCGATTCTTTTTGTGTCATATCGTAATTGTAGGAATTAGATTTTCAATTTTGGTGCCTTATTTATGAAAGGGACACAACAAAAATTTATGAAGGGGACATCATTTTCATACCTGTCACTTTCAAAACCTTACTATTCTTCACTTGTTTCAGTGAAAATATGCAACCTAAAAGTCGGGTTAGGATGCCAGTAGACAATTCATTATTTATAGCTATTAAGATCATTTAGTTACATAAGCTTAAGTGTTGAGTTTTTAGTTCCTATTACGAATTAAAATAGCTACTGTGATTTCGGTACCTGCATAAATAATAATTAAAAAAAAATGATATTAATATTACCTGTTTTTATTACACTGTCCCATTCATAAACACCCATGTACCTTTCAATACAGCCAATTTATGAAAGGGGCAAAACACACTTTTTTAGAAAACGAAAAATAAGACATGTAAATATAGAGAGAAGCTTAATAGGCCCGTGTATTATTATAGCCAGATAACTGACCTTTCTAATGTTACCAATTAGAACTCGAATGGTTATTTAGTTTTTTTACACTCTGGTCCTAAACACGAGTGTCCCTTTCATCCCACCTCTCCCCTATCTGTAATGTTAATTAGAACTGTTATAAGTGTAAACGGCGCGTGAATTAAAACATCACGGTTCCTAAACTTTCATTTTCAATAGTTATCATATTTTATTAAATCTACCGCAAGTAATGTAACTTCCGCAAATGATGTTGCGTCGGTTTTCTAATTTAAATAAAATTCTACTTAACGGATTGAAAAATAATTACCAATTTGTAAAAACGAAAAATTCTGGTTCCTCGATTGGTTTGAATTGAACCTCTGTTGACCGTTTAATCAAACGTAACTCGCTTTTCTAATTAAGATTCGGATAATAAAGATTAAACTCAGTGTAATCGCGGTATATTTGTGAATTTATTATTGCCAATCGGTGATTCACATTAATCAGCTCGTCTAGTGGATGAAACTTTTCGACCCCGCTAATTGATGTGGAAAGTACAGCGTATTACTAAAATATTGGCTCGCCAGGCCCATGACTCACATACATTCCTTTTAGTGTTCCAGTTAGAGAGGAAGTGATTCATTTCGGATATATGTCGCTGACCTTTTAAATTGTGAGGGCTGTTACTCCTATGGAAGTATTAATGTGAGAAAGAGACTAGGTATTTCCCAAAACGATCAATTTTAAAAATTCTGCCTAACAGTAATCAAGAAAAAACATTGTTGAGTTTTGAATACTGCGCGATTTTTTTCGTTGCAATTAGTTTGACCCAAAGATAAGCAAAAGTGCGTAAGATTTACAATAAATGTAACAGTAAAATGTCAATGGCAACGTGGTTTTAAACCTTTCTGGTCACACGGGGTGTATCGCACCCCAATCATTTTTTTCCTTGTCAATATTCTGTAAATTTTTAGACCTCAATAATAAAGTTTAAAAATTTGGTGCCTTTTAACAAAAAAATCGTTTTTCCCTGCAACTATTTTTTCAACTACAAATTACAAATTTCTAAAAAAGTTTGCAAATAAGAGCATGATTGTATGAGTATTACGAATGTACAATTATCACTGAAAAGTTAAAAGATTCAAAACTACGAAAATGGTAACTGAAAGATGACATTGATTGCAGTGAACACCATGTGACCAATTTGTGATTACAAGAAGGTGTGATCACAAAGGGTTAATCTATTTTTTCATTACCTAAAACAGTTCACAATATTGTACACACGTAACAAACCCCAACATTTTCAAGTGTGTCATAACTTTTAAGATCTTCGGAACTTCATAAAATTTGCAAGATTATCCACATGTAGCAGACACGAGTCTCTTGCAGAACGTTACAGGTTTTCAACTCAAGCATTGCCTTGATTCCCACCAGCACGCATAGGAAATACTCCTGCGCCGGCCTTCCTGGCGGCGATTTACAAGAGCAATTGACCTCTCGCGAAACGCAACATTCCGCGCGACGATCTTGGAATTACGAAAATGCGATGGCGTCTCCCTCGAGACATGCCACGAGCAAGTAGTAGGAAAGGGGAGATCCTTGGGGATCCCGATTCCCGAGCCAGTTCTCACCGAGTGTGAGATCCGATCGGCTGCATCATACGGCTCGTTTCGTTCGCGTTCGAGGCGAACAGCACCGAGGGCTTCGTGCGAGAAGTCTGACGTGTTCGATCGAGCCGTCCTCGGCGTACAATTTGCCCGCGGATAGATCCTAAGTATGTACATCGTATAATATTTATGCCACGTGACGGGCTCTCGAGTATATGTAACTGCACATTGGCATGCGATTCGTTCACGGCAAGGGTATGCGTGATATGCGAGATAATTGTGGCGTAAAAGTAGCCAGCTTACAATTAGCGCATGGGAAATTACTGGAAGAGCACAGAGCCGAGAAATGATCGGTGATCATTTGTATGAAATATTAATAACGATCACGATATTGTTGAATTTCAAGCGAATCGATCAAATTCAGGTATTTGTAATTCTAACTCACTGAATTTAATATTTATACGTAAATAAATGCAACCCTATCACCTTCATGTTCAGAACATATTCGAGGAAATATAAATGTTAGAAATTACTCTGATGAATAATGAATTAATTTGTGAGCGAAAAAGGGGGCAGTAGCAAAAATGACGCAATCAAGTTGAATAGGGATGTACAAAAGTTGACGAGGACTCGTCCGGAACCACCTCAAAGGAGATGTATTTGTGATTGTTCGGCACTTGTCGTCGCTTGTCTCTTTTGCAATGAGTGACTGTCTCGCGTTTCTTTTTATACTGTGGATTGACTTAAAAATCGTTAATTGTTTGAGTATAATGATAGTTTGTCTCCACAAAATGGCAAGTGTTGATGTAGATATGGACGTTTTGATATCTATGATCGAGGAAAGGTCAGTTATACGGAACATGATATTAGAATCATTTAAAAACAGAAACGAAACGAAAAAAGCTGGGAAATAAATTTTTTTAAAACTCAAAACTGACATGGACGAATTAGAAGACGCCATTTTTTTTGTCTATGTTTATTGGGTGCGCCCACTGAATCCTATTCCTCCTTTTTTCTATTCGTCTATAGTTCACGCTCCATGTTGAAGAAGAAATAACCCGAAAAAAATCGTTTGCGAACCATGAATGTGTGAACTTTATGCGTCAACACGTGATGCCGTATAAACGGACGCCGTGTGTGTGTGTGTGTGTGAAACGGTCCAAACGACTGCTGGCGTCCACGGTTTTTGATTAGGTGCGCATGAATTTTGCTTGCAAAATAAAAATATTTCGAAAAATCGCAACAAATTCTAAACCGTATACCGCCACAATACTTTAAAAAAATGTCAGTCGGCGGACAATAAATTATTCAGCCAAAGTCGATAATCCATAGTAAAGCAGTGCTGTCAATTAATGCATATATTCGTTAGTAATAGTAAAATACATTGCGAGTGTGTCGTTGATTGAAATTATTCTACATAGGTACCGCGCAGTTTATTGCAGTGGTACAAAAAGAAAATATTAAGAAGCCTATTTATGGCCTATTTATGAAACACACAATGAATTTCCCTTTACACACTTAACTAGATTTCAGTGTTGTTTCTAGTTATTTAATGTAATTTAACAATTTGGCATATGATACAATTTTAATGTAGCTTATAACACGGATAAATGGAGAAGGTTAATTAAAAGGATCTAAGTGCATTAAACACACAAACATCAGTTGTGTAATTACTTAATAATAGATTTAATTTACGTAATTACTTAATAATAGCTTTTCATGTTACGTTACGAGAAAAGAGACATATAATGCTTTACCATTAATTTAGAGGTAAGTCAGCTTATAATTAAATGGAGATTCTAAATTTCTATTATCGAGGAGTCTTGTTGTAACACTGTACGTCTATGCATCTACTTTAAACAGATATTAAATTTTCCATGTTTAAGTAATTACATATGCTAAAATAAATGTAATATAACTTGCAACCCCTGATTATCAAATTAATTAAAAATTCATTAATTATCCTCTCGATATGAAGTTTCATCAATTTTTCGGCGGTACGGTAAGAAAAGAAGGTTAGAAACTCGTTAGTTAAGAAACTTGTTACATGCGCCATTAAGAAGAGCAAATCACTTGGAAAACTTGGTCGTCTTTAAGAGAACTGAGTGAACCGTTTGCAGGCAAGATCTACCAGATCGTGTTCAAAAGTCTTCAACTTCGAGAAAGAATCGTGTAGGTGCGTCGATTTCGCGTTCTCAGAGCTCGGGGAATGCAAAAGGTTGGAAAAGAAGATGGCCGTGGGTTCGCAGGGCAAGAACCAAGTTGCCATGAGGCAAAGTAGAAGAAGATGAAGAAGAAAACGAAGAAGACGAGGAGGAGGTGGAAGAAGGCGAAGAAAAAGAAGGCGGACTATAGTGGTATATACGCGAGATTCAGGAGCGTCTCTATCAACTCGCAGAATCAAATAGAATTTACGAAAGATGAAATTCGATAGATTCAAATATATAGGTATATTTTTTGTGAATGGTAGATTATTCGTATCATTTGTATTCAGCGGTGGATTTAAGGAATCAGGCCCAGGTGGCAAACGTTCTGATGGGCCCATTGTTGAGGGGAAATGAAGAGGTACTTTAGTAAGTCGACCTAAGTGTAGTAGTATAGGGAAAAAATATAGTGTTTGGATAAAATCTTTTTTTTTATGAGGCCCTGGGAGTCCTGAGCAAAGGCCCAGGCGGCAACTGCTCATCGGCCGCTCGTTAAATCCGCCACTGTCTTTATTCTACTAAGGTAGTTGACCCGATTCTCGATCGCTTAGTGATTAGTTGAGATTGTATTAGGTTAAAACAATTATTCTAGTGGAAAAGAGACAAAAATTTGGTTACGATAATAAGTTTACGTATTAATGAAGTAAATAAAATTGAAAAATAACATTTAAATCGAAAATTTTTGTTAATATAGTAGTTTAAAGAAATATATCTTTGGAACGCAAATGTCGATCAATATTTTAGAGTCGGGAGTAGTTCTCGATATATGCGAGACCCAATTCTCGATCACTAAAAAAATGTAGTAATGTTGGTTCAGAAATATTTTGTTATCATTAAAATAAGGAAAATACTTAAAATACTTTATAATTTAAAACAATACAAAACGAATGAAAGAAATTAATTCGAATTAACGTTTTCTTTATCAGAGAGATCATTTTTCTTTTTGGTTATGGACGCAATATGGCTAGAAAGTAGGAGAAAAGTTGAAACTCTGATACTACTCGAGTATTATCATTATTTCCTCACGGATGACACTGTTCATACGTCTAAAATTTTTTTAACTATTTGTTAAATAGTTTATAAATATAATGACATTTTATTTCTTGTCCTTACGACACACAAAATATTTTAAAATAGTATTTTTACTTTAGTGATCGACAATTGGGTTCTGATCGAAAACCGGGTCAACTACCTTATCCGTATTTGTACTCTGTTCCTTTTTACAATTTGGCTAATAAGAGAGTATCCAGAGAAATATCCATTTCTTCCTTCAAGATTGTTTTACTCTTTCTAACGTCTTCTTTTTACCTATTATTCAATTAACCAGTTTGACCGCCTATTACAAGAAAAATATTCTGATTTATGAATTTTTTTACAATGTACCACTGTTTACAGAAACCAAATCGGTCGTAATAAATGTAGGAAGTACTGACACTATTACGCTTGAATTGTTTCATTGGTGAGCAATGATCTTCCATGCCACAAAGTCTACTGGTTCGATCAAAGCAACGTCAAAATTCAGTATTCAAGTGTACGAAGTAGAATGTCATTTGTTGGATATTGTTCGCGAGAACACGTAAACGGTCCACTAATTCCTCTCCAATTTTTTCTACCCTAATTCTCCTACACTAGTTTCAGCATCGATGCTTCGGACCCTGAGGTCTGACGACCATAAACGAAGTTTCAACGAAGCCGCCAATTAAATATAAATCTACGTTAGACTGCTATTTCTGTAGCTGTTCACAATTCCGGTCACTGTGCAATGTACCGTGATTTTTTCCTGAACTTATCAAATATTGATCGTACGCGGAAGATCTTTATATTCAAGGCGCAGAGAAAGAGTATTGATTTCTTTTTTAGAAATTGCAGTTCAGTAATTCAATACTCACACCTGAATTAAAAGCCTCATCCCTCGTGCAGGTTCACATTCACGTTCAAACGTTACTATTACCAAATACAATATTCCCCGAATATGTGTCCACTTTTCTCCCCGGAATTGCGTCCGCGAGTCGCGAACTGCTGATGAAAACTCGAAAAGTAAAATTTGCAACTTCGAACGCTCGACGAGTCATCTAACAAAAATTAAATTTCTTATATTTTTCATTACATTTTCATGAGAAAATTATTCCTGAGACACGGATTGCAGAGCTTTTCCCGATAAAAATGAGATCAAACACGACGTAACGCATCTACGATAAACCTACTTTTAATTACACACAATGTGTAATTCACACACACCTTCTCTATCTGTGTGTTAAACATAACAACACAAAAACGCTACTTGTAGACGCTTAACTGAGAATTACGGTATATTACTCATTCACGACGCACATGTTTTCATGGTCTTAACTGAAACTGTGAGAAAAAATATTCGACATTTACTCTAGGATTACATGAGTAACGATGAAAACCTGTTACCAGTTAAGAGCAAGCAATTTATAAATAGCAGATGATAGTAAGATCGTCGGAAAATAGATACAGATAAGTCTCTATTATAACCAGTGTTTGCAAACACTAACATTCGATAGAAATAGTACGCGCAGATATCTGATGAATTTTCAAAATCAATTCCTTAAACTCCATATGAACAAAATTTTCTACCACATTTTTCGTTTCCTTTTGCAATATGAACAGTCATTCCCTTTTCGATTGTACCACGAATTACGGTCCACCCTGTCCATTTAATTTCCATTTCGAATGAGAAGAACGAATGTACCAAACATTGTGACGAATGAATATGATGCAACATGCAAGCAACTGCATCGCTCTGCAGGATGGTACTACTAGAAATAAATTATTCGGCAGTATCGAGTGTCGACTATCGTCGTCGACGGTGCTGGCCGGCGTTAATTGCAGGATTAATTGAACGTATCCTTTACGATGACTAGAGTGTGTATAAAGAATGGCAGCGATTAAAAGGAATGTCGAGCAACGTCATAGTTGCGCCTCCGTCATAGTTGCTTCTCCAGGTGCACTGACCTGCCTTACGGTGATCAAAGAGGATACGAGCTGTTCACGGTGAGAAATACCGGCGGAGAGCGCTGCAACGCGCATCTCGAATAATTGATGGCATGTTCTTGGGGCACAGAGTAAGGAAGGAGTAAGGAATAAGAAAGCTCGGCCACGCGATATGCCACGCACGTACCCCTCGCGGAATAAAACGTCCGCGCATACACGCGGTGGCTATTACTTTTTTGCACGGTGGAATATGTGCCTACGCGAAACTGTTTTGCGTGCCGGATGGAGCGGAACACAACGAGTTATTGTGCGCCGATGCAAATAATGGAACGCGTGGTTCGTCATCCCGAAGGGGAGACTCAATTCACTCGACTCATTGGCATGGAAAATTTCATAAAGTTTTTACTCTTTTCTACAGAATTGCTAAATATTTTATATGCATATCAGCGGCATAGAACGAGTTTCTCTGCAAAAGTATGCTCCGGTTTACTTGAGTAATTTATACAATCAAAGGAGATAATAGGGTAATTGTGGGAGAGTTGCCGCACGTTACGCAAAATTATCACCGTGTCTAAATTTTGCAATGAAAATGTTTTCCAAGGATATATCTTATTAGTTCAACATCTTGTGATTCTACTAGCATTAAAGAAAATCAAAATTTTAATATTTGTCACCCTTAAAAAAATTGAAACTAAAAACATCCTTTGGTAGGAGAGACGCCGCACATGCGGGAGTGGTGCCGCATTTCGAAACACGTTTAATTTCCGATTTAAACTTGTTACTTCTAACTTTTTATATACAAAAATAATAAAAACAAAGTAAAATGAAACATTTTTACTTTATACAATTATAAAATTGGAAAATTAAATGGGTACAGTAGGAACAGATATTATATCTGCTTTTCGAAATTTTTTTTATATTCAGTTGGCATCTTGAGATTAAAATAAAAAAAAATGTGAAAAAAGAATACATAGTCCACAAATATATTTCGATTATAAGATTATTCATTTAAAAATAAATAATTTGCCTTGAGATACCACGTTAGCTATTTGAAAAAACTTTTTCCGTATTTTAAACATTAAAAACATCATTTAAATCGACTTTGTTTCCGAAACAGTACAGTATCAAAGTGCGGCATCTATCCCAAATAAAAGTGCGGCGTCTATCCGAAATGCCTGGGAGAGGCGCCGCACTTTCGTATTTCCACATGCTAAGTCGAAAGTAACCCATTCTGCCAAGGAAATATTCTACATGGTCCCCTTAACGTATTACAAATGTTTTATCAAGAAAAACTATGAATTTTTAGCTACTATATTAGTAAAAATAGACGCGACGTATAACTATTCAGGCAAAGTACGCTAGGCTTACCTCGAAAAACAGCAAAATCTTTAACAATAATACAGGAAACACGCTCTGGCTTGACAAACTATCCCAAATGAACAGCCTTAAACAAATAAAATCGGCAATGATGTGTTTTATTACCGATATCCTTGAAATACCGATAGTGCGGCGTCTCTCCCACAATTACCCTACAAATTTGACATTTTACAGACTTGTCTCGTTGTAAGTCTTGACGTCTAACGAAACGGTAGGCTACTCGGTTCGCTTTTGTTCTTTACCGTCTTCTTCAAGTAAGTCGATCTTGACCGAAATTTATGGCTTGTCGCTGTCGCGTTCTTTATCGCTCATTCTTAGACTACAAAAAATGTAGTGGGGATAGAAATGTACTTCTAACGAAACAGGGGACTCAGACTTATAACGGAACAACGCTGTATATGTATTTTGACAAATTGTGTTTGTGATATGTTGGTATGTACTCAACAATTTGTATAGGGAATACGTAAAATATCAGTGTCTCTAATATTATTAAACACCAATAAGCTAACGTTGAACTCGACGTATTTTTTATATATACGTTACCCTATGTAAAGTCGTTTCAAAGTAGCGTCTCTCGAGAATAGCACAGAACTCACCTGAAATCAGAAAACAAATAGTTGTTGTTATTTATTTGGAACTTTATGATGAGCGAAATAAGAGAAAATGTCGACTCATATATTATGCAAATGATTTTTTAAAATTATTTATTAATTAACGGGCAATGACCCGATTTTATTCACAAGGGAACAATTTATATCATCAGTGGTTGTATCGGATGATAGCTAAAGTATCATAAACTCGCAATTTAGTCATATTATGGAATTATTTAAAATTGATTTTATTATTGGTTATGGTTTTGGTTAGACTTTTTATAAACGTTCAGTATTCTTAAATAATGCAGGGTGTTTTGTAACCGGTGGTACAAGGGAAAGGGTGGTGTTTCTATTACGTTGGTGCAAATTTTTTTTATTTTTCTTATGGGATCATGCCTAGTTGGCAGGCGTGATTTTCGGGAATTTTTTGTGGAAAATCTAATATATATTTTTTACAACTATTTACTTATTTTAAAAGTACATATATTCAGCAACTCTCAGTAATTTTGTTATAGAAAAATATTCAAAAATGAACGAATAACAGCCACTCTCCCGGAAGCAATTTTTTTTGCGGTGAGCACGATTTCTCAGAGCCGGATCATCTGAAATTGAAAAATGAAGAAGATTCTGTTAGTGTATGAGTTTATCTAGTTCGTGAACGAAGGATTTTTGTTTTTGATGAAAATTCTATTTTTAATTCACGAAAAACGAACAATTCAGACATCGAAAAATCATGATTTTGTGATAAACGGCCGCCATTTTGTGTGAAATCATAGTTTTAAAAAATCCTTCGTTCACGAACTAGATAAACTCATATACTAACAGAGTCTTCTTCACTTTTCGATTTCAGATGATCCGGCATTGAGAAATCGTGCTCACCGCAAACAAAATAGCTTCCGGGAGAGTAACTGTTATTTGTTCATTTTGTAATATTTTTCTATAACAAAATTACTGAGAGTTGCTGAATATATGTACTTTTAAAATAAGTAAATAGTTGTAAAAAATATATATTAGATTTTCCACAAAAAATTCTCGAAAATCACGCCTGCCAACTAGGCATGACCCCTTAAAGATGGTTGAAAAATTAATTGTATAGTTTCGAAGTATTTCTTTATAATCAGAATTTTTTGTGTTCTAAAAAGTGATCGAAATGCTTAAATACCTGAAAATCACAGAACAAAAGATCAGAAGAGTATGATTCATGTAAAAATATCCCAACTACTCTTAATTCTTCCAATTATTGATTAGAGATTTAATCTCGAATTATTGTTAATTCTTCAACCAATTTCTACATGACTATATCGAATTCTATATCGAATTTTCATTTTATTCAATGAAACTTTATAATTTTTTGTAAGTTAGGGTTCCATGTACAAATAAAAAACATTTTAAACCAACGTAATATGTACATGAAGCAATAAGTAAAAAAATGTAGAATAGAATTTTGTCGTGACTTGGTTAGTTTTCGAGAAAATTGATTTTGAATTTCAGCCGGGTACTTCGGTACTGAATGAGAATTCTAACCTTAAGGCGGATTCACACAACTAATTCCGTGACGGTTCAATGTCGTCAGTACCAGTGGTAAGAAATATCGTTTCCTTGGTTGGGAATTAAGAAGCTCTCACTTGTCCGTGTTAGTTACTGGCCCTTACACACAGAGGCCACTAAACGTTCACAGAATTGATATGTGTGAATCCGCCTTTAGTGTGGGTTCTCATCTACTGTGGCGAGAAGCATTCCCTTTACCCCAGCGTGCCCCTGGTGCGCGGTAAACTGCACTTTGGTGCAGGCGTACTGGGCCGAAATTCAAAATCAATTTTCTCGAAAATGAGTTACGACAAAATTGTGTTCTATATTTTTACCACCCTTCCGCTTTTACCACTAGTTACTAAACAACCTGTATATGTCTTTGAATTGATAGACCGGGGTTAGGCGGGAGTACTTATGGAAGTAAAAAAATGGAAGGCCCTTTAATGGCGTTTTTTATTGATAATATTAAACTTAATTAAGGGGGTATATCATATTTTGCTGCAGAATAATATGAATCTGAAGTTACACGACAAGGAAGTTTTGAATGGTTTTTTTATTTAAACTAGAAGACTTGCAAAAACTCACTCCCACGCCACAGACGAAATCTTCTATTGTCTGTGTTTAAAAGGGTAAATCCGGGGGTGTTGGTACAGTTATATTTCAGACTATATAGATAAAACGCGTTAAAGTGCAGACCAATTGCTTCTCTAGAAGCCAAACAGTTGAATGAATATCGTAACTTCGCCTGGTCCTACGTTTTTTCTGAATTTATAAACTATAAAAGGTTAATTAAATTGATATTTAACCTCTTTTAATCAACAGTGGTATACAGAATCGTATTTAAAATACACTTAATTTAATTTTCGTTTAATGTTTTGTATAATAAGATAGTAGAGTTATTGAGGGACAATGCTGTCAAAGTTAGTGATGGGACTGATACCAATACTATTGATGATATTCAATCAATTCGATTCCAAAGTACTCAATAGCAAATATCGATACGCATCGAAATGTTATGTACTTGGTATCAATCATTTCTTCACTTTTGTATTCATTTGCTTTGCAAATCGTACCAATGCAATTTTTGCACTTTGCACGGTGCAGCTTACTCGCTCCACCGTGTTTCACAACATTCTTGTATTCTTGTTTTCTAATGGCTGTGCTTCCCCACTTTCTTTGGTGATAATCGTGAGATCAATATCAGTTCAGAATCAGTATAGAAGGCGAGTGCCGCGTGGACAGGAAATAGTTTGCCAAAATTTTGCACAAAATGAGAGGTTTGCTCGGATCGATAGTCCTCGCGACGTTCCTGTCCTCTTGTCCCGGGAGCTGTCAGCAGGGATTAAACCGGAAGCAGGATTGGTACGAGTGCGAGGGATTAAATGACTTTAACGTGAGTTAACTGTTTGGTTTGCTGTTGGATTGTTCTGGGGACATTGTATAATTCGTTGTTGTTAGACAGAGAAGGAATTAGCCATGGTTAGAATTCAAATAAAGCATACGACTAGCAAAACAGAGATTAGTTTATAAAAAGTACACATTTTTTGGCGACTAGATATGAATATGTAATATTAAAGATTGAAGACTATGAGAATATAAATATTAATTAATTTCTCTTTGACTATTGAAGAATAATTTTCTATCTAAAGATAACTTCTGTGAGTTAAGAAGATTAAGATTTCTCTCTGAGGTCTCCAGTATACTGTGCAAGAATCAAAGCAAATACATTGCAATGCAATTATTCTGCTTCCGTTTGAAAAATCGAATAAACAGTTGCTGATACCACCCACAGCAGCTGGAATCAGTATCACGAAGCACAACATCAGTAAAATAAAAACAGACGCGTTTTCTAACTTCTCCAATTCATTGGTGTGGAAGAAATAGAGTCCGATGCGTTCAGGTGTCTCGATAAATTGCAAGTGCTCGGTTTGGTAGCAACAAGATCCGAGACGTCGATGTCTCGTGGACCAGAGGATTATCGGGGCTGAAGTTAGACCTGCGGGGCAATGGGATCGTCAGTATAGATTGTCGGGTGGAAGATCTGATGCCCAAAATTGCGGGTAACGTCCGTATCAACCGGAAACCTTGCTTGCCGTTAAAGATACTGAGCTCGTGGGCTAAGTGGTGTTATAAAACGATGCCATTGGATATGGCCCGCTACTACATCCATCACGTCAAGTATTTCGAGCGTGAATTGAAAGAGCGAGTTCGCTAATCGAAGGCCAATGCTTCCGAATTAAAACGCGGGTTAGCTATGTTGAAAAAATTGGAAATGTGACAAAAACCAATCTTTTTGAGTAAGTAGGATAGAACTCTGAGGATAGGATAGTTTATGTAGATATTTTTAAGGGAGATTCTGGATCAGTTATCAGTCTATGTATAAATTCGTTTTGAGATGGATATGTCTTATGTATGAATAAACATCTTTGGTAAACGTAAAGAATGTTCGCAGAAGTTCCGTGATCACGTTTCGTTCTAGTTAGTCTTATATCGAAGCCACCACCCAAACCCAACACGATTTTCTCCAAAAAAAAACATTCCACTTTGCATCTTTTGCGAGTGCACTACAAGTGTCAAAATGCATAAATTTTTTGTCGTTATTTGAATAAGGTAAATGTACCAGTGCCCGGCCATGTCCCAGTACCTGAACAGCAATGCGAATTTTATTTATTTTTAAGCTGAATTTTTAATATAATTCAAAACAAAAAATAGCACCATAATGCATAAGTATTGAGCAATATTAATTAAATTCATTATTATAGAAAATTAAAAATCGTTAGATAGAAATAATTATTTTGTAACACACTTCGTACGCATAGCAGATTCCGAGAAATTTCTTTAGCTTCTGTCAAGACACTTCTGTCATTTACTAAGCAAAATATTGACAGCATTTCGTATTTGTATATTATAATAGTACATTATTATAATAGTAAATAGATTTAAATTTAGTTTAAGATAGTTAAATTTGCAAGAAAATTAATATTTTTTTAAACAAGACTAAGTTTATTTACTGGTACAAGAATTTCGTGAAAGTAAGTAATTTAGACATGCATTTTTAGGTTGTCCACTTACTGGGACGACATAATTCAAGTATTGGGACATACAGTTTTAGGTTGTCCGGTTACTGGGACATATGCATTTTTTCGTATTTTCATTAATAAACACGTCTATTATAATACATAACCTTTTTTTGCAGTTTCCAATAGTATAATATTGTGTTATCTATCACATTCCAACAACATTTTTTTATTTCATGATGGTTTTACAAATTAAATTAGGAGACAAACTTTGCCGCTATTCCTTAAGCCCCTTAAGCGTCCGGGTATTGGTACATTTACCTTAATCTTCGAATAAAAATTTCGAATAAAATTAAGCTATTCAAGAATAACAAATGATTTTTTATTCGAATAAATTTTGCCCAATTCTGCCTGGAAGAACGTATTTCCTTCTTTCGACCAAGAATAGTGTATAATATAAACACATCGTTGGAAGAACCAAGGAACGACACAACCGCACAGCAGAAATTCATTAATAGGTCCCTTCGAATAACAGGAAATGTGCAGCGAGGCAAAACTTCCGTCGAAGCGGACACCTACGTGACGACTGCGAACGAGCAAAACCATGTGAGCATACCGTTCCAGATGCATCGTGGATTTTATACACCCTAGAATATTTTATCTCAAACAATAAACAGAAATTCATGAAACCTGCGGAAAACTACATATTTACTCGCGGTACCTACATAAATCCGATTGTTTGCAGCAGTTATCGGCTGAACAAACACGACCGTGAATAAGTTTAAAGTTCTTGGCAAATATTTCGATATGAGCTTAAGCTTCTATCGTTTGTAATTTTAAAGGCAGCGAACTGTTTTACCAACAGGAAAAATTCTGGTACTTGTGATAATAACGAAGCAACTAGGGTATGTGTATCTACTTCTCGGAGAGGCATTAACAGTGAAAATAAAATATTAAAAAGGGGAAAAACGGCAGTCTGAAAGTGAGCCAAGGACGCGAGCTCGTAAATCTTGCAGGTGTGCGAGAGGAAGAACGGTGCTGCGGAAACGGGTGGGAAGAAATTGAAAAATAAAGGTGCGCGTAATAAAGTACAACCGGCCATAAAACCGTCGAACCGACAAGAATGTTAAAAGACTGCAGCGAAAACGTCCAGAAAATAAATGAG
The DNA here is from genome assembly GCA_963855975.1 of Andrena chrysosceles. NCBI lineage: Eukaryota > Metazoa > Arthropoda > Insecta > Hymenoptera > Andrenidae > Andrena > Andrena chrysosceles. The sequence continues at coordinate 23,645,521 of OY979767.1, forward strand.
GGGCGTTGAACTAATGTTTACGCATATGACGTCATATCACTTATTTGCAGTTCGTTGACGAGCATTTAATGTTTCTGTGTGTGGAAAGCGTCTGCAGTTGATCTCGGTTAAGCTGATAATTACTGGGATCGGAGAGTATCTCGTATTCGGAGTGATAGGGAAATTTCACCTCTGATTTCAGACTTCACAGAATTTTATGACTTTCGGCGTTCGAAAATAGGGGATCGGAAAGTCAAGGGTAGCACTAGTCATTAATCCATTGCTGTCAGTTTTCTTACACTATGTAAAATGTAACTTATATATATACTGTATCTGCGTGCTTTAAAACAATAAATAAATATTATACAGTATATATTTCTCTCTATTTATACGCAGCAATAAATAAGACAGTTTTGTGTAAACCGTCGGATAAAAATAAAATTCAAAAAGTTTTATTTCTCTGAATATGTATTTAATTTTTATTAAGATTAATTCGAAAAAAATAAGTTACACAGGCCTCGCGTTTCGAGACGCTCGAATATTTTCTACACAGAGAGGGCTCTAATATATTTTCATTTTTGTTTTATTCGTGATTTTGAACGGCGCGTATTCTCGAAACTCAACAAACGTGAGTAATTCCTGTCTCGTCTGATATCCTTAGTGAATCATACACGAACGAAAGGAGTACGTGATGATTCAATAAGTTCACATTGTTAATACAAGTTTCCAAGCTTTAATTCCAAGTTTCTTCTTTTATTGAGAAAGATTTCAAAACGTTCACGGGTATTGCGTGTCATAGGCAGAAGAGAATCGACTAATAATAAACGTTAAACCAAAGCGTTTCCAACTAGAAATTTCATTTAATTCACCGGAAGAGTGGAAACAGATGCTGCCAGGAACCCTGCAGATATGAAAAATCCTTTTAGAAATGAAGCGAGCAGCCGCACCGGTTGGTTGGAGATAAACGACGTCAACGAAAGGAAAGAAACGAGCAAGGGAATTTGAAGCGTTCCAGTGCAACGCTAATTGCCACGATTCAAAAGAATTGTGAAGAATGTAACAAGATGGAAAAATTGCAAGATAGTGCGGTGGGGGAACAAAATGGTGAGTTCTTTTCTACTTGCTTAAAGAGACAATTCGCTGAGAAAGGAAGGGAAACGCGAATAGGGATAGGCAGAAAGTGGAATAATAATTAACGTCGGCACACGAACAGGAGAAGAAGTACAGAGAATGGATCCATTGTGAGAGAGACTGTTGCAGACGGTAACTGCGATTAACGAAGTGGCGCGACGATAATGAATATAAACGGATACAGGTGAATGAAAATAAAATAACATTGAGAATAGAAATTATAACCACTGGACAACAGAAAGTTGATAGCGGTACGGAAGAGTTCTCAAGGTCCGAACTATCACCATTTATTGTCTCACATCCGCTCCATCTGCTTCCTTTTTATTCACATTACGCCTTCTGTCATTGTTTCCGGCTGTCTTGCAATTACCTGTCGAGATTGCGTGTTTCGATATAACGATTTCCAGAGAATGCTAAACACACGGACGTTCCCAAGGAATAATTGTTTTAATATTACTGTAACAAGAGCTGAACGACATTCTAAATTACAACATTTCTGGAAACACGGTAATACGGTCGTTAACTCTGCGCTTGCCAATAGAAGTGTTGAATATTTGAACAACGCTTGATACTTTCTGATTAACAGCTTTTGTAAAACGAGTTCGCTGACGATTGTTTAAAATGGTGATGAACACCAAATGATTAACTTTTTGCCACTTGATAGTATTTGAATATTGATTATGCAGGTTTATACATATGTATGGAGAGAAAACGATGGAACAACGAAGGCATAAAATAAATCGCGACAATTATTTTAGGCGCCCACACGAAAACAGCGTTCATTATAAATCAACTGATTTTTTTATAAAGAATCGTGAATAAGCTATATTTTTTTTTGTAAGTACAATTCTCTTTAACACCTCATTAATTACACGTTTTAACTGGATACAAATTAGACATTGTTATTTCAGTGATTAGTGTACAGTTTTTTTTAATGGGGAAATGTGATGTATTAATAAATATTCACTGAATGAGGATCAATAATCATTTATAAGCGGTGACAGCTCATGATTATGTTGCAAGGAAAAATTTACGAGCAATCTCGGGTGAATTAAGGTTTTTTCTTAATTCCGTTTAATCGATATGGCTGTGTATGCCGTGTCATGAATATTTTATGCGCCGGTATTACAAATTGTTTGCTAAACAAGTTACCGTGTTTTACCTTTATAGGCGCCAAAATGATGCTAGAGAAAGTGATTAAAAACGATCCAAGCTACGCAGCGTCGCTAACGATTATTAATTATTATCCGTGTCAGTCGATTAGATAATAAATTAGCTGTTAAGAAGTGATTAGTTACCAAACTCCATAAGACGGATATTTTAATTACACTACTCGTAGAAAGTATTTTAGGTGACAAAGTTAAGTGGAACACCTTGTATACTTTCCCAGCTATTTTGTTTCAGAAAATTTCACGCCAAGGTAGCGAGCTGATGGCCCATCTCGAGGACACAAGTACCTATGTATATACCTCACTAAGTAGCAAAGTCCCCGTGCTTCGCTACGGTGGAATAATTAAAAGGATTTACGTTTATATCTGTTTTTTCTTTAAGTAATTTTTTATGTAATTTCTGTAAAGTAGCTTTTGTATAATAAACATTTATGTATGTATATGTTTGTTCATACCTACAATAAAAAAATTAAGACGCCCTAATTCAATGTACACTTAGTACATGTTTCAAAAAGATAAATTACCAGATCCAGATTTGATTAGGGAAAAAATTAGAAAACGGTTTTTAGGCATTTGTGATGTTAGGCTCAAACCAAGTACCAATATCGAATTTGCCCAAAGAAATTTTGAGGAATTCGTGAAATCACATTTTACCCCTTTTCACTCTCAAGTGGTTGATTAGGGCAATATCCTGAAATTCTGTTTTTTTTAGCATTTGTGTGAGTAACCTAAGTAAAAATCAAATTGATATCTAATCGATTTTGCCTAAGAGATTTTGAGGAGTCCGAGAAAATACAGTTTACCCCTTTTTACACCCTTAGGGACGGAATTTCCAAAAATCCTTCCTTAGTGTGTGCCTACGTCACAAAACCAATGAACCTTCAAAATGTCACGATCCTAAGTGAAACAGTTTGAGCTGAGCGTTGATGAATCAGTCAGTCAATCAATCAGGACTTCTTTAATATACGTAATAAATATAGATTTCTCTTTCTCTCTACGGTAGCAAACGACACCTATACCAGATCACTCTTATCTACCCCAAGAGACTTTCCTTCCCTATTTGGTAGAACGTCCTGAATGATCCGAGTGGTAGCGATAAGTTAACGAGGAAAGCGCCTAGCGTCTAAAGTACACATGTAAACGTGAACGTAATCGTAGACCGAGACCACCATCCGCTTCCTCTCGCGATATGACGCGAGGTTTGACTGTTTTCCATGCCATTGGTCAATTAGTCTGCTTAAGGGCACGTACCAACATAAATACGAACGCGAATGAGACAAGCCGTGGTCGCATAAACTTGCAAGTGTGGACGTCGCACAGTGTTTCAAAACCGCTGTCTGACCGCGGCAAACTACATTTCCTTTTAATAGTGTAGGTACAGATCGTGGAGAAAATGCAGGCTATATATCACGTGGAGATAATTAAACATTACGGCTTTTTTACTTGTTTTCTTTATAATTCGAAATAGTTCAATTAAAAACTGAATTATTTCAGTAAAAATACAATGATTAAAAAATTGTGTTTTTTGTATTTCTCCGTCGTATCGAAATAAAGGAAACGCACAAATTGATTAACAGAATACCTAGGGTTGGTCTATTAATCACTGCACGAGTGCGACTCGTATTTGACACATTTGACCTGTAATCTCGACCACGAATTTGACACGATGTTACAAGACAAAGAGCAAATCCCGGCATGGCGACGCGATGGTTCTGCTTTAATCCGTGTGCACAGACATTATCTACAGACATGCATTCGTATATAGTCTACAGATAATCTCGAATAATCAAGTGGCAGGGGATGTTATATATTTTATAGTCTGCAGCACGGGTTAAAAACAGTTATGATATCGGTTTCGGTTCTTGAAACTGTTATGAAGAACCGATATTCTGAATAACTGTTATAAGAAACTGAACTTCTGACTATATCGATTTCGGTTACGGTTCTAGATCGTTATGTTTTCGGTTCTATATCGATTCTCTTATCAATTTTACAGTAATTGAAATCGCTAGTATTACGGTTGCAGACTATTCGAATATTGATGTATTCAAATACTATTCGAATACCGATGTTTTCAAATACTGATGTATTGGAATAGTATGGTGTGAAGTGGGTCAAAATTAGCTTAAAAGATTTCACCCTGACAAATGAACCTAAAGAACTTTATGTATAATTCCTACCATACTATTCGAATACATCAGTATTCGAATACTTAAATATTCGAATACATCAGTATTCGAATACTTAAATATTCGAATACTTAAGTATTTACATCAGTATTCGAATACTTAAGTATTTACATCAGTATTCGAATACTTAAGTATTTACATCAGTATTCGAATACTTAAATATTCGAATACTTAAGTATTTAAGTATTCGAATACTTGGATATTCGAATTATATTTGCCAAATAATTGAGCAACTAAAGTATTCGAATATACGAATACCGAGAAATTCGACAAATGGGGTAAACGACCCAATTACTGACACCTAACCAGTTACTGTCACCTTAAGCTATTTTACTTAAAATAACGAATAAATAAACGTTGTAAAGCCATACACAAAAAGAATTATGTAATTCAACCTATACTCTATACTATAGATTATATACTATAGTTTATTTATCCGTTATTTTAAGTGAAATAGCTTAAGGTGACAGTAATTGGTTAGCTGCCAGTAATTAGGTCCTTTACCCTAGTCCCAGCCCTATTTCTGTGTTCAACTCGCTCCGCATTCGTAGACATTACATCGAGGAAACAAGTCCTCATTACAAGCGTGTATATACTCAAGAGATACGGGACCGTGTCGAATTTGAAGGGAGGAACTACGCGCAATCACCAGACTACCCGTTTTGTTCCTGTGTCCCTCCGCAAGAGATCTTGCCAGCATTGCATAGTAGCATGGTCGCAAAATCGGTAGCATGTTAAAACGAGCAAACAAGTATTTCGTATTTCAGGCAGGGATTGTAACCGCTGCCCAACCCGAACCGGAGTCCGGATTACACAGGGACGGTTACTGTAACCCGTAGTCACCACAAAGGAACAGCTCCCAAATAGTAGGTAGGTACACAGAGCGGGTTACAAGTGACATACGACATTCTACGTTCAAAATCCGACTATAGTTGTCTATCCACCGCCGCAATGCAACTACAATTTCACCAAGAAACGACCTGCAATTGTGCCAATCACTTGCAGGGTTTTTTTCTCGGTCTAATTTTTAATCTCTCGAGAAAAAGTCTGAGGAATTTCCTTGAGTTATTCCCACAACATTACATTGCAAGTCGTTTCTTCGCCAGATTGCAGTTGCATGGCGGAGGTGGAGGAGAAGTTTGATATGTAATTGATTTATTTATAATAAATTGATATACTGTTTTCCAGAAATCAGTAAATTTCAAGGAATATAATCATATTTTTCAAATTTGGAAACATCCAAACTTCGAGGAGAAATTTGCAAAATACAAATTTGACTATAATTTTCCATATTACAAAAATGGTTTTTCAATTTGGAAAAATATTATTCAGATAGACAAAATCTTCAAAATAGGAATAAAAAAAGAATGAATGAATTTAATACGATATATAGTTTTTGAGATAAAAAGTAAGTACCTACAGCTCGTTTCAACGAAAATAGAGAAAAATTGCAACCCCCTACTCTAAGAGCGGGCTAACCGGGTGGTTCTCCTGGTTGGCCATCAGCTTAGCATAGATTGGGCTCGGACTCGGCCCGGGCTCGATGACTGTATAACTTGACCTTTAAGGTCTGCGCACACTTGTCAGTTCCGTGTCAGTACCGTTCCGGCATATCAGAACGGTACTGACACCGAACTGACAAGTGTGTGCACGCCTTTACCCTGTGCCTCGTTGCGTGGAATTATCCGGCTATGTGGGTTATCCTACGATAATGATAACCGAACCTGGATCCGGTTATGGTACCAATCCCTGATTTCGGGTATTGGGACAAGGGAAGTGCCAGAAATATTACGAGATAAGAACATCCGTCTCTCAGGATCAAAGAATCATCAGTTTACATCAATTGGTGCAGCTACTCGGTACTAAAACGGGCCTATTGCTCCGATTGCTGAACAAATGTCCCGAAATACAGATAGATTATTGAGGTATCACATTCCTTCTAAGCGATGAACGTCTTTCCGTGTAGGCCTCAGGCGTAACAAAGTCTGTTACACACGTCTGTTATAAATGTTGTGTTATTAACTTTAGAACCAATTAAATTGCAAATTATATTGCAAAATGCAATATAAAAATACAAATCCATCCTTCATGATTAAAACAAAAAAGACCGAAGTTTATACCTTTAACCTTTAGAGGGCCGGGCTGGCCACTATAGTGGCCAGCTAAGAATTTGAATACTTTGCCGGTCATTTTGGTGGTATATATGCATAAATTTTAAGAAAATAAAATTTACAATTTTAATGAAAAAATTCCGGCCCTCTAGAGGTTAATAATTTCGAAGATAAAAATACGTTTGTGAAGGCGATTTTGGTAAAAATGGACAAAAACCCGGAAGATTTCAGAGACTTTATATGTAAATGTATAATTCGTGTTTCTGGATTGGACAAGCAAGTATTGACTGGTGCGTGCACGAAGCCCCGTCATACTTGGCTTATAGAAGATGTCATAAACGCTGCTGCACACTGAAACGTCTGTTTTTAATGAGCTACATTTAGTTTTCCGGAAGGTATTAAAAGCGGGTTATCTCTTAGAAACTGATTGATATATTACTTCCGTACGTCCATAAATGTCTAGATGATTCCCTGGCAATGCAATAGGATTCATTTTAAGGGGGTGTAATTGACTCTTGAAAATGCGGTAATTTTCTGGCTGTATAATTCGTGAATTGTAAAATAATTTTTTACCACGTGATAGATCTAATTATAACACAAAATCGGAAAATAGTCGAATTTTCAGGGTTTAATTTCACTCCCTTCGACTGAATTTGGGCAGCAAACAAAAATTGCGTTGTAACTAGGAGTAAATCCTCTACATATTCACAAAGTTTCAGAATTTTTTGAATTTTCGGCTTCGGGATCTTCCCTTGTTAGACATAAATTAGAAAGTTGCAATATAATTTTCGGATTTTAAATATATTACACTAAACTAACCCTAAACTGATGACGAAGCTGATATTGTTTTCTCGATTTCGTTTTCGGATACCCCCTATACAGATTAGTTTCTCAGTTTTCCGAATCAAAGTAGGTATATATTCGTAACGAAAAAATACAAACACCCGAGTAGCGTGATTTTCACAAGCCGAAAAAGAGATAGTGTCTTATAATAGCAAAAATAATACCCTTCATCATATAAAATATAATCTTTTACTTTCTCAATAATGCAGTAATAATAAATTCCATTTTTACCATAATTATTCTTGATTAATTCCTGAAAATCGCGATAATACTGGTGCGCAATTTTTTTTGTTAAATTAACACACGCGTTACTGTTGAACCGATTATAAGCAAATTCACTATTTACTATCTTTAACGAGCATCTTTCACGATACATTCATTCAGACACTGAAAATTCGTTACCGCTCAAAGAGCAAATGGATTTAAAATTAACTCTTCGCGGCTCGTTTCCAGTAGGAAAAGAGAAAGGCAGGTGGAGCTCGACCTTTCCCGCGAGCGGCTTGAATTTCCTTCTTTTCGCCCATGCTCACGGATAATCCGCCGCACAAGTGTGTTATACGCGTGCGTGTTTAAATACGCGCACTTCCTGAATAAGCTCGAGCATGTATTTCACAATTAAGCCGCGTGGCGGTTGAAAACAAGAGCTATTCACGAAGCCGGTATAGACGTTAGAACCGTCGCTCTAAACCCTTCCGGTTTCGAGTTGATTCTCACGAGTTGAACAGTGTTACGAAGACGATCGCAAGCAAAAAGAATGCCGCCACCCTAACAATCCAATACTCGCGCGTTTCTTTCTCTTTTAAAATTTTCATCGTAACACAACATTCGTAAACATCCAGTGGCGAACTAAGAATAAATATACCATCATCGCGTGTTTGGATTCGATTAAAAATAAAATAATATTGGTAGATATTAATCTCTTGGAGGATCGAAGGGAAAAATTCATCTACGACTTGTTGCGCAAAAAACAAAAAGGTAAGGCTGAACGTATTACGGGAACGAAGGCAGAAGCATTGCGTGTTGAACGCAAAAATGATCTTGCCAGTTAGAAAAGTAGTGGTGCAATATGATACACGAGCGAAAAGTGATGTAAAATGATCCACAATCGCCCCTCCACTGATTACAGCAGCAGTGCAACCAGTGTGGGAAAATTTTCCACATTAATTGCCGCGAGAAGCAAGAATGCCGATGCATGTGTTTACGCGCCGCTAAGTACGTATATGTACATATATTAGGCAGCGTATATACAAGTATCGGAGTTACGAGCGCGGTTTGAGAATCGATACTCAAGGAGGCATTAACGTCCTCGGTCCAATCATCCTCCACGCTGTAGATACTTCTCGAATATTAGAGCTCGATCAAACACTCGAGCGGCGTATGTCTCGGGGAGTACGAAAGACAGAAATTAGATCGTGGCTAGTAATTGTAAATCGAAGCAAGTCGTTATAAAGTTTCAACAGGCAAATGCGTGAAACTGCCGAGCACGCGCAGCCTCGGATTCTTTCATGCTAGAGATCAACATCTGGCATCGTTCCAACCTACCAATTTTCGAGGAGTGGCTTGTATTTCAGTTTGAATGACTTTAACAACTATCCTCTAGATCGTTACATAAATATAACGCTATCAATGACTACTTAGCCACTTGTTCGTTCGATATTAGAACATATAAGAGGTACATGTGAGAGCATGGCAAAGCGATACAAGCAGGCAAAGTTTCTCGATAATTTTCAATAATCGGAAGATAGAACAAATCATGTTTAGATTTATATAGATTGTGAAGGGTAAGGGGGAAAAACAAGGAATGTCACAAAACAGCTTTATGGAGGAAATTAAGTTTTAATACTTTAGTGCATCAGTAAAGAAGCGAGGTTCAATGAATTTAATTTTTTTATTTAATTTCCTTCTTAAATAATTTCTTGTTTTAGCTTGGCAACAGAGGCTTGAAGCTTATGCTTAGGGAAAGCGTGGGGACATTCCGTATTTTGTTCCAGTGCAGAGTGGACATTTCCTGTTTTTAACCAGTATACCAAATCTTGAACGTTAGTTTACGGAGGTACTTGAACTTGTTAACCTTTTGTGATTCGACATTCCTAGTTTTTCTCCTTTCCCTTCATATGTGTTTGTTTAATCTGATACTGTTATTTACTTAGTATATCAGAGAATGTAGTACTTTTTTGCTTATTTTTTATTGAGAGAACTTGTGGCAAGGGGATCAATTACGAATAGCAAGTATAGAAATTATTTTGCTGCAATTTTTCGTAAAATAGTTTAAAATACTAGTTATACGGAAAATCGATGGTACTTTCATTTACGAGAAGCAAACATTAACATTATCCTACGAGGGATGCGGAGGAAACTGAACATTAAACGTAGGCAACTAAATAGTTTGTATAGGATAATTGAGAATCCTTCATACACGTAATCCTATAAAATTGCACTGCATTAATCCCTCTCTGATATATGCACCTACGTAATTAATATATATGAATCCCAAAACAGTCGTCTACGAAGTGTTGAGTGCAGAATTTCACTGCTACCAAAACACTTACAAAAGTACACATGTGTATTTATTCTGAAGGCGATAACATCTGTACACGTAGCTCCAGCTTTTAAAAAATTAAACCGTGAACGAAAAATTTAGATTAAAAAATTCGTAGCAATGGTCATTTTGGTTGAAATGAAAAAATTGTAATTTTCGATACGCTTGGTACAATTTGAAATTTCATATTTCTGGAGTCGACTAGTTAATTTTAATTTAAACAAATTCATTGTTAAGTGATAGTAAGTGGAACAAGGCGGTTGTAATTGGTCATTAATTAAGAACTCAATTTAAATGGAAGTAACCAACGGTCAACTTACTTTAACAAAACAGTTTTAAAACGCTGATTCTACACTACAATGCTGTGCGCCATCTGGGACAGACTTGATTATGACTTCAAAGAAGTAAGTGACGTCACGTCGACGGAATCGTCGAATTCCATCGTAGTGCTAATTCGTTAATGATCCTGCGCGACACTACCAATGATATCTTGTCCGATTTTGCGTTGGAGGAATCTTTCTGCTTTAAAAGGTTAAAAAATTCAAATTTTATTTGTCTGTATTTTCTAAAGTGCTAAATGTGTAGAATTTGTATGTATAGTACAGTTGCAGGTTCTGGGGCATTCATAAAATTGATAATATAATTAGAATAAAACGGTGCGCGGTCAAAATGTCATCCCACTTAACGTACACGGGTAGATACCTACGCAAATAATTTATCTTCTTCAGATGTATTTATGTGGTGGCAACACATGCCTAAATAAGATTAGGTACGGAGCTGAAGTCTATCAGGAAAGATAATTAAAGAAAATGCTTGGAAGAGAAACACGTCCATTGCGTCCAAAGATTGTTATAAATGCCACTTATTTAACAGGATTTCTTTTGTTCACATGTTTTTGTTTTACAAACGGGATTTTTAAATTTTCCTGATAGGCTCAGATAAAAAAGTTGAAAAGCGACATTCACTATTTCCTTCGTCATTCCGAAGAATTGCAATTTTTTTCAAAACGACGAAACACGTCACCTAGTAAATTAATCCTTCTAGCTTCTAAAACAAAACTCAAGTCGTTTGGACCAATTTTAAATAAGTTATTCTGTTTTAATGGGTGTCCCGATACTTTTGTCCGACACTGTACTTAACACTATTTAAATAATCAACATATCGTTGAAGCAAACGACACGCATTCTAGCAGCTTGCGTGGCCTAACTGATAATAATGGAACAAGGACTTACAAATCGTGGACTAGTGATAATAATGCCATTCGAATTTCAATGTATATTTTCCTACGCGCGGAATACAACTGATGTACATACATAACTTCAGTCTTCACCTTACTTCTTTCAAAAATCATCTCAGGCTAAAATGATCCGGAAGTTTGTATTAACAAGGGAAATTTAAAAGAAAAAAGGACAAAGGGGACGAGAGAAGCCATTTTTAATATTATAGCATATACAAAATTCTTGTGATACAATTCCACACAGGCTAAGAATTTTTAAAGGTGTAAGCAATTTCTGTGTTAAATAGTTAATGCACCAAATGTGCATTAAAATGATAGATAGACGCAAAGATTTTTTGTGAAATTGACTGAAATAAAAATCGGAGTTGAAATGAACACCCATTTTTATCTTACCTTATCTTCGTTGGAATTGAATTGCACACCTTCGTTGACAGTTTTTATCTGCTTTTTTTATGAGTACTACAAGCCCCTACATGTTTTAATATTTTCTTTAGATGAGCCTATATTTTAGCTACTCACGTATTGCAAGATAAAGAAACAATAGTGTTATTATTTACATTAAGATACATTTCGTGTCATACATTTCATGGTGAGTTCATAAACGGTATATTAGTATGGACACATCGTTGAGTTCACTGTAACTTCCGGTTAAGAAAGAGTATTAAGTATTAAGGACAAGTACGTATTATGAAAGTATAGGATTTCATTTAAGAAATATTGACGACCTTAAAAGCTTCGAAACGATGACCCTGAAAGCAATAATTTTTTAATTCAAAAACTCTCTCTTGCATCCTATTCATAAATTCAAACGCGACGGAGATATTCAAATATAGACGTACATATATGTATAGTATGTGCCCCTCTCCTCAGTATAACACAATTAACCTCATGATTAGTAAGATTCTATTGCGTTTACCTACGCTAAAAATATATTTATAGAAGAGAAGCAGTTACAATACCTACAAGTGTTTTTAATACGCATAGATAATGCAGAATTTTGTTATCACACATGAAATGTTTTCAAGTACCTCCAAATTATTTTTCTGCGCATTCTATTTCCATAAAAAAAAAATGTATAAAAAGGTAAATTTCGGTCAATTATATACTAAGTCAAATCTGTATTTTTAAAATTAACTCATTAATTAAAAATGTAAAATCAGCCCGAATAATAACCAGCGCATGGAGAGAAGCATGGCGCAAAACAAATCCAGTGAAAGCAGTATGTTCGAATACGCATATCATACACGAGTTCAGATACCACAAGTTTTCAGCAAATCGACGTGTTTGCTAATATGTCGATAATTTCCACGGCATCGGGAGTAAATAAAACTTTATGTTCTGTTAAATATTGACACAAGATAAAATGTACTTTTTTATCGACCGCGTATGAAGGAGAGCGAAATTAAAATAGTCACGACCTAAAATTTCATCAAAATCGGTTAACGCTGCTCTGAGCTATAAACGCTTATAGATCGCAGAATGAGGTCGAAAATCGCTGATTTTCGTGAATTTCGCGATTTTCGACCTTATTCTGCGATCTATAAGCGTTTATAGCTCAGAGCAGCGTTAACCGATTTTGATGAAATTTTAGGTATGTATACAACTTACTTCAATCTACAAACGGGTTTTTTGAATTTTCAATACAGGCTCACAAAAAAAAGTTTAAAAAATGACCTTTACTGTTTTTGTTTGCTATTTCGACCAAGTGCATTTTTTTCAAAACGACGAAACACGTCACTTAGCAAACTAATCCTTGTAGCTTTTCAGGAAAAACTCAACTCGTTTGGATTAATTTTATAAAAGTTATGCGATTTTAAAAGTTGTAAACTTTCTCTCGTCCGCCACTGTATGTATATATGTTTACATTTATTTGTGATAACACTTTATCTCTTATTTGTAATTTTAGTCTTTATGCTGCAACAGATGCAACGATTTTCGTACTTCATACAGCTTTCATCAAACCCTTATTTTCGTTTAAAAAGAGGGTGGTGGTATTGGTAGTGTGGTATTAACTTTTTGATTAGAAATCGTTAAAAACACTTCAAATTAGTATACTAGGCAGTAAAACCTAATAAAAGATGTGTCCGATTTTACATATCGCAAAGACGAAAATGTACCTAAACAAGAAATTGACATCCATGTTAAATTAAAAAAAAAATAAAATACTTATACACGATATCATCACATGATATCATCATGTATATAAATGCAACGCAATTAGATAAACTTCTCGCGGAAGTACAACATATAGAACTGAAGTATAGTAATGGCCATGGAATCTAACGAGTACCTATGTATTTCAAAAGTTATGTAGACGATCCATCACTCCCCGATTTACCCTATACTTGATGAAACTCTAATGTGTTTTAATACTCAAATATCATCTTCTGATGAGGATAAGGATAATGATAATATTGGAAGATAGCTACTACTGAGCTTGTAGTTCAATGAATTACCTTTAACTTTTAAATTTGATATGCAATCAAATTGACACTCTCAATAAAATCCATACTTTCTTTTTCGTGTGTTTACTCATTCACTAATCACTGACAAACTAATTGTGCTATTAATGTTACAGTGAATAAGCGGCTGCCTGTACTCTTGATTTGTGGTTGACTATCGACAGTAGCCGTGAACATTAATTCGATATTAGCACTCGACGTCGAGCATTTCTGGATCGTGTTTAAGTACTTACAATTAGTTATGTTTAGCTGGACACATTTGTCGATGAATTTATTTATGCTGTTCTAGCGATAATTCTCCGTTTAAAATGAACGTGTTTGGCAATTGTAACATTCTCAGTTATCGTTGGCAAATAGATAACATTATTGTTCCTTTTAATTTCTTATATTCAAGGATTGTTCGATATGTTTCACAGATACGCTATCGGATGAAACTGGAGCGAAAAACCGTAAAACGAACTTCAATTACGAAACGCAAAAGGCTAACTAGAACCAGATGCACTTGTATTCGTGCAAAGTGCTTTCTACGATATGTACAATCGTCAAGTTACATTTGTGTTTCATCCGTGCTCCGCACAATCATAGAAGCGATTCAGACAAGTTGTGTACGACTCTTCTTCTCTAAATTCGATAATACAAGTACAAACAAAGGAGCTCCAGTGACGCAAAGCCTTGCACGCGATTGAACGTATTTTTTTTCATGTAGATATGCATACATATATGCGCTGAATCAATGACATATTCGTCCTCCGATAACGTGTCAGCGTCATTCTTGAGCAAACTGATCTACTCAAACACACGCACTAACCGCGGAGAATATTTAAAACAAATTTTAACATTGTAGTATTTAAAATATATAGGCACTATTATCTCGAATAAAGCAAAAGTTGGGTTTAATTTCCTACAGAAATTAAACTTTCATATTCCTACCTCCCATCTAAAAAATCATACTCTATTTTCCCTAAAAGTCCATCGCATGCTTTACGGATAATACAATTGTCTAGACTTTATCCATTTAAAAGCCAACATATTCTGTTATCTCGTTGACTGTTTTGGTAATTCTTTTCCTGCCTTTGAACGTTCTAAGTCTCTGTGGTTAATTATATTTTGCATCAAAGCGTTTACTCTGTATAGAATTGAAATTAAAATTAATATAAATCATATAGAAGACATGATTCTCGATAAACGTTTCAGTAATTAAACAATATTTTGGCAATAATATCCACTAGAAGGAAACAAAATTTATTCCGTTACTTATATATTTAATACATGGCGACAGTTAACACTATATAATTTCGTATAATTTCGTAATACTATATAATCGTTCGACAGAGCATATCAATTTTTTATTATATGTATTATGTTATATTGAAACGATTAACACTAACTTTCGCGTGGATTCTTCTTTTAGTCAGCAAAACACGGGTCCAGTGTTTTTATATTTTGGTAGCTGACATTATTCTAAAGATATCCGCTGACATCACACGCATATAATTTTTTACAAGTCCATTTGGGATAACGGTCTATTCAAAGCGATTTATAAAATCACCAATTCATGATATGGAAAACTTCTATCACCCAGGGATATTGTTGGACAACAGAACATATGTACTCAATATACACGCGCTTGATCTGACAAAAAGAGTGAGCAAATTTCGGGTAACCACTTTGGCTAAATTCTTTGATACTGTGTAAACGTGTAAAACGTGTAGAGTGTACTATTCAAAACTTTGTGAGGAAATCTAGTTCAGAGGCTTGCCCTTTGTAGATCTGGTACGTGGGTGTGTAAAAACGCGAGTGATTAAAATAATTAATCGTAGAAATAATTTAAATTTAGTAAAAATGTGAAACCTTATAATCATTGCAACTTAAGGGGGGATAGCACGGTAATGGCCTGAAAAGTAAAGGTATCTTTGAAAATTTATTAAAAGCGAACTACATAATGAATCTTTTTTAAACTTCCAGGAGTTTTTATTGGATATTTAAATTATACGAATATCTTTTTCAAATTTATTTAAAGCAGATTTATAAGCTGTACAGGACCAGTAACTTAGGGCTACAAATAATTTCAATTGACATGGTTGACAGTTTTCCGACGAAACGGTTCTTTGGAAATCAAAAAACCAAAAAGTTGTAGAAACTATATGCGCATGGCTATGGCACGGCGGGTTCGATTTTGAAAATTTTGAAAAATGATAAAATGGCGAACCTCTGAAAAAAATTGTGAAATTTGATTCTAGTGAAGTTAACCTCTTTCGTTGAAAAACAAATATAGAAGGAAACGACCAATAAAAAAACTCCAGGCATGCCATAGCCAGCCGCATATAGTTTCTAAAACATTTTGGTTTGTTGATTTTATAACTACCGTTTGGTCAGAAAACTGTAAACCAGATTTTTTGCAGCGCAACGTTACTGATCCTGTAGAGCTTGTAAATCTGATTTAAATAAATTTAAAACAAGATATTCGTATGACTTAAATATCCAATAAAAAGTTCTAAAAGTTAGCTTTTAATAAATTTCCAAAGATAACTTTACTCTTCGGACCATTACCTTGGTGTCCCCCCTTAATGACGATGACGTTTTTACATATGGGTATACATATGTAGCTATATCGAGAGCCTGAGAAAAATCAACTACTTAGTGTTATGTCTAACACGAGCAGATGTTCTCCTAAATGATTAATGCTAGAACAACGGTGCAAACAACACTTTTCCCTTTCGTACAAATTTAATTTGTCACTGAAAATAAAAGAAAAGAAAGATGAACTCTATAATACAACTTTGGAATATCAATGTTTACAGATATATATCATTAAGCATGCCTAGCCATTCGTTCTAATCCGCAGCCATTCGTGGTGGACAAGCATTTTCCTTAAGCGTGTTATCCAATGTGTATAATTTATACGTCGCTAGTTGAATCCATCAAGGAAAATATCTTAACGATTAATTGATAGGTTCAATTGATTTAAGTTATTTCCTACTTATAAACACGAAGTGGGTAGATATTTCTTAAAAAAGGAAAGCACAGTATGTTGTGTACAGTAAATCTCGCGTAGTAGGTACATCAAGAATGAACGAACAGGAAAATGATGAAGAGAAAAGCGTGTCAAGGATCCATGAAAATGATTAAGATACGGCAAACGCGTAAGGGCGCTGTGAAGAAACAAGTATCACAAGAGGTTTTAGATAAATAGTTTGTGGGCATTTGTGTCAGATGCTGGTATGTGTAAAGTATAAACCGTGAGAATAAAGAGGAAAGGAAGAAATCTTTTTCAAGACTGTCAAAATATTTATGGTGCAGGAGAAACCAAGTCGAACCGGAAGCACTTCAATCTCGTCCACTTCCTCTTTACCCGCTCTTTTCAGAAGCACGCCATTAGGACAGTGATGCAAGGACATCGCTGGATCTCTCCTTTGTTTTTGTGCTTTGCACTATGGATGCAACGTGCCCCACGTTTAACTTCAGTAAAAAAGTTGTAAGAATTACGAATGCCCTTTACAGAAATGCGCGACTCCAATGTTTCTAATCTTAATGGCTTCCACTCACAATTATTAAATGTGAGAATTGCACATGGTATCTCAAATTTGTTATTTCCTAAACATAGATTAAACAGAAATGTAGATGCCGGTTACTGTAAGTACATGGAAATCATAGGATGCAAGCATAAAATTAATATATAGATTCTTTAATAAAATAATGAGATTGCTGATTGGTGTTTGTCAATTTTCATGTAGAAAATGTTTAAAATTAAATGCACCCGCTTCAGATAATGCACTCCTTTGTTCTGATATCGACTGTAGTTGAACCAAGTTATAAGTAAATCTTTGTTCCTCCTTTCACGGCAATATGGGCAGAAGAGCTCGTTTTTATGTTCCTGTCGCGAACAAAACATACTGGGCAAGAGCTTAGAATGCCAGAAGGACGCCAGATGTTGTGAACTGGGAACGCGAGCATCCTAAGATTATAAACTATCCACGCGGATGGATCTTTATGGAACGTGAATTATCGTTTGCATCACGGACACAAAGAATTCTGTAACTAGAATGATTATGTATCGTTATTGATTTAATATTCACTTTACCCGAAATGATTAGTATTAATATCTGAATAATCTGTTATTTTTTTTTATCACATGATTCCTATTGTTATAAGAATTTTTTAAAATAACGTTAATTAGCTAAAGGATGTCTTCCAATGTAAAAGTACATATTTCTATTACTTCACACAGAATACTTATGTCCGATTTGCTCGTATACGTGCAATTATTTCTCGAGTAATTAAAAAGATAGAAAACTAGATGCAACTATTTATTTAACGCTTAACTCCTGTTACGTCTGACAGACTCCGCGTGATACATTTCTTATTGTTTCTCCCACCACAAATTGTTCTGGAAATTACCGCCGAGTACCTTTCTCTTTTTCAGTGCTCCGCAACGTGTCAAAGTGATAACTGTCTCGGATTTTTGTAGCTCGATTTATATGTACTTACAAACGTTATACGTGCTAATAGCACGTGTAGTTGTAGATGACGAAACTAATTCTTCGATGAAGTGTTGTGTGTCTAGATATACGACCTCATTATAAAATAGACGAATAAATAACTGTAAATAGACAACTAACATATTTAACGCTTTATATATTGCATATATCAGAAGATCCACAGCAAATGCAAGAGAACTATTGGAAATACGACAATATTGTTATATATACCCTTCCAAATTAAGAAAAAAGATTGCCCTCACATGCGTGAACTGCAAAAAAGCCAATATGCCTTTTTGAATCTTTAGAATTCAGTTCAAGTTGTTTTATTTATTATACTGTATTCACTTAAAAAATAAATGTTTCAGTTTTTATAGAAATATTATGCTATATTATTTACGTGTATTGAAGATTAAGAGATTTTCTTATGTTTGTAGTTTTTAAGTCGTTCAATAAAAATGTGTAATTCCTGTTGTTTCACTTTTATATAACAGTTGAAGTCATATTAATTTTATAAATATTTAATAACAATATGTTCTGATCGGAGTCTGACATACTTCGTGTCCGTATTAGTGTGCAAAAAGTGTGTGTCAGTATTTAATGATTAACTTGAAATGGAGTCGCTTTTTAAAATTTCATTTTATATTCAATCTCAATATCATATTCAGTCGCTGTTCCAATTTTATGACATTGAAACAACTTGAATATCGTCAAACTATAAACAGTAAATACTCGATGACTTTAATGAAAGAATCACATACACACAACTATACGATTGCAATTAAGAAAATTAAGCCGACATTAAAACCTCTGTAAATGTACTGCCCTCCTTAGTTACCTATCTAGCATTTTTTTCATTTCCCAAGACATATTGAAATATTTTAAATTCCACGGGTCTTTCACATTTTAAGTGAAGTTAGAAAACCCTACATTCTTCGTAGAGGTATAATTAAAATATCTTATCAGAAACATTCAATTAATTGCTACGTTAATAATACATTATTTACCGGTACATCTATAAGAAAAAATTAGGTATATTTCAGACTGTTACGAAATAATAACATCATTTTTTTCAAATCGAATGAAGAAAACAAGGACGGCACAAAGAACATAATAAATAATAAAACTTGTTTCGAAATGCAAGATAGGATATTTCAACTAACAAGGGAAGATATAGATTATACATACGTCCCCCTTAGAACTAGCAACTTTCATCCGAACAAGTATTTCGTGTATTGAATAGTTGAGAAATATATTTCTCAACGTAATTCAGACCGGGCATACTGCATGTGTTCATTGAAAGCGGACCCTAGCCGGGCGTTATGTTCTCTGACGGGTTCCTCGAAACACGTAGGCACATTCTACGTGACTCGAGCGGGCATGTGCAGCGACTATTCGCTCGGCAGAGGCCTATCCTCGCGCGTACGTGCAGACACGTGTGTATAAATGTACACACAGTTGTATGCACGTGCGTACGCGCGCGCACACGCGTGCTGCCTGTACGTTTTTCTGCGGCGCGTCGCCGCGCCGTCGTCGCCACGGGCCGTTCGATTAAAAAGGACCGGTTCGCAATTAATCGATCGACTTGGCTCGAGTTCGTGTGCTGTCCTTAACCCAGTTCTCCTCACCGTTACCCATAAAATTGCGTACCTCCGCCGTGCGTCCAGCGCGATTCCGCGCGAACGGTGAAATTATACAGAACCCCGAGGACGATGAGGAGGCCTACGGAAACTTTTTCATCCGGTCGGTATACTTTCACTTTTTAACGAAGGTACGTGGTTAACGCCGAATTCCGAGATTACGTCAACAGCAGGAAATGAAAGTTAAAGTAAACGTCCAGGATCGTGTAAATGCTCGTAGAAATTTGACGGAAGAAAAGGCGTTAGGAGCCGTGGACACGCTCCCCATAATAGCTCGCTCAACACTTTCTTCCTTGGAAACGTTTAAGCAAGTATTTCGAAACAGCTCGGGCATTTGTAATTTTACCTTTTACCGAGCAACCCAAGCATTTTGTCGTCCGAAAGCTACGCCTTATTGTCAGGTTTTAATTTTTTTTTAAACTTGAAGGAATAATAGGTACCCTCATCCGACAAGAGTCGAAATGCCAGCGATATTTAAGTGGAAATAAAAAACTCTTCTTTCAATTGTACATATTATGTTTTTATGAGTGATGCAGGTCGTATGTATAGGTTATACTGAAGTATCCTTCGTAAATGTAATTGAGTTTATAAGTTTGCAGTTTTAGACAATTACCTTTAAGTGGTACGTTGAATCGCGCAAAAGAATTTAGAATAATAACGATATGTCGTGACATCGTGAAGAACGTTACAAGAAAGAACAATAATTAGTGTTTGCTCGTGTAATCAATGTTTGATTGAATCAGGCTGGCGATATTAATAAGGTTAATGACTTCTCTGATTGCGATCTTTATGTTACCTCTTACTATACTTTTTTACCTAATTGTAATTTTGTATTCGGTTTTATCTGTCAGCAACACAACGTCTTCTTTTAACCATGAGTTATAATACGTGTTTGTTGTTGCATTGTATTCAACAAATCCATACTAAAATAGAGATCAGAAGTACGAATTAAAGTAATGAAAATTAGGTGATAATTCAACTGTGCAGGCTATCAATCAGGAGTCAGTGCTTGGATTTGTTTGAACCCATTCTACAATACTACATTCCACTTTAGAGTAGACTCGTTCCGCGCAGGGATATACTTGTTGATTGGTAGGAAACCGGCAAGGAAAATGCTACGACCAATCGTGTGTGTCAAATCCGTGGGAGTTGCGCAGATCGGTTGCAAATCTGTAGGGGCGTAGGTCTACTCTTATATCGAATGGAGGCTACTTCATATACCTATGTAATTTGCACGAGTTTTTTGTTACAGCAATTAATTTTTTAAATTTCTGAATGTTCCCAATTACTACAGTTATACATTGACTCTTGACCCTTGAAAATCCGCATTTTTGTTCTTTGAATGTCATTCTTACAAAATCAATCGCAACAAATAAAAGATTTTTATGGGTAATCAGTCATATATTCGTTACGCCCAATTTAAGCGCAGTCTTATATTTCTAACGTTATGAATAATTTTCAATATTAAACTGGCATTAAAAAAGCATAAATTTTCATGGAAGCTAATATGTTTAAAAAAAATCACAGCTTCACAAATACTTATGAATACCACAGACGGGTATGCTAACGCCAAAAAAAAACAAATAAACATGGTAAAATAATAACAAGTACGAAAAATACATCAATTTTACACACCGTTAAAACTTTCAAACAACAGCAAGACAAAACGATCCTACCACGTCACTAACGTTCGCTCGACTGACGAGTCACGTGTGAGATAGCCTATAGCCGGTTTACAGATATTCATTTGTCAGACGTTGAAAAATGGCAGTATTCTATATTAGGTATACCTATTATTCCATATTTGGCTAAGTAGTTTCCTCTATAATTTTCGACTCTACATAAACTTAACTACAATAGCCTACTGTTGACCAGAAGCTTTATTTTGTATGCTATGTGTTATTACTGTATTCTTACAGTATAAATTAGAGAAAAGAAAATGTTTTTTTAAAAGTTGCTACACCGAGTGAGAGATCCTATTCCTAATTTTTTCGATAAACGACCGTAATTTATAGCTTATGGATGTCACGTGCCCTCCCGCTATTTTTCAGCCTTTTGACTCCCTGCGATAGAAGATAAAGGCAAGTTAAGTGGACTCTAATTCGAAATAAGCAAGCGACCGACCACTAAATTTTTCAAGCGTCAACTGTATTTAATATCAGCATGTTCAGCAAGCATTAATTATTTTCTACATATTTTATACGAACTATTTATTGCACTTCGCACGCGGCCTTAACTGTGACATTTCATTCAAAATTGGTTTCTAAATATACACTAATTGAGCCATTAAGAGCAAAAACAGACTAACCCACATTGAAAAAACATTCATTTTTCCTATTTTATATAATTAGTAGAGCCTATTGGAATACAAAATGTGCATTTTCTCCGGTTTAGTTCCCAATGCCTCATTTTTATTGACATTTTGATTGCAAAAACGCATAAACGGGCAAAATTCTCTCATTTAGGAGATTATAATTTTAAAAACACTTTCTGTTTCTGCTGCTTATAAATGATGAACTGTAGAAAATTTTACAAAATTAATCGATACTCCATGTGACGATTATTTGAAACAAAACTTGAATTTGCATTTGGATTTGAATTTGAATTTACATTACATCCGCGGACACGCAATTAGTACCTCCTATTCTTGTCATGTTGCCCTTTCATTGGGTAACGAAACTTTCAAACTATTAAAACATTATTTGAACTTTGTAGTCCACTTAATTTTCGTTCCCATTATGTTACTTAATTCTTGGCATTGCTACGCATCTCTATACATTTTGAAAATGTAGCTAACATGAGACTAATTGTAAATTTCTTTCCTAAACATGAAGCGAGGCTAATGTTCTCAATAATTTGACACGTAGAAACTTTCAGTTTCATATGCCATAATTTGCCTCCTGCCACATATAGGCAATAACCGTGGAGTCTATTCTTATTGCTGAAACATAAATAACGCTGCCCAGATGATGAAGTTCATATGTTGATACTTTGTGATAATGAGGATATTGACAATTTGAAATAATGCATTAGACGGACCGTGTCCAGTATGAAAACGATGGAGTATAGTAGCTGGAAAAGGAAGGTATAGCCAGGTCACAAATTAAATTATCGAGCGACGGCACCGATTGATGTAGCGGCTCTGATTAAGGCTTCAGGTCGTTATCTTCTTATATTTCTGTTAATTCATTTGTGTCGACGCTGGAAACGTGTTTATTTCAACGCTTCCGCAAGTTTACGACCTCGCTATACCTTTCCTAGCTACATACCCTCGATTCATATCTTTGTAAAACTATTACAAACAACTAAAACTACATAAATCATACGGAGAATAAAGAGGTATAGGTTGGGTATAGATCTTTAGAGTTTCTAATAGTAATGCGATGTTAATTCAAAAACTTTTAGCGCCATTGAATTTATAATATTATAAACAAGTATTAAAATAAAAGTAATTTATTTCTTATACCGATGCAGGATATTATTCATAATTGTTGCCATAAAATTTCATCACCTTCCATTAAACTTTACGAAAAATAACTTGAGACAAGAATTCGACTATTTTTCAGTATACATCATTTCTGTGAATCAGTATGTTTTTAATTATATTTTTTATTCAGAGGTGTGGATGTTACTTTCACTTTTTGCAATGGAACCGTGGCATCGTTGGGTGATTTGGTTGCCGTTCAAAGCCCACAGTTGGCCACGGCCCTTCTCTCCCGGGATTCTTGACTCAACTCCACATTTGTTCTCCCCCGCTGCTCATTTTCCTGCGCGATCTAAGTCCCACAACCCCAATCTGGGCTAGGTCTGTGATCGAGTGGCTCGGGTTAAGTCACAGCAAGCTTGCGTTATCACTCATATAACAGATCAAATGCCATTCTACCAACATGTTGCGCACAATGCTGATTCATGAGGACAGCCACACGTTATCGATACTTTATTCGTCTACAAAACTACGTTCTCCACGCACGAGCCTCAAATCGATGCGCAGTTGCATAGCGTCATAGTTTTCCGTCCAAGAGTAGTAAAACACGGAAACCTCTTTGCGAGCGAGTTGATTTGTGGTGCAGTGGTCATGCGGAAGTTCGAAAGGAATTGTCGCATATGACGCACCGTGACGCTTTCACACGTAATACTTTTCGTGGCGAGGAAGAAAGAAAATGACTACGGCATTATGCATCATATCGGAGTAAAAAGTTACATTATCTAGGCCAACGGAAAAGCTATGCCGCGCGTGAATTTCGTACGATTACCTTGTCACGGAAGGGAATTAAGTTGATTTGAAACGTTTTCAAATGGAACGATTCGTTATAAAAATCTCGTTTATCAATTATTCTTTAAAACTTAAAACTTCGTTGGCTACAATAATTTTACGGTCTATAATAAAATTTCTTTCATCAATCTTTACGCTCCATTGCATGTCGTTTGCCAAAATGCCGTTTTTCGTAAAAAATTGTTAGACTTTTAGATGCTTCAAAGTGTAAAGTCGAGATCTTTAAAATCGCTTCGTTTAATTACGCGTCTATAGTGTATAATATTTAATTACGATATCACCATTTTGAGGTCTTGAAACTGTTAACAAGTTGTTAGAGCACACAAATTGGAACGCTGTGCAGACACTGTGTGAAATCGCGCTGTGAATGCAGCTTTAGTAGCTACGGTTCGACGTGACGTTACGTACGGCAGAGATTATGAGGTAACAACAGCACGCATGGGAAGACATACCCTTTCACTTCAGCATTTCACTCTCGCGAGACCGAGAGAGGCTACTGATCGTGAGATGGCACGAGCCGTCAATCGACGAATCCGTAAAAAGCGGTTGCGGAACAAGAAGTCTTCAAGTGCCTTCAGATCATTAATGTCGAAATATCAGCATGTTCAGCAAGCATTAATTCTTTTCTACATATTTTATACGAAGTATTTATTACGGCCTTAACCGTGACATTTAAATCAAAATTGATTTCTAAATATACACTAATTGAGGTATTAAGAGCAAAAAGGGAATAACCCACAGGAAGAATATTAATTTTTCCTATTTTATATAATTAGTACAGCCTATTGGAATACATTATTGCTACTAATACAATTTCGCAAAAAATGTGAGTTAGTTCGTTGTTGCTCTCGATGCCTCAATTACTGATACCCCAAAATACTCACATATTTATCGAAGCATTGAATAATTCTACACTATCTCAATCCAATTTAATATAATATTCCGTGTTCTAAGGCGAATGCAAACTGTTTTAGTAACCCGTTTTTCTCAAAGTAGGTACGTGTAGGTACATATGACAGACAAGTACGGTTTGGAGAGAACATCAAGTTTGAATGCCTTTGTAATGTTGTGAACTTTTGGTTACACAGTGATTTCAAATTAGAATGCGTCCAGATCTGATTGTGAGCAGTTTTCCACTAAGCCTACACTTTTGCCTTTACCATGAATCCCTACCTGTACCTCACTGGTAGGTAAGTACCTACTCTATGGGATTTCCAAGCGTGCGCTTCGAAATGTGTATGGAACACACAACGTTTATGACCCACTTGTTTTGTTTCCTCTCACTACTTGACACCACCAATGGCCAGGACGACAGCGACTCATGGTGGTATAAGGGACAGGAGTGTTAATATCTTTGATGCGACGGGTTTTACCGACATCAGTTAGAAACAGCCCGAGCATCGCGGCGAACCTGACTTTCCTTTAGTCAAGGACCCCGAAGTCCCTTCCTTGGTGTATGGCAGACAAACTTTCGGTCTGCATTACTCTAAACACTATCTGTTTTGTAAATTTTAGCTGTCAAGAGTCATAGGACTCTGTCTAAGTTGGCGGAAATCGGTAGAAATGTGCGTTTCGCACGTAGAATTAACACTAGTGTTAAATCCATATTTTTTTATTTATACAAAAAATTGTTACACTATGAACTTTTTGCTTATTTTTAGGATGAAGTGTGGACAAAAATAGACCTATAAGAATGTTTCTGGGTAAAATAAAAAAATCATGATACTAAGGGTTAACGTTGTAAAATTGTGCCGCCTGACGAGTGTTAGATCTGGACACGAATCCCCATCTCAGGGCGCGAATGATGAGCTCGGACTTGCGCGACTCACAAGGAAACATATCGAACCCGAAAATTCTGATTTTAATAAAACTCCATACGATTGTAGAGCATGTCGGAGAATGTAAGAAACGTTTTTTTTCTGCGGAAAAACACTCTGAGGGGGTGAAGTCAGCCCCCAAATTTCAGCGATTTTTCGTTTTTCGAGTATAATTTTGGACATACAAAAATTTCTTTTGCAGCGCGTTATACGGCATCAAACACTGAACATTTTGTCCATTTACGGTTTTCTTCTACCTCGCACCGTTACAAAGTTATACTCGAAAAACGAAAAATCGCTGAAAATTTGGGGGCTGATTTCACCCCCTCAGAGTGTTTTTCCGCAGAAAAAAAATCGTTTCTTACATACTCCGACATGCTCTACAATCGTACGGAGTTTCATTAAAATCAGAATTTTCGGGTTCGAAATGTTTCCTTGTCAGCTCGGCTTGCGCTTTCAGTCTGTTGTCGGTAAACGTGGCACGAGTCAAAGAGAAGCTCCTTCGGCTTGGCTAGAACCGCGAGCCTAGCCACGCCGTGGGAACGCTCATGACCAGGGTTGCCACCTTATCGCCATATAAATCCCGGAGTGCCACACATTCCAACCCGGAGATTCGAATATAAACCCGGAGATGGAAAAAGCGAAAAAAAGTTTTGTTCTCGAATATCCAGACAACAGATGTGCGATTCTATTAAGCTCAAACAATTCAAAATTTAAACGTATCTGTTTTTTTAATTAATAACTATTATTGTATATAAAATTGATACCACTGTATAATACCACAATTTCTTATTATCTCATATTTTTTTACAACCCGGAGATTTTTTCAGTAAAACCGGAGTCCGGAGATTTGCTTCAAAACCCGGAGTCTCCGGGCCAAAACCGGAGAGGTGGCAACCCTGCTCATGACTCGCCGACTCGGGCTCGCCAAACAGCCTCGCCAGACCACGCGCCGGCCGTGGGATCGCACCTTTAGATACTCCCGAACTGCCTTCCTGTTTGCACAACGTAGAAATTCCCGTCGCCCTGAAATCCGAGGCGGTCACGTGACGCAGCGTGTTCGAGAAGACGAGACGACGCGTTCAACGTCAAACAGCCGGTGAGCACGTAACCGCAGACAACTTTCCCACAGTGGGATCGGGTCGCGATTAATTTAGCCTGCGCTAATACGAGGTAGGTAGCTCAATAATCCTGCGGAGCGAAGAACGAAACGTAATTGCCTTTCTTACTGCCTGTACGGTTATGTAATACACGGCTAGAGCCGGTAAATGGCGTGTACGCGCGTTTTGAAGCTCGATCGTGAGGTACTTTCGCCCATATGTACGAGCTGCCGAGCCGAACCAACAACTTCGCCGCTCTGACAGCCGTTTACTTTTGCTGCTTAAGGCCCGTCCACACGACGCTACTCCTAAATAAGGTACGGGCGGTAGAGAAACGAGTTTCGCGCAAGGTAATCTCGTTAATTAGATACGCCGTGGCTTGGTATCTCTACTGTGGAACCGTGTCATTCATTCGCGTCGACATTTCTTGCTCCAAATTTTTGTCCACTCAGCAAGAAATACCGGCGAGGCGATTGAATTTTTACAATCGCATAGAGAATGTTTGCGTCCCATTGCACAACTGGCTATGTGCGTGCGGTTTGGAATCAACGCTGTATAACGAATTCCGCCAAACGCTGAGGCGCAGGGTACGCTGCATGTGCTGCATACACACAAACTGTACACGCACGCCTGTCTATACCAATATGTTACGTCGATGAAATTTCAGGGACTTACGTAAACACGAGAAATCGATTTCACCTCTTTAAAAACTGGTTCAAAACCGTTTCCAAAGGTTAAAATGGCCATCGGTTGGCAACCAACATTTTGACCATATGTTTTCTTGTATTCTTTTTCCGTCGTCAGGATGTGGTTTGTACGAATGTCAAATTGAATACTTTATTAATGTCTAAAGGCGGAACACACCATGTGTTTTCATATAAAGATTGTATTACCTGGTTTTAGCACCATTTCTTAAGAGGTTATAAAAGAAACTAATAAAACAACATGCATAAATTTTGATAAATTAATTAATCTTCTAAACCCCTCACGAAAAAACATAGGTCACTGGGGGATGTGTGACTTTGGACCGAAAAATCCGAAATCAAATTTAAATCTTTTTGTATAAATTATATGAGTGTAGTTTCCGTTGCACGTGCCGATTTTTTAAACAAATTGTTTTTGTAAAAATGGTGCGCTTTAGATGAAAAAGTTTCAAAAATCCTCAATTAAGATGACCAGCTTTTCGAGCGTATTTAAAAAAAAATTGTTTTCGATCAAAAAACTCGTACATGCAACGGAAAGTAGACTTATATAGTTTATAAAAAAAGATTTAAACTTGATTTCAGAGCTGCAGTTCTATAGTTACACATCCCGCCAACGATATACGTCTTTATGTGAGGGATCTAGAATATTAATTAATATATTTTCATGCATGTTTCTCAATTCACGATTGCTTGAAATCTCCAGAAATTCCAAATACAGTAATAAAAGTGTTTGAAACGTCAGGCAGAAGGAAGCAAAGTACGTGCTACAAAAACGAATGCAGTTTCCGAATCAGGCTGTTCCAATGCTCCCCAAGTATGTACTTTGGGAAACTGGCTGTTAAGGTCAAAGAAAAACCGGTTTCCTTCGTAAGAGGAAACCTGGACACACGGGGCCGAATATTCCGCGCGGCAACCCAGGAATACAAGTCCCTTTCTGGAGACAATGGTTTTAGAAAAGCTGGGAAGGGGTTTTATAAAAGAATTCTTCGACGTTCGAAAGGAACCTGAACGGAGAGCCAAAATCTATCACAATCTATATTTCTTTACCAACGAACACATGCTTTTACGATTTGTTGCATAGGTATTTAAAGTTAAACAATCGTTTCCAAATATCTGGTTTTATCTTCACTTTCCAACCTCGGTGATGAAATTAATTATCGGCGATCTCATTCTATCACTTTCCATTTTAGTTTTACGTTATTGCATAGTTTTCCGTTTCACAGTGGCTTATTTAAGCCTTATAAAAATCGTCCGCGCAGAATTAAATAATGGGGCCAGAGAATAATTATTTCGACATGGAAAATGACGAAGCAGATAATGATTCTTCAATACTAATTGTCAGAAGAGCCAGTTCAAGGGAATTATTACATTTTCAGTTGCCAAATCGATTAACTCTCTGGGTTCGTGCGAAATTTGTAAATATATGAAGTATTGTTCTCAATATACATCGATAACATCAAAACTACGTAAACATGTTGGAATAACGCATTCTACAATGTTTGTATATACGCAGTGTATATGCAAGAGTTAACTCGGACACACTGTATATCAGACGAAAATTTAAAAAATAGTGCGTATAACTTTATTACTTTTTCAATTTTTTCTTTCATAGAATTAACCACTTTGACTTCTGAGCGGCTCATGTATTAACTATCTTACATTTTCCTTGATCTTGAACGTTAAATCCTAAGATATTTATAACCTCGTAATCTTATTTTTTCATGTATAATGGCTAATTTTTTTGTTCTTCGCGTATTGACTTTTAACAAATATCTCTCCAAAAACGTAACTACAATAGCCTACTGTTGACAGGAAACACTATTTTGTATGTTACATGTATTGTTAGTTCTTTATACAAAGTATCGGAGAATCAATTTGAATATTTATAAAACTTTCGTCGTCGTTTTCTTTTCACTGCTGTTTATGATGCTGATGATCATTTTGTGTGAAAACTAAATATGCTTTGAAATCGTGAATTTCACATATTTTTATGCTTCGTAGAGTTACATCTACTTTAGTAATAAACATAAATAAAGAGCCGATAAGCGACGAAAAGGTCCACTTAAAATCGACGACCAATTTTAACAGAAAAGTAACGCTGCTTTCCACTGGCTTTCATTGAAACAGGAATACCGATATTCTCGTTATGACACATTCATTGATCGATTCTTTCTCAGCTAGCCGTTCAGTGTATCTCCAATGTAATGGAAACTGATTAAACGCGGTTGCGTAATGCGCTAACAATGATATATTAATCGCAACAACACGCCGCGCCGAGGAGGACAACACTCAACCCACTGATATTAATTGCATTGAAATTGAAACACTGCGTGCCTGTAATTAATTGGAACTTTTCAATGTCCAAAGGATTACAATTATACCGCAATTTTTTCTCTTTTTCTCAGGAAAATCTACCTCTAATTTAGTCGTGCAGTACCCTGTTAGTGACGATTAGAATTCATAATACAAGGGTCACTACACAGTGAGCTGGCAGCAAAAACAAATAAATTCGTCGTTTCCAGATTCTTTTATAATGCTTTGTTTGTTAACATTTCACGCGTACTTTTTCCATGTGTAATATGTTAGTTCCATTTTCATATTCCGAAGTAGCGATCTTGTTCGATCACTTATCAATTAGAACTGGCAATTATATTAAAAAATGACTTTGTCCCTAATTTCGTCCCCTACGTGGATCCTAATAAAAACATATTTTTCTGTTTGTGACTGTAAACGCTATGAAAGTACTGGTTTGTTTGGGCGCTGTAAATTCCATAAGAAAAAATAAAATGGGATAGAAGGCGGCCTGAAGAATCTTTCGTGTATCAAGTGCCACGTTAAAAGACTACGTGAAATCACCGCTTTCCCCTGAAGAACTGATGAATACTATATGAAAATGGTAAATAGTTTTTACGGATTGACTGCTGCTGGAGATGTAAGGCGTATTGCCTTCCAACTACCTATGAAGAATAATTTGCCTCATCCATTCTCTACCTCTACAGGATCACAAAAGGGTGGTCGAATGTTTTTGAAAAGACAATCGTAGGATGAAACCGATGCTTATATTTCCTCAGAAAATTTGGCAGAACGAATTGCTCGATAGTGATCCTCCTGGTTGCATTGGTGATTGCTCAGAATCCGAATGAATCAACGCTCCCCTTTTTGCCGAATGGCTTAGGTACTTTATAAATATTTTGAAATTCATAGATGGGAGGCTGACCAGTTGTACTAATCCTCGATAGACGCCACGCTCATACCCAAAACAGCTCATACAGTAGGTATTTCATGTGTTTCCTTGCACCTCACTCCACGAATAGAATGCAATCGCTGGATGTTCGGTTCATTTTTTCTTTAAAAATATTTTACGCCCCTGAAATTGTAATCGGCTTACCAATCAACCGAATCGAATAGTTAGAAAACTTCAACCAGCTAAGCTTCACTTTTTACAGCGGTTTACAACCGCGCAACAACAATACAAAATGCTATTAATGATTTTCACAAAACTCAGATTGCTCAGTTCAAACCAAACAGTTTCTACGTCATCAGCCGGAAACTAAACAAGCAATCAAAGAGGCACAATCATCACAACGTGACATTTCTGTCCAAACTACAGCGGGAAATTCACCAGCACCAGAAAATTCCTGCCATGAAAAATCATTTGTTAACAGCACTACAGATATTCGGAAAATTCCTATCATCACCAACAACCAGCACAAGATAAAGTACAATATTTCTCGTCAGAAGTTGTTCACACAAAACTAAATTTTAGAGGCAGATAAAAAACAAAAGAATTTGACAACGTCTAGAGGAGGTAGGGAAAAGTGGATGAAGCAAGGAACGAAAAGTAAACTTCAAATGGAAAGGAAAACAGTGGGAAAACTTGCCTCTCTGCCTCATAAATCTAGAAGCTTGAACAAAAAAAAATCGAAATAGAGTCACCACGTGAAAGCGGAGAAAGCATCCCTCTTATGTATCAACAGACGATGAGGATTCCGAGGATCAGGATGTGGCGTGTTTTCTATGTGTCAAGCAATTTTCAAGCGACGTCAAGGGAGAAAAATAGGTTAGATGCACTGGGTGCTTCAGATGATGCCATGAGTTATGTACATCATCACCACAAACAACACAATTTTTATGTGTTTTTTTTATAAATCCGTGATTCGACTCTGCATTGAATGCATTATTTTTATAGTTTCATAAAATAATTAAAAATATTTTTTTACCATTTTCAGATAAAGTTTGGGCTTCAGAAAAATTTTTTGGGGACGAAATTTGGGCTCCTTACCCTCTAACTAAAATATTACTTTTATTTACAGTACAAAATTCTTCAAGACAATCGCATCCTTTCTGGCTACTGATAATCTGCAAGTTCATTTGTATTTTGTAGATTACTTAGCCATAAATATAAGTAGGTACTTTCCATACACTTTGATATTTGTAAAAATTAAATTGTCAACAACCTAACATAATAAGGAAGCTACAATTATTACTACAGTAATGCATAGAAATGAATAGAATTTACCACAACTGGGATTTTTTAAGAGTCACAGATTATTTCTCACGATAGAAGTAGAAATTTCTAACTCTTTATAATTCTAGCGGGGAAACTCAAAACGAGAATACTATAAGTGTACTATCGCTCAAAAATATCCCGAACCTTGATAAATTTCTAATAACAATACGTCATAAATGTTACTTAACTGTTTAAAATGGCGACTCAGAGCAATCTTTATCACATTCTCATGGAATAAACAAGTTATAAATATAAAAATTACCGATTTAAAACCTTACCACTTTGACATTTCTATAATTTTCATTTTTTCTCAAAAAGAAGGGTTGCAATGGATCGTTGAGATCTTTCTGCTAAAAACGAGTACAAACACGAACTCGATGGGACTATTTTGAGTATAATGCATTCTGTATCGACAAAGTGTTTACGTAAAGTGCTCGTGTACCGACTTTTCAATATTAACGTGTATTGAAAAAGTATTAATAATTCTCCCGTTTGTTCATTGGCAGGGCATTACCTATATACAAAACAATCGAACAGGCTTCCATTAAAAGATTTATTGCATGATTGGTATCTTGTCAATCTAACCTTAATGCCACCAGATTGTTTTCAATTGATCAAGACAACGAATCATACAACTTTCCACGTAACGTTAAACACGAAACACGTGGACATTCTCAAGTGAAGCATATTTACGCGAAATCAAGAAAACGTGACTCATCATGCTGTCGCGTAACGTATATCCTCGCGTTATGAATGAAACGATTCTATAGGCATGGCTGCTACTTATCAGGAATTCCGTTTCGTTTTATACGAATCGACGTCGCGCACACTACGTTTACACATATACCAACGGTCACCACTTTATCAGCTTACATCGCGTTTCATACCTATTTTCAATATGCCTATCGCTATTTTTTAATACAAATATGCGTATGAAAAACATAGTACACATATGTATTTGAAAAAAAATACTCTAAAACCTGCAACAATCTTCTGTCTCCATAACCATTATCATTTTCAATTTTCCACAATTACTGATTTAATTATACATATTAAATTGTGGAAATAATTTATTCATTGCAGATAAATCTCTTGGCGCGGTACAAATAAATAATGATGAAATTCGAGATCAGAATGAAGATCGATGATGAAATTTTTCATAAAAGTTTCTATGCTCTCGTCACAAGGAACATGGAAAAAGCATTTGAATGGCTAGATACAAAATACAAGGTTCGATTTCTAAAGCGAGTTCGTTCAGCAGAATTCTAATCACACCCACATCGTGGTGAAATTAATGTTCTTCAAGGTCTTCGCCCCTTCTTTCCTTTCGTTTCATTCTGTTCTCCGCCTAATCTTACTTAATATGCTGCCATTCACCGTCAGAAATCTCGTTGCAAGAGAAATCAATTCGGGACCTCCATTAACGAACGCACATTATTCGTTCCAAACGAAAATGAATCATCAGTGTAAGTGGGAGGTACTCGGCAGTATACGTATACAGGGTGTTAAAAAGAAAACTTCTAATCCTGTAGATGTGAAATCTACTTTTGTATTTATGAACGTTCGGTATCGTACGCGAATCTCTTCGCAACACATCGAATGTAAACAGCAGAATCAGTTTGGAAGTACATAACATGTACATACCTTAGTTCAAGGTTGTATGACAACAGAAGATTCTCAACAATATCAACAGAGATACTAGATACACGCAGATATCAGTCTTGTATTCAAATGAAACGAAGACACATTTACAACATCTCTTGTAAATGTGAAAATAAACTTTTGTGTTTTATATTAACAGGATTGATTTTATTCATTAAACATTTTTCACACCTCTTGATGAGTACTACATATAAGTCACTAAAGTCTTAAGACTCTGTTTTTTAACACCCTGTACATGTATGAAGTCAGATCCTTCTACTGAACACTATTTTCGCAATGAATACACAGTTGCTCCTTCCTCCAAGTTCGTTTATATGTATTAGAAAAGCAATTTATTTTGTTCATCATTTTCTCTATACTACAATTATTTACTACTTCAGCAAATTAGAATTTGTTTGTACAAAAATGTGTGTAAAAAATCTTGCTATCTTCTCGTTCCCTTTGCACACAATTGTTTTAGTAATACAGTAATTAATATACGTATAGTAATTAAAATGAAATTATTTTGAAAATAAACCATTTCATTTTTTACTATCTATATATGTTTATACAATATATATAAAGTACAGACATGAAATTCAATACTAATTTTTATTTCTCCAGATTATATCTCGCGTAATAATCTTTTCATGGAACTGAGTAAAATAATAACTGGTAGCGGACACCGGCTCTATTTTATCTAGAAATTCGAGTTAAGTATTTATACATTGCTCAAGCTACAATATCCCCCGCACAAACAATTAGAGTGAATATTGTTCATCATGCGAGTATCGCAAGCATATTTCATTCATCTTATAACACGAAACACGATTTGTTCGAATATTACAGAAGCAATCATGTTTTCAGTTCTAAATACAAGTTTTTATTTCATAAAAAAATGTTCTTTTAATTAAACAAATTATTCAACTTATGCAACTTTGATATTTGAGTTTGACAAAACACCATCTACTTCTTATGTGGTTTCTTTACTTTATACAAAACACTATATAAATGCAAAACCAATACAAAAGAATGAGTTCGATTTTATACTATCAGCACATAATGGAAATGCATTTACTATTGACACTCTGGAAACATTAAAACGCTTTCAAATTCCACACCGTACAAACTTCTGAGTTTAAACTTTCATAAATGATATGGTTAATATTTTGTCATATCTTCAAATTCAGTTGCGTTACTTATAATTAGATGTTCTGTTTCTAACGGTGCACCTTATGCACCTTTGAACGCCAGGAAGCTACATTTAACTGCATGATAATGATAACAGTGAAACCGCCCGCACTATATTATTTATAGCAAATGGTTATTAGAAGGTCAAGCAAAACGACTGCCTAGCGCTGTCATGCGATACATATCTGATAAAAAGCACTAAGTAATTTGTAATTAAACCTGCAGTTGCGTAAAACGTATACATATGTACCACATAAGAAAGTAGTCTCTTATTTACAAGTGTCGTATGCATGCATAAATTACGTTCCCAAATATGTGAATAGTCTTTTGTGTATCTTTTATCTCCTTCTCATTACAGCATTCACCTTACAGTCTCTGAAGAAGCACACAGTGGTACCCTTTAATTGGAGCACATCTCAGCTATAAAATGAAATACCTTAGGATGTGCTTACCTACTTAGTTAGTGGCTGAAGATTGCAAAACGGTGCCACGTATGTTAGTATTAGGGCAAAGGTTAAATGAAACGATTATGTGGATACAAGTTTGACGACCGTCAAAGCCATTAAAAGTGATTGGAATATTTTATCCCTCATATATAGCTTGTAGCCATGCAAACAATTGCTTTCCCCTTGTTTCAAATTACATTTTGTAAAAATGTAAGTAATTATTTCTGCGTCGACATAATAAAAGGTTGGTATTTTTCCTCTTATCGTACGGTAAGAGTACTATGGTTGCTAATTATAGATTGTTAGGTATAAAGGTTGAAAGTGTTTCCTAGAATCTGTAATAGATGGGAGGTAGTCACATACCACGATAAAAAAGTTATACAATTTTCCTTTCCCGCTACTGAACTATATTTCCTCTTGTTTCATAACAAGGAAATAATTTATTAAAGTTGTATAAATGTAGGTTTTTATCTAACACAGATGTGACCCCGTAAATAATATAATTTATACAGTACGTTAAGGGAAATAACCAAATTGTTCTTTCTTAAAATAAATTTTAAGAAATTCCGAAATTTTTTAAGAAAAAAAACATGTATAATTGAACCCATGTTGTTCAAACTCGTGTTGTTCAAGGGTCAAGCGTATTTAAAATATGATGAAAAGCTATTCTATATTTCCCCATGTTGTCCACCATTTCAAATATTCCACGCGACATGTATGCATCTGGGAACACCGCATGTAGGCACAGTAATGCCCCGTTTAATATTGAAAGTGTCGAGCCCGCCGATTTAATCTATGAACGAGACCGTGGCACGTTTTGATTCCGAGATTGGCAGCTGAATTCTCCGAGCTCGACTCGAGCGTGGCAGAAAAAGACGAGGGCGATGTTGTCACTTCGGCTGACAAAAATTGAAATTTTATAATTTTCATTTTTTCTTGATGAGAAGGATTGCAATGAAATCTTCCTGTTGAGAATAAGTCTAAATAAGAAGTCAATCGGACCTATTTTGAGTATTTTAAATAATAATGTATTCTATATCGACAGAGTGTTTACGTATATTTGTAAATTTTACAAGAACTGGAAAGAAAAGATGGATTTGTGCTATTACTTTTACAAGAGGAAGAATTTCTTCGGAAACTCGAGATATTATTATTTGATTTCTTAGTGTTTGTAGGTATGTTAACGTAATAGAAAACAATGATCATGATTGAAAGATTGCACCTTAAGTGTTCCCCGTTTGTAAAACTTAGTACCTGTGAAAACAGCTGATTTTCTTTTGTGTTTATGATTGAACAATTTATCTTTTCATTACAGTTCTCTTAAAATTTACAAGTATCATAATACATATGTACGTAAATACATTTTTCAGATTTTCAGGAATTTATTGCGATGAAACAAATTATAGTAATTGAATAAAACTGTTTTCTATTTAATAAACTACATTTCTATATTAAATAAAAAATTCAAAAGTAATACAATTATTGCTTCTAAAACGCTTTTGAAAGCGATCTTGATGACATGTTTAAAAATTCATGCCTCGCTCGTGCAGGCAATTTTGCAGCTGTTAGACTTATCTCAAACAAAAAAATCCAAACAGATTCTTTATTTGTATAACTGCGGGTATCGATCGGACTATAATTAGTGATGTATCTTCAAAATTAGCAAAACGGCGGGCAAAATGCAAGGAAAATGTTTTCGGCCTTTTCCTTTGCTACTTTCGATTTTAAAAGTTCGGATTAAATAAAAATGGATGTGCAGAATAAGCAGTCAATTTTATAAAGAAATCGATTCGATAGCTTTTGAGATTTTATTTTCACTACGTGAAAAAAATAACGTTTTGAGACAACTGCGTTCAAAGTTTTCATTTACAGCAGCCGAACCTTTGCGCTCCCTACAAAATGTCTCTGTAGAAGCTAAAATAATCGGAATTTTCCATGAAAATTTCAGTACATTTTTGAAGATATATACTTTCGAAAAATGTTTTTAAAAAAATTGATTTCTTCAACCCGCCTAACTGAAATGACCTCTTAAAGTACACAAAATAGTCGGACTGTCTTCGTATTTAAACTCATTTTTATCAGGAGGGTCTCAGCAACCCATTGCAACCGTTTTCATTGAGAAGAAATGAAAATTATAGAAATTTCTATTTCTGTCGGCCGAGGTGACAACATTGTTTTTCAGCTCGCGCGTCAAGCGACGGCGAGTCATGCTGGACGCTGACCTGAGCTAAAGTGGTGGGGATGATTTATTCCATAATAACGAGCCATTTCTTCCCATATTAACGGAGCATTACTGTATAATTGCATATTACTATTTTATAAATAGTACAAAACTGCCTAGATACACAGTACTGTAAGAAAATATTTAAGCCCTCTATCTGCTGTTAATAGACTTTTTAAACGACTAGGTCAAACTGAATTGTATGATTACGTGAAATTTCGCGTTACGCGACACAAAGTGTATGATCACCAGCCACGCTTTTGAGTAATTATCCGCTGTCAGTGGCAGGCGGCAAACGTCACGTATTCACGAATGGCACGAACGTCTAATTAAGCTCTCCGCGCTACACACCAAAAGTATCACCAACTCTCCAACGTAGCTTCTGATGTAACAAAATGATTTTGTGAATCACCTCTATTCATTATATTTGACAAAGGCTGAATAGGACTTATAATTAGACATGGAGTTTAGAGATATAGTGCAGTTGTAAATTTGATATTAAACTAACGACACTGATTAGAGCAGAAAGACCTAAGATCATACATAAGGTGAATTCTCGCTGTCCATCGAGCCGTTAGCAGACAACTATACGTCGAAACATTTTCTGATTGGTATCTTTGATGCAACGATGTCGGAAAGTGTGAATACCATCGTGCAGAGCTCACTGAAGGATTTTTCGACGAAGAGTTGCTTACAGCCGGTTAAACGAGTAGTGAGAATCGACCTATAGGGACCCGTGCTTGTTGCAGTGGAATTACTGGCAGCTGAATCTGAACGAGATACTTTGTACTGTCCTGAATGAAGCCGAATTCTTATCTCCTAGTATTTCTTTCAAGTCACTTGTCCCGACGCTTGTAACATGTTTACTTTTCTGCCTGACTGATTTTACGATTCCACTATACTTCTATCACATGTGTAGGTACATACATTCACACTGTTAATGAAATAGAAGAGTGTCCATGGCTGCGAATACAAAATTCTCGTATGTGTGTTTTAAAGTACGAAAATGATTAAAAGACAATATTTCTTGAGTTGAGGGATAAGATTTATGGGAAAGTTTGGTTGCTTTCATATGTGTAATATTTGAACCGCTTGTGAGTTAAAAATTTACTGGATACGGAGTTTTCTCTAATTTATTGTATAGGCAATTCTTAACTTTGTAGAGGAGCCAATGTTTTTGACAATGATTTGTGAAGAATGTTAAAAAAAATGTAGGTTTGTCATTTGTTCGTTTCAGACAGATTTTTAAATGCATCTGTAACAGTTTTGTATTATATTTAACGTAGAAGACATTGTTTTTTGGTAATTTGTTTTGTTGTTGGAAAAAGAATTGCTAGAAATAAATAAAAATTCGTTCGTTTCCGTTTATTCGCCACGATTCTAAACAATTTTTGACTTGATAAATTACTAGAGATGAATAACGAGTGCTATACAATAATATATGAAGAAAACGACTGTACAGACCATCGACACAACAGTGGCAAAACCGCGACTGTATACAACAGATATTTATGCTATGTGTATTGCTGGACAAAAGAGGATCAGTACATTACAAAGTTCCAGAAAAAGATGAATCCGTTAATTCTGAAAGGTCTTGTAAATGATTAGACAAATTAAGGATAAAGAACCGACATTCGTTAACAAAAGGTGAAACCCTCTTTCGTCATAAAAATCTTCCACCACATAAAGCGATCGCGACTTCAGAAAAAATAACATGATTTGTGTTGGAAACCAGGGCCTGATCTAGGGAGGCGCAAGCAGGGCAATTGACTAGATCGTAAATTTAGGGGTGGCAAAATTGGTAGAAAGAGAAAATTAAAATCAATAAAAACCGATCAAAATGTAAACCTTTTTGAAAAAGCGGTAATAAAGTAGGTAAGACATCTTTGAATTTAATATCAAAACTATCAAACTTATAAATTGGTATTAAATCACCCATACAATTACTTTTGTTATTCAACATGTACCTACAAAAAATTTAATTCACTGTCAAAAATTATATTTTAAAATAATTACATATTTACAATTAAATATAAAGAACGTCAAAAACCATTTTTGCTCAGAGCGGCGGAAGAGCTAGATCAGGCCTGGTGTTTCTTCTCGAGAATTCTTTCTTGAGAATTTCTCAAGAAATTGTATAATTTCTAATTTCCCATTTCTCGAGAAATTACAGTATTTCTCGAGAAACTTACGTGTAGGAAAATTATTATAAATCCCATTTGTTTCAGAAATGAATTTTCAGTTAGTTCAAATTGTGTGTTACTAGTTAATAATTTTTCTCTTCGTATCGCCGATGCTCTTTATACAATTAAACCAACATCCACTCAAAATGACAGAAATTTTTCTACAGCCGCAGATTTGGTCGCAAAAAAAAAGGAAGTAGATTGGCTGACGCGACATGAGACGCATTGCGCTTTTTAAAAAAACTATTTCAAAACAAAAAATAATATTTCGCCTTGCCCACATTTTGTATTAAATAACTAAATTTATCAATTATATTTAATATCTGTTTTTTCATTTACACACGTTCTGCCTAAGTTAGACACGACTAAAAATTTAGATAAATATTGCCAACATTACTCCAAAAATATAAATTTTGCAATATTTTTTTAAATTCTTAAGAATTCTCGAGAAATATAATCTCATTTCTCGAGATGCGAAAAAAATCGAGAAATCAAGAACACTAATCAGACCCTGTTGAGAATCAAGCGTCCACTGTATCATGGGCCCTAAATTCACACTAGTAGTAGATATTAAATTTGCTCTGATCAGCAAAATTAATGTTATTCTACCACTGATGTTTTCTCTACACGACTTGAATACATATTGTGTTTACAAACAGTGTTTCTACGACTTCCTGAGAATTGGAAAGTCGTTACGTGTACTAAGTGTACGAACATGTTTGCGAAATTAGAATTAATTACATACGTATTGGTAATCGTCGGAAATTTTGTTAACTAAACATTCTTTGTATCACAGCATAATTATTTTGTATCCATCGGATATTTACTGAAAACAAAGAGTAAAAAGATCTAAACTATATCGATGGCCGAATACTTTTGTAACTGACTGTAATTCGTTGAAATCCCCGCCGCGCGTTTACGTGGGATCCAATCTCATGTTTATATTCATTTCTGTAGATTCTTTAATTGATATTTTTTTTAGAATACCGCAGAAAGTTTAATCAAGATTCTCAAAATAATGAGAACAAATAACTATTTCAAATAGCGGCGCAATGTAATAGATATATTCGAAACTGGCTTCAAAATCTTTAACCTTTAGAGGGCCGGGCTGGCCACTATAGTGGCCACCTAAGAATTTGGATACTTTGCCGGTCATTTTGGTGGTATATATGCATAAATTTTAAGAAAATAAAATTTACAATTTTAATGAAAAAATCCCGGCCCTCTAGAGGTTAATGCTGAAACATGCGTGTCGTAAAGGTCATTTAGCAAATTCAGTCTAACATAAATGAATGTCGAGACACTCTCAACGACAGGATTTTGTCACGCATTCATCTTCTCTTACTATCATCAAAATATACTACTTAACCAAAAAACAACTTATGTTATTGACAAGTGAGTCGTCAGAAGGACAATAAACAGGAGCCAGTTATGTGGAATACCGGTTGAAATAAGTCACGATTTCCCGAAATAGTCGCATTCTACAAAAAGTTATTCTGGAATCTTCGAAACTTTCGCTAGGTATCTTACACATGCTTGGTCCGAAGCAAGCCGCCAAGTACATGAAAAGTCGTGTAGCAAAATTCTAAGGTATGCACCAAACGTGGTGCCAATAATTTTTTTTATAAACAGTCTGCGCAATATATATGCCGCGTAATCCGTTAAACACAATAAAATGAAGTTAATCAACACATATTGCTAACAAATCATTCGCAACTCAAATAAAAGTATAAACTCACCGTAAATACGAGGATAATCCGTATGTAGTCTACTGTACTCTACCGAGTCAGGCGTGCACCGCGTTTCTGTGGCACATGTCACACAAAATTGTACCGGGATGAGAAAATAAAGGTGTCGCTTGCTACGCCACCAACCGACTGGAAATCGTATCTACAAGTCACTTTTGTCTTTATTCGGCTCCTGTTGTTCCACTGTACGCTGACAGCTCGATTCGTTAACGCGTACGAGCAACGATTTTATATCTGGTTATTGCGTGGCTAATCCTTAGAGGGCGGTCGTTAGGTTAGGTCGCCGGTAATATCGCGCACGCATAAAACTTGCAATTAAAAATCCGGCTTCTGTCCGTTGGCTCTCTAAAAATTGCCCGAGCTTAGGTAAAACACGAGAACGAAAGCAACTTGGGAAGCACACACGCGTAACAAGCGCCTCCTCGGCATTCACGCGACTTCGGTTTTAAACGTACGTACACGACACAACCTGAAGCGACAGGATACGCGAGAACGACATGAAACGCGTACCGCGGACACAAACCGAGTCGGTATCGATGAAAAAATTTCGATAGGAACGGTAAATTTCCTTGGCTTGTGTATCAGTGAATGAATATTCTGTTACGAAGCTCCGTGAAGCAAGCACGATACTTTTTACTCCGCCTTTTCTCTCTGTTTCCACCGGTTCAGACGCGCGCTTCCTTTTCGCTCTCTCTACTTCTCTCCTTCCTGTTCTTCCGCTCTTTGTTCCGCACGGCTCGGCCGTTGCTACGTGACTGACCGTCTCGTATACACTCGTGCCGCACGAGGCGCGCCGAAGACTAACGAAGGGGGACCGACGGACGGTTCGTCGATCGGAAACGACCCTCGGCACTGAGGGAGCCTTCCTTTGTTCAGGCGAGACTGTTCGGCATGGCTGGTAACGTGCTTTCTCTCTCCTCCCTTACTCGTTTCCTTTTCCTTCCTTCCACTTTTATTTCTATTCTTCTCTTCCTCTCCTTCCCATACATACACAGCAGTCTCACTCTCTCACTTTCTCCCCCTCGGTCACTCCCGATCTCCTTCTCACTCTGTCGCTCTTTTCTCGTTTCACAAAGCTCCGAAGTGAACGATCGCGCGGACTGTTGGTAACTGAGACGGCGGCAACGGTGGAAGGCGAATTCACACACGGCGTCCCGACGTCGCGTCGGTGGCAATGGCGGTGGCGGCGTTGGCGTTGGTGGTGGGTGCTGACGGTGGTGGGAGCGTCGGGGGTGGGGGGTGGTGGTGCAGGCGACAGCAGTGTCCCTCCACGTCGCGACAAACTTGGTGGGGAGGACGTATAAACGCAACCACCATCGGTTACTATTCCCCTTTGTATCTCCGTTCGCTTCAGGATGCCGTACGACGTCCTCCACACCCCTCTAATATTCGCCCCACGCACGTCAGCCAGCCACCTATTGGCAGTCGTCACAACGGATGTACGAATCCAAAGAAATCGCCCGTAAGTTAATCGTCGTACGGCTTTAACTATGATCAGCTGCTTTTATGCAAACCGGTGAATGCCACTCGTTGCATTTACAGCCATCTGTGGTTATACATATTTGCGGTCGCGTGCATGGAGGTGGGTTGGGTGGTGTATTATAATATCCAAACATTCACTGGCGCGGCGTAACAGCAGTGCTTCAATTATAAATGTTTGGTGGTACTTTCGAAAAATTATATTTTGCAACAAATAGCTGTTACGTTGCACGAAACAGATGGGCAGTTATGCAAGAATAGAATTAAAAATAAATACAAGTTTTCTGTACATGGTTGGAATAGCAAAATGTTATTGATTTGAACGTGTAGTGGATGGGAATGTTGTAATCAAATTCATAATATGTTTATGAACTTTCCTGTAATAGTGACGTGCTTGGTGCGTATCCACTGTGTATGAATAATGCAAAACCTGAGGGAGCAAGGGTATATATGACGTACGATAGTATCCAATTACTAGAAAAAAAAAATTATTTACTGTATAACCTACAATATGTTATAGCCTTCCGTGGATCGATAATGTCCTCCCCTTTTTGCAACCTATCTTTCACGAGGGTCCGAAACATGGGGTCATTATTTCCAAGAATTCACCACCTTTTGTTCGCTGCCGCTCTTTTATTTAACGAATCATTATTCCACACGTTTAACTTTTAAATATACATAAGCGTACAATTAATTTCAATAAAAATTTTCCTCGTTAAGTATCTAACGCACACATCTGTTACACAATGTACAAGCATACCGGTTGCTGATACTTCAACTTCCCTAAAGATACACATATTTATATTTTTACCACGTTAAAGATAAATTCGTTGAGGAATAAGCTTCGTCGATTAATAATTAAAACGTTTACTTCCTAATTTCGTTAAGCATACAGCAACACCGTCTTTCTTTAATTGGTACCTACATACCTACTATCAAAGCGTGCACGATGAAAGTAGTAATTATTATATTTCAACTAATATTTCCAAGTGTATACGTAGTAATTAATTACAGATAGGATTTTGCGTTCAGATACTCATTTGTAAAAATATTTATTGACAACGTTGGTCTGTAGAAATCACACAACAGCATCGACTTGATGGAGAATATCACATCGCGTGTCTCACATGCTACTAACATATGAAAAGTAGCCTTCTTCAAACCCTGCAAGTATTCCTAAGTGTATACTGTTGAAAAGTGTTCGAAGAAACGGAAACATTTTTTCCTACACGTTGAGTTGGACACGTAATGCTTTTATTCTTCTGTCTAACATGTGCTAT
This sequence comes from Andrena chrysosceles, assembly GCA_963855975.1. Taxonomy (NCBI): domain Eukaryota; kingdom Metazoa; phylum Arthropoda; class Insecta; order Hymenoptera; family Andrenidae; genus Andrena; species Andrena chrysosceles. The sequence goes on from OY979767.1 coordinate 23,689,892, forward strand.
GTAGAGAATCAGAAACAAGGAATAAATCATTCATAAAACGAAAATGTACAATGATCTGGGGATAGCAAGAATTGTAGGGAAATATGGAAGACTATATAGTATGTACAGTAAAATACTTTGAAAAGCATATTCAAATTAATACATGTATTCATGGGTAATATTAATTATTATTTGAACTATGTGGGCACAATTTTGTATACGTTTTATCATATGTTAAGGCAATATTTAGTCAATAAATTTAAGAAATACATGTGTTTATATAATTGAAGAGTCCTTGTAGGAAACACGGTAAGTGGCAAAATTAAAAGAAAAAAAATTTGATCAGAAAATATTCTAGGTACTATAGTATAGAATTTGATTTTTGGTACTTACTGTGATTTCTACAAGGACTCTTCAATTGTATATATTGCTTCAGAAAATGGTAACAAAATTAAATGAAATTCTTCTTTTTGTAATACAAGTAATTTATAAAAAGGGTAACTGTTTACGAACTCTTTAAACTTTTTACACCCAATCGTAAAATTCTTTTAACCTTTAGAGGGCCGGGCTGGCCACTATAGTGGCCATCTAAGAATTTGGATACTTTGCCATCCATTTTGGTGGAATATATGCATAAATTTAAAGTAAATAAAATTTACAATTTCAATGAAATAATCCCGGCCCTCTAAAGGTTAATATGAAATACTTCAAGATATGTACCATATGTATCATACTTCAAGATATGTACAATAAAGCCCTTCAAACAAAATTTGTATTCCATTCATTATACTGGCATAAAAAAATTCTCAAAATCAGGCTGCGTTTCCGGGCTCTGCAGTGTCATCACCCCCTAAGTACACATTTTTTGTATCATCACTACACAATCCTTGTTATTTATTTTATATAGGTCCATATACTCAACCACCTCCCTCAAACAGACCATTCTTGTCAGGGACACAATTACTTACGTCCGTTTACTCTTTTAGAAACTGGTACCTGCAGTTAATCTTAATAAATAGTGAGAATTGGAGGAACGTAATTCTAGATTTTACCGATCACAGAGATGTACCTAGTCCAAAATTAAAAGTTTCGTCCTTTTGGAAGTAAGTAAATATTATATTTGAAGTAACATTAACATTGGAGTATTAGATATAGGAATATGCAAAAGGAATACTATTGTAAGAAATAGCTCTATTAAATCGTGAAGAAGTTTATTCAACCGCAGTGTTTTAACATATATAGTATCTACCTCTGCTATAATCTCCGTAAATGTCATTTCCGATTGTTACGTACGTACCTACACACATTTATATAGCCTACTAACCTATGTTTTACACGTTTTACCTTTACGCATTTTATCGGTATCTACACAAGTTTTCCTGTTCTACCCCAGTTGCATAACAGAACTGTTTAGACAAAGAGTATTTTTCTACCATGCGCGTTTCCAATATTTCTAAGCTCTACAGTACCTTGCTTGGCTATTGCAGGCAACGATACACAAGTAGCACGAGTACATACCCACTACGTGCACATTTGTATGAGCCTCGTTGAATCGAAACTCTACTGGTTACTAACGTATTTCGCCCTAAATTTTCAACCAATTGAATGATGAAGTGCTGATCGAGTTTTTAAGCCCGATGAAGGAAACGCGTTGGCCCTCAACCACAACCGACCAATAAAGAGCACCTGCTTCGAGACCAAGAAACGTTACATGCAACCAACATACCCTGTGTAGTTTCTCTGGCTGGTTACGTTCCGTTTCGTCCCGGGCAAGCGGATACAAAGGCCAGAGGTTCTCACTATGTGTCAACCACATACGGAAAATACGAATTATTGAGGGTATCTCACTGACAAACTGCACGGGAATAATTGCTATACTGGCATCCATAAATAGCGAATATTGTAAACTAATATCTACCTGCGCTTAAATTCATAATTAAAACTTATTTGTTGAAACCGTTAAAATTGATAACGCGGGCGTTTTCAGCACGACACATATGTCCCCTCACACCTATTGACATTTGCTGATAAGAAAAGCGAATGACGTAAATACCTACTTATCAGGAAATTGCAAGCGAGCAGAATATTCCCAAAACATGTTAAATTCATTTTGCATAATGCATTGATACATTCTACAAAATGCTTTAATCTAGGTCACGTATGTATTTCCTACTATGTATTTTCTTATAAATAAATTTCTGAACTTTGTATGAAAATCATAAAATCATTTTCTGACACAGAAAAAAAATCGTAAAATAAAGTATCACTATTTAACGACGAATTATTGCTTTCGGAAGCTGCATATGTCGATCTCGTTTTCGATTCCACGGTTACTCGTAATTATCACGGTGCGCGGCCACTTTTGACATCTGTGTCAGGAAACAGCTGATCTTTCGAGAAAGCGGCAGCTGTGAGTCGTATAGGTGTGTTTGCTGAACAAAGTCAACCGTTTTCAGTCTAGGAGGGATGCTATGCTTTTTCCATTATCACTCACAGAGGGCTACCACCTTGATGAAATAAATCTTGAAATTAATTGTTGGGCGTAGGACTCATCGATCTACCGGTGATTCCCTCTTCCGTTTTCTTCGCTCGTTGATTCGCGGCGCTTCGTTCCCTTTGGTCGGCTTTCTGGTCGATCGCCGCCACCGGGAGGTTTGGAGGCGAGCAATCGTGTCGGCGTGTGCCATGCCGGAAAACAGCTGACTTGTACATTTTCGTTAGAGGAGCAGCTGGCCTCCCAGTCCGAGGGCCAAGAGCCGTCTGCGTTCCTTATACCGGGTGCCCCTCGATTACTCACACCTTTCACAAGGTGTTTCCAGGCCACAAACCTTCGATGTTCCATTCTTCGTGGAATTTTTATATACTCGATGAAAGATTATTCACTAAAACGGTAGTTTGATGATGAACAACGTACCTAAGTAAACACAATGAAAACACCTCCATTTTTCTAGTAATATTATATTCTTTGTTGGTTGTTTACCCACCCTCAAATAATATTATATATAACCCTTGTGGTCACACCTTCTTATAATCACACATTGGTTACACGGGGTTCATTGTACCCCAGCGTAATTATTTGAATTACCATTTTCGTATTTTTGAATCTTTTAACTTTTTAGTGATAATTGTACATTCGTAATACTTATACAGTCATGGTCTAATAGTTTTTTTCTAGAAACATAAATTTTGATATGATAAAATTTGTAGTTGAAAATGAGCGATTTTCCATGGTTGTGGGAAAACCCGATTTTTTAAAAAAATTTTTATTATTTTTTTGCGATAAATGCCCCTTGGAAGACGTAAAGGTGCGACATTTCAAATCGAAAATTGCTCTTGGGGTACAATACACCCCGTGTGACCACGAAGGGTTAAAATAATTGAAAGCGTATAATATAATAAGACAGTTAAAATTTAGTTAACAGTGTACTTGTATGGAATAAAAGTATTGCAAATGATTAGAATTTATTTATTTAATACCCATGTAATCTTCAAAATCACATAAAAGTACCTGAATAATTTATAGGTATAATTATATCATTTAGAGCAGCGCTGCCCAGCCAGCAGTGGGGCCCTTCATTCGCCTGCTTGCTCCCCCTTCTAACCGTTCCTTTCCCACACAATATTCGCTAGAAATTGTAGTAGCATTGGCTTGCTGTGGCGACCGCGACGTGTGTCACTAATCACACGTCATGTGTAGCGTCTGACTTTCCTTGACGAAGGAGACGCCAGACGTAGGATCCAATCATAATTCAAATTAAATAATTATCTGATGAAAAAAAAATCAAAAGGAATATGAGGAAACTCTTCAATATGGGAAAAAGAATTTTTAAACTTTATTACTAACGCAGTCTTCTTGGGAAAGCGGTTGTAGGTGCATAAGAATGAGGGACAAAAGAAAAGATGGGAATGTTCGCTCGAGAAACGTATTATGCGTTTACGGTTTATATTCAATTTTATTTTTCAAGATAATCCTACAGTTCCCGAGTAGTTACCTATATCAGAACATTACACATAGAGTTTTCTATTCAATTTTACGCAATGTATGAAATTTAATTGTATAATGTAATTAAAATACCCTTCGATGCAAAGAGAAATTGTTTGTAGGTATTCCATACATGGATATACAGGCTGTGTTGTCTAAGACAGACTATTTGAATAATTTCTACAGATTTTGAGATAGGAACAAATGTTTTTTAGACAAAAGTTGTTTGGTTCCGAAGGGCCCATTACGTGGTGGACAGATTTTTTTCTCAAATGGAGGTGCTTTGAAGATTTGAAGTTCAACTTTATTTTTTTAACAGAAACCATGTATTTTGAACACTTATGGTTGTAGCCCTTCTCCAAAGGCTTTTCAATGACCATAAATCATTCAGGTCATCAGCAGAAATAATCTGCTACAACAGATGCTGAAACTGGTGATCAGCCACAGAAAGACAGTGTCTGAAAGCGTTCAACCACTGACTGCGTTACGAGGTGAAGTGTTTGGCGGTTCATTGCAGCGCAAGCTCTTTGTTTGGGTTTACCCATGTCTTCTTTAGTAGTGGGTGCTTCTAATTTTCCCCTTACAAAAATTCAATGGTGTTAAGTTTCTTGATCGCTGTGGCCATTTTCGATGTCCAGGTCGTCCACTCCAGTCATTAGATCGGCTAATAAAGCTAAATGATCTTAAACGGTTATTGAAAAGCCCTTCAAGTTGACCTTCAAATCTCCTAAGCTCCTTCACCAGAGAAAGTTCTCTCCGCAATGTAATGGGCCCCTCGGAACTGAACAACTTTTGTCACAAAAGTTTCTACCTATCTCAAACACTGTAGAAATTATTCAGGTGACATGTCTTTGGTGACTCACCCTGTTGCATTGACGTCTAAATCCTTTATGTTGTACTTTATATCCAGCTATACCAAAACGTTCTTTTCGATCTTGATTCGGTATTACAGGGAAACAAAATAATAATAGCAATCCTTATAGATACGAGGGGAATTGTTGGAAATGAAGACTGAAATACAGTAAAAAGGGTGCAGGTACCGTTATTCGAATATCACCATAGATTCTACCTACCTCGTCTTACCTACGTATTATTCCCAGGGCGAGAGACGGTTGGAACGTTGCGTGCATAGAAACGAATGAAAGAAGCAGTAAAAGTGCAATTTGCCTGGCTGGCAATTGCTAAAATTTCACACTTTTAATTATCATTTTTCTGCACTGCACCGTCGTTATACAGTTGTAACCGATTAAGGGGTCTCCCTAGTTTGACGGTATGAAAAGGTGCGCGAAATTGGGGCTTATTTTTCAGAGAATACCTCAAATTCTATTAATCGAAAACTTTATGTCTAAATTTGTACATATTTAGGCACTATTTTTAATAAACAATTATTTTAACAAACGGTAGATAAAACTTTAAACGCCTTTTTCTCAAAACGATGTTTTTCGAATTAGTTAGCATGATATCTCAAAAACTAATCACCCGATTTACTTCAAACTTGGTATACTTATATCTTCAGTAGATGTCCCATTCTTATTGTTACTAAAACTAAGTCGGTTTTTGCAAAGTTAGACTTTTGCGAGTTAAAAAACCGACGAACTTTTAGCTGAAATTGATGCCTGTTTTAAACGCTGCCATTTTTTTTACTTTTCAGTATTTTTCATTTAATCTAGTTCAGACGATATCCACACACATACAGATTACACAATTTTTTAAATTTTCTATTTCAAATTTATTTCCATTGAAGGCACAGTTGATTTTATAATTGAAGGGGTATGCGGCTATTTGATTAAATCTCGAATGACCGGATTTTGTCCCAAATTATAATCGTTATACTAAATATGAATAAAGATTTCAACAAATTATAATACTTAGTCTGTATTTAAACGTTTCTCTTTCAATGATGGATGCCCGACTGATGCTCAATTGTCAGTATCAGCGTCTATTGTATTTAGGGATCTAGTATACACCATTGCCTGCAGAGTTCGTTATTTCTTTATCGAAATTTTCCATACAAAATTGTATAATTTTCTGAATTTCTGAGTTGTCTAACTTCCCTTGTTAGATAATTTCACAGTAATACTATAGATCGAAATGAATTGCAAGATGGTGATTCGGACCATGAGAAAGCAGGATTTATAACCTCGTGGACAAGCTTTCTGGGTAATGAATAGAAGAATGCATTGTGATTTTACTCGCCAACTATGTCAAGCACAAAATCGGATCATTAAATTTTTACGCCGATTAAACGCACCATTTCGTGCAACTCGTTAGACGTACATGTAAATATCTTCTGATCGGGATCGATACGCCATGTCAACCAGACATTCAACCAGCATTATCGGTATGAATATAATTTTCAACGTGCACGCTAGTTTGTAACACGAGCTTTCGAACTGGCATGGCGTGAGATATACATTTTGTACATATATTGTTTGAAAATTATACGTATAACATAACTGTACTTTCAATGCAATATAATTTTGCGTAAGTCACATTCGCTGCTAAGTAATCTGTATTTATTTATTTATCAATCACTCTTCATTCTCATTTATATAACCACGGTACGAAAATTTTTAGAATGAAAGTTTTTAGAATTAAAATTTGCATACCATTGTTATATAAATGAGTGTGAAGAGTGATTGATAAATAAATACAGATTACTTAGCGACGAATGTGATTTACGCAAGATTATATTGCACTGAAAGTTAAAAAGGAGAAGAAAAAATACAGCACGTGTTTAATAATTATCACAAGTGAAATTCGATGATTCTATAGTTTTACTTAATTAATTGGACGTACAATAGATCGAAAATCTACAAACCTTCGAAAGTGAATATGTTTAGGAAAGGCACCAAAGTCGGACCCCCAATTCGCTTTCTACATACATATGTATACGTTTCTTAATATCCCTACTAATATATCAAAGTGAAACGTTGTCTATTTGTTTGTCCTTCTTTCAAGCCTAAACAGCTAAACGGATTTCAATGAAATTTTGAATATACGTTACTTACGTCCTATATTAGATAATAAGCTATTCATTTTATTTTCTAGACTCTTTTATTTTGGAAAAATCATGAATAATTGATAATTGGTGAAACCGGGTAACGGGTCAACTAATTAAACATAAAATTAATTTATCAATGTCAAACGATTCTTTCATTAGTTTCCCAAAAACTAGCTTTGTCACAATGCATGTAAAAAATTGCAGTCAATGACACTTCCTCTACTATTAGAATCAATGAGAAGAAATTCGTGGAAGTGTGGTAATGTTCTTCTGTAAATAGAGCACACAAATTGCGGAGACTGTTTAGCGAGAATAATTGAGAGAAATGGGGTGCTGAATGAACGTGAATTTGATTTTGTGAAGGATGGGCGAGCAGTAGATTGGAAAAGGGAGAGACATCTTCACAATGTACCTACTGTGATCGATGATATTTGATTCAGTAGCGGAAGACGTAAAATTGCCTAACAGAATCTACCGGTATAATGTTTTATACAACTGGGAGGAAATCGCTATCTGTCATCATGCGTTAACACGCTTTAGCGACGTGGACGCGAAATGGCACGACAGCGTCCCCACGATTGAAGGGGATATAGGTTCAATAATAGGCTTAGCAAAAATTCACCATTAGCGTTCAATACTACTTCAACAAGATCAAAATATTATCGAACATTATTACCAGAAATGATGAAATACCGAAATTATAGAACGTATAATCGAAATTCCTATCTAAGTAGGTATACATTTTCAGAACCGCATTGCATACACAGTTGTTATTAATCGTTTGAATGCCACAAGTTATTGGAGAACTCTGATCGAAAAGTGCCGAGCAGCGCGAAATTGTTTTTTCCTTCTGTTCATAACAATAGTCGCAGTTCTGTTTATTATGTAACATTTAGCATTTCTACGTTATTCAATTTATGAAAATATCTTGTGTTCAACAATTTAAAACCAACATACCAGTGTTTATATTAATAATACAACAGGTATATCTATTGACATATATATATATAAATAAAAAATGTATCTGTGTATGTATGTATATAGATATACAGGGTCATCGTTTAATCCTGCAACCCGCGCGCGCGCGCGAACTTGTAAAATGGCAACACCGCCTCACGGACGCATTCCACTACAACCATGCACCGTCACCGCGTTCGGAGAGCTGCTAGCGACCGCTGGACAGCAGTGATGCTCCAGCTTCGAGAATTTTTGGCTGGTCCTTGACAAATTAACGTTGCAAAGAACTATTCAGAATTTCCCGGCCCCGGTTGAAAATTTTGGGGTCTTTTTCGTATAACTTTTGAACTGTAAGACATATCGGAATGCAATTTGCGCCAAAAAATGAGGAAAAATTAATCCCTCTTAATGATGGATAATTTAACATATTTTACGTTTACTTAATTTTTTTTTTATCAATTTTTTAACCATAATTGTTTAAAAAGCTGTTGGAAACTGTTTATTTGATAATGTATTTAACGCTGTTTTTAAAATTCGTGCTGTTGATAAACAATAGGCTAGTTGATTCTGTATCATTACATTTATAAATTGAGAAATTAAATTTTTATTCAATTATGTGTTAGTTCTGCAGACCTCAGAATCTATTGTTCTGGTTTTCTTTTTTATGATTTTATCCTTAATGCGGTGCATACCTAGATCAGACGTAAGGGGTAACTAATGCGACGTGTCTTTGATTGTAGCGGTGTTTGAATTTTTTTTCTAGAATTTTTGTGTTAGAATGTTTTAGCTACTTAACGCCACGCCTATACCGGCTTCCGTTAATGTCATTTTTTGGAACGATGTGCCGTTACTGTGGTTTTTACAAGCAGGTGGCGAAAAATCTCCCCGTACAAGGAACCGTCAACCCTGTCGTGGCTAAAATTTTTGAAATTGAGACGGGTACGAGATCTGTTGACATTATTTTCAAACCTCATTACAGTGATCTGGGGTGCGAGTGGTAGACCGATCATAAAAGCGGAGCGCGCGGCTCGATTACCTGGGTCGGGAAATTCCCAATACCTAGCTCTTTGCGACGCTAAAATTTTCGAAGCTCGGGCATCACTCTTGTCCAACGGTCAGGCAGCTCTGCGCTGGGCCGGTGCATGGTTGTAGTGGAATGTATCCGTGAGGCGGTGTTGCCATTTTCGTCTGTTCGCGCGCGCGGGTTGCAGGATTAAACGATGACCCTGTATATATTTGATAGGTGAAGGCCACACTAAATTTGGCATGAATATTCTTCGACAACCTAGGAAAAATACTCTGCCCCCCTCCTCTAACCACCCCAAAGATCACCCCCTCTTAAGCTCGAGCAATTTCTTATGTTATAGCTCAATAATTTTTAATAATTTTAAGAGGGAATATGTGAGGAAAATTGATTTTTCACATACTTCCCCTTAAAAATAAAATAAAAAATAAGTAACTACGATCTTTTAGGGAAATAAAAAATGTCTGGATCGATCGTCTATAATATATAAAATAGTAGGTACTTAGGTACCTATGTAGGTATGTCTGTTTTTTCCTATTAACTCCTAAACCCTTTAACCGATCTGGAACAAATTGTGCATAATTACTCTCTAACTAGAACCCTGCGGAGAATATAAGCAGCTATGAAATCTGGACATCCCATCTCATTACGTTTATTCCATCCCTTTGACACTTTGTGATAATCAAAGTTTTTACTTTACCCTAGTATTTCATATATATTAATTTTCAGCCATACTGATCCTACAAATCTTTTTCGTTTTTTGTTTCAGATATATGGTTCCTCCAAAATCGACCGCGCAATCGAGGAGTCTTCTTTTTTTTTACAGCGCATATTACACCTATCTATTTTTGCGACAGCAAGCATTAAAAAATATGATTTTTTTCAATTCTTAAAACACGTGTTAATAAATAGAAAAATCTTCAATTTAGTAAGCACATTACATTTGTGACAAAAATGTTCCAAACAATTGTAATATGTAGGGCGTTACAGTGGGAAGACCCATTCATAGTTCACAAGTAATACAGAATTAAGTCGTTTCAGACCAGAGATGGGCAAAAAATTATTTGAAATAAAAAATTCCGTACATAAATTTCTATTTCAAACAATTTTTTGTCCATTTCTGTTTCAAACTCGTGCATACACCACTGGTTTTTATATACCTAGTTAGTCGAATTATCAATCGTGTAATCGCAAACAATCCACTAAACTAATGTAGGTACATAGGTACTGTATATAATTAATAATTTTGCTAACGCTGCTAAAGATTGCTGCATTTCAGTCAACAATTATCTGTTACTGTGCCTATAACCTACTTGGTTAAAAGCAATTTATAAAAAACAAATATTACACACATTTCCTTTGCTTATCTATTTTGATAATTCAAAATATTTGCTCAAGTACAACGAAATCACACTTGTCAAAGTTTTACTCTGATGGAAAATATGTATCTATAAAAAGATAGTTATTGATCGAATATGTCATTTTACTTTCTGTCAATATTTTAGATTTACGACAGAGAATTCGGAGAAAAAAAACAGAAGAGCGAAGGATCCTAAAATATTAGATGACAAGAATTTAAATAAATGCATCTTTTTAATCAGAAAATGTATTCGTACCCACGTTTGCAGCGACGGTTTCTTAGAAAACAAATTACAATGATAAAATCTGCACGAAATGTGAAATGGTTTTCCCCGCGATACGAGAAACATTATAAAAACAGACCGTGGAGTAATTAATTTTATTCGACAACATGGAGCGTGCACAACATTTAAGTTACAGAGTCTCTTTACCGGAGTTTCATTATTTATTTTGTAGCATTCTTAACGCTTGAAGCTATCGTATAAATAAATTCAAATTGCAAGTTGCAGAATATGCACGAATTAACGAGTATTTAGCCGGCGACGGTTGACGAAGAGCGGAACTTGGAAAACTCCAAAGAACTTGCTCTTTGAAAGAACCAGCTGTAAACAAGCTAACAAAATGCGCAAATCTTTCATATCCGGTACGCGTTTGAGAATACTGAAAGGGAATCCTTTGCCTTCTATTGCATTTAACAAGTTTGTAAGGCTGGAGGGACTTGACGGTTGCAGGTGCCCAAGAAAGGAAAAAAGGGGGACAGACGTAGGCGGAATGTGCTGGCCGAAGGAAAAGAAATTACTATCTTGCCTTGCTGGCAAATCATCGCCTGGATGGACGAAGAACGGGAGGATAATGATATATCAAATGGCGGCGTACCTATAGCGAGTGGAATGGCGTTAACGTGTATAGGTGCCACAAGAAATATGCGGGAAGGGACAATTGCCGCAATTAGCTGTAATGTAATACGTATAATGTCATAGAACAGAATTCAACCACGTATTAAAATAATTCCAGCGTATCGCCGTAACAAATTGGATGTACCATAGCGTTTACTATTTTTCTACGATATTTGAAAAATTTGTTACGTTTTATGAATGAAAATCCAGTTAAATTGACATTAAATTTCAGACTTCAAATTTCGATTAGAAACAGCAGAATAAATATGTAACATTTAATACAGAAATAGAAGTGTTTACTTGACTATGAAATTGATCAATTATATATATTATTGCAAATTACGTTATCCTTGAGGTCTTAAGAAAATGAAGTTAATAATTTGTTAACACTTAATGTGGGAACACTTTCAGGTGTTTCATATAATATATAAACAGAAATTATTTTTTAAATTCCTACGAGGCAACATTTCAAGAACTAAATGCCTTGCTAAATGCGTGTTTACTTAAAATAATAGTTAATCGTTGATTCTCAAATTATAAAGAATGAGTCATTGACAGGACAATAAGCAAAAAATGCTGTACCAAATGGGGTAACTTCGATTACAAAACTAGATTTTAAAACAAATTCCTCCAGTATCTACTGTCTACAGGTGTTATTCTCAGACACAGTGCCTTGGATAGCTTTAATTGCCTACTTCAAGATGCACTTTGTCTGAGTATACAATAGATGCTAGAGAAATTCGTTTTAAAATCTAGTTTTGTGGTCAAAGTTGCCGTATTTGACTTCTGAGGAATGGAGGATTAAAGAGATCGCTTAAAGTGTAAAGTACTTACATATGTGTATCAGTAGACGTTTTGTCATTGGTGTTGCTACATTCTCATTACCTCTAGGCGCTATTTGGATTTGGTGGAGACCTTGTTCCACCCACTAGATATTACAAAATTTGATATAACTCATAGTGAAAATCAAATAGGACATCTTTATATGAATTTTTTGTTGATTCCGTTGAACTAGTGAAAGTTTATTGATAAAGTACAGCGTCAATTATCCGAACCAGTGCTGCATCATCGCTATCCTCACCACTCCTTCGAACGAACCAGTGTAGCGGTACCAATTGATTGATTGACTTTTGCGTAATATAAATTAACACAGTAGTACTCTTGTATTTAATAAAGAATTTTAGGTGTAATTCCTATAGTTATAAACTGTATAAAGTACATGCATACTTCACTCCCCGAACTGTTCGATTATCCGAAAAATTCGAATTTCAGAACCACCTTCGTCCAAGCATTTCGGATAATTGAGCTGAAATGTTTATGTCAGGAAACCGATAGAGTCCGAGTGCGGACGTTGCCTCACGACCATTCGAGTGTCTTAAATAAATTAAGAATTGAAACTATAGATATGTTTTTAGTATCCATGGCCTAATTTCCAATACATTTTTTATTATTTTCAAATACTAAATCCATCCCAAAAATGGGTCCCACATATTATACATAAAACAGCTTGCCAATTTACCTCTTATTATTGTCTCTTTATTTATTTATTATTTATTAATCTATGTTCATTTAAAACTGCTGATGAGTATAAAATTTTAATTTTCAACTCTTCTGCTCGTTGTATTCCTTTGACTATCACAGTCAATGCACAAATTAAAGCCAGTCAATAGAGAGAACATGATCTCTAATTCGGAAACTTACTTCATGTATAGGTTTGTTTTCACATGGCAATAAAGAATATGAGGCAGTCAGAGCAACAATGGACTAACCCACATTTTTTTCGAAATTGAATTAGTAGCAATAACGTGTTCCAATAGGCTCTACTAATCGTATAAAATGGGAAAACAAAATTTTTTTTTAATGTGGGTTGGTCCGTTGTTGCTCTGACTGCCTCATATGTAAGAGAATCTACCTCGTGCATGTTCTACTCTCTGGCTGTTATTTATCCACGGCAAGTATTTTGACGCACAGTGTGACGTGTCTGATCGATTGCAATTTCACTCATCGGACAAACGTTCCGTATGGCCGGTTAAGTAGGTATGTATGTACGTTTATTCTCCGCTGCCAAGGCCGTGGCGATCGCGAAGACGAGGCACAAGAAAAAGAGGTAAAAAGGAAGTGCTGCTATCGGTAGAAAGAGAGAGTGAAAGTGGTTGTGTTACTTTGACGACTTTTCTTGCGGTGAAAACAAGCCAAGGTTACAACGCTTTGTTGCATCGCCCGTGAGCTCCAATTTCTTGTGCAATTCTGCCTGCCGAATCGCTACTAGGCTAGCTCAGCGTAATTTCGTTGCATGGTGCAATTATGCTGCGACTTCTTTTTAAAATTTTAAATTGTTCTGAATTGAAGTTCTCTCTTTCCTCTTGAAAATTACGTGGCTCTGTGAGTTTGCCCAAACCTGCATTTCTACTCAGCCCAAAAAGCAATGCTTTTTAATTGAGCAGAGGTTTACCCAGTAAAGTGAGGGGAAGTTTTGTTGAAATATTTGTTGGTGAGGCTAATGTGCAGGTCAGAAAGTCTAAATTATTTTGGAACACCATATGCTCCTTTAAATTTATTATACCAATTCAAAATCAAGTACTAATTATTTATGCCAGTGATTTATTTAGTTTTGATTGTTAACCCTAGAATGTTCTGCACTTGGTCATTTTTGTCTGAAAGATTCTTTCCTTACATTTCAATTTTTTGAATGAACAGTTTGTCTCCTTTTTATAATAGAAAATTTGGTTGGAGTCTAGCCAGTAGACGTAGACTCTAGAGCAGTGTTTTTCGAACTTTCTTAACCCGCGGCACATTGTTCCGCCATGTCAATCTAGTTTATATCACTTACAATTAGAGATTGCAATACCGGTAAACCGGTTTCCCGGTAAATCGCGAGTGTCCGCGTTTTTGAAAATGTGTCGGTAAAGAGGACAAACAGGGCTATATCCTCCTATTTTCCAAATGTTTTAAAAGGGAACTTCAATTATAAAATTGCATTTGTTAAGAACAATTGCCAAATAAATGGTCAAATATTCGTTTTTGTTAAGTGAAATAATTTTTATTAGGTACTCTTATATCTCCACTGTAAGCACCCAAAAGGTCATTTTTATCAGTTTGTTAGTTCAACAGTTACAATTTTTGGAAAAAGTAAACACCATATCTTAAAGAGGTGTAACATCCACAATTTATGACTTTTTGAAAAATCCTTCGAATATGTTTATATATCCCTAAAGACTACAACATATCCAAGTTACACCAAAATCCGAAAAGTGTCCGACTTCGCGTGGAAAGACCCTATGTAGACTTTCCACTACCATTTTTCAGTAGATGAATTATACATTACATATAATTAAAAATAGACCGAATTATATCATATTTATACTCGTTTTCATCAGGAAAACTTGAACAATCCATTAGTAAAACTCTCGCGAAGATCTATAAAAACAATGAAAATCTTAATTTTCTGTCGTGGATGTCTCATCTGGCACGCCGGTTTTATTACTCTTAGCTGTCGACAGAGTGGCTTCCCGTGGGAGAAGGGTTGCTCACGCCGAGTAAGCAAACAGCGGTAGGGATAGTTCGCACGCATAGACAGGGGAACCGCAGAACGCATACATGCGGGGACTGTATTACAGTTCGTGGTAGTTACTTGAATATACGGGCCAAAATCCTATCAGATATTTAAATGCATAGCAAATATGGAAAAAGATCCATAAGGCACACATTTCCCCGGAATACAGTTTACAGCTAAAGAAATTTACGGTTATAAGTTCATCGCATTTCAAATTTATCTTATTGTTAGAATTGAACTCGTCACACGCGAGAAATACTATTTTATTATTGGAAATTCGAAGATAGTAAAACTTTAAGTCCACCGTGGTTTGCTTTAGCTTTATCTATCGCGTAGATATTTCCTTGAAATAAATGTTACATATGGTAGTAGTAAGCTGTACGTAAAAGCATGCCAACCAATGGAAGAACAAACTGGGAAACCGAGTCTCAGAGAATCATATGTTTTTGCCTCTAGACATGTATACGAAGTCAAAAGCTGACGAGAATAACGAGAAGAACGTTTATCGCCTCGATCCGTCACCGCCGGAGCACATGCTGAAGAAATTAAAATTTTTTGCCCATTTCCTCGAACGACCAGCCACCATCCATAGCAGGCCGCTGTGGAATACCTTATACCAGTAAAAAATGAAAATAAAACCCAGAAAATGAAGCAACGTCTGACGCCATCGACGGGCGATGCTTTCAGAATTCATTAATGAAAATTTCACTCGCCGGTATCTCCATCAGCGATCAACATTTCCGTGCTAGTCCTTTCTTAGTATTAAAAGCATTGTGCTTTTTGTGTAATTTCTACTTCTCACCGCTTGTGTAATTGTGTAACCCACAATTTTGTGAACGTATTTACCTGTTCATTATTTCTTTGTTTAATTTAAATTGCATATATTAATCTACATTATAGACGACTGCTTTTATCTTAAACAATTAATGTCTTAGTTTATAATTATCCAACTTTGCTTGTCTTCTATATTATACCACAATAGTTTTAATTGTAAAGAAATTTTTATACGAGTGTCATTTATCACTTTGATATTTACCTACATATTAGTGATGCGCGATATTTATCGATAACTGCATATATCGATATTTGCCTGTCAGAATATCGATATTTCAAACACCGATAATTACACGTATCGATACTTTTGGTCCATATATCGATAATTTTTTTGCTTTATAATTTTAGAAAATTAAATTACTTGTTATCATTTTAACACTTTGAATCGAATTATCGATATTACCAATATCGATACTTTTTGAGTAATATATTTCATGTATCGATAATGAACGATAAAATATTTATCGATATGCATTATCGATAATTGAATCCAATATCGCGCATCACTACTACATATATCCAACACAGATGTACTCGTAATAAATATATAACACTAAACGTTACAACAATATTTGAATTCTAACAAAAGTATACAAGCAACACTGATTTCACCGTGACGTTTCACTTTAGAATAGCACGAAACTTCTGTGCCACGAATACACCGCGTATTTGATGAGCATAAGGTAAATGTACCAGTACCCGGCCATGTCCCAGTACCTGAACAGCAATGCGAATTTTATTTATTTTTAAGCTTAATTTTTAATGTAATTAAAAACAAAAAATAGTAGCATAATGCATAAGTATTTAGGAATATTAATTAAAATCATTATTATAGAAAATTAACAATCGTTAGATGGAAATAATTATTTTGTAACACACTTCGTACGCATAGCAGATTTCGAGAAATTTCTATGGCTTCTGTTAAGAAACCCCACTCATTTACTAAGAAAATATTGACTGCATTTCTTATTTATATATTATAATAATACATTATTATAATAGTAAATAGATTTAAATTTAGTTTAAGATGGTTAAACTTGCAAGAAAATTAATATTTTTTTAAACAAGTCTAAATTTATTTATGGGTACAAGAATTTCGTGAATGTACCACATCGGGACATGCATTTTTAGGTTATCCGCTTACTGGGACGATGTAATTCAGATATTGGGACATGCAGTTTTAGGTTATCCGCTTACTGGGACATCTTCATGGTTTCGTATTTTCATTAATAAATACGTCTATTATAATACATAAACTTTTTTTTTCATTTTCTGATAGTATAATATTGTCTTATCTTCAACAGTTCAACAATATTTTCCTATTTCATGATTGGTTTTACAAATTAAATTAGGAAACAAACTTTAGTGCTATTCCTTAAGCGGCTTAAGCGTCCGGGTATTGGGACATTTACCTTACAGCACGAAACAATAAACCGCGGTTTTCCCGTGGAATTGAAATTGACGTATTTCCGGGCCGAAAACAATTGTCGAATCACGCCTTAACCATCGATGCACTTCCGTTCTTCAATTACTCAATCACCGGACGTCAACGAGAGACGCAAATACGAGACTGTTGTTGAGAACGGTGAAATTTACATCGTTCGGGACGCGTGTCGTTTTCATAATATACACAGCAACATTTTCAACGAATCATAGCATAGCTGTGTATCAATTTTACAAATTGCCACTCGAGACCACTCGATACGTATTTTCTAATTATTATTCGCAACTTAAGAGACAATAATTTTCAAGGTCTTACAGTCGATTCATCACGATATATGTACATACGTCTCA
The DNA here is from genome assembly GCA_963855975.1 of Andrena chrysosceles. Lineage (NCBI taxonomy): Eukaryota > Metazoa > Arthropoda > Insecta > Hymenoptera > Andrenidae > Andrena > Andrena chrysosceles. The sequence continues at coordinate 23,707,274 of OY979767.1, forward strand.
CCTCGTGCGTGTGCCGCAGTAGTTGTCAAACGGGCCGGTATATCTTCAATGTGAAAGGTTTGAAGGTTAGGTTTTCGCCGGTTCGAGTAGAGTAGCGTTGTTTTCCTTTCATTCACGTTTTGCTGTTTCACTGTGTTACAAGTTAACCGTAGCAATTGTTTGACAAATCAATCGGTGATTGTACGCGCGTATAGTATTCACTTTAATCGTAAACCGGAATATCGGATTCTTCACTCTTTCGTGCTATATGCGGCTCGACATTACGCGCGCGCTCTCGTGGCTGCTTCGTGTAACTTGAATGCTTCTCGACCAGGTACGTGCCCTCAAGAATAGCAAGCCACAGTTCAAAGACAAAATCTAGTGTTACGATTCAAGGAATGCTTAACACAGCATTTCTAAATTGTATACGTACGTATTCTCACTTTCATTATTGTTTTAATCATTGATAGCGAATTTATAACTTGATGATGTCTTATACAAGGTATCTCATCTAAATCGATTCACAAGCGATATCTTCGAGGTTATTGGCGATATTAAATTTGTTTTAGTCAGTAGTTGAATAGTTTAGTCCAGGTGGACGTCTAATGAAGGTATGAATGTCAAAATCGGGCTTTTAAATGGAATCATGTACTTTGTAATGCATTTGTTCACGCAGTTTTTTGTTCATCATAAAAAAGTATTAAAGTCTGCGTGCCGAAAAGACATTAGTTTACGAGAATCTTTATTTTAATGGCTTTTTGGCACAAATCCTAACCTTGATCTAATACGCTTTCCGAGATCACTAATATTTTTGAAGATATTCGTGTGGAAAATTTAAATGAGACATCTCCATCTACAACATATGAAACTATTATCCAAATTATCACGTAATTGTCTTGAAAGCAACATTTGCGAAAATATTAGCGAAAATTCTAAACATAAAATTAACGGAAACAGCCTATTGAGAGTTTACGTTCCCTTTGTTCAAAAACCAAAAGAAGCATAAGCAAGCATACCGTCTGCAATAAGTATTATATAGAGCTGTACAAAATTTTTTAAGTGATTAAATATAAATGGCGGTTGACAGTTTTAAGGGCGGTCTATAAATTCGGAGTAAAATACGTATTATTAAATAAGTAATGCCTTTGTTCTGCTTCGAAACGATTGTTGGTTATTGCACAATTAAAATTGATGATTAAAAATTGCGGTTTGACTTTTTTAGTTACAATAGAAGATTAAATTTTTATTAATATTATTTGGATTCAATTGAATAGATAGGATAGAATTGTTAGAATTATAAACAATTGCAATCGAGTGCACTTGATTTCCTTTTACTTCGATTAATTGATTATTTCCTTCTTTGTTGTCATGCTAGTGTTTAAAAACTCGCGCCGAACGAGAGAGCATGGTCGTGGGCCAGACGAGTGCGTGATTGGATGCGTGGGACAGAGTGATTGATCGATATGAACGAGAAAGTGTGCAGGGCGTGCGAACGAGCGGGTGTACCTATAACGAGCGAGTGAGTAAGCAACGAAATAAAGTTTAATTGAAGCAAGTTTCCAAATTTTATTTTCTTAATAAATTCGTTACAATTAGTGTTCCTGATTTCTCTATATTTTTCGCATCTCGAGAAATGAGAAATCAAATTATATTTCTCGAGAATTCTCAAGATATTGATAAAATATTGCAAAATTTATATTTTTGGACTAATGTTGATAATATTTATCTAAATTTTTATTCGTATACAAGTTAGACAAAACTTGTGTAAATGAAAAACAGATATTAAATATAATTGAGAAATTGATTTATTTAATATAAAATTTGAGCAAGGCGAAACATTACTTTTTTGTTTTAAAATAATTTTTTAAACAGCATAATGCGTCTAATATCGCGTCAGCCAATCTATTTCGTTTTTTGTGACAAAATCTGCGGCTGTAGAAAAATTTCTTTCATTTTGAGTGGATATTGGTTTAATTGTATATAGAGCATCGGCGATGCGAAGAGAAAAGTTTATAAACAATCGCGCAATTCTTCGTACGTATTTCTAACATTTATTACAGATTGTAAATGTGTTTATACACGTATGTTTGCGATTAACTCACAATTTCAACTAACTGAAAATTCATTTCTGAAAACAAATGGGATTTATAATAATTTTCCTACGCTGAAGATTCTCGAGAAGCACTGTAATTTCTCGAGAAATGAGAAATAAGAAATTATAAAATTTCTTGAGAAATTCTCGAGAAAGAATTCTCGAGAAGGAAAACTAGTCACAATTGATTAATTCTAAACTGTATGTAATTCAGAATATTATAAGAAATAGCTAACATCGTAAATATTACATGCCAACTTGTTGTATTCTCATATTTCACACATGGACCACAAGGCCCAATGTTTTTCAAAAACCCTCGGCCCAATGTTTTTCAAACCCCTCGACCCACGGATAGACGCAATCTCAAAAGTTATTTGCGCTGCAAATAAATATCCAATGAAGGTATACATAAAGATGGAAACCTTATTGGACGAATAAACGGACGGAATAAAAAAACTATTCATCATTATTCGTTAAATAAATTCGGATAGATCCATTTATTTGTCACTGGTCGAATAAGGGTAACTCGGATTATCTTTACTCGATGAATATGAATGACATTTTTTATCTCTTATTCGTTATTCAACATTTTTATTTAGATAAAAATTATTAGAAGTAAAATTCTGCTCGTCTCTGACAAAACCTGCAAATACTTTGTTCTCGAGTTACAATCTGGTAGAGCTGATTGGGTACTCGAATATTCGAACAGCTTGAAATTTGGACTCGGTTTTCGAACCGAGCCGGGTACCCGTAAAAAACGAGCTGCCCGAAATATCCGGGTTGCCTGAATTTTTTTGGGCGGCTTGAAAAATGCGGGTACCTAGTCCGAATTTTATCAGCCGACTTGGAAGAACCAGGTAGCCCGAATTGTTTCGAACGGCTCGGAAGAACCGGAGAGCCCGAATTGTTTCGGGTGGCTCGGAAAATTCGAGCGCCACGAATGTGGTTCCAGCATTCTGACTATGTCGAGTAGGTGAAATATTTCGAACGGTATGAATGTTTGGAATATTTTAAGAAATACTTTTCTGCTGGGATGGAAATGGTGGTTATCAATAATGTGAAGAATTAAAGTGTAAACGGTAAATACAAATATTCGGTAACAATTGAAAATAATTAACTAATTCAAATCTGCTTTTTATTTTCGTTTTTGTCATGTTCTTTTTGGTTTATCTTTCATTTCAACCTTTTTCTTTTTTTTAATAAATAAATAATGAAATTATTCGCGATCTGCTTGTAAACGTTTGAATATGTGCATCTTGTGTAGTTCATTTTTTGGCAATTCATTATTTTGTATTAATTAATGAAACATCATAAGTTTAGTTTCGTATGTAGTAGCCCAATCATTTCGAACGGCACGTCATGTACCTATGTAAACACGATTCTAACCCGTTGGAACGTGATAGCGTAACGTAAACAACGTTCGTTAGGTACCAGATAACAATACGAATGATATTATTAGTTTGCAATTAGACCTCGTATAATAGCATATTGTTATTGTAACACTGTAATGGCAGAGGTAAATATCGCGTACGAGCGAACAAATGGGAGTAGCATATGTATGTAGAAAGAAAGATGTCTAGCCTTTTTATCAGGATACGTTTCCACACTGCACTGCCCACGCGAAAAATAAATGTTCGTGGGCATTCACAGGTATCTTGTAAAGATAAGATTATTTCTGTTACTGAAGGACATTCTTGTAATGACGCGTCAGAAAATGTGGTTCATGCACAATATACTGTGCGAGGCTGAGAAGATGGCAAATGAAAGGAATCCCGGTCCGATTGGTTATACATATGTAGTCGGATGAAGTCGGACACTTTCCGGAGTAACATTTCGGATTTTGGTGCAACTTGGATATATTGTAGTCTTTAGGGATATATAAACATATCTCGAAGGATTTTTCAAAATATCAAAATTGTGGATGTTACAATTTTTTTAAATATAGTGTTTACTTTTTTTCCAAAAATTGTAACTGTTGAACTAACAACTTGATAAAAATGACCTTTTGAGTGCTTACAGTGGAGATACCTAATAAAATTATTTCACTTAATAAAAACGAATATTTGACCATTTATTTAGCAATTGTTCTTAACAAATGCAGTTTTATAATTGAAGGTCGCTTTTGAAACATTTAGAAAAATAGGAGGATATAGCCATGTTTGTCCTCTTTACGGACACGTTTTCAAAAACGCGGACACTTTAAAATTGGCCAATGAAAATTAATTGAATTTCAATCATTTCTCTGTTCTCATCTAATTCTCATTCTATCATAGGATAAATAATAGATCACAGTATAGATTTATACAATGTATAAAAAACGCATACATTGATACTTGTTTTTATTCTAATCAAATAATCATTCATTTTATACGCATACATTTTCAGTGTGTTTCAAGAAATGAAATATTATCGAGAAATAAAGATCTTCTGCGTTTCTTAAGAAGAATGACGAAACGATGCATTGTTACACATAATAAGAAATTGAAATATGTACATACAAAATTCATGTTTTGTTTTTGATATCTTCAAAGGAAACTCTTTATAATGTATACCTACGTACAATATTAAGTAAAGTTAAATTATTGAATATCACGGAGCCAATTGTTTCCTTTCAAGGCCTCTTTGTCAAGATTACGACAATTTAACGGTTGATCGAGTCGGCCACGATACCTGCACTTTCTACACCCGGTTTCTACATTACGTATACGCATATTTCCATGTGGAATTACATAGCAATCGATGTTGAAAATTTATCGAATATTACTAAAGGAAATAAGTTTTTTATATAGTTCAGTGTATACATATACAGATGTACAGTGGCGGACGAAAGAAAGTTTACAACTTGTAAAATTGCATAACTTTTACAAAATTAATCCAAACGAGTTGAGTTTTTTTGAGAAGCTACAAGGATTAGTTTGCCAAGTGACGTGTTTCGTCGGTTTGAAAAAAATGCACTTGGTCGGAATAGCAAACCAAAATAATAAATGTCATTTTTTAAACGTTTCTTTGTGAGCCTGTAATAAAAATTCATAAAATCCGTTTGTCGATTGAAGTATGTTGTAAACATGCCTAAAATTTCCTAAAAATCAGTTAACGTTGCTCTGAACTATAAACGTTTAAAGATCGCAGAATAAGGTCGAAAATCGCGAAATTCCCGGAATTATTATAGGCTCACAAAGAAAAGTTTAAAAAATGACATTTACTATTTTTGTTTGCGATTCCGACCAAGTGCATTTTCTTCAAAACGACGAAACTCGTCACTTTGCAAACTAATCCTTGTAGCTTCTCAAAAAAACTCAATTCTTTTGGATTATTTTTTTAAAAGTTATGCAATTTTAAAAGTTGTAAAGTTTCTTTCGTCCGCCATTGTATGTAGACTGGATAACTTTATGCATACTGAAATATTCAGCGATTTATGATCATAATATCTTTATCCTAGAATTACATTGTGTTCCAACTTCTGGTTACCTTACAACTATAATAGACACCTATTAACATACAAAAATAGAACGTACAAAGAACATAGATGTTCGATTGCATACGTAATCGTATTTTTACGAACGTGATTGTTGAAATATATAATTTGGTAATGGGTAATAATTATCCCCCCAAAACGAATTAGAAACAGTTTTAATTGTAAAATTGTCGGAGAAAACATATAGTTGTAAAATCAATACGTTGATGAAGTATTTATTAAACCCACCTATAACGTTTACAATTTTATTACAGCCAGAGTCTGAAAATTACATTAAAAATTCCGTATAAACGAAATGTACACAACAGATTCAAGTTCTAGATTAATTGAGGTATTGAGAGCAAAAACGGGCTAACTCACATTGAAAAAAATTTCCTATTTTATATGATTAGTAGATCCTATTGGATTGCTACTAACTCAAATTTGCAAATAACGTTGGTTAGTCCATTTTTGTGCTCAATGCCTCAATTATTTATTAATGTCATGCATTTATTGGATTATTCATTACACTTCAACAACTTTATATAAAAATGAGTACCTCACATAAATCATCCTAACTCAGTCGTAACCTGAGCCATAAAATTTCTAAAGCCAACCTATTTAGTAATTTCGTTATTTTCGAAATGAGTAGCATTCTCGACATTCACACTATGGAATACAATGCGGGCAACCGTGTACTACAAAGTGAAACGATATTTCATAATACGTGTATGTAGTCTCGAGTAGTGTTGGTGCGGCACATAACAAACGGGTTTTCCTTTCGCGCTCGGCGAGAGTAAGAGTAATCCTGCAACTTTCATTTGCACTCGTTCGGCCTCGTGATGTCATAAATACAACTCTGTATCGTAATCCGAATCTGTGTTCTCGCGGTGAAAGGTTCTGTTCGAGAAAAGAGGTTAATACCGCGGCATACGAAAATGAAAGCTGAAAACCCATCGGTACGACAGACGATATTACAGTTTCTCTGTCAAAGCCATTAATTCATTGCAAATATGTAAAATATTTCTTTTACCTGGAATTATTAGGTAGTATAGCGTAATACCGAAGAAATGATAAGTATTTATGCATTCAAATTATATCAATGATACAAACTTTCATTATTTAACATTTGCCTTTGTAATTAGGCACATGTTATGAGAGGAAACCATTCATGAAACGGAGAAAAAGGGGGTCACATTTTCATAATATATTACACAGAGGATGGTTTCAGAATATTAACGGAATGCAATAATTGTTTATAACAAATTTTTTATTAATTTGAATAAAATTAATTAATAATAATCATGAAGTCAGAAATGTATTCGGTTTTGAGAAATTTATTTAAATATCCTATTCCTCTATCCTGGCATTGTTGCAGACTAATATACGTACTTATTAGTGCCAGTAGATATATAGATATTTACATATTTATATTTATTATTCTGACACTTGAAAGCTAGATTAAAGTCCTGTTATTTTATTAACGTTTTATGTATTTTTATCCTCTTACACTTGGTCAAAAATCAACCTTCAGTGCAATAACTTTTCAATTCAATTTTCCACTTTAATATTGGACGAATTTATTCGGTTTTCATAGTTATTGTATTATAGAATTTTTATTTTTATTTACGTAAAACAATTTACTTTTATTTACTTGTATTTTAATAATGGACACTTGACAATGTTTAGGAGAATATAAAATATATATAATCTTCTAATAATACAACGAAATGAATTTCAATTACGTAATTGTCCTGATAGCATTGGTAGCTCAGTAGCTTGGCCGACTCGTTCTCCGAATCATACTCCCCTGTATTTTTTGTAGGGCACGTTACAAAGTGCACCGGGATGTGCTAACAACGGCGGAAAATATACGGCAACGGATCATAGATGCATTCTCCGATTAAAATAATAGAGATGGTCTCGTTATGCGGTTCACCCTGTATGCATATTGTATACCCAATATCTCTACTGTCTAAATCTACAGTTTACACTTCTACAGGAACATCCTAAGTTCCGTACAATTCTAATTGAAAGATCGCAGATGTCAGTAATATATCGAAACTCAGTTTCTCCTCAACAGTACATTCACCATGGTGTAACTTACAGTCTGGTTTAATAATTTCCTCGATAGAACCGTACTAGTGTATCGTGTGGCGTGCTGGCTACGTAAGAGACCGGAAGTCGTTTGGTACCTACGGAAAATTTCTATCCCCGGAAACTCCAAAGGTGAAACGACTATGTAATAAGGATCGAGGAAACACTACTACATCTACACTTGAATACACTCTGAGAATTTCTTCCTCTTTAAATGCAATTAGCATTCTGCTACTTGAGTTTGCTGTTTCAAATCAATCTCTAGTCTGCCACGATAAATTATCATTTTTGGAAAATGTGTTTTACCGCAACTAAGCAAAGTAAACTTTGTCACGTAGGCACTCCTTTCATTAGAGGGTTAAAACATTAATAACAAAGATTTTAAATAAGATACTTTTTGTACTAAAAATATTGTAATTCTTTACGTTGTACCTCCATCGCAGGCGTGAAAACAGTAGATATTCTGTTTTTCTTTGAGCATCGTGAATATCGATATTAAATGTAAATATTTATATACATATTTACTTTTAGTTTGGTGGTAAATATTTTCTTCTACAGAATATTCCTGAAATGTTTAGCCAAGCGTTACCGGCGCTGATCGTACTAAGAAGATAACATTCTGTAGTCCAGTTTTCCCGTGTTATGGACATTGATATTTATAGATTGATGACAGTACTTTATATTCTTTCGTTAGAAAATATTTGAAATAGATTGTATATCAGAGATTACTTAGTCATTGATACTTAAAAAATTCGTAACCGGATTGTGCGAGGTGCTATTGCGTAATTTCGAATATGTAAATAGGGTAATTGTGGGAGAGATGCCGCACTCGGAGAGACGCCGCACTATCGGTATTTCAAGGATATCGGTAATAAAACACATCATTGCCGATTTTATTTGTTTAAAGCTGTTCATTTGAGTTAGTTTGTCAAGCCAGAGCGTGTTTCCTGTATTATTGTTAAAGATTTTGCTGTTTTTCGAGGTAAGCCTAGCGTACTTTGCCTGAATAGTTATACGTCGCGTCTATTTTCACTAATATAGTAGCTAAAAATTCATAGTTTTTCTTGATACAACATTTGTAATACGTTAAGGGGACCATGTAGAATATTTCCTTGGCAGAATGGGTTACTTTCGACTTAGCATGTGGAAATACGAAAGTGCGGCGCCTCTCCCAGGCATTTCGGAGAGCCGCCGCACTTTTATTTGGGATAGATGCCGCACTTTGATACTGTACTGTTTCGGAAACTAAGTCGATTTAAATGATGTTTTTAATGTTTAAAATACCGAAAAAGTTTTTTCAAATAGCTAACCTGGTATCTCAAGGCAAATTATTTATTTTTAAATGAATAATCTTATAATCGAAATATATTTGTGGACTATGTACTCTTTGTTCACATTTTTTTTTATTTTAATCTCAAGTTGCCAACTGAATATAAAAAAAATTTCGAAAAGCAGATATAATATCTGTTCCTACTGTACCCATTTAATTTTCCAATTTTATAATTGTATAAAGTAAAAAATGTTTCATTTTACTTTGTTTTTATTATTTTTTTATATAAAAAGTTAGAAGTAACAAGTTTAAATCGAAAATTAAACGTGTTTCGAAATGCGGCACCACTCCCGCATGTGCGGCATCTCTCCTACCAAAGGATGTTTTTAGTTTCAATTTTTTAAGGGTAACAAATATTAAAATTTTGATTTTCTTTAATGCTAGTAGAATCACAAGATGTTGAACTAATAAGATATATCCTTGGAAAACATTTTCATTGCAAAATTTAGACACGGTGACAATTTTGCGTAACGTGCGGCAACTCTTCCACAATTACCCTAAATCAATGGGACTTGGTAAAAGTGTTCATTCCAAACACTTTCTCTTTCGTACATATTTTAGTTATTTTTTTTATTAGTATTTCAAACCTGATAAGAACAATTAAGAACAGTTTGTGGCCATTGCACTGTTTTTGGCCATGTGCATACTTATCTTATTTTTAAATTGCTCGCAGATCATTATTCTGCAGAGAATTTCATATCATAAATATTTTATTTAGTATACCGCCCGAAATATAAGGTTACCTTTATCGCTTACACGGAAAACTATCATATTTTTTAAGAAGTGGCTAAAACTGGTACAATACCTTAAAGTGGCCACAAATTGTGCATGTATCCTACTTAGGTGGAGTGTAACTTATGTTAGACCGCTTTATTACATTTTTTAAGATAAATAAAAATATGCTGGCGTGCTTGGGTTGATAATGAGGCACTACATTTGCAAGGGTAGTTGGCATTTGAGATCAATCAGTTTCATGATTAAGCCCTCCCTCTGCCTGTTGTACAGGGAGCACTGCCATAATATGTGGTTCAAATCTTCTAGTCCTTGTGTGCATTCACGTACTGGATTGACGTTAATACCTATTCTAGCAATAGAGGCTGCCAGACTGTAGTGATCGGCTCTACATCTATTAAACGTGACTATAAATTCGCGAGAAGAGTTACATTTTGCGAACCATGGTACAGAGGACAGGTTAAAAAACAATTCGAAGTATTTTTTACCTTTAACTACACCTTGTTCAGAAAGTAGCTGATGATTTTCAGCTTTTGATATCATTTTAAAGTGGGAAAACGAATTGGAAAACCGTATGTAAAGAGATTCAGGCTGTAGAACCCTACTCGCACTTTTAGCAAGACAGTATGCCGCCTCGTTACCAATTATCTCAATATGTGAAGGATCCAAACCAACATTATTAGTGCCTTGGTGTTATTTGCGAGAATGTCTCTGTGCATTTTTTAATATCTAAGACATAGGTAATTATTAATTGCAACATTTATTTTCGTTGTCTGCAAGCTTTGTAGGCCACTCAGGGGGTCGGGAAAGATGAGAAAGTTATGGTTAAGGTTCTGTCTGGAAATATTTATGGCATCAAAGAGGGCAATACATTCAGCTGTATAAACGGAGGCATCCTTTACAATCGCCCTTTTTATTTCTATGTTAAGAGCTGGACAAATACAGGCCGAGCCGACGTAGGAGTCAGTAGTTTTGCTGGCGTCTGTGTATATGGCAGGAACGTCTGACGTACATATGTATTACGTACCTACGTTTTTGCAGAAGTTTATTTAATCAATAGGATTATATGTATAGTATATATCTAGACTCCAGACCCAGAGTGTATTAAGTCCACTTTTTAAAACAGAACGACATATTACATGTTTTCGAAAGAGTGAAAACTTTCATACGAGAAACATGGAAAATTTTATTTTTTTAAAAAGTGGACTTAATATACTCTGGTTCTGGGGGTCCGGATATATTTATTAATTTCAACTCTGCAGCCACAAAATGGACTTGGTTTACAAATTTAAGTTTTTGTCATAGTCTCCATTACCTGCACACTTTTATTCACTTCCACTGACTCTCATTCACCTCCGCAAGAACTTGCATTAAACTCTGCATATTCTCTTGCAATACTCATCCTTTCCACTCCTTTTTCATATTCTTCTTCCGTTGCTATTTTTCATTCCTTCTCTTCCGCCTCCATACTGTATAATGTACTAAGTTATTGATAGTATTTACTTATATTTATAATGTAACCCCATACTTTCTATAGTTACTTTGTGATAACTCTATTACCTGTTTCCCTATTTTTTTTGTCTCTCTCTCTCTCTCTCTCTCTCTTTCTCTCTCTCTATCTATCTCTTTCTCTTTCTCTCGCACGCTGTCCCTCTTGCTCACTCCCTTTCACATATATACCTACTAACTTTGTTTTAAAATTATAAGATTTCTTTAGATAAACTTCTATACTCTACGTATTAATTCACATTCTATTTATCTTTAATTGTATGTTTCACTAACCCTTCTAGGAACTTTTGATCGTTTTTTACTTCTAATTTTTTACTTCTCCCTTCACCGTTTTTTTCTTGATATTCTGACCCAATTTGCGTTCTTATACATATAAGTATTTGTACCATTCATTATATCTCGCTTTTCCTACGTTACTAATTTTAATAGAATTAGTATAATTTAATAAGAAAATTCGGCCAAGCATTTTAAAAACATTGATAAATTAAATAGTTTCCTTTTGCATCCGAAAGTATGTGCTCTAACAATGTTTTATCTTTCCCGAGAATGGAGCAGCAACTTCAAATATTTCTAGATGATGCTTTAAAGTTTTCTTTGAAAAATGTAAACCGTGGTTCCCGTTCGGTATGAGAGCTCGAAATGTATCTATACTCGAGCTCATTTTAGAAGGAACTTGCCGACCGACGAGTTTAGATCGGTTCTGCGCATGTTGGCGCCGAAACAAGCTACTATTGGCTATATATCAAACAAATGCTCCCTTGGAACCAATGAGCTCATTCAACATGCGCGAAATAAGTTCCTTCTAAAATGAGCTCGAGTATAGAAGACTAGAAGCAACCGGTGGTTGTAATGGAGGTCACAAGCGGCTATCCTCGACCTTCCAACCCTTTGAGCATGACAGAATTTATGCCTGAATGTCGTTGTGAAATGTCCCCACCGTTATATCGAAATTTCTGCCAGTCGGCGTAATTAATGATGCAGTAACGCAGAGAGGCACATTGAGTACGTTTCATTCATTAAAATATTTTTACATCGATGAATTTCGCGCGTTCAACCTTTGAATGCGGTAGAGCCTCGGATTTCCACGGTAATTGAGTGACACATGAATCTACTAATTAAATTTATCAAATGATTGGAAAATTACACATCACATAAAGTACTATTTATTAGACACGAAGTAATATTGAAACACACCATTCTGCTTCTTCTTCTATTATTATTGTATATAGTTCGATGATATTCTTACAAGTATGAAATATATATTGCGTCTCATATGTCTTGTTGTAGCCATTTGAACGTTTGTATTTGTTACAATGGACTGTGTTATATTGATTCTCATATCATATCACTATGCAATTTAACACAGTAATATTACTTAAATTTTGAAACTACAGTTATGCGCAATTTAGATTCTAATATTCGACTTCCTTAAAATTCTACTGTACTTGTTATTAAAAAATTCGTAATCCTATTTTCTGCTTCCTTCTTAAATGTTTCTAACACTACAAGTGTCAAGAAAAGTCTATCCAGGATAAAAAAATAAAATGGTAAAAGTATCTGACTTAGGGGGATAAAACCGTTTGAAATTGCAAAAAATGGGATTTCTTTTTACATACTTTCATAGATTAATGTTTTATAAAAATATTATGAAACAAGTCCGATGTGAAAATTCGAAAAAAGACGAAGGTATAGGCATTTGCAAAACGCAAGCTACGTTCAATTAATTCACTTCCAATTTTGATTCCAATGAGATTGGTAACCTGGCGCTCCGTAGAAATACCGGTTAGGTATATGCGCTTTCATTTTCCGAATTTCGTTTGGCAGCTTTGGGAACATATTATCGTGATGTTTAACCATTGATTTATGCCAAAAAAAAATCGGTTTCTTCGCCCCGCTACACCAGGCTGCCCTCTTAAGTGTTGTTACATTAACCAGTAAATTATGTCAAGAGTCTGGGAAGAAAGTACATAAGTACCTATAATACGATACGGCGAGCGATGAAAGAAAGTGGATGTAACGGCAGAGTGATTCGCAGGAAACCGTACGGATAAACGAGGTGAATCGAAAAAGAAGATTAATTTCCGCTACAGAATTTGTTTATAAGGAACAAACATGGTGGAATAATGTAATATTCGTTGACGAAAGCAAATTCAATGTTGTTTGATCAGACGGTTTAAAGATGGTGTGGTATAAAGCCAATGAAGAATTTAGAATCAGAAATCTCGAATGAACAATGAAGCACCACAGTGGAAGTTTAATGGTTTGAAGTTGTATCTCGGCCGCAAAAGCCGGTACACATCGGCGCATCTTATTGTTAAATAAAAATAAATATTTGAATATGTTGAAGGAAAGCTTAATAAATGTGCCACAGATATAAACATACAAGAGCCTTTTAAATTTTATCAAGACGACGACCCAGAACATAAATCGAGAATAATGACAGGAATAATTGATTACACAATTGCTCTAAGGTATTCATTATCCTCCGCAGAATAACTCCAATAAGATAAAAAAATAATTAACACAACGATTAAACGATGAATGAAGTCATATTACATTGGGTTGCTTAAGAAAAATTAGTTCCAATACTCTTAAATGCTTACACGAAATTATTAAACAAAAAGGAAAACCATACAAAAATTAAGATTGGTGTAACATTGTTGATATGTATATATGTATATGTTACATAAAATTATTATTGCATATTCAGTGTTCGAATATTTTTACGACGCAAGAATTGTATGTTATTTAAATTATCAATTGTTATACAACAAAACGTGGACATTAAGTACATCAAATTTGTGTTTCTGCTAATTACAATAAGATTTTTAACATATCAAAGAGCAATCAATTAACACTGTTATAATCAAATAAACAGAGAAATAATCTCTGACGTACCGTGGTGTCTGAATATTAATGTGAGTCATGTAGGGTATATATCTACATGTTTACACAATGTGTTCAACATGCCGTCCCTCGTGTTCAATACACTTCTGAATACATAATCTAACAATGAATGCCTTGTTGCTTCCAATACATTAACATCCTGATTCATTGTTGAACGTACAGCTATAATTCCTTCTCGTATGTTTTCCGACGTTATTCGAACATCTACATATGTACATTTTTTCTTTCAACGTTATTCTCATTATTGATATACAATTTTATTAAATCTGCACTTTCTGAAGTTATCTTAAGCACTGAAATATGTTTTTTCAAACTTTGAAAATTTAAATCCTTCTCGAACACTTTTTATTTATAAAGGCGATACAAAATTGTAATTTTTATTTTCTAGGACTATTTTTTTAACATTTTGAGGTATGTGAAAATATCGATTGTTTGCATATTTTCAGTGTTTGATATGTCATGAATGTTTCCTGAAAATTTGGGACCGAAATTCGTAAAAAATATCGATTTTTCCTCTTATCCAATCGGGCTCAATATTTACACACACATTTTTTTTTTTATTATTTGGAACTATTCTGGGATGTGTCGCGAAGGAAATTTTAAAACAAAATTCACCATGAGTAAAAAAGAGCCACCCCCGTACCTACTTTAATCTTTATTCTTCAATGTGTAGATTCAGAAGACAAGCAAAATGTTATGTGAATATATTATTTTACAAACATAACAGTTGCTATGTATCCTTTGTAATGCAGTATGTTAGAATTTAATATGTATATGTACATAGAGGACATGAAATATTTTATCGTATATCGACTGATATCTTGATAGAGATGTGTCAACTTCAAGAGTCTGGCATACCTAGGATCAAGGACTAATATATCAGCACTGTATCTGGGCCAAGTAAAACTAGTTATGGAAAAGCCTTGCTCCATCGTGGCCACTTTTCTTTCGGAAGATGACCAAACTGGTTTAAACCTTGTCAGGGATCTACCCTTGGTGTAGATCCGCAATCTAACGTTAATTCCGGGTTGCGTTCTTGTTAAAGCAATGTGACATGCTTCAATCGATAAATATACAGGAAGATTGAAAACGTCGCAGAAAGTAGAAACGTAATGGTACTCACCCTTCCACGTCAATTTATTACTTTAGAGATAATATTGGAATCTCGAGCAATGTGAGCTTGATAATAATTAGTTTTCTTTTATTTTGATCTCAATTGTAATGTTATTTCGAGAGAATGGTCAGTATAAATAATTTAATTGTTTTATGAGTATTATGTTTATCTAATAGTTATGAGAATAAGATTAAACAGTTGCCGAGAGAATTGAGAAGTTATTATCTTTTTTGTTTCTTGTATCTACGTTGCTTATACAATGGGATAATTATGCGCATTAAATTAATATTCATATTACGTCACATTTTTAAAAGGCGTTTAACGTTTCATAGAACCTTATATAGAGGTTGTCACTACACTGATGATAAAACACAAAACGAATAATGGAACAAAATTGTTTCATAGGTGAGTTAATTTCACTTGAATAAAGAGCTGGTAGAATATCGCTGTGAGCATGATATGGCTATTGGATAAAATCAATCCCTGTGGAAAAATAAGTTAAAATTGCAGAAAGGGGTTTGTTCGAACGAGGTTTTCTCTTCAATCAGTTTTAAATACAAAGTTGATTCTTATAATTAGTCAAGTGCATGCGTAGTCAATGAATTTTTTAAATCCTCTTCCCGGAAGGATTAAGAACAGCTTAATTATATAGGCTCGATCCGATTTCAGTTACGAGTTTATTGCATATAATTAGCATAGAGAGTGTCTGTACATCTATTCACTTTTACTACTAATAACTACCTTTCTGAACAACAAGTGTGGCTACCTTGTTAATAAAAAGCAATGGTAAAGTATTTTCTGTTGTATATTATCAAATACTTACACTGTATTGTTAATAACTAACCATATTAAAATATAATAATTTCTGCATGTGATGTTCAAAATCACTGTATTCTATGAAGTATATACATTACACACGAATAATATAAATTGAATTTCGACCGTAAAAATTGTTTTAATTAGAAGAGATAATTTCGGCGCACTGGTTCGGTCTATTAAATAATTAAATGAAAGCTATTTGCAATTTTGAGAATTTTTATCAAATTCCAACGTTTCGGTCAATGATTATAACCATTCTCAAGGAAAGATAGATAAAAAGAAACAATACTTATGCTTTTATACTAAAAATTTTAAATTTAAATAAATATCACGTTCACTGCTGGGAACGTGCGACGCTAGAGTCAGTTAACCGGTGACATTACACACGAATATGAATATGTACCGTAAAATGGGGGAACATTGGCAGCATAGGGTAACATTGGCATACGCCGAAATTACGTTGTTTTACGTCAGATTAGTAAAACTTAACCTGTTAATGCTATTTATATGATGTGGCAATGTTACGAGTTGATTTTAGTTAAGATGCAAAAAATAAAATAAAATATAGAAATTTAAGTTTACTGACCTCAGATTAATAAAACTTATCCCGTTAATGCTATCTACATGATGTGCTAATGTTACCCCGGTACAGTAACGCTTTTAACATTTATTAAAGAAGGAAAGGACACAAATTTTGTGCATTTTGACACTTGTAGTACAATCACAAAAGATGCAATGTTATGATAAGATACTTAAATCAAATGTAAACATGTTAATTTTTACATTATATAACAAAATGTTTCAAAAACCTGCCAATGTTCCCCCATTTTACGGTATGTATTATGAATTTGAGAATTGTGCTTTACGTCAAATTAGTAGACATGCCAGAGAATACTAAAAGCATCAATCGCAAGTAGACGAACGATAACTGAAATATCCAGATTAAAGCCGTGAAACAAGGGCCAGATCGATTTATCCGAAGCAGGGAGACAAACCTCCCCCAGCCGAGTTCGTTATTGGATACCGATGAACGAAAAGCCCTGGGAACACGTAAGGGGCACTGACACGTCCTGAAGGAGTCGAGGCCGACTCCTTTGGCAAGATTAAACAGCCTGCACCGTGATATACGATGGGCTGCCATATAAGGAGCACAATAATATGAAGTTAAGCTATAATATCGTCTGTGGGTTCAGGCCTGCACTCTGGGCTTTCTCGATCGGGGCAGGAGACTGGCGAAGAAGACCGCGGAGGTCCCAATTCGTGGAAGTCTCATACGGCTGGAGTAAAAGAGCAGCAGTTCGTTTCTTCCCTTTCTCCTTTTCCCTACCTTCCAGCCGGCTTCTTCCTCCTTCACCCCCTCGCCGCCTCATTTTCCTTCCTCCTTTCCACCATTCTGCACCTTCGGCTTCCTTTCACGAATATTCTCTTTATTGGCTGTCTTCATCGCGCTAACCGCCAGGTCTCATGTTTTTCCTTTCCTTCTCTTCGTCTTATCTCGTTTCCTTCCTTTCTCGGCTCTCCCTGATCCCTTTTCCCGTTTTGTTTCTCCTCCCTCTCTCGCACCCGTTCCTTATACCTCCTTGGATATTTGTTGCTTCGGTGATCACAGGTCTGCGTGTCCCTTCGCTCCCTTCCATTTCTGTTCTCTCTTCCGTGGGACTTTACTCTTTCTTTCGGCTTCCCTTCTCTTTCGTATTTCTTGCTTGTCGCCCACACACTGACTCCGCTGTTCCTTTACAATGCATCTTTGCCGGTTGCAGTCTGCCTTCGAGCACGCAACGCTGCATCCACGGGCTGCCTACATACTACTCGTCCACAGTCAGCGACCAATGCGTTGGGAGACACTCTCCTTTCGGGGAAAGAGCTTAGGAAAGACCTGGAATTCTTATGTTGCATGATAATACTGTTGTAACGCTGTGGGGCGGTAGCTCATCAATATCAGTCTGCTGAAATGCCAGACGTTTAGTGATTCAAACGCCAGGTTTCATTTTTTAAGTTATAACGCAATGTCAACTGTTTCAATTCCGAATCATCCCGAGGAATTGATATCAGAATTTGGTTATGAATAATTGCGATGGGTGTTATTTTCATCTAGGCAGTGTAATGTATAATATTAATGTAGTTATGACATCGACCGTATTTGTAGAATAAACGAAAAGTGTTTTCGGCGCACTAGTTCGGTCAGTTAAATCAGAAAAAGCTAATTTGCAATTTTAAAAATTATAAATTCCGACGTTTCGGTCTGTGGTTTAGACCATTCTCAAGGAAAGTTATAAAGAATACTGCGTTCGCTTTAAAGTAAGTCACACGTTTGCTATGACGTGTAACATGTATAATATTGCATATTTCTTGGGGTCTGAGAGTTATGCGAATTAATCGTTACTCTTTCGTAATGATTAATCTGTGTTAGAAACATTATAAAGGAAGAATTTATGATTTATTTATGGATGGGAAATGAATTTATTTTAGGGATTGAATGTAGGTATTTTGAAAGCGATGTATAAAAATTCGTTTCATAATAAAAACTTTAAATTTAATGCTGTTTAAATTTACTTAATAAACTTATAAGTACGGATAAACGTTCCCTGATAAATAAAAAGGTTAGATATGTATATTATTATTATGTGTAAATATTTGTAGACTTCTTCGTACTATAGTATTTTTCACAATTTTTCAACAGTCTCATTCTAATCAAGTACCTACTGTACAAGTTTAGTGGCATTTGCAAAATTTGATCTTCCATTTTGGGAATATATTGCTTTCACATATTACAATCCAAGACTATAACTTATGTAGTTAAAAAGAAAGAGGATAGAATTACGCACATATCACTTTAAAGATGAGAGTATTAAATACTAGAGCTCTTACTTTTTGACCCGTCGGGTACCCGTCTACCCGAAACAACTTCAAGCCATTGAATGTGGTATAGTTCAATAATTTTTGGCTAACATCAGACTATATCACAGACAATCACAGACAATATTACATTCAATTGCTTGAAGTTATTTCGGGTAATTTTCGGGTACCCGGGTACTCGACGGGTCAAAAAGTAAGAGCTCTATTAAATACGTCATCGATATTCTATTTTACACTATAAGAACACCTTCCCCTACTTTTCCAAGTTTATACCTACTGCCAACCGTGACCCTCGACTAACACGATGCATCGAAATAACATGGGTAAGCGTTTTTCACGATTTACCAAAAGCTCAATTAGTAAGGGCACCCTTCACAATAAATGCATGCCCAGTGGAACTTTCATCCCCCTGTAACACGTAAAAACACAAATTCTCGTAGCAAGAATCCCCACAACGGGATCCATTAGTTTAATTCCCCCATCGAATCCCGCCGACTCCCTGCAGCGATGAATCGCGAGATCGTGAGATCGCGTTTCCCTCTTTCTCGCTGCATCCTGGGCCGTGGGCCCGCAGTTTGTCACAGAGGAGAAGGTAATGACTTGCGGAAGGCTCCTCGAGGTTTTTCGAGGCGGCAGCGGGCCCAGTCCCCTGATTGGCAGAACACGAGAACACCGCTGACGGTGGGCATGGGGGTCCCTCCTGATCGCTATTGGGGTCCCGTCCCGGACAATAGAGGACCGTTAGACGTGCCACGGTACAGGGATAGAGGCTCGGGCGAGCCATGGGAATCCCTGGACCGAGGGTAGACGCGAAGAACCACGACCCAGGCCGATGGTCCCGCGAGCAAGGAGGAACTGGTTTACCTGCCTCCTCCTTTCGTCTTCTCTTCTGTTCTCTCCTTACCTCAGAGGATACATTGGCCATTGGTGACGAAAGAATTTTTTTGCCAATAAGAGTTACTTTGATTTTTCATTGATTTGCTGAGTTTATTCTTTCGAGACATTTTCGATAATATTTATTCGGGAAACAACTTTGCGAATATGGTACTAGCTGAATTTACGTTTCATTACGAACAATAATAGGCAATTTTTACTTCAACATTAAGTTTGCAAATTAAATGAAATTGTGAATTAACGTTTTTTTACGAACAATGATGTATGTGTTGACAAAACAAATATTTTAAACACGCGATATTTCACTAACGATAAAAAATATAGCATGCCATTAAAAAAATAGAGGTGACCTTTAAATCTCCGAAATGCCTCCACTCAGAAAAAAATTATTACCGTCATGTGATGACCCCATTGGTATCGCACACCATTGTAAATAAAGTTTTTTTCATATCACTAAAAATAACGGAGATATTTCAGGTGGAGGGTATTGCCACATCCTGTATACATACATACATACACGGGTGTTTATAAGAGTGTGAGACATTTTTCAGTATCGGGTCTACTCATTAAAATAATAAAATTAAAACCAACTTCAAAAAAATAAAATTGCACTAAAAAGTAAAAAGTAATTTTTTCCCTTATTTAATCTGCGACTTTCATATTTTTTAAGTCGGTGCCAGATTTACACAGTGCAAATATTGTGGCACCGACTTAAAAAAATATGAGAGTCGTAGATTAAATAAGGGAAAAACTTATTTTTTACTTTTTAGTGCAATTTTATTTTTTTGAAATCGGTTTTAAATTTGTTTAATTTCTTTATTTTTAACTTTTTACTTTTAGTACGTACATAAAATAATAATAATTAGGTGACAATGGTCTTTATTATTAACTAGACCTGACAAAATATTGGGCCAATATTGATGTAGTATAGAATGGTAGCACCGGGGCATCGTCCTCTTTCGAATAAAAAAATATCATCAAATCGGTCCATATACCGAGGAGTTATGCGGGGATAAACATAAAAAAAATAAAAAAATACAAACGGGTCGAATCTATAACCTCCACCTTTTTGAAGTCGGAAAAAAGTTAGGATACGCATATGTATGTATGATACTGCTTAGTTTTGCAGTTATAAGCATTTTTATATTTCGTAAAATATCGACTCGGAATGCCTATTTTAAAGGGCAATCGGCTGACAGCCGCGTGCGTCAGTTGGCTTAATATACTTGCTATATTCTCTTTCATATCCTGTCGTTCTTGCCTTTGTTTTTTCAAAGGCGAAATGGTAATCAATATATCGATCCGCGGAAAAACAGCTGGGCTTCGTTAAATGTTACTTTAATATGTGTTTCGGGCCCGTGTTTTACGAAATATGAAAATTCTTGTAACTGAGGCATTTGATGGAAAAAGGGCACATATGCATATGTACTCTTTTTCCTTAAATCATTTAAATCGACTCAGGTATACATATAATATACCAAGGACATTACTTCTCTCGCGTTAGGTTAGCTAAATGCTGTTTTGTTACGTAGCGTGATCGACAATGAAAACTTTGAAACCGATTTTCTTGATATGTCATTTTGGCTTATGCTAAAGAAATTTATTCGGTAACATATTCCAGTGATTGGATCACTCATTAGACATTAGTTGTGCAATATTTAACAAGGTAAATATGAGTGTAGCGCAGAGGTCTGGGCAAAATATAGAAGTTAATTAACCCCGGTAATTGGGAACGATTTATATGACCGTTGAGAATTTTAAACAAAAACGCTAGATCCGAAAATTGAAGACGCTGCTGAATTGTTGAGAATGTAAATCTATGTCATGACTAAATCTGTGCATATGTTGCCCCAGTCGAAACAAGACAAACCGCAGAGATCTATGCTCTTTGGAGATCACCGAGAAGGGAGACTTGGTGCGGTGACCAAGAAGGGCTTAACAAGAGCATTATAAAGCAGCTTGGTACATGAACCCATGCGAATACCTCATTAAAGAGCCAAGTTGCTTAGAAGCTGCATTAGTGACTTTTTCAACATGCAAAGCGAAATAAAATGCAGAGGTATAGGTCACACCAAGGTTGCAAATGCTCTCAATGCAGGACAAGTGTCCTGGTTAAATGCATAAGGAAATACGAATTTACCAAGTGACCGAGATATTCTTAGAACATGGCATTTAGATGGGTTTAAAGAATGGCTATTAACACTACCCCAAATAGTTAACCGGTCGAGGTCACATTGAAGGTTCCGAGGATTCTCTAGAGTTTAGAGAATTAATACGAGAAAATAATTTAAGGTCATCAGCAAAGAGAAGCAAATGCAAAAGTGTCAGGAAAATCATTAATGAAGATGCAAAATAGCAAGAAACA
This sequence comes from Andrena chrysosceles, assembly GCA_963855975.1. NCBI lineage: Eukaryota > Metazoa > Arthropoda > Insecta > Hymenoptera > Andrenidae > Andrena > Andrena chrysosceles. Next base: position 23,729,422 of record OY979767.1, read on the forward strand.
CTGAACTTTATTGTTTTAGATCTATCTGTTAAATAACTACGTGGTAATATTTTTTCGTGAACTCCAAAGGCACTTAATTCGCGCAATAAAATGTTGCGATTAACAGAATCAAAAGCCATTCTAAAATTCGTATACATATACAACGCCAACTTTCTAATGTGAGTCCAGAGCAGAGGAAAAGTAATTAGAAAAAACTGAAAGATTAGTCACCGTCGATCTGCCCGGAATAAAGCTATATTGAGATTGTTGAGCCTCAGATAAGTTGTTTAATCCCTGTTCAAATCAGAAAGTTTGCTGGTGACGATCTTCCCAAAGATTTGGGGGAAAATACTAAGTAGAGATATAGATCTGTAATTCATAACATTATTCTTCATTTCTAGAGAGAATATGTTCCAAAGAGCTCTGGATAAACTAAAATTGCAGGATTTCATGAAGACAGGAGACAAGCCATCGCCACCAGTAGACTTATTAGACTCCAAAGCCTTAATAGCGTCAAAAAGCTCCGCAAAACTGATGTTAAGGTTCGACAGATACACTGTAGTTAGTAGCACAGTCCGGGTCAGCGCTGTAGGATAACGTGGAAAAAGGTACGAAAAGAGAGTCAAAGTGCTTAGCAAAAAGGTTCCCTCTCGTCATTAAGGTGCATACGTGTTGGCAAGAAAGTGTCTCCCCTTTTGGAATTCACATACCCTCAGAAAGCCTTCCGGTTGTGTGGGATGTTACTTTCAAGTCTATCAATGTAGGAAATAAAATTATGTTTAACTAGCTCCTTACAAAGTGAGCGGAGACGTGAAAAATTTAGAAAGTCACATTGCAGGTTCGAGTATTTCCAAGTACGATGTGCTTTCTTCTTATTTTTTAATATTCTGTCGAAGTTCGCGTAAAAACAACTAGGGAAGGACGAATTGTAGGTACAATACATACCTAGTGTTATATAATTTGTAAAATTAACTTTCAGCAGTCTTTAAGTTACCAATGGATAGATGCGCAGTTTTTTAAAAATGTATTTTATTAACAATAATGCATATACTATAGTTTTTGCCACGAAATTCCATCTTCATCTGCAGCTATTTACGTTTCTCCGGCACGTTATATGAAATAACTGCTGGCTAGTGATTTTTCGCCGTTCGTGAGCTCAGTTAATTTAACGATACGGTTATTTCGTCGCCACAACCAAATAGCCGTGCGACCAACAAATCGCCTGTGCCGGCTAGTCGGAACTGGTCGTTTAACAATCGATATGCAATGGGGTGAGTTGATTGATTATTAGAATGTAATTAAAAGGTTTATTGATGGGGAATGGGAACAGTATTGGTCAATTTTCGAAGATTTTTGGTTTAGAACGGATGATGGCTAGTGTGTTTAATAATTTGAAATATTCGGTGTATTTAAAGCAGAGGAACCTTTTCCCCATAACGGACCACCCTCAGGTACAGAACTGATCCTTCAGGTAACATGTACGAAATTTCCTACATTCTTACAAATGGTCGCACAAGTTGTAAACTTTATGAGTATATGGACCTGGAATTAGAATTTAAGAGTGTTTAAATTCTGGAATTATTAGTGACATTTATGGGGATGTTCCAGTCTAGAGCCCATAAAATTACATGATTTTTAGGAATTAATTAAAGGGAAAGTACCATAGCTAAATTAATGGGTCTTTTTGCATTGTATTGAGAATGTATTAAAATATAAAAATTAATCATTGCGAATGGCAATGGGAATTCGTCGAAATGGAAGCGTCAAAAAATTAATCCGAAACGGTGGGACTTGTAGCACCTAAACCATGGATCTGAAATACGAAACAATGCCAGATTATTAAATGGCGTGAAGTCCCTTAGCGGAAATCCCTTGGCTTTAAAAATTAGAAAAACTACTTTTTTTGACAAAATAATAAAAATTGATTTTTCCTCCCCTTTAAGCGTGAATATATATTTCGGTTTGGATCCATTTTATTTATTGTCAATATTGTTGCAGTGCGTGATTGTAGAGATTCAGCGAATATTCTCTTTCTCATCTAGAAGGTAAAAAGGGCTAAAAAAGTATTATTGAGAATTGTAGGCTAATTAACTTGATGCATATTTCGTTCGACCGTTGTGAATGAGAATTCGGATGAAGGACATTCGAATTTTGAGGATATTGAGCACGTCAGCTGTAAGCCGCGCCCAACAATGCGTGCATACATTTTCCGGTTCTATCTTTCTCGTTTCTTCGTTCATCCACCTTCGAACCTCAGTTTCGTCAATGGAACAGACGCTCAGCGTCAGGTTGAAAGTTCTGGGTTTCGGATTTCCGCGTAATATGAGCTTTGCACGTGAAACAGCTAGTGTCGTAATAAACGATGTATGGCATTGTGTTGTAATAATTGGAGCGAACGGTTCAATTTTCAATTTCGCACTACACGTGTGATATGGGTGCATTTTCGTCATCTGTATTCTGTACTGTCCATTACGAAACATTTTTAGAAGTAAATCAATGTCTGAATGTTATTAAATATTTTTGATGAACTGTTACATTGAAAGGCTACAAGTTTTCCAATGTTACATATTTCATTGCATTTCACTATATTTATTGTCATTCGATTGTTAATATGGACGATAATAAATAGGAAGAAGAACTATATAATTACGATACTTGAAAATATTTAAAACATAGTCCTAGTGTAACTTCAGATTATAAACAATTCATTTTATCAGACAGTATTCACTGTGATCAATTTGATATTCACATCTTCGTTGCTTTATTTTCTATCTCGTTAAGTATTATTCTTTAAACAAATAAAAACATTTGTCACAACAGATTTTTGTATATGACACTCGCGACGTTTTGTTATTCATCGAATTTTACGTAATCGCCGACGACAAAAAGGATCCCTATATCGATATTCCTTTACCAAGTGAAACGGTAAATGCAACTGATCACAAACACACATCACAGAGGCGAATATGGCCACTGTATACGCTGATACCCTTGCGCATAAAATGTATCTCATGTTTATATATGTATGTGCATCGCTGCTATTCGAGTATACTATGTACCTCTTTCGCTTATATCATTTTTGTACAAACTCAAACATTTCTATATCAACATACCATCTCGATAATAAGATATTAATGTTTGAGGTGAATCTCAGATCATTTATAATAATAAGAATCTATCGTTAACTTATTATAAATATATCTTCAAATAAAACACATTACTGCTGACGGAATATAATGATCGTATCTTCCACAAAGGTTTCGAATTCTTATTTGTAAAATGAGAAATAGTGGATTCAGGATACGTATAATATTGTAACATTATAACAAAAAATATTTTTCCAAACACAAAAATTTAATTACGTACTGATTCTCCAGATTTGAAAATATCGTTCTTCAAATTTTTAGATCGTGATTGGTACCTAATTAGTTTTAATTACTTGTATTAACGCGTACACTTATTATATTCGTTTTTTGAAATCGAAATGAACATTGCAGATATTATATGGCGATACATTACAATTTACCAGAATTTCTGAAAAATATTTAAATATAAAATGACAAGTAAATACTTTATGAATGATATCTGAAATTATACATATAGTATTTTTATATGCACCATCATATGTGAGTGTCAATTTGACACTATCAATGTATCAAATGCAACTAAAAGTTTAAATATTTTCTTTGCTATTGTACAGGACATAAATAATCTCATAAGATTATAAGTTTTGTTGTTTGCAAAGTAACTTGTGATTCAAAATCGCTTATTTAAAAATTGAATATGTTCTTATCTTATGTGGAGTGGGTACATATGTATAAGAAGGATATATTTAGAAATGTCATAATAACAGACTTAATATGAAAAGAAGGTTGCGGTCGCATTTTCTATTGCAAATAATCTTTTAACCTGCCCCAACGAAATGTTATGTCAACTTTATTTTTTCAAGGAGCAAAACTGCTGGGCTTTACCTCTGTTATCAAGGATTCTTCGTTTGCCAAGGAGTATCTAGAAGGGATACATCCAATGGATATTTTCCTAGTATATTCGTTTTTACGTATATTCCACTTTTCCCCCTGGAAAAGATGAGCCTGTTATACACACATGTAAGTTAGGGTGGCCCTTATTTTTCAACATCCGATCTATTTTGCTCTCACTCCCTATTATGATTCCATTTGTTAAGAAAATAATCCCTGAAAAAGTTTATTGCCAGCGGTCAAGAGGAAAGGGTGCCGACCAGCCCTTAAAGTTTAGAATTCATCAATAATTCGGGTTTAAAGAACTTCTAAAAAACGGGAAGCTCCATCGACATTTTGTTCAAATAATATTAAAAGAGCATTCAATTTTCTAAAATTACGGTATTCCTGGTTAGTCTGACGGAATTCCTTTAGATACCGCTGGCGATTGGTGGACGGCGACGTTATCCGAATACGTCCGAAAAGCACCTCTGCTGCACGCCGATAACTTTTTTTACATTCTCCCATAAATAATAACATATTCACTTCTTGCTCGAAAGAAGATATGATTACGAGAACTGAATTTTACCTAATGTTACTGAGTCTTTTTCTATTGTGACACACGCTTTTTCACAAATATCTTGCGATATTTCGCCACGATTTGTCGTTTTGATATAATTTCGCACAATTTTCGTAGAAATTAAAGGAAAAATGCAATTAAAAGTAATTGGGGAAAATTGATACACTGTATCAACATGCCCCAGAGAGAACGTATCAACGTACCCCACAGGAAGTCATTATGTACAAACATCTCCATAAAAAAATTTGTAGCATATAAACAAAATAACAAAACGAAATTACCTGACTTTCAAAAGACTCAATGTGATCCCAAAATTTAAAATATCTATAACAACTTAACACTGGCATACACTATATTATCTTCTATTTAAACATTTTTCATTTCTGTATTTGTGCGGTTCAAAAATCAAGAAAGTAATATAAAACTTATACAGCCACATATATGTATCTTTTTAATTGCCATATGTTCTTCATTCTTCGATTCTTTTTTAATTTTGGAAAAATAGAAAGAGAATGGAATGAAAGACACAAAATTTGTTGCAAGTGTACCTACACGTGACAGCAGTTTTTAAAGCTTACCGAAGGGACGACTGGCGAGCTCTGGTATTCACTGGTGTATTCGCCTATTTGCACTTGCACGGTCGTAATTGTTTTTAACTTATTGGACTGTGCGCAGAAACAATCGCCACAGAAATACATACTGCGTTATCGCGATCACGTAGTTCACGTACGCTTACGTGGCGAGGATACGCTGCTGCGAGTATCATATTGGCCGACGACCCTGTGTGCGCACGTGAAGATCGAATTAACATTCGTAATTTATACGGTCCTGAAATTTCCGCAATGCGACGACCGACCCTGTATCTCGCACGGCCTCGTATCTAGCTTTCACGTACACGCGGATTACACGCACCGCGATGCTTCGCGTACTCCGAAAGGCGTCTCTCAATGTACACAAGTTTATTTCAAGGGGTTGGAAATACTCAGTGACCTTGGGTGCACAAATGGAGAGCACATTTTCAGAGGGGTTGCTTTCACGTTGATTATATACACATTGATCGTAAATGTATGATTGTTTGAAGGGTAAGGGGAAAAACGAGGAATGTCTATTTTTCGTGATTTTACGATTTATAACACATTTTGTTGGTGGTAACTGCGACTACAGAATTGTCAAAGCACAAAGGGTTATGAAGTTCAAATGCCCTCGTAAGATAACGTTAATGATTTGGGGTAGGTACTGGTTAAAAACAAAAAATGTCCACTCGGCTCTGGAACAAAACACGGAATGTCCCCACTCTTTGCCTAAGCACAAGCTTCTGCCGTCAATGTAAAACCAGAAATTATGATAAGAGAATGGATATCTTTGCTGCGAGAAAAATTTGGTAAGAAATGCCCATTCACCATTCAGCAAGTGAAGGAAATGCGAATATTACGTGATATCTTTTATTGAATCGTCTACATACATATAATTGCTGTTGGTTGAGTAATCTCATCACTATTAAAGAAAGAAGACAAGCCAGTAATAGGAGAGAAGAAGTGTTCGAACTTCACAACAGGACATACCTACATCAAACTCCTGATTATTTCAAAAGCAAAATACGAACATTTCATTGTTCTACAAAAATTTTGTGATCCTAAGGCTCAGCGATTTTATGAGAGGCTGTGTCAGTGTCTCATGCATAACAAGTAAAGGTAGGCTCTCACTGCGCCTCGCCTTGCTTCAGCGCAATTTCTTTTTGCACTCACATCTATTTAGGCTCGCATCGCCTCGGGTTTTCTGTCCCTGAAGTTATCTGAGCTTCTTGCCTCGGTTTTCGTGTTTGATCAGTTGCTCAGAAAACTTCATCCTGTGCTGTCGTCAATTCAGAATTGTTTTTCAGTACAGAACAATTAGGTATAATTCAAAACGAGAAATGGAGAATAATGACAGTACAAAGTAAAAATATGACAGAAACGAAGAAGAATCTGGAAAAGATAATGAAAGAAACCGAAAGGTTCGACATTACCCCATCCGATTTGTTCGTCAACACCCCAAGACGAATTTATTTCAGAGGTTAGAATCATGATTCAAACAACGCCTTGGTCACAAAATGTTGGTAAAAAAGTACTTTATTTCAACTTAAAAAAAAATTGTATCATTAACTCAACAGTAATTACATGCAATTGAAAATGGACAAAATATTACTTGAAACATGTTTAGAATAATAAATTGTGTTTATTTTGAATAACATGAGCGTTCTGTATTTATTATTTTCTGCCCGGCGTTGGATACGATCCAAACTATTAGCTAGTAGAGAGGGAACATCGTTTGTATTTATTAAAACGCCGCAACACCGCGTTCGCGATTTTACCCCGCATTCGTGTTTACCCCACTCTCCCTTATGTGTGCAAATATATACTCTGTTGATTAAAGTTCCCACTTTGCTTGCTGTGTTACGTTAAAATATCAAGATTTTTATAAATTCACATTGTTGATAAATCGCATTTGCAATGTTGCAAACGCTCTTGGCGATTCTCTTGATTTTTTCACGGAATCAACCTATTCCTTTAACAAGGCCCTTGATAAACTTACGTAACCTCGCTGTGTATGAGTTATGATGTGTGAACCGTTTACCTACTTTAACTATTCTATACTTTTTTTATTATGCGCTTTCTATTGCTACTTCTTTTTTCTTTTTTGTCTAATCTCTGTTTCCTCTTGTACACTAATGGGACTTTATCCCGTATATATATTAAATTAAATTGCTTTCATTTGCAGTAAGATTTTAAATGTGACCGCCTCCATGAGTCTACTATCCCCTGTACAGTTAAGGTGCGTATCGACGTTGCGAGGCTTGCGCTCGAAGCACGCCTCGCGTACTGAAGACTCTGGAGACTACCTCGACATGATCACTTTGCGAACCAAGGTGATCATGTCGAGGCACTACGCGAGGCATTATTCCAGAAAGGTGGCGGATACAAACATTGTTTTGTCCATTATAGATTTGGTGCTACTTTTGGCGCACGTGTATTATGTACAAGTTGCATGTCCACAGCATCGTGCCCCCTTGTGCGTGAACGAATTGCTGGTATTCTGAGCTATACCTACATATAGGCGTTTTGCGGTTGTAGTTCGCTGCAGTTGCCAGGATCCTACAAGTGGTTGACCCTGGCCGCGACAGTCTGCCAGCCGACTGTCGAGACCCGCGCCAACGGCAAACCGTATCTTGAAGGCTTCTTCGGCTTTCTTCCCTTCGATTCCTTTTCAAACAGGTGTACGGACAGACGGCCGTCTATGACCGTACCATCCAAGCAATTAACCATTATGTTGCTATTTTTGACGCGGACGGACAGTTATTCCTTTCCTGCGCCGAGCGCCTTTTTTCTCTCCCTTTTTCTCTTCCACCTGCTTTCACTCGGATGTCCATAAAAGTTGGCCATTTTCCGCAGGTCAACAGAGTCGAGCTGAAACCCTTCTCACTGACGCTTATTAATGCATACCTGCACCTCGGAAGAGAATTTATGGTTTTACTAGATACACGTTGCACTTTTCGAAAAAAGATGTTATTATACTTATATACAAGCAGTTTACGAAAAACGGTTTTTAACCATTTCAGTTAACAATATTTTTAAATTTTCGTAAGATATAATTCTTGCTGAAATTAAGAAAATATGATAGAGATTTATAATATCTGTTAATACTTTGGAATTATAGTTTGTCGTTTATTGTGTTGGCTTATTTTGTAGTAGGTACTGTAATGATTGAAACAAATACCTACATCTGCAAATTGTTAGCAGAATGTAGCCACTAATTAATCATTATGTAGGGAGTATATTATTGTTATTACATTCTTTTATACTCCTTTATGCATAACAAATTATGAACATTTGTGTTATACTTTACGTATTATCATTAATAATTGTTTTTCATTCTTGCGACGAAAACTATATTTTAATTTTTTTGATATTTCACAAGATGACAAATTATTATAAAACGAGTTCATTTCAATTTGGACGTCTTCTTGCGCATTGTACCTATACTTCTTGCTACTTTGATCCGACTGAAATAGCAGAATAAACAAATTCAGAGTAAAAAAGATGTTGATGTATCATATTTCTGAAAATTAGCTCTGGTATGTTTGTTTGATCACGTGTGAGTTTTGAATTCATTTCAGATCTTTCAGAGACATAGAATTTATTAGCTCCATATCAGGCGAAGTTGTAGTATGTATGACTTAAATGGAGAGAAAACTACATGCACTCTGCTTCACAACTATAAAACCATCCTGAAGCGTCTGTGTTCTATATGTGTTGGAACTGAGTTCGATTGAAAGCAAGATTAATACATAAAAATAGATACAGAAATATTCTTTCTCACTACAAAAACACGTAATAGATAGACACATTTATATATATGTATATTATCTACTTTGGTTCATCCTACAAGAAAATCTGAGATGTAAAAAATATCATTATTCCGCGACTTCTGCAAGTTTTTCCGTTCACGCCAGACTCTATTCATACATCTCAAAAAGTAAACTATTTAATAGTGCAATGGTGCATTTACTATTTGAGTTTACTTTTAATGATACTACTGTCAAAGCGTCGGCCGCCGGTGATCATCGCCACGATAAATGTGCCAGAGAAACATCAGATATTTGTGGACGTACGAAAGTAAAATTTTGCAGTCATTTAGTGAGTCATAAAGCATTTTTAGCACCTTCAGGTACACTAAATGTAGCTCTTTAAAAACAGGTGTTTTAGTGTGCAATAAAACACCAGCATTTATGGGATCCTCCATAAGCCAGGTACATCGGGATTTTGAGTACGCACACCTGGCCATACCTGCCTGCCCATTTCATAAATGCGAATTAATCGAAGAAAATATGTATTGTTGTGAGCTCCGTGTATAGCGGTAATCATAGCCTGCTGGTGCTTCCATCTGAAGTTAGAATACGGTTGGTAAAGACAGACCGGAGTTGTCATCGATTACCCGTCTCTTGGACTGAACGCATCGTAGCAAGAATTTCAAAGTCTATTTTCTCGAAAATGAAGCGCAATATCAAAAAATTTTATTCCTTTTACTCGACTTATTTACTTGTTATAAGTAGAAAAGAAAGAGTAACTTTTTTCGATATCGCGCTTAATTTTCGAGAAAACAATTTTTTTGGTGATACTTATGTGGAATACCCTCAATATTGTAGACAATTTACTAAACGTAAAAAAGATCAAGCTTCAAGGATGCGATACGATTTACTGACAATAAGGCGGATAAATTCGATGAATCTTAACAAGTGAAACTTTAATTCTAGATACCTATGCGTTCACTGGTCTTTGACGGTGTTATTACCCTTCAATCCTCGAAACCTTTCTAAGTAGCAACGGGGTACTTGGTGGGAAACCCTTATCGAGCGAAAATCCCCAAGGTCCAAGCCCCGGACGATACCGTTCCGTCCTCAACGAGGGTGGCCGATTGTTTAGGTTGGAATCTCAAGAGGCGTGCACGGTATTCCGGCTGGTGGCTCGGATAATAAGGGTGCGTTCAGACCTGAACAGTGCGCTGGGCCGTGTACCACATGAAAGCCAGTTACGTCGCGTTCCTACGTGCGAAACGGGTATTTCTACGGATTTCTGTAGAATGTCCCCATGTGACCAATTTGTGTTTATAAAAAGGTATTACCACGAAGGGTTAAGTAATTTTTTAAATCTGGTGAGTCATTGGTACATAGTTCATGTAATAAATTCATGTGAGAATATGTATGCCGTTGTAGTAACCAATTTTTTGACCATTTTCTTCCCTTTTTTATTTTTTCGTTTTTTGCCAGTAGGATTACCAAGTGTGAGGCTGCTGACGATTTTTAAATGATCAGTGCCATTACGAAATCGTACATCTACGATTGTACGCTCGTTTGTGAGCAGAAGTGAATACGATCTGTTTTTGCAATTGTCGAAGCTACTTTTCGTGCAACTTGATGTAGGATAAATTGCATCATCTCTGGGCCCGTTTTTAGGGGTGTGCGAGTACCCGGAGCGTTTGAATTTTCCGAGCTGCTTGAAATTGATGAACTGTTTGAAAAAAATGCGAGCTACTTGAATAAATCAAATGGCTCGAATATTCAAGCCTTCGAAATTTTTCGAATTACTCGAATATATTCGAACAGATCTCCAACTTTAGAGTTACTCGTAAATATTCGAATTACTCGAGTTACTCGTAAATATTCGAAATACTCGAGTTACTCGTACATATTAGCGTCACCGTATTTAGGGGTGGGTTCGAGGGCGGATGGCCTCACGCTGTCCTGTCTACAAGGATTTTATGGCAGGGACTACCCAACGTAGAAAGTTATTAACTGAGCATGTAGAAGAAATATGTTTCCTTCGTGAAAACATGATAATAACGCAGGAACATTAAATTGGCGTCTAATATATTTCTTCCTTACACGTAGAATAATATTTTATAGTAAATAGATACTCCAGTACTCAAGTAACTCAGATAAGTCGAATATTTACGAGTAACTCAAAAGTTAGAGATTTGTCCGAATACATTCGAGTAATCTGAAAATTTTCGGGCCGAAAATTTATCTCCAAGTAACTCGAAGCCTTACGAGGACTCGGATATTCGAGCCGTTTGAATTTTTCCAGTACCTAGCTCGCATTTTGTTCAAACATTTAGCCAATTTCAAGCAGCTCAGGAAAATTCAAACGGTCGACTCGACTTGACCGACCGATCATTGTTCGACTCAAAATTCGAGAACTCGAATAGGTAAATTGAGCACTCGCCATCTGCAGCCGTTTTATACCACCATGTGTTGTTCAGTAAGTTTTAGAAATTTTGTCAGTGTTTCCAGTGAAGCTGTTCAGTAGTTAGAACAAATAAACCAAGTAGCTTGATAAAATAAAGTTCACTTTGGCTGCAATTAACGCTGTTTCACTACAGCGCGCTTTGGTAGACATTTCGTAAAATGGTACAGTAGCACCAGCTTAATTGTTTTGGAGTTAGCCCCGAATTAAATAGCTTAGGTTTCTGCGGTGAAAACAATACTTAACATGACCATGTTTGAATACTTTTAGGTTAAACAGGCAACATATAATAAACTGTTTCTTTGTTCCTCAAAGATAATAGATATGTTCCAGTATCCATTTCTGATCTTCCAAGACCTAACACCCTTACTAATTTTGCAAATACGCAGTTTCATATTCAATGGTGTTGTAGAACAGCTATTCTAAGTAGGCTTTCACTGTATCTTACTTGTTCAATGTTTCTCACTCTGAACCTCGATGCAACTTCGAGGCAAGCCAGCAAGAGAGAGACAACAGCGGGTTATTCCTGGAAAACCTACCTTCCCGCTTATTGTCACGGCACGGTCCCGACCTGCGACAATTAAGCAGGCACTACTATAATTCCCAGAATCATCAACCTCGCCTACATTCACAACTCTACTACTCATCTATAGTGTAAAACTTTAAATAAATTATACAAGTTTCGGTAGAATAATATTATTGAATAAAAGGGTAATATTGTTTATCAGACCCACCTCCAATGGCCTTGACCTTGACATATGTTGTCAAGGTCACTCTTCTGAATGACCTTCAGAAGGTTTCAAACACATTTTTTTATTTTAAATTTCTCAAAAGTTGGCGTTTCCTCCCCTCTTCCTTATGAGTGGCTGATAAACAAATTTGCCCCCAGTTAAATGCCGATCAGATTTTTTACCTCGCTTTCTACACGACGCGTTATTCATTTTTTAATAAACAACTAATGACGATTGAAACTTTCCGAAGGTTACTCAGGAAGGTGACCTTGACAACATACATATGTCAAGGCCAAGGTTATTAGAGATGGGTCCTCTAAACACTATTTTTACCCTAAAAACGTATTTTAATGGCTAATCAAGATCTTACTGCACCTCAAAATCCGATTGGGTGATAGGGTGTATCACTGTATCATGTTTATTAAGGACGGGAAATACTAATAGGTATTCACGAATATAAATAAATATGACATTATGTCAGTATGATATTATGATTTACAATGGGTGCGAATGGTTTTGACAGGCTGACGATCGTAAAGGTTTATATCGACTGTAAATAAACTATTATCACAGATAACTGCATATCATGACACGGGCGAGGACAAAACCCAGTAACTTATTGATTCGGAACTACAGTGCCTTGCACCGATATCCCTGAAGATATAAACACCAAACATGTTCCTAGTAACATATTACAGTGAAACGGCACTTATATGGTCACAGTTCTACACGCCACAAAATCTTAAAGCAGGCATGCTCACAATAATTCGGGAGCACAAGACTTCTTAGGTTCTGGGACCCGGGTCCTAGACACTCAAAAATTCTACTGGCTTTAGTCCTTACTGCTTTTACATTACTGTACCCATGCAATGTACAGTATATGCTTCAACAGCCTATAGAGAATTTGCAGTAATGTCACAAGTGGGGAAATGGCATTAGTTAAAACTTGCTTTGGTGGTGGGCTGAGGTCTGGACGCATCCTAAAGGTCTCTGCACACAAATCAGTTCTGTGTCAGTTCCATGCCAGCGAGCCAGTGGTATGAAAAAAAGGGATAGGCTGTAGAGCAGTGACGAACAACCCGTGGCCCGCAGGCCGCATTTGGCCCGCCAGCCACAGACCTGCGGCCCGACTGAACATTGGCATATATCTTTTCAACTGTAAAAGATATAGGAATAGTTATATTTATGTATTTAATATTGCAGCCCGCGTAGAGTAGTAGGTGTCCACTTGTGGCCCACTTTGGACAAAATGTTGCTCACCACTGCTGTAGAGGATCTCTTCTTCTTACCACTGGCACGCCGACACGGAAATGGTAAGTGCGTTTAGACCTTTATTCGAATTTGTTACGTGTCCGCAACAACACTGTGTTCGCGATACCTAATTAAGTCCACCTCTCGGTTTTAACGCACCGTGAAATGCGGGGGTCTCAAAGAAGAATAAGTTGTGGCCCCTTTAATACTGTAAAATTGGCCCTAGAAAGTGGTGGGGACCTTCATTCGATTATGAATTTTTGTAAAAAATCCCGGCTACACTACACCACTGCAGGAGTGTCGACTCCGATGGTTACTGGAAATGACAATATCTGGTAAATAAAAATTTGGCCAACTCTAGATAAATCAAAGTTTCGTAGAACGTTTCAAATATAGTCGGAATATCTACTTAAGCTCGTCCTTCTAATTAAGGGGAACATGACTGATACCAAGGAAGCAGTTAATTCACTTAATACTGCACAGGTATAAATGAACACGACTTGATTAAAAATACATAGTATGGACATCGCGATGATAGACGAGTAAATTAGAACATGCTGGTACATGTAAGTACGTCGTTACGGAAGACCAAACATGGAAATATCAGTGGAAGAGTAAGCAGCACTAATGACATCATCGTGGCGCACGTGCACCAACTATGGTGCATCTGCACCACACTTGGCGCCGTGTTTGTAGTTTCTACGCCGTCCACGGCATGCCTATTGCACTGTAAACGACGTTTACATTAGTCTGATAATATTTTTTTTCTGAATTCTACGACCACAACATTTATTTGTTTTTCAATGACACTTCTGCTTGCGCGATGCGGGCGATGTTTTATAAAACAACAAACGTTTTTTCTACAAATAAAAAAACAATAATATAGATTAAAACTCTAACTCTTTCAATATTAACGATTAACCAACGATTCGTCCATCTGCTGAGCCCCGTCCAGCTACTGGCCTGCTTACCCTATACCTCACACTCACAACACTAGTATATGCTCTAACAAGGAGAGTATTTTAGGTGTCCGCCTCCGATCATTTTGATTTTTGGATATCTTATAGAGGACCGAAAAATAAGAAATACGTGTTTTTTTATTTTTCCCCGTTTTCATATTTAGGGGGTGAAAACTGCGTTCAAAGTCAGGGTTGAAAAATCATTTTTGTGGAATATCTCGAGAATTATTAGAGATAAGGGAATAGTGTCAATGGACGAATTTTGTGTCTTTGAATGCGAAATATGACTGACTCACCAGATTTTCAAAAAGTCCATTTTTTCCACAAAAATGATTTTTCCACCCTAACTTTGAACGCAGTTTTCACCCCCCAAATATGAAAACGGGGAAAAATAAAAAAACACGTATTTCTTATTTTTCGGTCCTCTATAACATATCCAAAAATCAAAATGATCGGAGGCGGACACCTAAAATACTCTCCTTGTAAGTTAGATCCACATGTAAAATAGAGGAAAGCGGGGTAATTCCGGCCACATATGCAGTAAATGTTATAAAATTTGAACAAGTTAAACATTTGTTACTTTTTTTAATATTAAATGATAGTTTGAAGTGTCTAATTTGTATTTTGCTCAGTGGTGTATATGTTTCACCGATAAATGAAACCGTATTTTCACCAACGACCATACTGCGTCGGCTCAAACACCAGTTCCCGTCTGATCACTGAAGTTAAGCGACACTAGGCGCGGTTAGTACTTGGATGGGTGACCGCTTGGGAATACCGCGTGTTGTTGGTAATTTTTTTTTTTTGAAGTTCTTTTGTATTCGCCAACGTTCCGAACTTTTTGGAACGGGTGAAAAAACCTCGGTTATCGTTGCCTATACATATATATTTTAATATATAAAGCAGAAAGCTTCTATATTTTTGTGTGTTTGTCTGTCACCTAAAAATTTTGGGCTGAAATGTGTCTCAGCTCATTATACGTGACTAATCGGATAAAAAGAAAACTAAAAAAAAAATTTTTTTTTATAAAAACAGAATCTAAATTTTGGGCAAAGCCGAGTAATAAAGCTAAATAGTTCGTAATATTAAGGTGCGATCCCACGGCGTATGCGAATAATCCGCTTGGGTTACACGCGTCGTCGAAACGCCTGTGACTTGCCGACTGAATAGTTTGTATTGGAATTTCCATATGCATACATTAAGTAGAGAATGAGACTTTTAATATTTTCTTTTTCCAAATATTATCTGCTTGGACATCCAGCCAAATATAAGTAGTCACTTCGACTTCAAATTATTTAAAATCTCTATAAAAATCTCCTTCTTCACGGCTTTCAAATGAACATCAATGCGATACATTGATCCTTAGACAAAAGGAATATTCGCATATAAATAATGAAGGCGACTTGTCATATTTTTCGGATAATCTGCAACCTAATCACATGTACCATCGCGTCGATGAAAATTTCAACAGGATTAAACCCATTAAACCTGGTTTCGGTGCTTGTCCTAAATCGGCTTTGCCTAACGCGATCTATCAATACATAATTCTCCCTCATGTGGAAGTCACGATAGACAATCTCACTCTTAGACCATCCCGCCTTATGAAAAATGCAATCGCATTAGCCGAGTTGGTGGATTAGAGGAACTTCCCGAAGGTTGGTTGCATTCTGTTAACGGAACAAGAACACTCTTATGTGTATGTATTTAGACTATGTGCGTGGTATACGAAGTGCATGGATATTTTGCTAGTAATAATTTAAAAATTAAAATGTCTTTTAACAATCCTCTGTTTTTGCAACTTTGTAATTTTTTAAAAAGAAACGATCTTCCATTTACCTATGTAGAATTAAAACAATTTGAGGCTGAGGAAAGTCAGATTTTGTACGAGGGTAGCCTGTGTTGTTTACTCTGCAACACTTAAAAATTATAACCTAGGTAGATCCCTTTGCCTGCGACAATAATTCACTTTTTCAAATCACATCGTTCTAAAAATTATTTTCTGTGATTTTAAACTTTTAAAGGAATGACACTGAATACTTTTAATATTATTAACGGTGTTACATTTTTCTATGCAAATTGTTTATAACATTCTTGTACAGATGAACATTTGTAAATACAATATACGGACAATAACCTTTGTATCCAAATACTTCCAGTTCTGATAGCACTCACTTTGATGTATTTGGTTGCCTGTTGTGCTGATGAAAGGAATATTTGTTTCATTTAACAAGTTTGAAAGGAAGTCAAATTAATTGTTCGCAATAAATCTGAACAATTATCGTTTGATTGAAGTCTGGCAATTACTTGCATATTATCTTAAATACAGAGTAACCCGTTTTGTCATGATTCTGCTGAAAAGTGATTCTTGATTTAGCGAATGCGAATGGAAAATAAGAACGCAGAATTCAAACTTCTTACTAGGTATCCTGCCCGTTTTTCGAAACGAAATATACACATATAATTTATTTGTTAAAAATATAATTGTCAGTGTTATTTTAACATGGGGAAAGGGGCTGAAAAGAATACAGAATAATGAGCATGGGACCGAGAATTGCGTGACAGAGGCAAAATCAATTTCCTGTTAGTTCGATCGTGACTTTCCTCGCATATCCGACAAATAAAAAGGAAGCGGTCTGGCAGGGACTACGAAACTAAAATATTGGATTACGTCCGATTCTGACCATGCGGAGCAAACCTCTTCGTCACATGTAACCATTTCCTCCGGTTGCGGTTAAGGCGAACCTATTGCCTCAAACGTGTTCCGGCTTCCTTTTCGCAGGAAAGTCTTTGAAAAATCCTGCCGCCACCTCCGGCCGCAGCAGGCTTCTCACTAGCATCGCCTTTCATTCCTGCAGCTTCCATCCTCTCGGAATTTCATGGCCACGTTTCTCTAATTGCATTTCCTGTGTCTCCGACCGACCTGCTAGTCCAATTTAATTTTTCACCAGCTTCGACTCACGTTTCCAAATAACGGAACTGTTTTTACGTTGAGTTTCTTTGGATGGATGTTAAATGGTTGGTGGTCGTATTTCTCGAATGTTGAGCAGAGTAAGCTGGTAGAATTAGCTTAACGTTCCAAAGTTGTATCTTATTCTGAATATGTCTGTTTAATTATCATATCTTTTTGTTCACTTTAGAAGGGAATATACGTCTGAACTGCATAATTAAATGAGAGGATATGTTTCCTAAATTATTGAACATGTAATATTTATTCATACAGGATAATAGATTTGAAAAGAATTGCTGTTGGGTTTCTACTTTCTATTAAGTAAGTTTTTTTTCTTATAAGATTCTTTAAATACTCAGAATAACATTAATTTCATATGTATTTGTATTTTGTATTTTGATATTAGTTAATGTGAATTACGTTTCTTTCGCAAAATAACATTTACTTAATTCGTTTATTTTGCATTTAGTTGTATTTTAAACGGAGTTAGAAACAACAACACATATTGTTTACTCAAAAAATGAGTTTTTCCTTTAAAAAATTATTTGGCCCAAGAAAAGGCATATAGAATCTTCTTAAAAATCATGTAAGAAGTAAATACTTGAGAGAAAACAATTTGAATTCACGAAATTTACATACAACTTTAGACAACTTATAATGGGGGCTAATTTATACCGACATATTTTTTTGACGATAAAGTTTTTCGCTTTGAATATTTACTTATTTACTGATTCTTAAATTCAAAACAATACGCCATCTGCTTCTAACTAATAGAAGACTAACTAACTGGAGATTTACAACAATGCCATCTATGTATCAGATGGTACACCATTTAGTTTACATAAACTTCTTTTAACTTTTCGCGTGACCGATCGGTAAAAAATAACTATCGAGCAGTTTAGAATGTAATGCTGTGTTTACCCTAATAGATTCTCCAAATAGAAGTCCAAATACAAAATTAATAGGTACAATCATCTCTTTATTTGCATTTTTCCTTAGCTTCCCCATCATGCCTCTACTTCCCCTATCTTATTGTAATACAATTGCACTATACGATTACACACAATGAAACGTAGGTGCTGGTTCCTACACAAATTTGACTTGTTTCAGTAATCACAATAGGAAGAGACAATATTGTGGCAATAATCTAAATAGAATTCCTTGAATTCCATTTGCCAATCGAACAGCCACGTAACAAGCAGCGGTGCATAACGAATCGTAATTCTATCAGGTTCAGAGCCAGTCAATACACAGACAAATGAGCGTATCGTGAAATAGGTAATTTTGCGTCTGGTGTGTCGAGTTTCCGGCGTCGCGTTAACGTCAAAGCTACAGCAGACACTGGCGAACGATCCGTCAACGTAATCTTGGAAAGAGATTCTGAGAGAAAGTGGCAACTAAACCAGAGAGATGAGAAATCTTTGATGGCACCGGCAGAACGACTTGCTGCCACGCGAGGGAATTTCAAGCATGCCTATGTCTCGAAGTATCATCGTTTAGCTTCGCCGCACCGCTTCGTAGAAACTTCGCTGAGATGTCAACTGTTGCACAACAACTCGTCAGTTTCATACATCCAGCCCGAGACGAGGAAGCTGTTTAGTCGACCCGTTGCTCTCTATGTTCTGTTTAGCAGGAACGCCTCGGCGTTGTCGTTCACCATCATTTAGTAATTTCTAAGAATAAGTGTTACACTACTTCATCTAATTTTCGATGAAAAGTCAATAGTTTTAGTTAATTACAACATTGAACGTATACGAATTTGATTTCAGGAAACCTATCTATAATGAGTATATAGTTACTATAATTTTACTTGTTACATTTTGCTGCTTTTATTATTAAAACAAATTCTAGCAAATTTCAATAACACTAACGATTACAAATATGCACTTTATGATAACATGGTCACTGTCTTTTTTTCGTTGTCATTTCGCGTGCAGATAATACCGAATAGTAAGGAATGGTGTTGGCTGAATTGATGCTATTGAATGAAACAAAGTTTCTAGTGTACTCCACTGTCTAGGTCAGTTTAATAGGCTGACGAAGGATGTCAAGTGTTTTTTTCTAGGCTTTACTGAATGTAGAATTTCCCTGGAATGGAAATCATACTAATTATTAGAGTTCAGTGACAATGCACAACATCATGTGCCCAGAGGAATTGCGACAGTTGGGTGAATATTTTACGAGAGCATTGTAAACAGGAAGAACCAAGGAAAAGCTTCTATATAAAAATATGTGTTATCGTGAAATAGATTCATTAAGAATTTATATAAAAATATAATTTGATAGGTATTTCACAACTATATCTCCATAACTTCTGACACAAAACTGGAAGAAATTGCTGTTCATATGTATAATAATTGAAAAAAGACACATCGAAATGTGATAGACGCAAATTAATCTTACTAGCTTAAGGGGGAAATTGGAAAATATTAAGCTCGAAAATTCACAATGCTTTTTCACTTTATCTAATTATTGTTTACAATGACACAAATACAAGACTTTATAATTTATATATTTAATGTTAGGAAGACAAAATGAATGAAGGGGATTTAGGTATATAACAACTTTTCAAAATAATGCAACTAATTATATCAAGCAATTTCAATTTGTCATGGTAGAGCATGCTTCACTTCGCACAGATCGAATCAGGAAGTGCAACGAAACCAGAGTAATTACATAGTGATGATTAATCTTGCTGGTGCATGAGAATGTTCCAAGAAGACCTATGTGTACACTGGAGCTGATTGTATCTGAATAAAGTCACTTACCTATAAAGAGTTTGCTAAATATCGTAGTACTCATATAATTTATACAAAATTTTTACTTTAACTATGTATTATATTTAACTATGAATTGTATATACTCTCGACATTTAACAAATCAGTATATTAATCGCATAAGTTGAATAAATTAAGTAGGCGAAGCCATTAAACCCGTTTTAAAACACCGTTTTAATTAAAACAAATATAATTCTATTATTTAGTGCATTTTGCATAATTCTAATGTTTACTAAAATATTTTATTTATTTTTTTATATCGTTGCATCTTGATTAAATAATTAAGAAACAGATATCAGAACTGTGTGATCTGAGGACTTGTCGATAATACAGTAGATATGTATCAAAAGTTCCCGGACTCTGAGTTTAATAATTTATTGTGGGGGAATGAAAGAGAGAAAAATTTATGCTTCACCTAATTCGATTTTCGTAGACAGCGATATTACTTACGCAATATATATTCTCTTAAAAATATCTGAAATTTTTTAAAGATGAGAAATTCTACGACACGGCGACTGCAGACTTGCATTCACGTCGAAGGTAGCTATTTTGAACACTTCCTATAAAGGTAAGCAGTTGCACATTACTGGAGTACAAAAATGGCTATAACTCGGGAAGGAGGTTAAATAAGCCACACGTTTATATGAACTGTTTTCATTGGTTTTGTGTCCTGCGTCCACTGCTGAAGTCGATTCAACATGTTAATCGATTATCACAATCTAATGTTCTCACATTTTAAGGTTCTACAAAAAATTGGAATTCTCATGGTGGCGCTGAGCATGTTAATATTTATTGCAATTAGACTGAAATGAAGACAACCTCTTACCACATTAACAACTGTATCTCATTCATATCACAATTAATAATTAATTTTGTGTTATAATTTTGCAATATTATAAGACAAACACTGCCCCTTCAATAGGTAAAAAATATCTGTCAGGAGCAGATTAGGAATTTTCGATACTTCGCTATTCTGTAGTACGAATATGGGAAATGTATGTGGAAATGAAAGAAAGACATACATATATAGAACATGTTTTGTAAACATCAACGTATGAATGTGGTAAGATAATCCTTTGTTTCCACTCTGCATGCGATGTATAGAAGCAGACAAATCACTCGCATTACTAATATGTATCGCATATAGCTACCGACTCTGTCAGAGCTGATTTTTTCATCTACATTCATCAAACATTATCTACTCAGTTTGGTAGGAGTATTATTTACGCTTTAAACTCTGAATTCTCTTTTAAAAACACCCTGTATACATAGAGCTCGTTCGATTTAGTATGTCACGACGAACGTATTGCTGATGGAATAGAAATAGCGAAGTGTGTACTTGGGGCACATTCGAGTGGTGTGCAAAGCGATAGCCTTGAGGGTACAAGCCGCCGAACGTGTTTTTCGCAACAGGGTTCTCACTAACCGAAACATCCATTCAAGTTGGTGTGTTCAAGGCCATAATGTAATAGTCGAAAAGCTGTGTTGAATGCGTCCCTGGGCTAGTGACGCCCAACACTCTGGGGCGCTACCGTATTTGCTCCCTGCTGCTTTTACGCCTTCGTTACGGTTATCTGTTCCACCAGCAATACACTTCTCGTGGCGTTCTCATCCACAATACCTCTGATGACCATCTCTATCAAATATTCATCGGTGATTGGAATATTCATCAACATACGCTTGTTCAACTTATGGAAAAACAGTCTCCAGATACATACTGCGAGGTCGTCTCGAAAGTAAGTTTCCCCAGGCAAGGAAAAATCGGAAAACGTAGTAAAAAATTTGAACAAAAATTCATTTACATTCGAGAACATCCTATTACTTCTTAAAATTATAGTCATTACGCTCAATGTATTTTTGGTACGGTGGCAATAGTTCTTTTATACCCTCCTCCTACCACGGATTGCTCATTTCTGATAGCTAGACACTGACACGCAGTCTTGACTTCGTCATCCGTCCTGAAGCGTGGACCACCTAAGGCGATCTTCAGCTGAGGGTAGATGACTCGTCGATCCTGTTGAATCATCTTCGCAACTGCGTTAACAACAGCCGGATTTTTGGAAACAGTGGAGGACCTGCCGCTACTCGGCTCATCGTGAACACCTGTTCACCCTTCCAGGAAGTTTGTTCGCTACTGACGAACCATTTGCATACTCATACACTCTTCCCCGTATACTGAGATTAAACGTGCGTCGGTGAACTCGCCCGCGAGTGGTATCTCCATCAGTCCTCGACTCGTACTGCTAGCCCAAGTACACTATATTTGAATTGTTTTACATGATATTGTAGCATATTAGATTGTATTTATATTCCATGTCTCGTTTTCACTCTGTAGCTCATATACGGGAAGAAAAAAAATAGGGAAACTCATTTTTGAGACGCCTCGTATTTTGTATGGGGTCGTTAAATTGTATTGTACAGTGCAAAAACACATATAGTGATTAACCTGAGAACCTTACAAGTGACACATATCATGTTATTAGACAACCTACGCGTATATCTAATATTTTGATGAAATTTAGGTGTTAGGCCTCCTAGGAATGATTTCATAGAAAGCGTAGGATAATTTTGGGCAAAACATTTATTGAATAAAACGATGCCAAAAACACAGTTACAAATAGATAAATTGCAAGGAAAGGAAAGAGACAGAGTAAATGGTACAGAGAAAGTACGAAAAGGACTGCTCTGCGAAATGATCAAAGAATCCCAAGGATATTGCAAAGATTGTTGCTTATGTCAGGATACGTAATTCAATGAAGGCTTATGACTGGTCACTGCGTCTGACAAAGAAATGTTCTTACAGCAATTTCTTCTATTTGAATAGCAAATTGCGGAGTGATTCACCAC
The DNA here is from genome assembly GCA_963855975.1 of Andrena chrysosceles. Lineage (NCBI taxonomy): Eukaryota > Metazoa > Arthropoda > Insecta > Hymenoptera > Andrenidae > Andrena > Andrena chrysosceles. Next base: position 23,752,228 of record OY979767.1, read on the forward strand.
TCTCTACTGATGAAGAATGTATGTATGTATCACGTTGTGAGCTTATTGGCATACATGTAGCAATGCACAGACGAGATGACAGCAGCCTTACGATTAGTGATATCGACACATAAGATTCATCGATAGATAAAGTAGAAATGCAATCAAAAGCGAAGGGGGTGAGGAATAGATTCGATAAAAAAACTTGGATACATAGTGTGAACGTAAGTGTCTGTGTATGTCATGTTACCTGTAACCGAGCTGTAATGACATTGCCAGTGCATTAGCACTATCCAAGGATAACGTTATCTTTATATCACATTTTAAAACAGACTATTCTTTTTATAACAATTATACAGTGTCGAGTAATTGGTGGGACAAGCGACAAGGAGGTGATTGTAATGTGGGAATGTATCGAAAATATTACCTACTATAATCATTTGAAGCATTAAGGACGCTAAATATTACATGAGAAGACGTTCGTGGAAATGAATTATTGGATTAGCATCCTGTAGAATATTTTATACCATGCCCACTTAAAAGGAACTGTGAATGCAATTTAGCAGAGTAATTCGAGACCTACATCTCTACTCGAATTGTACGAAATATTTAATAAATAAATGTCTGTTACGTATGAAGACATTTTCTATGTCTGGTAAATGTAGGGGTGTACGCGAAACACATGTATGGGTGTATAAAAAGTAAGTAATGGTCACTGCTTTCAGTGGCGAATCTGTACCTATGGATCGGTGCACATTTGGAAAAAACTTGCCCCAAATAGTTTACAACATGAAAAGTTAATGTTACCTTTTTTTACATCAGCAAGCTTTGCATAATGAGAAGAAAAAAGATATTAAAAAAAACATGTCCCGCAAACGTATCGTTGCAACGTAAACAATTGTTAAAATTTATGCAAAAATTAGAGAGTGTAGAGCCATTCAATCAGCAGTGGCTTCCGTTTCCTCTCACTCACATTCATGTATCATTTCCTTCTCGTCTTTAAAAAAACAAAGGCGTATTCATAATCAATATATCGATCCGAGGAAACAGCTGGGCTTCGATAAGAGTGTGAGTGAGAGGAAACGGGAGCGAGCAGGAAAACTGTACGAGGCTCCCGAGACAGCGAAACATCTCAATTTTCAGTGCTTGTTGAGTGCTCTAATTTTTGCGTAAACTTTAACAATTTCTTGCGTCGAAACAGTGCGTTTACGGCACATGATTTCTTTTGAGCTATTTTTCTTCTCATTGAGCAGAACATGTTGACGTAAAAAAATGATATTACGTAATGAAAATATATTACACGTAATGAAAATTAAAAAATATTTCTATACTTCTGTTGTCCACAACGATTATTACAATATCTGGGAAGGGGTTGGATGCATAGAAGTATAAATAAAAAGATTGGGAAGTATTTTAATGAATCACCATGCGATAAAATTACTTTCTGTAGATAATTATTGATACACAGTTTATAGTTTCTAAATAATGCTTCTCATCATACCAAACCATAAATTCAAAAATAAAGTTATATACCTACACTTATGAACACCAGTAAAAGGATTTAAAGCGATGTCCCACTGCCTTTTAAAATTCAGTAAAAACTAATGTTTAGTAGAAGCAAAAAAAAAACCTAACGTTTCTGTGGATAACGAATTTCATTTCGTGGAGGTGAAATTTTCAATTCAGCACTGAGACTTTATACTTCTTTGGTGGGTATACACGGTTGGTAGCCGTTTAGGGCTACTGGTAAATATTTACTTATTCCTTCTTGAGTCAACATTAAACGAGCTTCTTGTTTCTCACGTTCCTGCGTTTACTTTAGACGAGGTTTCTTCGTAAGTGAAGGCAAAAAGTACATAAGATAAAATTTATGCTTTCAGTAAAAACTCAACCGTAAAAAGACGAGGACGCTTTCCAAGCACTTTGCGATCGAGAAGCTGGTGAAAATGAATCATCCGAATTTATCATCTATCGAGAGATTTGGTTAATATCATTAGATCAGTGTCTCGAGAGTTGGCTGATTTCGAGAATATCGCGATTTTCGACCTTATTCTGCGATCTTTAAGCGTGTGTAGCTCAGAGCAACATTAACCGATTTTGATGAAATTTTAGACACGTATATAACTTACTTAAATCTACAAACGGGTTTTTTGAATTTTCATTAAGGGTCACAAAAAAAGTTTAAAAAACGACCTTTACTATTTTTCTTGCTATTCCGACCAAGTGCTTTTTTTTCAAAACGACGAATCACATCATTTAGCAAACTAATCCCTCTAGCTTCTCAAAAAAACTCAAGTCGTTTGGATTAATTTTAAAAAAAGTTATGCGATTTTAAAGGGTGGCCGAATACTTTTGCACGCCACTGCATATTAGTTTTGATTACACATAAAATTCTTGTAAGTGTAATACATACATAGAGCTGTACACGTTATATATTATGTTTTTCTGCAAAAGTTATTGGATAAAATTTTACGATGAACATTTTGCAGAAATTAAGTTTCAGAAAGACGTTGCCTCGAGCCTCGAAATATGTACTCTCACTTCGTGGCCCTTGATTTTGCTCTCGAGAAAAGAATTCACGAATGGAGGCCAGTTTACTGTTTCCTTGAGGAGGTAATTTCAGAATACTTGCTACTCTTTTCTCACGGTGCACTCGCGTTTGCTGTTGAGGCACAGCACAGTGGTCCGACCCCGTAAAAACGCGATCTAAATTCCTTTTCGCTATAAGTCACCCAACATTTTTTGGAAAAAGTTTGAAGATAAGGAGAATCGCTTGTTTCTTTTTGAAATTGACATATTTTGCCTCACAATATTTTTCTATGCGTAAGATTTGACTTAAATCTAACTATGCAGCATTAGAGAGGGAAAGGGATAAACGTATTACGACCCTTTGAAAAATACCTTTTCGTAAATCTTTATTTTATCCCATTTTACGGTTTAATTTCGGCTAACTAATTTCGGCTATTCTGTTCATTTGAAATAAAAAACCAAAGAAGTTCTGAATTAGGAAGGAGTTTGACTATTCGCCACTTTGGCCAGTCGTTGCCAAACTGAAAGAAAAAAACGACTATTAAAAAAATGGCTGCACTTTGAAGTTTGACTATCGATTTTTTCACGTTTTTCGTACCTTTCGCGGAATAAAAAAACTAAGGAAAACATTTGGAATACATGGTTTTGAAAAAAACGCGTTTAAAGTTTTTCACGTCACCCGTCGTGACGCGCGTCATCGTATCGTTCAAACACATATAATTTTTTTAATTTTAAGAGTTCAGATATAGGGCTTTGCAATACATTTTTGAAACAATATTCTTTAAGCAAATGCAAAAATAAATCGATTTTTAAAATAAAATGCGGTGCCCGCTAGCGCATGTGAAATGGGGTGGCGCAGTAGGTGTTTCCGAGGTAGGTACACATTTTTCGGCACTGCTATACCCAACCTGGAAGGAAGAACGAAACGTTCAAATTGCCCAGGAACACGATCACTGGATTTGTTTTACTATATCTCAAAGAGCGGTTGCAGTTCCCTTCTCACAGTAGAGCTGTCTCTACTTCAAAAGTGCCGCTCGAAAGCGTAACAGGGAAATCTTATTACGTTCTATAGTACATAGAACGTGGCGGTGTACAGCAGAAGCTCGAGGAGACGCGAAGAGTTAGAGCGGTGTACTCGCACGCGCGGTCTCTTTCTCATGCCATGAGTCATCCGGCTTTCATGAAAAAATGCAATTTTTACGGAGAGGCCAGGCACGGCCTTATGTCACGCGCTATAACAGCCGCTATTACGACCGCTCCGCTAGACATCGCTGAGACAAAGCTAACCGGTTGCTCCATCTCGGATCCACCGACACGGCGGCATTACTGTACCACTTGCGAAATGAACGGGATATATACTCGAACGCGCATTCCATTCCCTCGAGTCTGTTACCTGAAATTTCGACCTGGGAATTCTGCCTTGCACGAGGATCATCTGAAGATCTTCTTGCTGTGCTTTTGGTCTACTGTAGCGCTGACGTTAACTCCTCCTGGGTCGAGAGTTTAGTGCTTCCAAATGAAATTAGTTTAAAGAGAGAATTTTATGGATCTGAGCATGTATCTAATGGCAGATAATATGGAAAAGCAAGGCTTTCCCTTTAGTCTAACTAGTAAAATGCTCGAAATTATTTAATTCAGAATCTTCATTTTTTTTCTCTAATTTTGACATTCACTTTTCTTGTATTTCTTGCTTTAGTAGAAAAGTATGTATCTGTGTAGAATATTTGTATAATTACTTTCATGTTTCTCTCTTGAATTTAGGTTTTTTTTTATTACTATTATCATATAAATTGTAATACAATTTATACAAATTTAGAAGTAAGGTATTGAAGCGATTGAGGTCCCATTAATTCCATGCAGCTCAACTAAAAATGTAAAAGATAGTGTTTTTCTACATTTTATATCTGCATGAGAATACATAATACCAAAGATCACGCCGTTACCGTGCGTGTCATACCTATTACAAAATGAATTCGAAAGTGAAAATTTTCATTATGATATGGATCTAAAAATGACTGGGTCGTAAGTACGTACACGTGATACCACTGATAGTATTTTTGCATTGTTTACCTTCTATTTTATGCAGTATTTACCTTGAGTTTTTGTCGGCTTGCAAAATGTTATAGCTTTAGTGATAAAAAACAAACTTTGAAAGGTTAGTTCTACTGCAACCGGAGGCAGAGTTAGAGAATTGGCGTCCCTAGGCTAACATTTCGAAACTTCGAGACATAAACATTAATTCAACACCGGTAATTGATATTATTTTGTCGAGATTTTCGGTGTTAGGGAATACAAATAGACATTTAATTTTAAAAAGGAAATCTGTGCTATTATCGTGGATGAAAAAATAAAAAGTGACAGGCGAATATATTTTGTTACCTTTTTCAAATTCTTTCACCCAAAATTTGCAGCTTACTTGGCCTATATACAAATCCGCCCCTGACTGCAACGAAGTCGAATCGTTTAAATTGGGTGGTATGTATTACTTGTCTAGATTTTCTAAAAATTTCCGAGTATTGTTAACTTGCTAAATGGGCTGCTTTTGGACCAGAAATTGTTAACTTCAGTTAACGTTAGAAACTGTGCTTCAGTCATTGTTAACAATAAATACTCGACAAACGCCTATCTGCATGTGGTTTCCATGAAAATGTTTCGGTACGAATTTTATTCGCTATAATAATAAAAACATGTTTAGTGATCTAGGTCACATAAAAAATCGTTAAAAAAAAGATTGTACTTTGTATCTGATGTGACAAGCTAATAAGAGTATAAGAGTCACTGATGACTGATAGCGAATGGAATTCTCAAGTTGTCGTACCACCATATTTCACCCTAACAAGATCGAGTTTAATTGTACGACTCCGAATTCCAGAATGCTAGACACTAAAGAAAAAGACGGCTAATGAGTCACTTTCATGGGAAAGCGTAGTTCTCTTGTGCAGCGTCGACAGCTTTCATAATTGTCCATACAAGAGGCTGAACATACCCTAATTACATCATGACAAGGCGTCCCTTTTCCTTGTACCAACCAAAGGCAATAGATTGAACAGAGTGTTCAGTGAATCCGTAGCCTTGTCCTATTACATCATTATTTCTAGAGTGATTAACAAACACTATTAACTTCTAGAATGCTAAGTTCTAAAATACTTCAGATGTGCAGCCCAAATCAATTCAATTTCAAAGTAGAACATTTTGTTGTGCTTATCGTGAGAAAAAGTCATTTTTACGCTATGTCCGAATTTTTTAACATTTTTTTATAGCAAAATAAGGATATAGCAAAAGTTGCAAAAGCGATTGAGGAAACTTTGCTGCCGTCGAAATGGAAAGAAAAGTAGACAATGTAAAACAAATTTATGGATAGGCGAGATAATCAATAAGTGGAGTCTTTATTGCAAACAGTGCTTTTAATTTCTTTCTTTTTATTGCAATAAAAACGCAATCGAACGTGCATATTTTTTTGTGAATCACTCAGCAGGCTTTCCAAAACACACCTTTTATGCAGGTGTTGAAAAAAGTATGGTGCTGCCCTCGCTGCGATCGGGCAGCAAACTTTGTGCTCGTCAAAATCGCTTTCTTCTCTCCCTTGTCACACAACGTACTATTCTCAGTTATAACAGTGCAGAAACAGTAATATACAATTTTTTTCAACACCTGCATGAAAATGTGTGTTTTTTTACGCCTGCTGAGCGGGAGAAAAATGACCAATTTCAGACGTATTCGCGTTTTCTACTTTTCTCCCAAGGGAAAAAGACTTTACGCGCATGCGTATTCGCATAATTTTTTACTTTCCTCCCAAGGAAACTGGAATTTGGCGTTACCGTATGGTATGAAGATGCAGTTGTTCGACTAATCCTTATCGAACATGCGTGTTTTATTTGATATTACAACTGTCACAGCACCATTTTTCATTAAAAGAAAATGCATATTTTTTGCGAATCGCTCAGCAGGCTTTCAAAAACACACCTTTCATGCAGGTGTTGAAACAATTTAACTCGTATCGCTTTAATGAAACAATTTTTTCTCCACCATGCTTCATCCCTTCTATTTCAAGGAAAGTTAACATTAAGAAAACGTGTCTTTTAATAATAAAAAGTTTCCTAACGAATCTGTAACATCCTTAATATTTTCGAATACGAGCAAAAAATTGTAGAACTCTGCACTTACTTTTTCTCACAGAGTACAAAATGTTTCAAGTTAATTTTATACCCCAGCAAAGAAAGAAAATTGTAGAAGTTCAGTAAGAGACAATATTTCTTGCTGGACCTAAAGTCGCATCTTTATTTCCTGAAGTTGTAGCTTATCAAAACGTGTTATCTATAATTTTTTGTCAACCCCTGTGGTGAGAAATTCGCGTCCAGATGGAAATTCACGGACCACGTAATGTTCAATGCCCGCTGTTCGCAGAACAGTTGGTTCATGATCTGTACGATCAGACCGGCACATGTTTATGTATGAATGTACATGTGTGTGTCTGTAAAAGAGTTGCAGCCGTCGTAAGCTGACTTTCTCCTCTGGCGAGCAATAAGGCGGCATTACGCAACCACGCTCTCCGTGCCTTTTACTGTGTTGTGAACACAGGGAGCCGTTTTGGTCAGGCCCGTTTTCATCATCCGTACTCGCGCTGCGAAACGTGCGCGTGAAACGGTTGATTCGAACTCCAACGACATACCACATTTTTCACGGATTCATCGTGTATTAGTCGACAGCCTACCCCATTACGTAAGGTTCTATTAATTATTCAACATTGCGCGATTATGCTTGTATAATTTCATTTGCAATCCCAACAGACGTGAACGATGATATATTACTATATTTTTCTATTTTTAAATGTTCGTAGCTGTCGATAAAGTATGCACTATGTTTTTCTAGAATAGAAAATTATTAGTCTTTAATTTTGTACCACAGATATTTTTTAACACGTGGTACTAATATACCCTTTTTCTATAATCTTTATAGGTAACGTTGTGCAAATAATTATGCTAATTTCATAGTGACTATTTTTTAATTAACTACTACACTTTTTAGCTACGAACTTTTGCGCGTCTGCACATATTTCTTTAAGGGATAATTACGGGTAGCGCGTCAATAAATTCTTCAGGAATTTATTGCGACGAAAATAATTATAGTAATGGAATAAAATTTTTTTCTATTTATTGAACTACATTTCTACAAATGCCTCTTTAGAAGCTAAAATAATCGGAATTTTTCCATGAAAATTTAACAGTACATTCTCGAGGATATGTACTTTCAAAAAATGTTTTAAAAAATCGATTTTTTCAACCAGTCTAACCGGAATAAACCTTTAACAGAGGCTTCACTGCCGCGTTAATTCGAGAGGGCGTATCTGCAACTTTCGCTTAAATCGAGTTATTGCTGTCAGGTAGCACAAAATATATATGTATATTAAATAAGAAAGCCATATTTGCATTGAACTGAAGATATTACAATTTATATGTCGGATTTTGGGTGTATGTTCCAAAGTCGCCTTTCACTGGAAAGACACTTACGAAGACCGTGTATAGAAAACTCATTGCACTAATTAATTCATTTACACCAAAATTGATTATTCATTAGGTTTACCACCGTAATGGGAGTATGTGGCTAAATCCAATTACACAGCATCTACCTCATAGAAACGACCACTAACGATGTTCACCTTTGCACATATTATCATCGTTGAAAGGATGAATTACGTTCGATGCGTCAAGTTCCGGAGCTCAAACAGTAGGTTATTCCATAAATGTCATTTACTTTTCTGGTTTACTTACAACGTGCTAGAACCATACTACATTGCACTCATTTTATTTACTTCTTCTTTGCAATTCAATTTTCATTTTTATATCAAGAAAAGCAAGACTTTAGTGACACGAATATTTGTTGTTGATATTATAATAATAATAATAATAACAACAATATTCATAATGGCAACAGTAATAACAAGTAGAAATAAAATAACAATTAACAACATTAAAAGCAATTTGGGTAATATATAAATATATTTTCTTTAATAATATTAACACTTTACCTACCGGAGGAAGTCTATTAATCGGCTTAATTAGGATACTACATAAAAGAAGACAGTACATACGATAATATTTTCACATTAATTCATTTGGTAATAGCTTCGAAGTAAATATTATCTATGACGAACGAATATAACGAAACCTACTAAAAAAAATACTAAATCCAAAAAGCAAGGTAATAACATGAACAATCAGAAATACGTGAAAACAGAGTACCTATGTAAAGAAATTAATACCTCATAAAAGTTTTACCAGCGGGAATCATATTGCAAAGTTTTAAAGACTACACTTTAACTTGCACCTATAACACCTATTAAGAAAATCTCATTTTGATTTCACATTTTTTTTATTTTGTAATTAGTATTATCTTCTCTTTTTGTGATTTATTTGATTTCATGTATTTGGCGTAATTTATTTACTGTTTTGAAGTTTTTTATGCAGATTTTAAATTACTTCAATCAAATTACATTCATCCACTCCGAACAGCTCCAATGTACAAGTGCATCGCAAATCGATCACTCTCGGCGAGGTTCCCACTTCCATTTAATGTGTTACACATCGTTACAGGCAGCTGGCATGTTCGACGAAACCAGAGAAAAGCGCATTTCACATTCAAGTATTCTGACTTTCATGGCGCGCATAGTTCGGTTGGATGCGTTAGTGATTCACCGTACTTCCGTTAAGTGTGCGTACGTACAGCCTGAAGTTGTAAACACATCGCGGACCAAAATAGGGTTTACATATTAATAGCTCGTCTCAAGATGCATCTGGACGAAAGTGGGCAAACTGCACGAGGGACAACTTACGCTGAATCGAAAAGCCACTGGTGCAAAATTGCATTCATAACCAGATTGTTTCCCACCTCGAATACACGCTTTACAGCTTATGATACGAGGGCCACTTGTTCTCGAGAAGTTTCAGAGTTTGCATAATAGATGCTTACTGAGTGTCCTAAAGGACGCTTTGGTTCGAAGAAATCGCTAAAACTCGTAGCACTGCGCATTGTCTTAATTATTGACTAAACTCAATTTTGTTGTGATGTTTTACACGTATGATTTTACTCTGTATGAATTATTATAATTTCTTAATTATCAATATGTTAGAAAATTATTCAAGGCTATCGATATACATGTGCACTGCCCAAGTATTTTGGTTACTTATTTTGTATGATTTAAGGCGTTTAACAGTTTCAAACGTTGAATTTTAATTTGTCATTGATTATCTTGAATGGTTCACACAAGGCATCGTAGTTTAAGACACTTTAATAATACACTGGCAAAGAATAATAAGGAGTGAAGATATTATTATTCCTATTACTATCTTGCAATCACAGTTTGTTTTTTTCTTTAGATTTGTGTCTAAAGTTTTACAAGTCACAATTTAATTATAATTTACGAGTTGAGTTAAAGAAAATAAAAAATGTTCAGGCAAGGGAAATGAATGGTGAGAAATTCATCATGTTAGCCCTTCCGGATATTCATTTGCATATAATTCGTCGTATACAGGTATACAGTACGTGAGTACACGTTGAATCTGTTGTTTCGACAGATCTGACATTCGATGATGAATTGCGTCCGTTTGCTACCATAGGTTCTCTTAAACATTATCTCGATAAATTGGACAGTTGGAATAAAGAGGTCTGATGTTAGCTCAACTGTGCGTGCCGACTCCGTTGAAACGAGATAATTAAACTAATCGATATTCCATGAAGAGGAGAGCTGTTAATGTAGCGTGCTATTATTTCATAGCATCACACCAAACTTCTGTTAACGCTTATACTTTTTTCTATTTGTGAATTAAACTTAAAAGTCGAATGATTGAATATTAAATAATTTTTAAACCTTTTAATATTATTAAGCATCTTATGTCTTTCCGTTTAGTAACATTATAAGCCTGCTAATGATAGTGACATTCATTTTGTGCTATGAAATGATTGACAGTACCTATCATGTTATCATAGGTTTGTGACAGTTGACATTTTTCGAGGATTTAATTGATTTATGTTTATCACGGGTTATAAACCGATGAAAGGTAGGAAACTTTTTTTATTAACCTTCTTGACATTTTCTAATGCTATTAGTGTTAATATCAAAGTTAAACGATTGATTGAATGTATCAGAACGACCTTGAACTTGCTTACCTTGGTCCGGCCATGCGATGACGTTCCTTCTGCACTTTCGCCACGTGCCGATAGTCCTAGGAATAGTCTTTACAAAAATTCAAAATTCAACACTAACGGGAAGATTCAAAACACCGTTTGGGATCGATTCGAACCCAGAAGTAACTACACGATAAAACAATGGACGCACTAGAATAATGGTTACGAGGAACAAGGAACACTGAACCAGTCAACAATAACGTCGGAATTTTTAAAAAACAGGTCTATCGAACTCGCGACGGGGTGGTCGAGTTGTTTAACGTCGGACTCGTGCCTTTTTTCGGAGTATGAGGATCGATCAATCACCATTTATGGCCCGAACTGTTCGGATGTTTAACGAACGGTTTACCGAACCGTCGCAATCAAGTCGACGACGACGATGACGACGATACTGACGACGCCAGTCTACAAAGCGCGGATGCACGGCAGGGTTAGAGGACTCTGAGGAAGGTGAACGAGGGTATGGAGCTGACTGCGGAAAAGGGGGTGGGGAGTCAAGTGAACCTGAGCGCAGGTTCGTGCGCTCGACAAGTACACTTCCCTGTCGAATGCACTTTGCTTCATTTTCCCTTGATACAAAAATTCAATATAATCTGCTCGGAGATTGTTCCGCTGGGCGTGATAAAAATTATACATACAGTTACTCGCAAAAAAATTATCCGCTCGCCCCATACGTATAACATGTTTTAGTTATTTAAGCAGGTACCTAACATTAATTTCAATAATGACCCATTATAATCTACATTAGTATAAACCTTGATTAATATATTTTTAGTTAGTACCATCTACGAAAGAAATACTCAAAGAATGGCACAAGATGGGCCTAAATATCACAGAAAATTAAGTAGTTGAATCTATGTGTACTAGATTAAAGGCTATAATAAAATCGCAGGAATATTAGAAGAATATTAACTTATTGTAATTATGTTTGTACAAATTGAATGTTGGATCTTACCTACTTTTACGGATAATAATGCTTTTTAAATAAATTGTGTACATTTTTCAACTGAATGCACCCAGAATAAAAGTATATTAATCACGGTTTATATTAATGTGAATTAGAATTGCGAATTCTTATTTTGAAGTAGATTTAATATGTTACATACAGTGTGGACGGATACTTTTGTGAGTAACTGTATATGATTCAGCAGGTGCAGCAATTCATTTTGGCTTTTGTTTTAATCAAAATGTTTGCGGCTGCTATTAAGCCGATTATTAAACCGAAGTTCGGTTATTAAACCGAATTACTCCGGGTATTTCAAGCGTCCTGTTTGGTTACACAGATATACAGTGACGATTTCACTTGTATCATTTCTCATGACATTTTACTGAACTTCTTATGCCGTATTAAGTATTGTGTTAAAAAATTTACGCGAATAAATTACATAAAACTAAATACAATCCGACGCTGACAGCATTCGTTAGCAGGATAAGAAAAAATATATATATTAGGGTATGTACCCTAGAGGTCTCCATCCCGCGATGGCCAATCTTACAAAATTCACTTCCTTTCACCCTTGGGAGGCTAGAGCAAATACACACATGTGCTATAGAAAGAAGGCCTTCTCCTCCAAAACCCTTAAATCGAAATCACGCTTTTCCCTCCCAAAAGTCCTTAAGGGCATCCGCCAGTCAAATAATCGAAAAATTTTGGTTTTCATATTTTCATTCAACATCTCAAAAATGTTCAGTTATAATTTTGGATCGAAATTCCTAACGATACAGATTTTATAGGCAGTTCAGGAGGATCACCACATAAATACATAGGTATTTAAATACATAGGTGTTTTTTGACGATGGATTGTGAAGTAGGTATAATAGACAGAAATGTGATTTTTCTTTTAATTAATAAAACATTTATTGATCTAAAAAAGAATCCATTTTTTTAATCGAATAAACGTATGAAAAATAGGGCGCTCATGGGTAAGTCCTCGCGAAACTGTAAGTACTTAGGTACGTTTTTTTCGAAACAATTTTTCACGCACTGTCGCCACGATAAAAAAGGCAATTCTTGAGCGAATCTAAAAATTCAAACGGGATTCTACACGTAATTACACTGGCTTTCGCGCTACCCTCTATTACGAATTTTCATACGTTCAATTTTTTTTGTGAAACATTTTTGTGCGAAAAAACCCATGTTTCGGAGACTCTATCGTTGAACTATTTGGCAATCATCGCCCAATTCTTTCTTAACACTACCTGAGGGTAGCGCGATAACGACCCATGTGTAATTAAGAAACATCTTTGGTGTTTTTATTGTCTAAAGTTATCGTGGCGCCAGTGCAGACCAGTTTTTTCTACAACGATGCAGCACGCAATGCATATCAGAGGCAGGGGTGAGCAAAAATGAAATAAAAAAATTGTTTTATACTCTACATTTGTAGCAGAATAAAGTGCAAAAAGTTTTAGACCCATACATTGCATACTTTTTTCTAGAAAAAATCATAAAAGTCACCTATGTTTTCGCGCGATTTGACCGGCGGATGCCCTTAAAGCGAACTCACGCCTTTTGGTAATTGCGTATAAAAGGGTACACCTCACCGATTTCCATGACCATGAGGTGACTTTCTCTGGGGTGAGTGACCCCGTGCAACAGTGGCTTTGACGATCACTGCTCGACCCCTCGCCTGACTTGTCCCGCGTGCACCGCTGCAAGCGGATTGAATGCTTTTAGGCGTATCTCCAGAAGCTTATAACTAACAAACGAAGTCTCAACCGCAATATCGTCATTTTTTATTTACATCTTAGTCTGTATATATACAGGGTGTCCCAAAGTTGTGGGACAATCCGGAACATGCAATATCCTGACGCAAAAACACATCAAAAAGTCCTTTACCGTTTTGGAATCTCAGGCTTCGTTCTCGAGATATTAATAATTGAATATTAGCGGTCAAACATCCGAGCCGCTTAGTTTAAAGTCCAGTCAGCTGATCGCGCAGCTATGCACGGAAGTATACACACGCAGGAGGCACGGGTAGATATAAACCCTCGCACGCAGTAGAGTTGGCCGCGTTAAGGGGGTAGGTTACCCTTGATATCTTTAAAACAGGCGTTTTTTCAAACGCAAATTGTAAAGTGATAAATAATAGTAGAGAAAACGTTTTTTTCTAGTTTTAATCGTTGGAGTAAGACGGACGCGTAATTAGGTGAGGTGTTCGCCAACAGATGGCTCAATCGCCTCTCACTGCGTTCTCACGGAGGCACCGCGACTGCGATAGCGCGTTTAAATTGCGCACACGCGCCATATTGGGCATACGGTTGTGTAGCCAGTCCGGACAATACTTGTGTAAATTAATTTTTCATGTGATTTCGGTAATTATAACCCTATTATTATTTGATGTATTTTAATTGGGAAAATACGAGGAAACGATTGATGTCACTTTCGTGAAGATCCGATAAAAAATGTGAGTCTTGATATTTTCACTTCCTTAGTGGCTAACGTTATCTTTGTTTCCTCTCAGCCCCTATTCGCGAGCTCCGAAAGCCATAAAACTCAGTGCAGCGTGAAATCGGAGGTGTGAAATTCGCCTACCACCCCGAATAAAAGATAGGTATTCTTCAAACCCTGAAATTATCAACGCGAGAAAGAAACTTCGAAAATTCTAAAAGAATTTTCATCATTCCATTCATTTTCATAACTTCCAAGGGTTCAATGTTTCAGAAATTCAATGTTAGTTCTCGCTGCGCCACATTAGATATGTTAAAGTTCGTTCGGGGAGTCATATCGGGAGAGCGCTTAAAATCGTTATATGAAACGCGTTCCGTTCAAATTTGCACTCAAGCTTGAGTACTCAACCAACAGTATGTACCAAATTCGCCGCATAATAACGCGTAGGTATCTACCACCTCAGAGACGTGACCTAAATTCGATTTTATTAACTTGTTTTACACACTGAAATCGAGGACAGCAAAAGTAAGAACGCCGACCGCGACTTCGTTACACCAGTATTTTGCGACAGAATAACTTCTTTCTCCATCCCATCTATCCCTACATATTTAACTCAATACAATACCAGATTTACATGCAGATGTTTCGAAATATGTCCTGCAACAAGTTCGATAGGTAGGGGAAAGGTGGGATAGCTGATCACAGTTTTTCTTATTTATTAAAATAATAATAATGGATTGCTTTGTTTGTATTTAATTATTTGAGTTGTGATATAAACTGATGTGATCATGTATCCCCGCTGATCAACTATGCCACCTTTCCCCTACATGATAGACACTTGATCTATAAATATCGTAATTCAGAATTTTCCTAGCTACAGAAAATATGATACTATACACAAGTCTCTGAATATCCGTTCGTTTGAATATGTATTCTTCGTGGCAGAAAACACAGCTAGATAGTTCTTCTCTTGGAACAGCGCCGAAATCATTTGTACGACGACCAATTTTCCATAATTAAAAGCAGAGTGATACTTCGCCGGAAGAGTGGATTGCCTAACGATCTTGAAACTTTGATCTCATCCTCCTTCCCTCTGCTATTCAGCAAGATGAAAGGAGATTTAGTTCTTCACGGAGAAGAAGACGGAGCAGCAGCATACCTTTCTCGAGCATTCCTCCATCCCTCGGCCACCCCCAGGAGCCCTTGGCCTCGGGAAAGTTCTTGCCACCTGCTAACCCCTGGCTCGCCTGCGACGCGTCAATATTCGTCGGCCACCCTTCGAAAACGACCACCCCCTTGCAGTCCCGTGCGAAACCGCGCGCATGCGCGCTGTTCACTCCTCAGCCTTCTACAAACACAACGCTGTGTGACTACTATCTCCGTCAACATATTTTCCGCATCTACAGAAACCCTGGACGCACGTCAATCTTACCTTTTCTTCTTGAGGATGAACGCAAACCTCGAGATCATTTTCAATACCTATTCCTCCGACACGTTTTCTTCTAGGTTCTCACTACCCTGTTACGTTTCCAGTGCGTTTAAATCGCATCATCTACGGCAACTATACAGGGTCATCGTTTAATCCTGCAACCCGCGCGCGCGCGAACTTGTAAAATGGCAACACCGCCTCACGGACGCATTCCACTACAACCATGCACCGTCACCACGTTCGGAGAGCTGCTAGCGACCGCTGGACAGCAGTGATGCTCGAGCTTCGAGAATTTTTGGCAAATTAACGTTGCAAAGAACTATTCAGAATTTCCCGGCCCCGGTTGAAAATTTTGGGGTCTTTTTCGTATAACTTTTGAACTGTAAGACATATCGGAATGCAATTTGCGCCAAAAAAATGAGGAAAAATTAATCCCTCTTAATGATGGATAATTTAACATTTTATGTTTACTTAATTTTTCTTTTATCAATTTTTTAACCATAATTGTTTAAAAAGCTGTTGGAAACTGTTTATTTGATCATGTATTTAACGCTGTTTTTAAAATTCGTGGTGTTGATAAACAATAGGCTAGTTGATTCTGTATCATTACATTTATAAATTGAGAAATTAAATTTTTATTCAATTATGTGTTAGTTCTGCAGACCTCAGAATCTATTGTTCTGGTTTTCTTTTTAATGATTTTATCCTTAATGCGGTGCATACCTAGATCAGACGTAAGGGGTAACAAATGCGACGTGTCTTTGATTGTAGTGGTGTTTGAATTTTTTTTCTAGAATTTTTGTGTTAGAAAGTTTTAGCTACTCAACGCCACGCCTATACCGGCTTCCGTTAATGTCATTTTTTGGAACGATGTGCCGTTACTGTGGTTTTTACAAGCAGGTGGCGAAAAATCTCTCCGTACAAGGAACCGTCAACCCTGTCGTGGCTAAAATTTTTGAAATTGAGACGGGTACGAGATCTGTTGACATTATTTTCAAACCTCAT
This sequence comes from Andrena chrysosceles, assembly GCA_963855975.1. Lineage (NCBI taxonomy): Eukaryota > Metazoa > Arthropoda > Insecta > Hymenoptera > Andrenidae > Andrena > Andrena chrysosceles. The sequence continues at coordinate 23,768,739 of OY979767.1, forward strand.
TACAGTGATCTAGGGTGCGAGTGGTAGACCGATCATAAAAGCGGAGCGCGCGGCTCGATTACCTGGGTCGTGAAATTCCCAATACCTAGCTCTTTGCGACGGTAAAATTTTCGAAGCTCGGGCATCACTCTTGTCCAACGGTCGCAGGCAGCTCTGCGCTGGGCCGGTGCATGTTTGTAGTGAAATGCGTCCGTGAGGCGGTGTTGCCATTTTCGTCTGTTCGCGCGCGCGCGGGTTGCAGGATTAAACGATGACCCTGTATAGCTTCTGTGGTGTCCCGTCGCTCAGGGACAAGGATTTCTCTCGCCGAAAAGGTTTGCTATTCGGCTCGCCTTTCGTCTTTGCTGTCTGTTTTTAGTAATACGACGCCGCCCGCGTCGCTTACTCGAATGAAAATGGCTAGTCGCTATTGTGTGCTTCTTCGTTCATTCTCCGTATTTCACACTCACACGGCGACTACAAAAGAAGTAGGCGGGATATAAATGTTCTCTTAAAGGGTACTCTAGTGCAACTGCTCGTTTTTCAACGTCATCGTCGGGAATTTATTTAACGGAAACTATAAGTTTATACTGTCTGGTATTTTGCCTGCATATTAAGGTATGGTTGAAGTAATACTCACAACTTTTTGAGTTTTTTTTATAGCCATTTGAGTAGCCGCAAATGCATGGGTAACACTCAGCCACTTAGCGTTCACGTAAAACTTTATACGTGTTTTTCTTGGAAAGGTATTATTCGATTCGATTGAAACTTTTTTTATTTTAAAACATGTACTTCTGGCTCGTCGAGAAACCAGTAAAATTTGTAATTTTTAAAGGCGTTGAGAGGACGAAAGATATAGGGAAAATTTTTTAGCATTTTTAATTTAAAAATTAAAGTACTAGTAATAAAGTTTGATAATTTGTATGGATATATGATGGCGCTATAGTCGTCTGATGTGTAGGTGTTTTCTCTGCCGTTTTACAGAGATTGCAAAAAAAATCGGAGGTTCGGATCGATTTAAAAAAATTTTAGGGTGTGTAAAACATGTGCCATATCCCGCGAAAACCTCCGATATGCTCCGCAAAAATTCGAGACTTTCAAAAAAAATTAAAATGTCGCGGATTTTTAGTAGCGCACAAATATGACCAAATTTTTCATGTAGAAATACTCGCCGTTTTTTCGGCCACCAATTTTAGAATTTTTTAAAATTTTAGCTTGTGTTAAACTAAAAATTTGTAACAAACGAGAATCACACCTTGAAATTGGATTACATCATTTTTTAAAACCAATATTACAGCAAAACTACAGAAGAACGTTAAAATGTTGACGAGTCAGCACCGTCATTTCTAAAGCACATGTATATTTCATACCAACTTTTTTGCAATTTCTATGAGAATAATAAACATTGTGTAAAAGGATACATATAGATTTGCTTTCATTCGTATACAAATACATTAAAAAGAAAGTGTTTCTTTCAAGAAAACGACTGCCTAGTGCCCTTAACGAGCTGTCATTCACAGATAGCCCTCCAAAGAAATGTATGTCTGCAACATGCACGTACAAACATACCCCCCCCCCCCCAAATCGAGCGACTATGACAAATCGAAATTGCCCTTTCCTCATTTCAAGCCCTGACGACTCTAATTATCCACATTTCCGTTTACTCTATACACTGTCTATTTTGAGATTAAACACCTTTACCTTACAGGGGATCTATAAAAACTTAAATTTTTACACGCATTTCCCATGCTCTTACGTTTAGTTCTGATACGTTGAGTCTATGGAAAAATTGTGAACCTTTTATTTGTAAAATATTTGATCTGTTCGTAATCAACAAGGAGCCTAGCCTAAACGTCTCTTCAACTAATCTACTGTACACAATTTTTATGTGTAAAATATTGTGATATCCTTAGAAATGCAACAGTTTTATACGGAAGGATATACTACAGTAGGGCCCAACCATCATAATGAACTGAAATTTTGAGGAGTTGGGAGGGAGGGGAAAAGGACACTTAGTATAAAATTTTAGCTGCGGGTATTTATTATTATTATTATTATTATTATTATTATTATTATTATTATTATTAAACGTCTTTATTGCAAACACAACAGATAACAACAAAAGAAAGAAAGAAAACAAGGACACAAGCAAAGGCGAAGTTCAGTCAGAGACTGTTTTTCAACCTAACCTTTATTAGTTTTTGAGATATAAATAAAAAAACTTTCGGCATTAATATGTACATTGAAATCTGCCTATACACTATACAGACGTACTAATGCAATCATTTTCTCGTCACCGTCAACTGTTTCACAGCCGACGATACAATAGCGATATTGACCTCATCGCGCGAACTACAGTCTCATTTTTAGTATTCCCAAACTCACATCGGTTCGGTACCATGCTTTACGCGACCGCAAGCGGGCGCCTCCCCCGCGCAATAACCTAGCCCTAACCAATACCAATACCTTCGGCTGTGAAACCGTCGAAATAGTAGACGGCGACAAGAAGATGAATGTGTTAGTAACGTCTGTATAGGCAGATTTCAATGTGTTATGCTGAAAGTTTTTATTAACACTTTACCGACCGGTAGCCTATTAATCGATTTTTTGTCCCTGACGTTTACTTGTGTCAGGGATGTATTTGCAGCCGAGTAATCACCAGGAAGCGTCGGGGACAAAAAGCCTATTAATAGGCTACCGGTCAGTAAAGTGTTCATATCTCTGAAACTAAAAAATACCCGAAGCTAAAATTTGATATTAGTGGTTCTCTCACCCTCTCGCCCAACCCTTCAAAATTTTGATTCATTACGGTGGTTCGATCATACCCTAGGACAGCCAAAATAAGATAAGACAAATAAGGAACAAGAGTAGATACAGTAAATCCCCGTTATGAGTCCGTTTTTACCTCCCGTTGACAGCCCTCCAATTGACAGTTGAATATTTTTATTTACCGTGTTCAAAGTGAGCGCCTTGAGAAGAAAGACATGCTGCACAAGATCATCTCATTTGAATTTGTCTCATTCTGTCTTAGTGCAAGCAAGGAAAAGGGGTTCATTCTGTTACAAGACGCCTGTGAATTGCTAGAATTTCAATTTTGCTTAGGCAACGTTGCGTCAATGTGGAAAAGTTTGTCGGTACAGACGCTGAGCTTTTCTACTTTTCCCATTCTCTTACACATACGCCACGCCAGGTTGGTGCGTTTGCCACTTCACGGCAAGTAATGGTCTTTGATGATATCAAGATTTTACCAAACACTGCTGCCAAAAACTCTGCTGCTACGATTATCATGTTATTCGAACAATTTCAAAAAATATTTACGTGCTTCGCAGTTCCCATTTGAATGCTATACTCATATCTACATGACCTCTAACGTGCATCCTTTCAAGTTACAACTTGAAAGGGAAGCATTTGTATCCTACTTTTTCCGAATATGATTAGTTGCGTTCTGTTAAAAATGATTGGTTAAATAATTTAGGAACACCCTGTATAGATTCGCTGCAGGTGATGATGAGGGCGGTCAGATAATTTCACCCTTGCGTCACCTCGGTCAAGGTCATTGCCTCGAAAAGATCGTCACGGAGAGATCTGACGGCCTTGCAGCGTTTGGTGCCCGCACAACTATTTAGGGTCGATGCCCTCCCCTTCCTGACCTATGTCGCGCAGGTACGCGTGCGCGATGCTCGCCCATGCACCGTGCAATTATCGTTAATTATGCTAATTAAACTGTCGCGGCAACATTGGCTCTGAAATCGAATATTTGCCCTGATAAAAGGGCACTTCTTCCATTTCTCTCCTAATTATTCTTAAAGCGATGTAACGAGAAGATTTTCGTGTGTGTACTTTAATTTGAATACAGTTCTTGAATTATAACAAGTTACGCTGCTTAGCATTAAAATATGGTGTAACGTAAAAATTCAGGATGGAGAAATAACCTTTACGTAGACATATACCTTTTAATTGATCAAAGAATTCTTATATCGCAACAGTGAATTGCATTACTACCCCCAAATTACCCCCAAATATTTAAGGTTTACAATTACGTATTAACGCCTTGAGTGGCGTCGGCGTGTCGTCACGGACAAAAGTCCAAATTTATTTTGTTAAGAAATTATGCTCCACGTGGTGTCTAGTAAGTAAAAGTAAGTAAAAGTAAGTACTAAAAAATAATTGTGTTTTCCCCTCACAGCCAGTGCAGTCTATTATCTAAATATATAATAATTGTGATGTAAAGTACCTGGTATATTGCGTGGTTCTGTTTAACAGAGATTATGAAATACAATTGAGGATGGGCTTGTGTATTCGTGCATGGAAACAGGAAAAGCCAACTGGATTAGTCCCCTTGATTTTAATTGTGGCTATTATGCAAAAGATGCTTCCCGAGAACGTGTAGCAGGTCAGGTTGGCCGTGTTGGCGTCAACGTGTTTATGAAGGGAGGCGAGGCCGGATAGCCTCATACCACAAAATCCAATGGTGTTAAATCTGATGATCTCGATGGCCATTTTCGATGACAACATCCTCTAAACGCTTAAGGGGGGAGCCTGCTGTAGCGGGGCGAAAAAACGATTTTTTTTGCATAAATCAATAGTTGAAGCTCACGATAATATGTTCCCAATAAGCCGTAAAACAAAATTCGAAAAATTAAAGCGGTTATAGCCGATTTTGCTACGGAGCACCTGGTTACCAGAAAACTTTAAATGTGTTTTTCTCGAAACGACAGTTTTGCAATTGGTGGGCAATGTAACTCTAAAAATATTCAATCGATCGACTTGGTCTTATGCACGAATATTTGTGAACATTTTCTTCACAGAACTTAGTTATTGGTATAATGATATTGTGTAAATAAATAAGTTTTTTTACACATTTAAGGCAAAATTTCGTTGGAAAATGTGAACTTTTTTTCAAGAGGCCGCCATTTGTTCAATTTTGCATCTTGTAAGTTATGAATTCATTCAACTTGTGCGGCACTCATAAAGTAAACAAAAATTGGTATTTGATATTTATATTTAACTGATTATTTAGAATTGTATTTTCACAAAATCAAATTGTTTCGTGATTGTTCATAGTCTGCATAATCTTCCTGCTTATTCCTGACTGCTAGAAAACTAGAATTCGAAACAAAATTACAGTTTTTATTTTCTAAATATATGTTTCTGAATCTTTATAAAACAAAGATGGCGTTACTTTTATTGATTCGATGAAACGACGTGGTGCAAGATGAAACCTCGCAGCAAGAAAGTTACGTATACACGCGCCAGAAACACAGAGTGAGCTGTTTAAAATTCTTTGGAACTTCCAGCTTACGCGTAACCTGAGTATATCTTCTAGGGATGGTTACATCCCTCTCGACCGAGAACCGCATAGATTATACTTCCCCTGTTCCCGTGGCCGTTTCTCTTTCCTTTCTCATCAACGACCTTCGCATTCCTTCGATTCCTTCCTATCTGGCTATATGTACTTCTTCTTTCTCTGGAAAGAGAGAAGACGAACATCTAATGGATTTAGCTCCCCACGGAGAGCAGTGGGGTCGGTTTTGAAAGGAAAGAAGATTCTCTTCGGTGCCCGGATCCTCGACCGAACTGCACGATTGGAAAGTGAATAAGTAAAGTCGTGGGAAGTACTCCGAGTCTCGGAGTTATAGCACTGACACGGTAATAAAACAGCCCGAAAAATCAGTGACAAAAATTCTTGCGATTGTCGTTCGAGTACCATTTATCCAGCCTCAAAATGTTTTTAATAACTATCCGCTTTGCTTGAAGATCAAAGATCATACTTTTCTAATAAAATTTTGTGAAATAAATAAAATTAGTGAAATCCTATTATTAATTCTGTGAAATTTTTCAGAAAGTATAGTCTGAATGAAATTTCAACACTGAAAATGTATCTACCCATACAGCACACTCTCGTTGCAGCATAGTTGCAGTATAGTTGCGGTGCAAGATTGCAACGATTCACGCAACGTTGCCGCAACTATGCAGCAATAATTCTATGTCCGCCTGCTGCAACGTTGCACAGCAACTTTGAGGCAACTTTGCACGGCAACTTTGAGGCAACGAAAAACTGTTTAAAAAAAATAAAAAAAGTTATTGGTCACGACAGATTTGAACACCGGCCCGCCCGCATGACAATCTGACGCGCTACTGTTGTGGCCACGGAACCTTCTTGGATGTAGTGTACTGTAGATGGTATATATATTGATTACTCTGTACGTTAAAAACTTTCATACTACATGAGTACTACGACCCCCATATATTGTCGTTCTAAAAGCACTGTGCGCCGTGCTCGCCTTCACGGAAACATCAGTTTGGCACGTGCCACCAGTAAAGTAGATTCTGACTTATGCTTGGAACTGATTAAATGGTTGCCTTCTCCGACATATATTTTATATTTTAGTTCATTATACTGGATGTCCGCGGGAACAGTAAACACCTGGATATTTCCTAACGTATTGGAGATATAAAAGAAATTGTTTACATGAAATTGCGTGGTTGGAGGGGGCAAATTTTCTACGGAACTCTTTTTTTTAACAGATCACTTGATAGTGCGTTTCAAGACGAATTCAATAAAGTATAATGTATACACTTTATTTCAGCCGGTTTTGGAGATATTATGTTTTAAAATTTGCTAACGCCGCAAAGTTGTGGCAAAGTTGCGACAAAGTTGCGGCAAAGCTGCGGCAAAGTTGCTGCATAGTTGCGACATAATTGCGGCAAAGTTGCTGCATAGTTGCGGCATAATTGCGGCAAAGTTGCTGCATAGTTGCGGCATAATTGCGGCAAAGTTGCAGTGCATTATTGCAACGCAACTATGCAGCAACTATGCAGAAACAATTCTATGTCCGCCCCGTGCAATGTTGCACCGCAACGTCGCAGCAACCATACATCGACATTGCACTGCAACCATGCAACATCGCAAGGTTACTGCAACCATCCTGCAACTTTGCCGCAACGAAGTGTGCTGTATGGGTATTGTGTACGTTCAATCAGTATTTAATGATGCATATGGATATAATTAACGTGTTTGTATTTTTCTGCAATCTTTTAGGTCAACATTATAAAACAACATTTTTATTTTCTACAAATGAGCGTAATTTGATATACTTTTATAATTTGTTTGTTATCAAGGATATGTATAACTGTAGTTTTAGGATTTCGAAAGACAAAATTTTTTATAGCAGTACCTAACCCATTTCCCAACTCATAATTAATAACTGCAGCATCAAACCAGAAGATAAATGACTGCTGAGCAAAATTTCATTTTAACTGATATTAATTAATTAAGTACGCCACCGTTTTAAAAAATTGTGAAGGCGATTGTATTAATTATTTCCTTTGGAGGACGAAACTATTTCCGAGTGATAATATAATTCATTATAATATAATATAGTTCATTATAATAACTGTCTTCAAATTCCAAAAAAGATTTCAATACTAAAACTTTTCGAAGAATATAGCAGACGTTTCAAGACATACTGATAATAGTGTACATGTATGTATACGTTCTGTCATGACCAAACCAAGATCTAACAAAAAATATAAGTAACAGTAGCAGTGTGTCTTCATACATCTGAGAATACTAATTACGACAGTCGTAAAACATTAATGTGCTGATCCCAATAAAGATGACGATTTATACTCGTAGGACCCAAACCAGTGAGATAATAAAGTTGTTTAAGTAATACGTACTACCCTGAAAATTATGAACACATGCAGCTTTATTTGGCAACCAGAGGTTAATTAAACGAAAGATTAATTACAGTAAAGTACATATTGAAGTTTGTTCGATGAATGGAGATTTATTTCCGACGGGCACAGGGGACATAGAAAAAATCTTGCTCTCGCTAACAGCGATCAATATTCGATAAAGCAATTAGACGTGCCACGAGGGTGTACCAAACAGCAGCGTTTCCCCAGAGATCGAAAATTCGAGTTCGGCCGCGGAGCTTATCGAATTTTCGCTGCCATACCCTGGGGATTCCATCAGGGTCGAATTCACCCTCGAAATCACACATACACAGTGTGTTACGTTCAGAGACTGTCTGCTCACATTTTGACCCTTTTTGGTGTCTGGGATACACGTGACCTGGTACGGCAGGGTCCCCGTTTCCTGCAGTGATGTGGTGCAGCCGAGGTTTTCCACGAAAAACTGGTATTCAATCGAAGGCATTCATGTCCCCACCACTTTCTAAGCCCAATTTCATAATATAAAAGAGCCATGAATGCATACTCGGTGCCTCACTTCTAGTTCAATACATTTAGAAGACAGAGGCTTACCAAGATTGAGTTCCATTCCCTTTTCAGCAGTATATCTATAAGTTAACCATAAAGTACGTAAAATTGCTGTTAGGCATTATGTGTTTATTATACTCTTTGAAAATCTTGCATTTCCCAGTGCGTGAAAACTAAGAGATGGATTTAGGTGCCGCGATAAACTACACTTTATCAATTGTGAAGTTTGAACCAATAAAATATACTTTGTTATTTCTTACTTAGAATTCTTTAGAATCTAATCATTATATGAATTTCCAGGGTGAGATGAATACAGAGATACATCTAAACTAACATTCCTAGTGGTTCCCAGTGTTAGCCCAGCACTGATTCGTCCGTTACTAACAAACACAAACTAATAAACTCAATCCTCGGCTTCGCAGCCGTCCTTCTCAGACCTCAGCCTTCGGCTCCTGTAACGTTCCTACACGAGGCGTTGTCGCAAGTTACTGGAAGTTCCACGGTTAGAGCGGTTTACCTGCGGATTGTGGGATTGGTTCAGGTGGCGTGCAATAAAGAAGTAAAATTCCAGAGCAAAAATGCTTCTTAACAGTGTTTTACTCGGACGAAACACTTTGTTTATATAATTATTCAGGATATAGATATGCATGAAGTTTGATCGGTATAATACAATATAAATTACGGATAATGACGCTTTAGTTAATATAATAGAATTTAAAAAGGTTCCTGAAGTGCAACCAATCTTCGTAGCAACCATCTCCATATTTTGCCGAGCACCGCGGCTCTTATTTAGAGTAGTATTACCGCGAATTTGGAGTCAAATTTTTGCGTATCTAAGATTCGTTCAGAGCACCGAAGCTCCAGTTGAATTTTCTTCGCGAAACTAGAGCCAATTTTTTGCGCATACAAAGTTCGTCCAGAGCACCGGTGCTCTAATTGCTTTTTTAACGCGGAAGTAGAGTCCAATTTTCGCTTAGCTTCAAGTTTCAGATTCTAGGCCCTAGACAGGGCCTATCGCGTGGGCTCTAGAGAAGGCCTAAAGCATGGACCTTAGAAAGGGCCTGCAGCATAGGCCCTAGAGAGGGTCTAGATCCACAAGATGGAGAACAGTATTCGCTGACCGGCGAATCATTTCGGTACTGACGCTGCAGTTGCAGCACATTGGCCTGTTGATCGAATAGCAGTAGCGAAGGGGGATGCTTGTCCGCGTGGATAGCAGTGAGATTGTTTGCAACGGTCGGTGAGTGTGTAATACTTTTTCATTCTTTCTTTGTGATTGTAGACACGAGTACCTTGTATTTCTGTTACATTTTATCTTCACATTATTAAAATGTCTGTGTATATGTATTTGTGTCATTTTTATATCACATCTGTTTTTTATATTGAAATTGTTATTATCTTCTATTGTTTTGTGACTTATTTGATAATAGGTATTCTTTTTCACGTACTTCGCGTAATTTTTTTACTTTTTTGAAGATTTTTATGAGTTTGTTATTAGTGAAAATTCATGGTAACTTGATTGCCATCCAGAAATACTTAACGTATTTGTAATTTTTAAATTTTAATTAAGTAATTGGTCAGAAACTTTAAAAATAAGTCTCGGTCCGACCATATATTGGTTATTAATGAAAATTCGTGGCAAACTATAATTCTGCCATCCAGAGGTGTCTAATTACGGGGATTTCGAATTTCTAATTACTTAAATAACACAGTCCAACAAAATGAAATTTCTTTTTTGTTCCACAATATGCACTGGGTGATTCTGGTAGAGTTTTTCGCCCTGAACACGAATCCGCAAACCGTTTGTCGCCATCACCCTCAGTTTTTGAAAAATTCGATTTTGAAAAAACTGCAAATTTTCAAAATCGGTTTTCTCAAAAACTGAAGGTGATAGAGCAATTCTGCTTGCGGATTTGTGTTCAGGTCGAAAAACTCTACAAAAATTACCCAGCGGATATTGCAGACCAAAAATCATGTTGGACAGTGAATTTGTCAGAAACTCAGAAAATAAGGCCCGGTCTCCTGAGCCTTTATTTGTTAATAACGAAATACAAATCGCGAATTCCTAAATACGTAGGTACCTCTAGATGGTAACTTTATAGTTTGCTTTAAATTTGCGTTATTAACAAATGAAGCCTCAGGAGACCGTGGAATGTGTCTCGGGCCTAAGCTTATTTTCAAAGTTTCTGACAAATTATTTAATTAATTAAATGTTTGAAATCCCAAACACCTAGGTGTACCTCTGAATGGTAGCGTTATAGTTGCTAAGTCTTGGACCTACTGGACTTCCAGGGGGCCTGCTCAGGGTTCCAAGCCCTGATCTATCGTGCACTCCCTCGGCCCCCTGACCTAAGTTAATTTATTCGGTTGGTGCCGATGAAATTTTCGGGTTCGTTAAAAGCCATTCAAAATGTTGTTATTCTGCCAAGGCCAAAACCGATTTCTCTTCCTTTTTAACTGATTTCTTCGATTGTTTTTCATCATCTGTCCTATTTCATACATTCCTCCGTGGATTTTTGCATGAGTTGTTCTATTTAGTGTATTTCTTCGATGAGTTTACATAATTTATTTTATTTCATGCATTTCTCCGATGGGTATACATGATTTATTTTAAATGATGCATTTCTTCGATGGGTTTACATGATATATTTTATTTCATGCATTTCTTTGATGGGGTTACATGATTTATTTTACACTGAATTTAATAAGATAATATATTTTAAAGAAAATAGTGAAAAGTGATTGTGAACAGTGATAGTGAAAGAAGACATCTAAGGAAGCCTTAGGTTAATTTATTATAGCATCAAGTATTTAAGGCCCCATGTAAAATTGCCAAGTAGTCACTGAATGATTAGCTTTGTCGCTCTTTCGTTGGCTCTTCATCTCCGATGAGGAAGTAGCGGCTGCTTCTGTTTCCGGGAGCAAGCGACTGACAATGAGCATGGAATGGGTATGGGTGGATCAGTTTCACCCCCTGGCGTTCTTGTCGAAAGGGAAACGTTTCGGGCGTAGGGGGTGTATCTTTTGGTACACTGCCCGCGTAAGTCACCCGGTCCGATTTCCCAGTCTCAGTGATAGACGGCTCGAATCGCATCCGAGCAAGAGGAATCGTCTCGGAGACGCCGAGCGCTTTTTAAACCGAAAGGATCGATGGAACTTTGTTTCCATCTATCTCTTTGGTTTAGTGGGCTAAGGTTTTCATGTACAGGGAGATCGACGGAACTTTGATTCCATCTATCTCTCTACGGGTCTCGAAACGCAGCAACCTCCCCGCGGTGAGACCTGGTAATCGGTGAGAACCGAGCCGATAGCTGTGCTTGTCAAATATTCTAATCAGATATAAGAATTGCTTTAAAAAATACACGCATGCTGCATACTATGGTATTTTTAAGGAAACACCATACATATTTGAAATTGCAAGTTTGAAATTTGGATAGGAATATGTAAAAGGTATTTCTGAATGATTGTAATACAGTTTATTTCATTTTCTCTCAATTTATTCGCGTAAGAGGCCTTTACAGCGTCACTTTTATTAAAAAAAATGCACTTTTTTTGCAGGGTCAGCATTTCGACGCAAATGGTGAACATGGTTTGAACATAGTTTAGTGAACCTTGGTGATTCAACTGGTCTCTACAGTCTCGATTGATAGCGTCATGAGGCCTAGGAGTTGGTTAGAGCTGCCTAGAATTGTAGCCGAAGAGCTAATTAAAGCTATCTCGGATGGTAAGCAAGAAACTGGTTAAGGCTACCTCAGTTGTAGATTCATGTGACCCAGGTTAAAGCTGTGTACTTAGGATTGTAGATTTCAGGTGGCCCAGAACCTGGTTATGGAGTTATGCCTAGTTGCCTAGCGAAAAAGAACGCGATTTTGGGGAATTTTTTTGTGGAATATCTACTGTATATTCTTTTACAACTCTCTGTCATTTTGTTCTAGAAAAACATTAAAAAATGAACGAATAACAGGTACTCTCGCGGAAGCGGAAGCGGATTTCTCTGAGCCGGATCGTCTAAAATTAAAAATTCATAAAGATTCTACTAATATGGTTGAATTCAGTAGATGAACGAAGGATTTTTAAAAAAATTGATTTTTTACAAAATGGCGTCCGTTTAACGCAAAATCACGATTTTTCGATGTCTGAAATGTCGAATGTCTGTTCGTTTCTCGTTAATTAAAATAGAGTTTTTGTAGAAATAAAAAAACATTTACCATTCGAAACCTGCGGATGAGAAATCGAGACTAAATCCATCCAACTTGAAATAAAATGAAAAACTATTGTACATAAAGTTACCTGGCATATATTTATGGTGAGCTTTAGCACATATATTTGTTCGCAATGAAGCTTTTTGAAAATAAAGAATTATATGTACGATTTTTACAAGTTACATATTTAATCGACATCGATCATTATAAATGACATGGAAAATACACTTATACGTTCGCGTCACAAATTGTACAAATTATAGCATTCCTTGCGCAATATTCTTCGTAGCTACCTATATCTTTCGCACTTCTACTTCCAGAAATATTGGAGAAAATAGGGAAGATCTTTCGAATAAAACATTGAATTTTCTATATCTTCACCGTCGGTATTGCGAGAGAGGGGCGTCTGGAAGATTTATCGAGCAAACGGAAATGCAATTTTCCACGACGAGGTTGGCATAGTTAAATGAACCTCCTTACGGACTATCAGGCTCAACAACGTTTATTTCGTAATCCTTACTGCGCTTTTGCAATACCTTAACTACAAATTGAAGATATATTTTTAGGGATTATTTTAATTTATACCTCTTTGCATATTTTACTTTAATCTACTAATATACCTCAGTTCCTCTAAACCAAGGTATTTAAAAGAAAAATAATTTGAATTGTCCACCCGGTATATGACACGAAGGAAGATACGTAAAATATGTAATTTGTTGTTACTTTTTATGTAGTGTCTTTCCATATATTTTCAATAATAGTGGTATGTACTTATTTCACATGAATAGTATAAATAAATATTAACATATTGTCTGATTAGCGGTGGACACTGTTTTGGTTTCAATACAATTTTGCACCAATCTTCTTTAAAAATATTAATTCACCTTTTGGGGAATTGCAAAATACTTTTTACTATCTTGGTTGCAAAAATCATGCATCCACTTCTGTTAATCTCATCATTCGTCGGCATTTACTTGAAACGCGTTACATCTGATGCAGCGGTGAACAGATTAATTATGACTATGCACGCGACTGAAACGTAGCTTCAAAAGCCTGGGTTAACGGTGTGTTTAGCAACCTAAATAGACTCGTAACTCTGCCTATACCACGTAATTGCGCATTACTGCAAAACATGACAAGGACTGTGAACCAGGAATACTAAATGAGCATCATGAAAAGCCGCCTGATACTTTCAACACATGACAGTCAAAAATATTTATTTCTAACATCGATAGTGCTTTCAAATATATTTCACTTTACGAACACCTTTATATTCAATATTTATCAATCTGCAATTCAGATGAAAATGCCAGATTGATTTATACCGCCACCCTGGAATATTAAAGATATGGCGATCAATATTAAATATTTTGCTACTCACAAACACGTTTAGCAAAACAAGAAAGATCTGCTAATAAAATGTTACCTTTACTTGAGTACCACACGTGAAGAGTATGAACTTTTTACCTTCGATATTTCCATTTCAGAATTCGAGCTTTCTTCCAAGTTTCTCGTAATGAAAACGTTATCCATTGCAGATTGTTTTAATTGCATTTTCATTTTAATTCTAATTGAATTCGTACCACAATCGACTCTAATTTATTTTATTCAAATTACATATAATTTATGTGAAAAGTGGTCTATAATTTGCATTTCTCAAATTCCTTCAATGCTGTACGTATTTTCAACGTTATATATTATACATAAAGAAGTAATAATAAATAATGTATGAAGTACATTTATGGCTTGAGATAATTTAATTACTTATAGCTTCGGTTAAAATGCTTTGCACTCGTATAGTTTTTCACTTGATTAATAATGAGGTAGTTGATGAATGATTACGGGTAACGTATTAAAACGCATGCAGCACTGCATCAATTTGGGCAATACACGTTATACACATGAAATAGCGACGGTTTAATAATACGCCATGCATAGACATATACATAGCTGATCGTTATACGCGAAATGTAATTAAACTGAAAATGACAGTTTAATAAAAGTAAAATGTATCTGTATAGGTTCAACTCTCAGGAACGTTTAATATTAATGTAATCGTGCAAGTAACAAAATTGTGCTTGTTAAATCGTTTATTGAACTGTTGTTCCTATATTTTATTAATGATTTCATTATCAGTGAAAGAGAGTTACGTATCAATTATAAGAAAATAAATATTCTTATGAGAAACGTTCATTAATGTAACCAATCGTATTTCATTACCATAATCAGAAAAATAATTATAATATCTGGAGCTTTGGAATAAGTATTTATATTTTTTAATTAATATCGAAGGTAATTTTTATGTAAACTTACATTAAAATGAATGGTCGGTTTCCTCGGCTGACTTTACTAAATTATTAATTCTTATGGGCTAAATTATTAATTCTTATGGGGAGTTGAAGTTAGCAATTGCAAATATTTCGCGTACTAAAGTAGGTACACATGTGCTATAAAATACGAAGATAGAGAGAAAAATAAAACAATCAACAAGGACGAAACTAAGACGCTTAGACGAGAAATATAGATGAGAAGTTTCATTTTGCCTGTTTTAGGATCCATGTACATATACATATAGGTATATGTATAAATGGGTACATACCTACATACATATATTGGAATAGCTTCCCTGCTGGACGAAGCGCTACACTGAATCACTCGTGAGATTGAATTATAACGCAGCCTGCGCGAAATGAGAGCTTCGAAGATTCGCAATTACTCAACGAAATTTCATTCGAATCTCATCGACATCACGAGAGCCCGCGAAAAATGTTGCAAATACTGCAATTTGAAAATCCCTCGGACGCCGATGGACACTAATTAAATTGTGTATTCACTTTCGTAGTACAAATATAATTAACTTACAATTAGATATACAATTCTGTTTTAAGGAAGACAATTGTTTAAGTATTACTCGTAAAACAGAGGAAATTATTGCTTCCTAACGAGAGTACATATCTATCGAAAATGTTATCATTCAAAACTCTTCATCAGAACGTAACACGTTGAAGAAAAATGAAAAGATAACAGGTTTTGTTTTAATACCAGAGGTATAGAGAAATGAAGTTAAAAAGAATAAAACAATAAATTCATTTTATAATGTCCAAACGACATGAGTTTTTTTTAGAAGCTAGAAGGATTAGTTTGCTATGTGACCTGTTTCATCGTTTTAAAAAAACAACGATTTTGATGAAATTTTAGGCATGTATACAACCTACTTCAATCTACAAACGTTTTTTTTTAATTTTCATTACAGACTCACAAAAAAGTTTAAAAAACGACATTTACTATTTTTTTTTGCTATTTCGACCAATTGCATTTTTTCAGAACAATGAAACACGTCACTTAGCCAACTAATCCTTCTAGCTTCCAAAAAAAAATTAATCATGATTGGATCAATTCTAAAAAAGTTATGCAAATTTAAATATTGTAAACTTTCTTTCGTCCGCCACTGTATATACCTAGTATATACTATATAAAATATAGACGAGATATATTCCTGGATATGTAAGATATTTCTGGCAAATTCGTCATATATTTAACAAAACTCTACCCCACTTACTTTTTCACCTAATGGAAGGAATTCCCGCCTTCGCTGGTACACGTCGTTCGATTCAATTCGGTCGGACTCGGTTAAATTCGAAGGGTGGTCTGATTAAATTCCTTCCTGAATAAGATTACGCCGAAAGAAAGAAGGAGAGGCGTGGGAAAATGGCCGACGCACCCTCGAAATCGTCGGAACAAGGGCGACTCCTCGATTCATGGGTCGTTCGATCGATTCACCCGTGACGAACGAACAAAGATAGTTTCCGGCTCGTGATCGCGTTTTATCGGCCCGGACGCTTTCCATCATGTTAGCTGCTTCCCAGAAATGGATAACTAATGTCTCATTACTGGAATTTCTTGTCCGCTTGACATTTTGATTCAGCACATAACATGAGAGAACAGATACAAGTGAAAACAAGTAAAACACGCATTGTGGAACGTCATTCCTTTATTGTGCCTTTCATTGATAGAACAATTTTGTCAAGGATGGGTAGAATTTAAGAATTATGGTAAAAAGTCACATGAAAATGCGTAATCTCGGATTCCTTGATTTAAAAATAAATATGATTTAAAAAATTATTTTTGTCGTAGTACTATTCAGTGAATAGTATTCAGTATTTTTTACAACGATTGAGAACTTTTTTAATATTGATGAACAAAATATCTGTTCCTGTTATACAGAAATTTTTATTTTTATATTTTATAAGATCCATTCCAACTAGAACTTTTATTTTCAAGAACTTTTACTTTGTCAGTTCTCATGGGAACTAATAATGTGAGGACATTTAAAAAAGTTCTACGGTCCATGTTTCCAATAGAACCTATAGAAAAGTTTCAGAACTCCTTCGAACTCTGCAGTAGTTATTATTTTGATAATAACGATGATCTTTTTAATTTAAGCGGGTTCTGCTAAATCCATTTAAATAAATGCATTCTATTGCAGTCATTTCTAAATCGTTCGAAACATATCCAAATAGATATTATGATATTTCGTCGGATGTTGTATTACAAAGTTCATATTTCAACAAGGATTTTGTCGTGCTTCGCTACAAGCACGAATCGATGCAATATTGCCCGACGATGGGGAATCCTGAACCTCATAATGTTATACTAGGAATTACAGTATAGGTACCATGTCATCAAGGTGTTGTGGGAGTTTTGCATTATACCCTTGTACTGTGCATAATTTACATGTGGGAATATGGCGATATGTCTTTCGGAAAACTCCTCTGTAAAATTTTATAAAGCACATAATCGGAGGGGCAAAACTAACCGGTAAGCGACACATGAATTATACATTTCACAGAACAAATGCTATAAATCGTGTTCGATGTTTCTTAGTGCACTAAAACTGGTGTACCTAAGTGCGGCAATTATTTCAATTATTATACTAAAAAATTCAATATGTATCTGTAGGCAGTGATGGGCAAAAAATTGTTTGAAATAAAAATTTCGTACACAAATTTTTATTTCAAATAACTTTTTGCCCATCTCTGTCTGTAGGCATCGTTCTTACCTATTCCTTCTTCTTATTACTATCTATAAAAGATTTTTATGAACAATTGGATTTAAACGTTCAATTTGTTATACAGACATATACAAATATTGAACAATATTCGAATGCACAGTATGCTTTTGTCATTTGTGCTCTACTGGATCTCATAAGAGGTTTTTAAACATTTAAACTTAAGACCAAACATAGCATGAAGTAACTCTTATTTACATATACTAAATTACCGTATATATGTGTTACGTAGGACATTGTCAGCGATCATGGGCTGCAACATAACAATCTCGAAAGGGTATCCCGAACGTCTAGAATGCCTGTTAATGCTCTTTTAAACTGTTGGAACACGCCTTATCATTTCAACACTAATCGTGTCTCCCTATCTTGGCGGCCCGAAAAGAATTCGATGCTTGGAATTTTTTTCAGAGAAACTCTCAAATTATATTAATTAACAACTTTATGTTTACATTTGTACATATTTAGACAACATTTAAAAAAAATCTCAATTAACCCTTCGTGGTCACACCTTCTTATAATCACACATTGGTCACACGGGGTTCATTGTACCCCAGCGTAATTATTTGAGTTACCATTTTCGTATTTTTGAATCTTTTAACTTTTTAGTGATAATTGTACATTCGTAATACTTATACAGTCATGGTCTAATAGTCTTTTTCTAGAAACATAAATTTTGATATGATAAAATTTGTAGTTGAAAATGAGCGATTTTCCATGGTTGTGGGAAAACCCGATTTTTTAAAATTTTTTTTTATTATTTTTTTGCGATAAATGCCCCTTGGAAGACGTAAAGGTGCGACATTTCAAATCGAAAATTGCTCTTGGGGTACAATACACTCCGTGTGACCACGAAGGGTTAAAAAAAGACACCACCTAAAACTTTAAACGATGTTTTACGAATTGATTAGCGTGGTATCTCAAAATCCGATCATCTGATTTACTCGAAACTTGGTATATACAATCTTCAGTAGATGTCCCTGATTCTCATTTTTCTTAGTATTGCCTACAGGTGTAAGTTGTCCTATATGGTTTTTGTAATATGTCCTATTTCTATTTAAAAATTCTATAATATCTACCTTCAATGTAGGTATAAAGTAACGAAGCTGCCATTCAGTCACAAACCTCTTTAACAAAAGAATAAAAAGTATGTATTTCAAGCACACTAGTCCTCGATCAAAGTCCGTTTCCAATGAAAGTGTTATTCTCATCAAACGCCTATCTCGTTCTGGACTTCCAATTAAGTACCACTCTTTGGCCACTGTACCATAAATCATTCGAATTTCGCAGATACACCATTTCCCTCGTAATTGTCGCTTGAGAACCCTTCGTCACGTGGCGTATCAGCAATTACGGGGTACCGCGCTAGGGCGATGTGTGTTCTCTCATGGTGGTCCGTCGCTGCGTACACACACAATACCGTGAACCTAGAGAGAATACTATATACACGTGTAAAGCTGTGCCGACCACGGAGACAATGGGCTATGGCTACACCATTAATCGGGCCGATTCCCGCGCATTGTATCGGGATCGGCTACGCTACACAGGAACGATCGCACGAAGGCCGGCAGCCACCTCAGATGGGAGAACTACGCTCTCGTTATAATACCACCGCTGCGGCCGCTTTCCCCAACTTCTACGAGAAGGGAAACGATTATCCCGACGGGAAACAAAGAGCGGTTTATCGTCCCCGCATGATTACGTTAAGTAATTGAGGAGTTCTTGTAGAAAACACGCTAAGTGCCACGAATCAAACTTCTCAGGAGAGAGAAAAAATTTCGCTGACTTTAAATTATTTACGAAATTTCGAATTTTGAGTTGCACGAATGTTCAGACACTTCAATACGGTGTTTAATCCGAGAATAAGCGCGCTGCAAAGCGTCCTGGCAATAAGATGTGGGCGAAAGTTGAACGCTCGTCGTTTCTTCGCAATGTCCGGTTTCTTTTGTGAGGTCGACCGTACTTACATACCGCAGTGCGACATCCCGACATAACCTGATGCAGTTGGCGTCACAAAAACTTCGACCTTACACGAATAGTAAAAGTAACGCGGTTAGGTTAAGTCTTTCGTAGGTTGTATATAGATATAGGTAATGAAGGTGTTATACGCGAGCAACCAGGCTTTCTTATACGAGGATAATTAATTGCACGTGCCTGGTGTGTTTTCTAGAAACAAGCGAAGGTATTTGTTGTTTTGTAAACATTGCAATCACTGTGATGGAGAAAAACCTGTTACATATGTTATACATCTGATCTCTTTTTCCTACTTATAGACCTTTAAAATAGAAATGTTGGAAAGTGCAATGTACCTATACGATCTAATACGGCTTGTTGACTTATTCGTCTCACTACTCTAAATACAATAAAAAGTACAACCTAGACTCAAATAAAATGATTTTCAAAATTAAGCCTGTATACCTAATGAAATTTGTAAAGTTTTGATAGGTATGCAGCAAGTCGACAAAATATCAATGGTCTATTTATAAAAATTAGAAATTTTAAAACTTTGTCAACTAGCTCCGGTCAGTTTATTATTCTCACACGGAAATAAGAAACATGCCTAAAGTAAACACCTATCTTTCTCATATTTTATTTTCGTAACAATCAATTTGCGAGCCTATTTAATTAAACACTTTTCGTTTATTTTTATCAGTACTGTATGTCTTTAAATTCTTAGATCATTTTTCTGAATCACCCTGTATATCATCACATTTAAAACACTAAAAGCGTTTTCAGCTTTAGCCATTTCACTGCAAGGAAGCTGGCCTTTCTGAAAGAGTTAAATTTAATTCTCGTAAAACAACAACCTAGATAAAGTTCAGTGAGTTTCAGCATGCTGGTTCATTCACGTGACTTTTGCAGGGAAAACGTCGTATGCAGATTGTTGAAAAACATTTTTCTTGCTAGTTCAGTCTGCATAAAGTGTTTTAGGTATTACAAGGAGAAACATCTCCATCCATCATCTTTCATGCAGGTTAATTAATTTTGGAAGTAATTGCGCGTAACTTCATCGAAGAGTAACTAGGGTTTTTGTTAGTCATGTACCTACTTCACGAAATATTTGTTCCTGTAACTAGAGAGAAATATCGATTCTGACAGCAAGAGTAGCACTCGTGTAGCCTTTAATATCGTGAATTCGTTTGAAAAGCGTTCTGAGTGATCACGTTCATTTGTATCCGTTATGAATACATGCATCCACCTAGTTATCGCTGTACTGCAGAACGGACTGTATTTCCGTTGATAGGAGTTGCATTTCTGATTTTTGTCTTCAATGCACTGCCCGGCATAATGAAGCTGAGCATTAAAAAGTAAAATATAGTGGTGTTACCTCGAGTTCATTAAATACTAATTATAGCCATTTTATTCAGAATTGTGAGCTATAAGTGACCTCTATTTTTGTTTCAACTTTGCGTCATTGAATATTATAAAATACATACAACACTCGACGGAAATATTTGTAGGGTCTTGTTGAAAGTGTTTATGAAATAAATGGGAACTATACTATATCAAAATATGAATTTAGTAAAATGGATGCCGTTAGTATACTTTCATTCAACGAATATAAGCCATTTTTTTCAGAACAAGATCTTTGGTAATACTTTTATGTGAAAATAAATAGATTAAATTATGGGGACATTCAGATTTATTATAAATTTCACGCTTTTTTGCTTGGATTAATATGTATTACATTACTCTTCTCGCTTCAATATGACTTTGCTTTCGATGACTTTTTTGTCTAATCTCGTGATCCTTTCTTGAAGTTGGACGTCCACGTTTGAATGGGATCATTGTGATCAGGCTTTCTAACAAAATTCCATCACCGCGGAAAACTAGGTCATAGCCTACCACTTTTCTAGCGCAACTTTTGGGTATTATAGGGACCAGCGCAATCGGCAAATGGATTCGCTTGAGGTTTACTCTAGGTTAACTTGAAGTACACTCGAGGTTCGCTCTGGAGCTTATACGTGTTAGCGAGCTCAGATTCGACTTCCTAATCAAGCAGTAGTGACCTTACACTGCCTCAATTACTGTTAGGTAATGTCCGAAACACTTCATAGTGACATCTGCGTTTCTCAGTACTATATCAATACCGAGAAGGAGTAAACATAGTTTAAACTAAATTATTTCCTCTAATTGCAGTTTCGATCGCGACAACAATACACTAAGCAATTCTGTGTCCCGATTTTATAATAGAACTAGCAAAATACCCGTACTTCGCTATGGTATTGAGGAGCGCCACGCGGCCGTGGCGCACACCGCCCTTCGGCAGTATAAGCGATATGCTTGAAACGCTATCCTGCTAAACACAGAAAAAAATGTATATAATACAATACAATACTGTGACTCTTCACATGGTTCCGATGAATGACCGGTTAGCTAAGTAACAGGTCGCGGTACCAGAGCGAGGTGCGGTAACAAATGTAGACCCAGCTTAAGGAGCTGTTCCGGTCTAGAACTCATAAAAATAGGTGATCTTTAGGAATTAATTAAAGGAAAACTACTACATATAATTTAATGGGACTTTTTGCATTGTATTAAGGATGCCTTAAATTATAGAAATATATTTTTTGTTTTATAATTAATCATTGCAGACGGTACTGGGGAGTCGTTAAAGTCGAGGTGTCAGAAAATTCATCGAAATCGGTGGGACTTGTATCTCCTAAAGTTACTATCCGATTCGACTGAAACTTTTTTTATTTTGAGGAATATACTTCAGGTCAGGGGAAAACAAGAAAAAATTACAAAAATGACATTTGTTTAGAAAATAACGGCACTTGAAGTTTGAAATCAATTTTTCCTATATTTCTCGTCCTTTCAACGCATTTAAAATTTATAAATTTTCTTTTTTTTTTAATTTTACTATTTTCCCCCCTAGCCAGAAGTATATTCTTCAAAATAAAAAAGTTTCAGTCGAATCGGGTACTAACTTTTGGAGATACAGGTCCTACCGAATTTAAGAACACTGTTTCGAGACAAACGCGTTTAAAGTTTTACGTGAGTGCCGAGTGGCCTGGTGTTATTCATGCATTTGCCACTACTCAAATGCCCATAACTTCACGAATTTTACGAATTTGAAATAGTCTTTGTAAACACGTATTCCTAAAAGGTTGGACATTCGAAAAATGAAATAAAAAAAATCGATTTTTAGACCGGAACCTCCCCTTAAGCAGCGAGGCAATGCGGCGACGTGACGTTCTTCGTCACACATTTTTTGTGATAAAGAAAACAGGAAATATTAAACCTATAAATTATGCGGGTTGTATATTCAGTGTTTGGTGAAGAGGCAACTTATACCTTATTAATCTGATAACCTGATTACTAAGCTTGGTTAATAAACTCATTAAATCCTTTAAAGAAGCATCGTAATAAAGGTGGGTATATTGCGGGTTATCTCTCTTTCTTGAAGGGGAAAAGTTTTTAAAAAGATTTCTTACAATAAACAAAGATAACTTTTCTCCATAACAAGGTGACTTTCCAAACTTTGGATCTGCCCCTTTTTTACTCTAAACTGTATACAAATCCACTTATCTGGAGTAAATATAAATAAAATAACATTAAATACTATTATTATGTTATAAAACTAATATGCTTATTAAGTCATTAAATATTCCCAAAGTTCATGTGTTTGATTATCGTCATTTATACCATAAACTAAAGAACAAAACCGAACTTCACCCTCAGTTAACTCGCACATAATTTTTTACATTCAATGCTGCCTATAACTCAATTTCAGTAAATTATGAAACTGCCTCCTTTTTGCAGGCAAGTCTTCAATTAAAAGGTACATTTGTACACCATATTCTCATCGTCCGGCTGTTGCGTCATTCTCAAGTGGTCGCGACTTTATTCATGAGCTTCGTCCTCCTATTTCGCTGTTTATTGTCCCGTTTTTTTCTCTGCTCGTTGTTCTTGCTCAGTGTTCGTCGTTTCATAGAATACCGTCCACCCCACGATTTCGTCACCAACGTCGCCGACAATTACCATCATTCGTCGCGATATCAGCCAACCACTCTGTAAACAAGTTTCGTCGCTTTTTCAACGAGACGACGTGCCGTTTACCTGACAAAGCAATTACCGCTGCTGCTGTAGCTCATTGCTACCGCGTTCCTTACAGAGCCGTTCTGCTGTGGACGATTCGGTGAAAGCCGTCATTAATAAAATTATATTACCGTTGGAACAAATATAATGTCCCCGGCGGTAATTCAGTAGATATTCTTCTGGTCTCGATTGTTGTTTTAATTGCGACGCGTTCTTCGTCACCTACGGTAGCTAGGCTGCCCTCCTTAGTTAAACTGTCCTATCTAGCATTTTTTCATTTTTTGAGATATGTTGAAATATTTGAAGTTCCACCCGTCTTTTACCTCTTAAGTAAAGTTAGAAAACTCTACGTGCTTCGTAAAGATTTATAAACAGTTTAATGTATTTAACCTAACTTCTTTTAAAATGGTTAAAATATCTTATCTAAAACAATTAATTAATTGGTACGTTAATAATACATTCCCTACCAGTACACCCATTACAAAAAATTATATTAGGCTATTACAAAATAATGACAACATGTTTTAATTTGAATGAAGGAAAATAAGTATTGTACAAAGTAAATGATAAAACCTCAGTTTTCTCGGTTGTTTCAAAATGCTAGATAGGACATTTTAACTAAAGAGGGCAGTAGGTATATCCGGTATTTTGAAATGTTACGCGCTACGGGAATGATAATAAATGCGAACGTAATTGAGCCTCTTGCCGGGAAAATCTTAATTATCGTGGACTTAGGGCACGGAAGTTCGTATGGGTATTATTGCAAGATCAATAATTGGATCCGTATCAAGTGTAATTAAACGTTTCGTCTTGTGGTATTTCCCGTTGCGCTCGGTAATTAGGGTATTACTGTTTCGCCATTCCGAAACAAAGCGCCCACTTTCAAGGAGAAATAAAAAAAATTATTGAATAAAGGAAAGAACTGGTTTCTCCTTCAAAGTCATTACTGTTCACTACTTTTTGAGTATATTTATCAAAACATTTCAAGTGACATTCTACTCGAATATTATGTAGCTTATTGCTTATAGAATATTGCTTACTGTCTCCATCACTTCAATACCTTCTGAGCACGATAATTATATCTACACACACAACACTTTTTTAATTTGCAAATTCTTTTAGATAAAGAATTTACATATTTATTTTTAATTTAACGTAATAATAATATTAATTTCCACACATGTTACTATTTTTCGATATTTCTCATGAACATATTTAAGAGAAACATTATACACTAATAATTAAGAAGTTTAACGAATTACTGCTCCCAAATACAATTTCCGAATTTGTATCGTTTGATATTTAGATCTGTTTGCCGAAGCTGTAAACATTAGTTAACTATTACTTGTAAAACTCCATTGATCGGCATGTGGAGAAGTAGAAACGTAAAAAGCTTATTCGATATAATATAATCTGGAATCGTATCATTATCATGTTTGCAAAATTATTGCATATGCGAAAGGTTACGGTTCAATACAACGAAATTTTCGAAATTGATTTTAACACAGACGCTTTTAGAATTCTTCTATACACCGTCAATCAATATTGCGCCAAGTATAAACAGTTGATTGACATCGTAGATGACAGCAGTAACAGCAGCATCTACATACGTCACGAAAGATATTGCATACGCTGGTAAACAGGCTGAATTCTTGACATGCACGCGAAAATGGGTATATGTGTAGCTGAGTATAACGTATTAATAGGTAGATCGATAGAGAAGGTTGGCCGTGCAAACAAGTTCCCAGCATTCCTCTTTGATGTGTCCGGATATACGCGAACATTTGCTACTGAGTACCTCGTCATGTAGTATATACTGACGAACATATCGCTATCAATTGGCCACGTGAATGCAAACTGAGAGACCCCATTGCAATGCGAAGTGCATCGCGATGGTATTGTATTGTACCAGCAGATAGGAATGCGAGTGCTCCATGGATCTTCATGATATTGATCTCTCCATTAAAACTTTCAATTTTCCGTTGCAGTTGTTTCTTTCCGATTTAACTATATCAATGGATATGTACCTTCTTTTCAGCATTACGATGGAGATTACTGTTACGTTGTTATTTTAAAACTGAGAATTGTTAACCCTTCGTGGTCACACGGGGTGTATTGTACCCCAAAAGGAATTTTCGATTTGAAATGTCGCACCTTTACGTCTTCCAAAGGAGATTTATCGCAAAAAAATAAAAAAAAAATTTAAAGAAAATCGGTTTTTCCCACAACCATGAAAAATCGTTCATTTTCAACTACAAATTTTATCATATCAAAATTTATGTTTCTAGAAAAAGACTATTAGACCATGACTGTATAAGTATTACGAATGTCCAATTATCACTAAAAAGTTAAAAGACACAAAAATACGAAAATAGTAACTCAAAAAATGACGCTGGGGTACAGCGAACCTCGTGTGACCAATGTGTGATTATAAGAAGGTGTGACCACGAAGGGTTAAGCATAACGCTCAGCGCGTGGGTGAGCGCACTAGGGGTGTGCGGGTCGTCCCGAGGCTCAACAACCTTCTTGTTTCTTTATATTTAATAATAACTAATTTTCAAAATATTAACTTGAGAAATTGTGTATTTTGTATTATTTTTATAACGTTCACTAGGGGCGGTAGTAATACTTTGACTTTGGAATACGATTACGCAAGAACTTTCTCAGGTAAAACAAAAGTTCTAAGACGAAAATGTTACTTATTTATCTAACATTATTGAGATTCGACGGTTTCGCTGCATGTCATATAAAATCCAGGTTATTATACAACCTTCCCTGAACCCAGGTCGGTTGTAACATTGCATGGAGTCCATAGTAGCACAAATTTAACTTTATAAAATTAAAATATTTATTGATTTTAATATTATAATAATAAATAAAAAAGTAACATTTATAACCAATTATGCGGTGTCGCAATTGTGGCAGAAATAGAAAACGTTTCGGCTAGTGCATTCTCGCCCCATCTTGACCCTCCCCCTCCTACCCCTATATAAGAGACAATGCGTGCCTCAGAAAAGACTCTTACTTTTTCTCTCTCGGGAAAAATCGATCGTGACAATTCGACTTCCAGGTAAGTAGCCAATAAAGGTTAAACATTGATCTCACCTTTACTTGTCTCGTAGGTGAAACTCCACTCTGTGAAGCTACGAAAATGTTAAGGCAATGATCTTACGAGGTCCCAAGTGTCGAATAGAAGAGACGAATATTTTCGAAAACGGATTGTAAATCTTTGTAATTTACATAATGAGATATCTGTTATTTTCTAATTTAAATGTAATGCTAATACATAAATATTTTTCGTTGAAAAGATTCTTCTTTGGTAAAAATAATTTTCCATTGCATTACTTCACATTAATATAAAATTATTAATGTATCTGAATTAGTTTCTCCGCGCTGTGATAGCCTTTGTTTATCTCAAAAGAGTAGACATTAGCGGCACTGTAAAGTATTATACTACGGACAATCTACTTGATCTTTGTCAACAAATAAATGATTGACATATTATCAAGGCCAATTCCTTACTGAAACGCCACTTCTTATTTATTTAATAGATAATAATTCCCAAATAAATCCGGTCAGTTTCATATTTTATCCTTGTAATTTATCCAATTAATTATCTACACGAAGCAGCAGACATTTGTATTAACAATAATGCTGTTGACAGTACGGTAATCCAGCTGACATTCATTTTTCGCCTGTTTTTTCGCGCTAACAATAAGGGTATGGAGCTCGAAAAAGACAATGCATTATCTTCCACAACGTTTATTCCCTTGAGTTTTTGCCTCATACCCTTTTTTTGTTCTGTATGGTATTGTACTTTCGTGATATGGTGGTCAAGTGTACATGCATCGTTGTTCAATCCACTCTGCCTGGCTGTCATAATAATTCCGCCATTAAATCCTGATTGCAGTTTAGTACTTTCTAAATTTTTAAAGCCACTGTAAATGGGCTTGATTGTACATCTTCAATAATCTGCTCTTTCAGATATCGCATCGAATAATCATAGATAGGTATACCTGCGTTTCATAAATAATTGATTTGTCACGTTAAGGGCAGGCTGTTTTGCCTTGATTATCTGTAGTTATTACAGCTACTGATGGGATGAAGAATATTTGAATATTCTCTGCGGTAATCAGGGAATACATTAATATACTAACGAAATCTTTTTTGTTTTTGATTTTAGATAATCTGGTTCCGAATGGCAGTGCTCACCGCAAAACCAAATGTTTAAAAGGGCTTCTTGGATGGCGGTTGTTATTTTATTATAAACGTAAGTAATTTTCTTCGAGAAAACTATCAAATGTTCTTTAAATGTTTATCAAATGTTCTAACGATTTTCGTATCCAATAGTCCACTACCACCGTCTGATGGTGAACACGATTCCGGATAGGTGGATTACCTAAAACACAAAGTAAAGGCATTTTTATAATCTGTAACACAGTCTCCATCTTTTGTCGGAAGCAAAATTTTGATAAACAAATTAATACAATTTTTATGTTATGATTTTGTAGAAAAGGATTTTCTATTTTTTTTTTTGATAAATTATATTGAAAATGTGCTCCCGACACATTGTGGGGAATAGTTTCCGGCATCATTATCCTATCTCATGTGATCACAGTAGATACATTAACCAATTAATTTTGCAGGCCTACATAGCTATGTATGTCCAAAAATTGAAAATAGTCCACTTTTACTTTCGTCCAATTGTACATAAATAAACAAATTATTTTTCTGTAATTTTTTATAACTTTTTTCATCCTTTTTGCGGTAAGTAATTGTACGTTTACAGATCCTTGGGACCTATAGAATGATGCCTTCTTAATATTTTAGGTGCCAGAGCTAGCCAGATTTTGATAATTTTCTACCGTCCTCCTTTGACGGCGTTTAATTATAACATTCCTAGAAAATATTTTGATTGCTTGAAAGTCAAATCTTCGATGGTATCTGCTTTTCTTTATCGATGAATGGTGAATATTCTAAGTATGTATTACGTAAGAGATACAAGTAGACTCAAAATTTCGCGATATGAAATGTAGATAATTCAAAATGAGCGCGAAATGGAATCCACATCTGTCATTTTCTTCTCAGTGAGCTCGATAGCACCCATCTTGTAGTTAGTATCGCTGTATGTTGTATGTATTATTTTAATAAAATTCACCGTGGAAATAATGTATATAGTTCATTGAAAAAAAAATATTCTGGTAATACTGGCTTGAACGTAATTTCGTTGCGTTAGAATCAAAGTAAATGATATAAAACAATTTATTTTAATAAGCATTTAAGATTATCTTATGCCAATTTTCTATCATATATTACAGCTGTTACAAGATTCTTGATAATAATTATAATAATATAACATACTAACTATAATTATTATAATTAGTATTATATAAGATTACTTACTATATAATATTATTAGATAATAATTATAATTATTTTTAATTTAAATTTTTTTTATGTTTTGACCGGGAAGTGCCCTGAAAGGAACGCTAACAAATTGCTTTCCAAAATTGTTATATACCCTGTACCTACTATCCATTCATTTTGATGAGAAAACTAGTTCTGACATGACGCGAATACAGAAAGCTCCCCAAGCCATGAGACTTCCTCCCTCGAAATTTGTTTTTGAAAAATATTCAAGATGCCTACGGAGATCTCATCAAGGACACGATATATGTACAGTCCACCGTCAAACATCTAGATTGCATTCTTTTATAATCTGATTACAGCTTTTCAGAGTATTGCTGGCAGTCTTTATAATTGATCTTTTTGTACGCGAAGTAAATTTCTTCTTCGGTCCACCTTTTCTATTTTTAACCAACTTTAAAAAGGAGGAGGTTATAGATTCGACCCGTATGTACTTTTTTATGTTTATCCCCTCATAACTCCTCAGTATATGGACCGATATTGATGATCTTTTTTTATTCGAAAAAGGGCGATGTCCCGATGGTCCTATCCTACACTGCATCAACATTGACCCAATATTTTGCCACTTCTGGCTAATAATAAAGACTATTGTCACCTAATTATTACTATTTTATGTTCGTACGCCCATATCCCCTCAGCAGGCGTATACGCCCCACGCTGAACTTTCCGTTCAAGCCATTTGGTATTATCATTATAAAATGAAGAATTTTTTAAAAATTCATTATGGAGTCAATTATGGACATCTTAAGACGTTCCCTGCCGCGTGGGGCGTATACGCCCCACGCGGCTTGAACGGGAAGTCTTCAAAAAACGGTCTGGCAGGGAACGTGTTAATCTACGACTTGCATATTTTTGTAAATCGGCGCCTCATAATTTGCACTGTGTAAATCTGGCGCCGACTTAAAAAAATTTGAATGTCGTAGATTAGATAAGGGAAAAAATTATTTTTTACTTTTTAGTGAAATATAGTTTTTTTTAATTTTATTTTGTCGTACGTATTTGGATTATTTAAAAAGTTCAAAATAACTTTATGGTACCTTCCCAGTTTACGGGCAGTTTCTTTAATATGTACATACATACATTTTCCTCTTCCTATACTGAAATTGCACATTTCTCTCCATCACTTAATTATTTTCCACGTGCCCTGGTTTAATATAAAAGGTTAACGTAAAATTAAGGTTTTGATCTGATTTAAGAAACGTTCAATTTTGTCTCAAAACGAAACAAGTTTTAAATCTGAACCTAATAGGTAAAGCTCGTGTGGGGACATTAGTGCTATAGTTATGCAACACTTGAAAATCGCTCTTATGATTATACATATTATTTTATATATGGTAGTTTTATATATGGTAAACTTCAATATGGTTTTGCTGAAATCCATTGTTTATCCTTTCAGACTATATGATTGACTTTTATGCATTTTTAAGGGCCCCATACAAGTTGAGATCTGTATCGATACATCTATTGATGCAGATCGCGATATATGGGTCCGAGATTTGTGTCAAGTATCAAACAACGCATAAGTACACTTGTCAAGTTTCAGTTGTCTGACACACTAAATATTTAATAAAACGTAATGCCCATGCTTTTCAATCGTATGCAATTAATAACATTCGAAATGAACCGTAAAGATATTTTCGAGGAAACAGCAATTGTAGATATTCGTATCAATTGCACGCTCGAGGTATCGACGTTTCACGGTACTGATACAGACGACGATACCAGCTGATACCGATACATCGATACCGAGAAAGTCAAATACACGTTGAGATTTGTATTGGTATACTGATACTTGTCCTTTCCTCAGAAGCCCGAATGAAAATGTACATAGATGGTGCTAAAGCAAAAAACTAAATATTGAGCTTAATAACCAGTGTTATATTCACTCTTTTAAATTTAATATTATTACGAATAAAAGTGTTACATTATGATTCTCGTGGAATTTGTATTGATATCCCTTACAAAATTATAAATAATAAATCATATTGTTTCATATAAAGAACTGAATGTCCACTTTGATTTTATTATGAAAAAAGTATTTCCGAAATATTTGCTAGTATTTTATATTGCTCACGTAATACAGATGAATTTCTGTTTGAGTGAAAACACCCTGTAGATATAACATTCATTTCTGATTCCCCACAATAAATTGGTTAAAAACGGTTGAGTGTTCGGCTTATAAAGAACAGCTGAACACATTCATTCTTTGTTATCGGTCACTGTTCAGATTTCATGTGGTATCCGTTGTTTACATTTATATATCTATCCAATATTTTCTGAAATAATGGGTAGTTATGGGTACATTGAATTGCATTTCAGTTTCTGCAACAATTAATAATTTAACAGCTGCAATTGAATTGCAACAGGAATTTTAAAAGTAGACCATTAAATTGCCATTTCAATCAATCTGTTTTTACATATGTACAGGGTGTTTAAAAAGTGACGGTCACTGCTTTCAGGGATGAATCTACACTTCTGAATGAGTGGACATTTGTAAGGAAACTTGCCGCTAAATTCTTTATAATATTCAAAATTAATGTTATTTTTTTTACATCAACATATAGTGATTTAAAAAGGACTATGTCTCGCGAAGGCACGGTTTTCTCAAAAAAAAAAAAAAAAAATGATAAGTTTTGGCATGGATACAGATAGCCTATGCAGATAGAACAAATTAAAGTTGGAGCTTCATTTATCACAAAGTCAAAAAGTATAATTTACGATTTATAATATTTTGGAACGCGATTAATGCATTTCCTTTTAAAACGAAATATCATATTACCACGGCATTAATATTATGGACTGAAACTACAGTTTACAGAAACTAGAAATAATTAAAAATGAAAGGATGGCTGTAACATTCGTACTTATTATACTACAATTATTTTTTTTTATACATTTGTTAATGCTGGAATGTTAGTGCACACGAAGTTTCCATTCGTTCTACCGCAAGCTTTTATGTAAAAATAAAACTGTATAATTAAGCACGACGACATTTAAATATCAAACTTAGAATCATTACTATTCCAGAGTTTATGAGTAATTACTAGTTAGAGTAATTACAAGTTAAAAATTACTTTCCCCTATTAGTCAGCCACCATTCTCTCTGACAAATAAAGCTTTCACGACGTTCGTGATAGCGTTAGCTGTTTCTAAAATTACAACTACAAGGACGAAATTTTGTTGAAAAGTACCTTATTCAATAGAAACACGAAAGTACAAACATGGTCTTACTTAAAAGGAAAATAAATACACGGCTGCTGCGCTTCCCTTGGAAGCTTCCCATTAGCTGAAAGAGAAGATTTTATTGACTCTAACAGTCTGTGAGCGCAAAAGCAGGCTAGCACTGAGGACGTCGGCAAAGCAGTTAAAGAGGGGAGGAAGAACCGAGGAGAATAATTCTGGTGAACGCCCTCACTGCCTTGACCTTAACGACCTCTGCCCGTACTCACAGGCCTGAGACCAGATTCCTACGTAGCTCCGCGAAGGTGTAGATATCTCTAGATGCATCCAGTTACTCCACATCACATTCAGCTAATGGATTGATCGGATTTAACAGTAACTGCACGTAACCGCATTCTATCGTTTCAGTACAATTTATATGATTCCTAGTTCTTAAACAAAGTGAAAAAAATCAGCCAGTTTTCAGATACAGAAAAAATGTTTTACAAGAAATATAATAATGAAATAAAATAATGATCTGGTACTCAGGTTATAGTGACATCACTTATCACTTCTGTTCAGATAATTTTATTATTCATAAAACTACACAAAATTGATTTCTATCTCAATTAGTTTCCGCGAAATTTAACTAAATGTGCTTTCCATAGCCAAGATAGAGAGCAGTTTTTATCTTTTCAAATGAATAGCAAGCGAGGATGGAAATATGTCTGAAATATTCTTTGATAATTTACCCATATACAGTCGGGGACAAAAGTATGTGGACACTCTTTAAAATCGTATAACTTGTTCAAAATTGGTCCAAACAACTTGAATTTTTTTGATAACATAGAAGGATTAGTTTGCTAAATGACGTGTTTCGTCGTTTTAAAAAAAGTTGCAATTGGTCGGAATAGCAAACAAAAAATAGGGAAGGTCATTTTTTCAACTTTTTTGTCTGTACTTGTAATGAAAATTTAAAAAATGCCTTTTGTAGATTGATGTAAGTTGTATACACGCCTAAAATTTCATCAAAATCGGATAACGTAGCTCTGAGCTATAAACGCTTAAAGATCGCAAAATAAGGTCGAAAATCGCGGAAATTGCCGAAATCAGCGATTTCCCTATTTTTTTTGCTATTCCGACCAATTGCAACTTTTTTTAAAACGACGAAACACGCCATTTAGCAAACTAATCCTTCTATGTTATCAAAAAAATTCAAGTTGTTTGGACCAATTTTGAACAAGTTATACGATTTTAAAGAGTGTCCACATACTTTTGTCCCCGACTGTAGGTATGCAAAATTTCATCAAAATCGGACATTGTTATCCGACATTGGATGATGTTTCGTATTATTTAGTTCGCCTAAAGAATATTTACAGTTAATATGAAACGTTTTAATTGCCAATCAACAATGCTACACAGTTTCTTACGTAGATATGGATAAAGAAATAGAAATCGTTAGGCATATATAAAAAAAGGAAGATCTAGTAAGCTGTAAGTTTCATCGATTTTGTTAAGTGCCATTCATTCAAGGACGTAGACGAAATCCTTTCAACTTTTGATTGCGAACGGTATGTTTTTTTAAAAGTATTTTACATATGTTGAATGTGAATAGATTTTTTATGTATGTAGGAAGATTACAGTAGATTCTAGGTACCGACTACCGAACTACACTAGACTACACACTATCGAATTATGCGTACCTCAGGTGGTTCGTGCTGAGTCTAATCAGATCGTCCAATGATGCATGATGGAGTGACCGGGATTGGATCATATCTCACAGGATGTCCTCTAATCCTATAAATCCATCCTATAACAAGACGCTTAGTGCGTCACTGCTGCAATTGCATTTTTCGCTTAAATTTGTCACGCTGAAGTCTCAACACACTTTTAATACTAAAATATTGTGACAAGAATTAATTGAGACCCCTGTTTTAGTCAAGATGCCGCTTTCCTGATCATAAATGTTATCAATTTCAATGTCTATCATTTCATTAATGTAATGAATACCTTTTTGTTTCACAGCATCATTTCTATAATCCCTGCTTGTGTTTATTGCATTTGTACACCACATACTAAATATTTCATTTCCAATTACAATACAATATTCACAGCGTGAATAAATGCTAATGTAAGTTATTCAGTTGGTATTCTACATTCGATACCGAGATTTTCTTTGTTAGATAGTTAAAAATTTAGTACTTTAATTAATCATCAAACACGTTGAGCGACTGTCTAATTTGTAAGTAAACAAATTATCATTTTCATATGCAATGTTAACGAAACACTTATATATTAAAGAAAATAACAAATGATGTTAGGTTTTACTACAGGACCTGTCGATATTTCGTAACTATTATATTTTCTAATCTTTACGCTATGAAACTTGCAACGATTCTGCAGGAGTTTTTTGCGAAAGGCACATCACTTTAGAATTGAGTTTTCTGGGTGGCTAGAGTCACGACTGACGCTGTGATTTTCTTAGTGTTTCATAAAAGGTGCCGCGCTTTATTATTCCCCGAGATGGCATTTGAATAAAAAAGAAAGCGGCGGGAGGCTGGCGCATACAGAAAAGGACAGGAATAGAGGGGTGCAAGGGAGTGGAAAAAAATGAGAGAAAAATAAGGGGAGAAGAAGCTAGGGTACGTAGACATCTGTCGTAGTGACATGCAAATTAGTTTACGAGACCAAAGGACATTTTCAGGATAACGCGTCTCTGCTAGGAGTTTTATTTCCCTATTTTCGTTTATAAATCGTGGTACCCAAAAACAGGATTAAAATAAAATAAACGTCAAACTCTATTAATTACAGATTCAGAATTGCCTTTCTTTGCGTGGAATGTTCTGTAACTGGTCGTACAACCCGACAGCTGGTAGTTGGAGGTTAAAAACTAAATGGAAAACGTGGAATCAAATTTTTGTATTTGAGTGTTTATTATAAAAAAAATTATATTGAGTAGCTGCTGGGTGAGTACGCGTGCAGCTGACTAAGAACTGACAGAATACGGAAGAGAACATAATACAACACCGAATAAAATGAGTCACAGTTGAAAAATAGCTATTTCGCGAACATGGCTCCAAACAAAACGCTGTTAAAAAAAAATTGTTCTACAATTTCGACTTCCTATTAATCAAGATTTTATATTATTCATAGCTGATTGTGACTTAAATTTACGGATGAATTTTGCCAATCCTCGATTACGTTATTTTTGTGGAAAACAAAACCCCAAATATGAAAAAGTTATTCTACATTTCTGACATGTCTTCATGTGGAAGTATATATCAGGTTGAGCCACCGCTTGCAAGACACCATCTATATTCGTTCATTCAGTAGTACAGTTTTATTTTTTCCGTCCATGGCACAAAGATGGTGTATAATATTATTTTTGGCATTAACAATGAATGTTCAGTACTAATAACAAAATTCTACTTTTAATCAGAATATCTACTTTTATTCAGAATAAAAGCACCCCATTCAAAATCGACTGACATTACTCCAAATGGATTTCTTTTATTTTTTATATTTTGCATATTCATAGGTCCATAAGTGGGACGTTGATTTCAAGTGTTAAATTTTCTGCAGGGCGCCAAGATCTCTAACAATATATACTTTTATACATTTTAATTGTTTTTTAATATATGTTTGATGCGTTCTTTCAGTTTTCGTAGGTCCAAAAAATTCGCAAAATCTGCAATTCCGAAAAACTATATCGCCTTTTCTCAGAGCGACTTTTATTTCAAACATTTCACAGAAACGTACCTATAGGGTAAATCCGGGAGACGCGGTCGGGTCGGAGAGTTGGTCGAGTCGCTATATTTCAGACTCTGTACGTAAAAATACGTTAAAGTGCAGACCAATTCTTTCTCTAGAAGCCAAACAGTTGAATGAATAGCGTCATTTCGTTTCCTTCTGTGTTTTTCTGGATTTATAGGCTTTAAAATGTAAATTGGGGTTACACTTAAACTCTTTTGTCAAACAGCGGTTGTACAGAATCGTATTTAAAATATACTTCTAAGTTTATTTTCGTTTAATATTTGTGATAGTAGAGACATTGAGGAACAATGCAGCTAAAGTATTTGGCCATATTAACTCTTCTTTACAAAGCTAACGAGAAGACCATCTCTCGCTGTAAAAAGGAGAGATGGTCGAGTTCTGATTTTTTTATTATTTTTGTTTATTTGTTTATTTTTTATTATTATTTTATTATTATTTTCGTTTATTTAGTTTATTTATTCACTTTTGTATTCATTTGCCTTGCTAATCGCCAGTAGGTAGTTCACTTTTTGATTGATGTGTTCTTTACTTGTTTAGCGTAAACAAATTAAATATCAATAAATCTGTAGTTGTATTTTCTCATAAATAATTTTGGTTTATCCTTTGTTAATTTTCCATGGATAATTATGTCAGTGGTCTCTGCCAACGACGAAAACCGTTTCTCCCAGCGCCTCGGGAGAGGTGGTCAGATGTCATGACTTCAGTTTTCAGCCCGATTTACAGTAAATATTGTCTTAAAGCAAATATCGACCAGTTGTTCTGAACGAGCATAAAATTCTGAACATGTAGGTTTGTTCTGATAAAATAATTAGTGTCTATATTAATTTTAATAGCCATTTTATATTAGGTCGACCGCGTCACCCGGGTTTACCCTATCATTAGATCATATCCCGGAAAGTATTCTCTGTGTACACAGAGGCTTGTACGGCGATAAGATTGATAGCGTTTAAAAGATTGGAAACGTTCGTACATAATCGCGTTGCAGCCTTCATTTTCAACGATTCACGATCTATTCGGCCAAGTAATACAACGGGTATTCAACACGCGCAATTCAAGCACCTTTTTATTCTGTGAGATTAAGTCACAGTGTAATTGTCATTGCAAGCATGACTGGTGAGTAATGAAACTATTTGTAATACGACTTTACAATTCATTGTATAATTAATGGTATTGGTATGTTGGTCGGTTACTAGATTATATATTCTGTTACTAAAACTAAATGTAACTATACACAAAATGTATTAAATCGTTCTCAGGAATATTTAAAAAGAAAGCCTGACATTGGCATTTAAACGAATTCATTTATATTACCAGTTTTTATAAACGTTTCTTTCATTTCGTACTTTTCAGTAACAATGTTAATCAGGTGATAAAATAATTGATTCGGATAAATTCTGTTTATTTTTATTTTTTCATCAAGTAAAAAGGAAAATATAGCTTTTTAAAGCTGTCATTTTTTTATGGAAGAAGTATAATAATCAATTTAAAAATGTAGATTATATTTTCGTTTAATCTTATCATTATTGGCATATTTTATCGACGAAAGAGTTAACTTTAGATCCATATATCTATATTCGCGTATTTGCACATTCTATATATACGATGTTTGGAAAAGGTTGGCCAAAATTTTGGGTACTGGTAGCATTATTTATCGTAAGAAGAAATAAATTTTATAGCAATATGATTCTAACAACGTTTATTCTTCAAGTTAGAATCAAAAGAATAATGAGATTCTGATAATTCTGAGAATTCCATGAGATTTAATACACTGCTTGCACGTGTTTTTTATGGATCATCTAATTAATATTGCAATTGGACGTCGAATTGGAAAAACTGAATCGTTTGTGGGGTTTTGTGAAAATTCGGAAAACGAGATGGACAATTTGTAGCTTGTAGCACGTCTTAGCTATTGTCTGTCAGATACACTGAAGCACGTTTATAATTATTGGTGGGTAGGCAAAGGAGAATCCATTGCACAGCATTATAGTTTTAATTCCTTAGATTCTCACTTATGCAGAATTTATTTATTAGTGTGAAAAAAGATTTGACTATTTAACGACAAAAATATATCTCCCTTACTTTTTGAAACCTCAAGACATAAAAGAATACTAACTTTTTTAAATTATTTCTCGCGTTGTATATTAAATTACCCCCTCCTCCTTCCTCTACTATTATATTATATAGTTAACATATTTGTTAACTCCGTAATATTTTACGGAGTTCTAAATTATATGTATAATATGCACTATTTAGTATTGTCGAATCCATTTGGAACTTTCATTCTTAAAAACATTTTTCGCAGAAGGACTCACTCGTCACGTCGATTGTTAAGCAATTTCATTCGAAGCGCTCTGCACTTGACATAATTATCCCCAATAAGAGCTGAACATACTGCTCAACAGATAATCACAAATGGTCTTCGAAATATTGAATCAGAAATGTTGCTATCTACGATTCCTGTTTCTAGAAAACGTTTGTCCGTCGAAATTCACTAATATCAACGATTTCTGTTGCAGGGTATAAATGGGTTAGATACACGGGTGCCCGTTACACGGTACCAGGGATGGTTACAGTCGGTAGAGATTTGGATGGCACGAGTCTCGTTGTCGGGCGTGCTTTGCACCATGGCGACATGCTTCCTGCAAAAGTGAAACCAGAACACGGTGTTGCTTACGTCTGCCACGATGGTCGCGAGCACACGAAACATGATTTCGAGGTAAAAATGAAAGATTTCCGAATATTTTGTTGGTATTTTGAATAATAGCATCTACAATAGCGAGCATGCTCGCCGAGCACACCACGAATTGCAGGCTTGGCAAGCGTGCTCGCTAAATAGTGTGTGGCGGTTAAAATGCTCTGTGCGCTGGAAATTGCTTAGCACAAGTGAGGCTCATCGAATTTATTCGTATAGTGTGTGGATAATCGCGAGCATGTCGACGAATTTCACGTAAGCTTCATGCGAGCACGATCAGTTTCGTCCTGATATCTTCTCTGTAACCTTTGTCATATCACAAACCCACGAATAAATCGTATTGTCAGTTTAGAATTTCCTAAACGTAGACAGGTGGAATTTACCGCAATTCGTCTTCTGAAATGCAGAAATATACTTCTTGTATGCATCTTGCAGACCTATGCAACGCGTGTACATTAATTTGACTCTTATTTTTGACTTTTCTTGTTTTCTTGTTTTAAATTTGTTTTAAGGTTTAAATTTTTTTTTTTACATATATCTATAGCAAGATATCTAAAGAATATTCAGTCCCAATTATGAGACGAAATTCGTAACGGTATAGATTCTACAACGATAATAGCGACTCAACCTCTGAGCGGCTGTAACATACAAGCAAAATTTTAAAGCGTTTATCTCGAAACATGATTTTTCCAAACGGTAGCCAGCATAACAAAATAAATTATGAGATTCCAACGATTCTTAAAATCTTGGTGGCACTTTCTTTGCAATTGAGTCCACTATCGTATCGGCCTTTGATCATAAATTTTAAAGGCCATACTTTTTCGATATTAACTTTTTTAGGCGTAAAATTTCTCCTGTTTTAGCATGTTTGTGTTTAAACGTGCACTAAAAATCGTCATTTTGCTTTCTTTATCTTCTTAAAAGCTGATGAGATAGCGATTTATATAACAGATAAGAATATCTTTGTTTTTTTTGGTTTGAGACAATCCTACGTCGAGTTATATTGGCTATCGTCGACGCCTCTTTTTGTTGTAACAGTGCACTCAGCGCACGCAGAAATCGAACCACCGCAGGAAAATGAAAAAAAAACATTTTCCCTGAAAATCGCCTATTTTTTAAACCATTTGATCAGAATGACCCCCTAAAGAATTTTGAGCTATAAACTAGAATCTCGAAGATGAACCTCGTGTCGGGAAGCGTGAAAAGAAGGTATTTTTAGTTTCGGTAGAAGTCCCTGTTATCAGCAGACACATATCACCTACTTTTTTAATAGATGCTCATTGAATTAGTTTAGAATTTAGATGCACTAACGCAGTGGACTATAAAGACCACTGCAGACATATCTACAGTGAATATATCAGTATTTGAATACATTAGTATTAACATTCGAATACTCAAATATTCGAAGTGTATTCGTAGCATTCGAATACTTGTAAAATATTCGAAGTGTATTCGTAGCATTCGAATACTTGTAAAATATTCGAAGTGTATTCGTAGCATTCGAATACTTGTAAAATATTCGAAGTGTATTCGTAGCATTCGAATACTTGTAAAATATTCGAAGTGTATTCGTAGCATTCGAATACTTGTAAAATATTCGAAGTGTATTCGTAGCATTCGAATACTTGTAAAATATTCGAAGTGTATTCGTAGCATTCGAATACTTGTAAAATATTCGAAGTGTATTCGTAGCATTCAAATACTTGTAAAATTCGAATTTTAAATTATTCGAATAGTCCCAGCCCCAATCAAGACATACCTATCGAAAAGACAGAGAGCTCTACTCTATATCTGAAGTCATTTGTCATGTGCGAATGCGAGAAGCGAAAAGGATATTCTGCCAGTCCTTTTTCCTCTATCGTTGCTCGATAGCGATTGCTGCCATTCTTCACCGTCCTTAAATTAATATAGATAGACATGATCCTACGTTAGCTACCCCTTATTTGCCATGTAATACACTCGATTGTACTCGTCGAAATCAATTTCGCCGGGTTCGAATATACCAGCAGGCGTGACCGCAGTTAATTACACTTCTGGCAGCTCGCTCCGGATAATTTATTTGCTGAGGGAATCAAGAGGATTAGGATGGAGGGAAGCGTGACTCCCTGATCTCTGCCATCTTATCGACGAATTTCTCAATGCATTATCCACACAGAAGTTTCAAGAGCTCTTTCCCCCCGACAGATTCTGATGCCTGCTGATTTTAAATGGATTCATGCTGGCCATGGCCACGTCCCGGAAGACGCAGTCGAAGCTGGAAGAACAGTGGATGGAGAGATGCTTTATATCGGCCGCGCGTATCAGAACGGCATACCATGCATGGGAAAGGTGAGGCACGAAGCAATGGAATCATTTGAATTGCTTCAAATAATCATTTATATAACAAGGGACACTATCAAGGTGTTCTACGCCGAATTCTTTCTCCTTCAAATAGGTTTTTAAGCAAAACAATCTAAGAGACTCGTATTTTATTATTCTTCATTTGCCCATCCTCAATTTTAAAGCATGAAACAGCCCCTCAAAGTTAAGAAATCGGCATTTCCCGAACGAAGTGTTCTGCCAAATATCCAACAAATTACGCGGAATTTTTTTTAGCAGAAATATACATTGTAAAGTGATTTAGGTGTTGATAAGTGCAAAAATGGCAACGGGAATGTATTTTTGTATTTTTTTTTTCGTTAAGGTTAATCATTTATTGAAGTGTTTGAATCATTCTTTTTATTGTTTTTGTAGATCCAGAGAAGTCACGGTGTACTATACGTACCATTCGATGGCAGGGAAGTTCCATTTAGAGATTATGAAGTTTTGGTGCTAAACTAACTTCTACACGAGGAGTGTCCATCTACAATAAAATAATTGTCTTATAACAAAATCATCTACTTAAAGCTTGAACCAATAAAATAAAATTTGTATTTATAATCAGAAACCGCTAAATGAAAGCAATACAAAATTCAATTTTTAATGAAAGAAT
Organism: Andrena chrysosceles; assembly: GCA_963855975.1. Taxonomy (NCBI): domain Eukaryota; kingdom Metazoa; phylum Arthropoda; class Insecta; order Hymenoptera; family Andrenidae; genus Andrena; species Andrena chrysosceles. Next base: position 23,810,273 of record OY979767.1, read on the forward strand.
GTTAACATGCAAATAATTAATTCGTTCTTTATAGCGAACTTACGTAACAACATAGTTAACACCATGTATACAGAGTGCTTCACTACAGGTGGCAAACCTTTTAGGGAGTGATTCTACAGTCCAAAATTAGACAAAAATATAGAATACAATTTTTGCATATCGCGCTTCGTTTTCTAAAAAATTGACTTTGTATTTCAGCTAAATACACGTGCATCAAATAGTTTTTGGCGCCTGAGGAGCACGCGGAGGTAATTTATCGCACTGTCCGTACTCCGTAGTCCGTTCCGCTTTACCACCTGTGGCGAAACACCCTGTAGAGTACAAGATTCTCAGTATATAGTCGTGTCCAATTTTATTTCCAGCGTTAATCAATCTCTTAAAGTTCACTAAGTGATCGGTAATTATCAACGAACTGATGGGTAATTATCAACTGTTCAAAAGCATTCGATGCAAAAGAGACAATTTTTAATTACTTGAATAAAACGGTGCTACTAAAAGCAATAATGTAAAGTTCGTAGCGAATTTTCGAGATAGAGCGGGAACGCGCGTGGCGCGGATAAGGCGAACAATGGGAGAGTGCGAGTAATTAAAGGCGATTAAGTAGAATGTGGTGAGAGCGAGGAAGTGGGCTGGGTCGCGAGCACATAAAAAGTGTGTGTATATGCACAGACAGTAAAGTACAGGACAGTATATGACAGTACAGTGCAGTATAGATAAGAACAGGTGTGGTAATAGGTAATGAAAGCACTTTCGGAGAAAAGAGACTTCGCATCTTGTTTGGTGAGGATGCGACAAATTTGATGAAAGTGGAGACAAACGAAAGATTGATTTTATAATACACCTGATAGATATTAATGGAAATCGTTAAAGTGGACATATGGAACATGTAACATTGAATAAGGTAGATGTGCTCGATGTCGCCACCCTTAAGGAATTCATGAAGTAGGAATAAAAACCGCTTGGTATCATCAGTGTATAGTCTGTAAAGAGATGGTCGAGATGCTCCGCTCGCTGAAAATTGCCTATGAGCCGAGCGTCGAGCTTACAATTAGCACAAGTGATAAGGAGAGGTTCCCAGGTATCTGATTGCTTTGAAATTTGGATCTGTTTTAAAAGACCGAAAAATAAGAAAAAAAGAATCTTTTTATTTTGGATTCTTAATAAGAATCTTTTTATTTTGGTCTGCTTGAATGTTTAGGGGGTGAAACCACCCCCCAAAGCTCATAAGAATAATTGATACCCGCCTCTGTTTGGTTTGAATTTTGGATATGTTTTAGAGGACCGAAAAATAAGATATACGTGTTATTTATAGCGGCCCGTTTTCATATTTAGGGGGTGAAACCACCCACAAAGTTTATACGGGGTACAAAATTGTGTTGAGTAAAACTTGATATAAATTTAATTTGGTCATAACTTGCTGTATGGACGATTCTTGTTGTCAGTCACCGTTATTAGGGGTAACTATGAGGGGTGGTTTCACCCCTTGAACATGCAAACAGGCCAAAATAAAAACATACGTATTTCTTATTTTTCGGTCCTGTAAAATATATCCAAAATTTAAACCAATCAGAGGTGGGCACCAACTATTCTTATGAACTTTAGGGGTGGTTTTATCCCCTAAACATGCAAACGGGCCAAAATAAAAACACACGTATTTCTTACTTTTCGGTTCTCTAAAACATATCCAAAAACCAAAGCAATCAGAGATGAACACCTGGAAATCTTATAACTTTAGGGGTTGCTTTCACCCCCTAATAAATATGAAAACGGGGCCGCTATAAAAAAACACGTGTATCTTATTTTTTGGTCCTCTAAAATATATCCAAAATTCAAAGCAATTGGAGGCGGACACCTGGAAAGCTCTCCTTGCGAGACTCGTCGAATATATTCGTACAGTCAATAGTGAATCTCGCGTGAAGCTCGTCGACATGCTCGCGATTGTCCCCACACTATTCAGTATACGAACCAATACGACAAGCCTCAGTTGTACTGAGTGTTAATATAATGTACTTGTCTGTTAATATATAAATAAATTACAACCCTATAGTAATCACAATCACGGAGAAGTACAGAGAAGAAACTTCCTAAGTGGAAAAAGAAGAGTAGGAAGACGTCGAGATAGAGAAATCGGCAGAGAAGTCTGGAGGGTTGTGTAGACCGACTGGAAGTTTAACGAACTTGAACAAAGGGAAAGGGCCTCCAGAACGAGGGAAAAGGATTGACGAATGGGGTGCTACTGCTGTCTCTGCCATTGGAGTGTAGCAGAAGTACACGTACATTCTCTCCACCATCGGGCCATGGCAGGAACCCCCCGTGTATTACGAGCGAACACCCCCATAACACTACTCCTTGGTGCTGTATCGATCCATCCCCATGCCGGATTCAAGTTCCCCTAACGTGCCAGAAACTTCGGGACGTCGCGCCGCGCCGCATGGCGGGAGAAGGCGAACAAAGAAAACACAAAGATGAATCTTCAGCTATTTTTCGCTTTGTTTCGCCACGTCGACCACCTTCCCCCTGACTTTCCGCCGCCCTTCAAGAGACTACGCGGGGGCAAAGATGTCACGTTTGTTTTTTCATGAACCGTAGTTAAACCTTCCTTCCTCCCTCACGCGAAACTTCCGAGTGAAGAGTAATGAATCATACTCCTTAAACGTATCACACTAGGCTTTCAACGACTTCCTGACTTTAATCGAATTTAAATAACAATTTCGGTACAATACTTCGTTAGCGATAGCCAATGAAGTACATAAATTCAAAAGGAAGATCCATACTGTTAAAAGATTATATAGGGTGGCCCTCCGAAGTGTTTTAAATCGTTTTGTCTGAGTGTATAAAGGATAAAAAACGTCTATGGATCCGAAAATGGATTAGTAGAAGAGATTCTTTGGGAGCTTCAAATTGTCTTTTGAAAGAACTTCAATTAGAACATCCAGTAGAATATCTTAATACATTTAGAATTTCTGAAAATTGTTTTTATATATTATTAAACAAAATTAAATTCCAAATTCAACGAGCCGGTACACATATTCGAATTGCCATTCCAGCAAGAACTGGTGACACTTATTGTTTTGTATTTTAGATTAACTAAAAATTCAAACCTTAAGTTATGGTAACTGCAACATAACTGCGAATAATTTTTTTAGGCATTAATTTATTCCAGGCGTTAGGCACTGACTTAAAATATCTGAGACATTTGAAAAATTCTCTAAATGGAGATTTAGAAAATTTATAAAGAATTGTAAATCTTAGACAGATGAAATTGAACACACCTACCTTATTCCCATTATTCCATTATTCAGTTACACAAAAACCCGTATTTCATATTTAACCACAAAGTAGGTATGATAACTGAAATTCTAATCACATTCTCAAGAAAAAATACATGAGAAGATTCCATGAGGAAATGCTGGAATGGAAACTATAACTCACTATACCAGTGAGAATATAAAATGAAGAAACCGACTCATAAGGTGTATCTGGGCGCTTAAAAAGCAACCGGTGGCCATTTTCTTGGCGCACACCCGTTAGGTGGTGGGCACGTGGCCGTTGCGGCATTATGTTCCCATGGCTGGCACGTGGCCGTACTCCGGTACCCCAGAATCCCCCTTCATAATCGAGAACCCCGCCACCTCCTATTGTTGAGGAGCCTGTGCCCCCGAGGGTTTGTCGCGCTATTTAATATTTTGATCGGAGAGAAGCGTCTGCGTTTCGTTTGAGTAGCGAGCGGTAGGGGTTGCCCACGTGCTCGCGATCGTTCTCTTTTGATTAATTTCGGTACGGATCGACTGGCACGAACGTGGATGATGCCCAACAAAGGATAGCTCTGGGAAGAGCTTCACCGGGGTTGGGGCGAGAGCGAGAGCGAGAATGGGAAGAAGAAAGAAAAGAAAATAGCAACAGCTGGCACAGAGACGAGAATCGGCGACCAACACAATGCGACCTCGATACAGGGGCTAAATCACCCCTTAGCATCCCCCTCCCTGGCTCGCTCGTCAGTTCTGACGCGTTCCAATCAACACACGATTTGCACGCGTTTGCTTTGCGATCATCCTGCTGTATTATATCATATAATCGTGGACCACTTGCATTTCAAGGGAGGAATATCGTTAATGACGCCGTATTCTCAATGAAACGGAAACCATCGCCGAGAATAATTCCAGCTTCTATTCTCAATAGAAGGGGATCGAGTTAATTATATCATTCGGAAGCAGTATTTGTCTCAGCTTTCGGAGACTTTGTAACAATAAAATATTTTGAACGTTGTACAAGTGAACAGAGTAAGTTAGAAATGGCATGGGTGAAATATTTTTATAACGGCAATTTTTGTGGTAAAAAATTCGGTGTGTATACATATTAAACCTTTCAGAAAATGCCACAGTTTCTGCATTAACAAGTTCAATGCTCTTTCGTGACAATTTAGTAATTTCATATTTTTGTAAAATTACTCGCTGAACAGCAGTTAATTTCCGGCTATTGTTATCTAAAGCGACTTTCGAAACACCAATAAATAAAAGAGAAAAAAAGAGCAGCTATTTAGGTAGCTCAACAATTTTGCTTAACAACAGTTTATAACATAATAGGTATAATTGTTGTGCATTGTTAATTTATTATAAATTTTCTTGACAAAGTAAGTATACCCTTACCATAGGGTAAGTGCATCTAATATGGCCTAACGCTGGCCGTGTAATATCTCGTGAAGATGGAGTGCTTTCTGCTGGTAATAAACTGAACTATACGTACAGTAGCGAAGCATGTGTAGGAATACACATGTATGGACTTGCAACGTCACTTGAGCAAGTATTTCAGTGAATCTTGCTAGTGTAAAAATGTATCGGACTGTGACAATTTTACATCACACTGGAAGAAGGTAAGTATAAAAATTCTATAAATTCATGAATATTGAGAGTATCTATTTAGTGACATGCTTAAGCAATTTATACAGTTCCAAGATTTTTGTTAAGGGAAAGAGATTTTTTTGCTTGGCCAACGTGCAGTCAATACATATTGCCTACCATAGATGTTCAGTGTGAAATTTGCTACAATTGCTACAAATGGAGTTTTCAAATTCTTACAATTTTTTATAAATTCGTGTGCCCCGCATGAAAACGCGATCGTGTCACAAAATAATAGGAATGGAATAATATAAATATCTTGAAATTGTATTTCTTTATTTTTATAATAAAGACATTTTTTAAACATAATCCCAATAAAGAAAGTTTGGCAGAAAGCCTCCACAATATTCATATGGTTAAAAATAATAAATACAGATATAAATATAACTTTAAAAGCTCAGAAATAGGGGAAGGTGGGGTAAAACGGAACGCTTAACTTTGGAGGGTGATAACTTAAAATCGGGAGGAGAAAAAGACACGAGACCTCGACAGGAGTCTTCAGTGGACCTTAGACTATAAGAAAATCAAGGTCATTGTTAAGAAAAATCTTTGGGAACGACGGAAAATGAAATTTGCCGGAGTTATTGAAATCTTCGCCTCGCTCAAATGGTGGGGTAAAACGGAACACCCACTCGAAGACCGTGTAAACGTACAAAATCTTTATTTCTATGATTTAAAATGTATTAATTTATGTTAAAATCTATAAGTATATGTTTTAGGTATAACTATTGTAAATAAAATATAACAAAAATATATATTATACATATAAGAGAAAATATTTTATTAGTTAACATGGAAATTACGGAAAATAATCCAATATAAATATAATATCGTAAAAGATGAATAGATTAATACAGTTTGTTTATTATTGTATGAACAATAAGCGGGCCGGAATCACCCGCTGGTTGGAATTACCCCGCTTTCCCCTACACGTGGATTTTTACATGAATATCAATATTTGCATGGAGAACACATCTGCGTTAAATGATTATGTTATTTATTACAATTTAAACTAACAGTTTGATCGAATGAAAGATGTATCTCATACATCATAATTTTCTATACAAAATCCATTTTCTTGGAAACAAGGATAGTAATTAAAAGTTTAATCTACAATCTAATAATTAAAAGAGATAATAAACACATACTAAGGGACGTTTCCATTCTTCCCCATGTATAATAGGCGTTCCGTTTTACCCCGCGAAAAGTGTTCCATTTTGCCCCATGTGCAGTCATTTAGTAAACATTTAATATTTACACTTCAGCGTGAGGTAAAGAACTTTTTATATATATCAAAATGTAGCGTAAGGACTATAGAATCCAACGATGTACTTGCCGTTATTAATTTTCGAAATCCAAGTACCGAAAAGTGGTCGAAAGTCCAACGCAATATTGAAACGTCGATACCGAAAATTTTTCAAACTCTCTTAATGAAAAAATAACTTGTGCAGAGGTCTATGGTCTATCACAAAATGCTATGAGGACCCTTTGGTTCCATGTCACGCGATACTAACTCATTCGCAGCTCTTATCTAACAGAAACATTGGTGTTCCGTTTTACCCACCCGTTCCGTTTTACCCCACTTTCCCCTACATGAATTACCCAATTTTCCCAGATATTTATCAATATTTTTAAAAATCCTGATTTTTGAATGTCTTGTTTTATTCCAATCGCGATTGAAAATCTTTAAGTTTCAACAGTTCTAATATGCACTAGGTGAAACATAAACATTTTCTTTTTTTATCTAAGACTAATTAGATACAGAAATAATATATGAATTACCTTTCAATTGAGAACGATTTGAATTTGAGTAGATGAAGTTAGGTGCACTTACCCTATGTATTTAAAAATTGTTGATTATTGTGTTATGTATGGGGATCGAGTTACATAATCTATTCTCTATTTAATCATAAAATGATGGACATCGAGGAATAAATCACAGCGGCCAATTATTCAAATGTCAAAATTAAGTCCAGCACTGAAATATGTGAACAATGGAACGTCATTGAAACTGAAAATATTATTTCACGCTATCCTCGTATACTACACGTACCGCTATGCAGAAACGTTTAAGATAAACGGTGGAATGGTTATTTTATTTCGAGAATGCGCTTCCTGGAATCTACGGACCCACTCGAAAACGAGTTCATCCATATGGCGCGAAGGACACGAAAAGCAGAAGCTGAACCAGAACTCGAATCATGATTCAGGAGTGGCAAGAGAAAACAGCTGCTCTCTCGTCGATCGAGGAGAGCCCAGCAGCTGCTAGTGTTGTTACTGCTATTGCTACTGCTACTTCGGCCACTTCAAACTTCGGAAACTAAATGACAAGGATAAACGTAATACATTCGTAACTGTAAACGGCAGCGGACTCTGTTCTGTATTAAGGGGGTACAGAACTATTAAACCATTAAAATCGACAGTGTCTTTTATGTTGGATTGCTTAGATACCAAATAATCACCATACCGGTACTTTTTCACAGTTTTTTATGCCCACTTTTAAAAGTAATTTAAAAAAAATCGAGAATGATGAAAATTAGTGAAGTTATTTAACGTTAAAAATGTGTATGTACATAGTCGCAGGTGAACCAATCATCTAAAAGCAAAATACTTTGGGGTAAGTAATTTCTACACTAAAAACTACAGTGTGGAAGAAAAATGGTGAAAGTTACACAAGAATCACTTGTTTCTCCACATTTTTACGAAAATAAATCTTTTTTAATCAATTATAAAATGTTTTACAAACATCCAATATTGATGCGGAAGTTCCACACTGTAGAGAAATAAATTTTGCACCCCCAGTTAAAGTTTTAAGTGAAAATATTCATTCGTTTAAATGTTATGATGTATACGGTGTTTAAAAATGTAATTTCGAGATAAACGGCTTCAAGGTAGAGTCCGCTATACCAAGACCGCTCTGCGAGGTTATTACTCGACGGTGCACTCAATAATATTCAGCGTTATAATTTCCGTAATTATTCAAATTTCCTGTGCCCCCTTAAGAGTACAGGACTATTGAAATTTTATTATTATTATTAATTCTGAAAGTGTCATCGTTTGTGTACATTTACAAGACAGTTTCATAAGGAAATTCAAATAATTACGGAAATTATAGCGCTGAACGTAATTGAGTACACCGTCGAGTAACAGCCTCGCAGAGTGCTATTGGCGTAGGAAACTTAACGTTGAAGCCGTTTATTTCGAAACTACATTTTGAAACACCGTGTACATCATAACTCTTGAACGAATGAATATTTTTATTAGAAATTTTAACTGGAAGTGTAGAATTCCTTCCTCTATAGCATGGAATTTCCGCATCAACATTGGATGTTTGTAAACATTTTTATAAACGATTAAAGTCGATTTTTTCCCGTAAAATGTGGGGAAACAATTGATATGTGTGTAACTTTCACAATTTTTGTTTAAATTCGCCGGTAAGGTTCCATGTTGTAGATTATGATGTAGAAATGACTAACCCTAAAGAATTTTGCTTTCAGATGATTGGGTCACCTGATACTACGTACACCGACTACAGCTGCGCACTACACAGGACCATCTTCAGCGCTTAAGAGGGAAGCCCTATTTATGACGCTAGGAAAAAGGTGATTCTTGGAAATTTTTTTCTAAGAAACTGCTGAGCGGATCTTTTCCAAACTTTCAAGGTATTTTAGTTCACATTCAAGCGATAAAAATTAATTTTTACGTTACAAAGTGTTCGGTAGAAATTAAGATATATGAACACGTTCGTTAGGACTCGCGCGCCCGAGTTACAAATTGGCGATTGTAATGGTGACCCCGTTTCTTCTTTTATATAAAAAGCCCAAGGATTTTCTTATTTCTAGTATAATTATATTGTCGATGAACCTAAGACATTGATAAATAAATTGAATTGAACAACGCTTTTTCTATAAATAATACGAAATATTTTGAGACAGAATCCTAAATTTTTCTTCGAAGTCCCACCAATTCGCCAACTTTTAACTTTTTGTTCGTTTGTTAGGTTCATCAATGCAATGTAATTATACTAGAAATAAAAAAATGTATAGGTACAATGTATAGGTATATATCCGTGCATGTATCGAGAATTCGAGAACGGTGAAACTTTAAACCAAATTGTCTTGACTTTCAGCAGTAGGTACATCTTATGCGTTTGATACATTACTGCAGATATTCACGCGTTGTGCATTAAGTATACACGACTTGACAATAAAGTCCCCAGACTGCAGTGATAACTAGAGAGACATCCGAGATAACAAACTGTAATATTTTATCTTTCAAAGTAGTCCCCCATGATACACTTGACGCGTCTATGATGCCTCAAACCATTTTTTAAAGCTCGTAGTTGGAATGTTGTCCACTTCTCACATTCTTCTGTATATTCTCGACGTCTTGAAAATGTTTACCTTTCACGATGTTGAATAGCATGAAATCCGCGGGGGCAGATCCGACGAACGAGGTGGGTGGTTCATCTGAACAACCCCTTTCTTGGTCAAAACTTTTTCACGATTATTCCATCGTGCGCAGAGGCGATGTCATGCATCAAACTCCAGATTGCCTGTTAGTTTAGGAAATCCGCTGTTCCTTTCTCTATAGGTACAAACAGCTGAACGAAATCAGCTGTTCAAGGCACTTACGGAGATGTGTAAGGTGTTGCAAACATACACAAACTTACTTTGAGAACAATGGAACACGCGTTCTAGTTCTCTGTAACTCGCGACGTACTTCATTGGCAGACCATGTATGAGATTGTCCTGAAATTACGTAAGGCTTTTTGAGGAGAGGGAGATGTCGCGAATTTCTTACATTTTCTTCTAAGGGGGGAAAGGGAGTCAGGTAGCTTATTGTCTTACGTAATATTTTTTTAACCTAAATTTCAATATAAGTAGACTAAAAAGCGATGTTTCGCCGCGCGCGCGAAACCGAGTTAAATGAATTATACAAACCTTTAAGAGAATATTAATAATTGAAAAAGTACAATGTAAAAAATATTACGTAAGATAGAGAGCGAGGGTTGGAATCTAAAATCTTACGAATTCATGTACTTGAGGAGGGAGGGGATAAGAAATCGCCAAAATTACCCTTACGTAATTTATTTACCCCTATGCAATTAAATTAATTAATTTACCCCTATGCGACCCCTATGCGAAATTTGTTCCAAATAAGTGACTTTAATTTTGCACATTGCTCTTAATCGATAGTTAGCCAAAAAAGATAGTTAAATAAATAAAAAAGGTTCTGTAATTGAGCAGGTACGTTGATTTGAAAACACCGTCACTAATAACGTATGCGGTTAACGTACCTATGTAACTGCATATACAGAAGTGTTGTAATAACCACAAGTTACTTTTATGAGGGACGTTCGCTCATTTCCGTTTTCTGGCGACCTATTCAAGAACAGGATCATCATTAAAGTGGTGACGCGAATCTGCCACTGACAGAGTAAAACCCACACATCAGGGGCTTTCTTTCGACTGGATCGTAGGGGTTGGGAGGTTCTCGCGACACGGCCCTTCGCCCTCTCTTTCTCCCTCTCCTTTACCCCACTGGTTTCGACTCTCATTCTCGAGTGCAGCTGCTCGTCACATGGGCCCCGCGCCATCTGCCATTAGAAGCTAACCATTGCACGCGCGCTTCAGACAAGACCCCAGATCAGTAATGGTTTTGCGATAATACCGGGTGTGCAAAAGTTTCGGCGCGACCCCTTTAAGCGGTTAATCCCACGCTGCTTTATTATCATTTTAGGAGAGCAATAAATGCTTCCCGCGTTGGAATGAGGATTACAAACTCGGTTTGCCAATTTCCATTTAATACATTCACACATTTACTATTTAAAATTTCACTAATTGTAAGTGAATAAGAAGCAAACATATTGCAAAAGAGTATTCTATTAATAATGCAATGAACATCCGGGAAGTTCTTCATATTGCAATATATGTATATATTTTCGATATCCTTCTTCCTTATCCTATTCGCGAGGGTTCGGAAATTATGTAAATTTTTCCAATATTTACATAAGGCGCCCTTACTTTTGTTACGCCACTCCTAGTAACGTCTCCACATAGCTACTTTTACTGTTTTATTTGACGAATCCCAAGTGCCTATAATAAGCCAGACAAGTCCACTCAAAATATAGCATCTTACAGTGTCTTATGCCCTGAAATATAATGTACAAAGGTTTATTTTCTACTGCATTAAGTACAATTGTAATTAATAGACTACTAATTTCGATACAACACAATAGTCCATGCGTAACAAAACGAGATTGAAAGAAATGTTCGCTCAGATAGGAGAGCGTAACCATTTGCATCGGATTAAGTGATTGGAAAAGGATAAGAGAGAAGGACTTTTTGCAGGAACTAATGCACAAATACATGAATATCAGGCCGCTTTAATGTTTCCACAGCGGTCTGAGATATAACAATAGCAGCTCTAAATCGTATTCATCGCATCATTCTTGCGCAACGTGCTTCAGTTACATTCTTCTGACAGGAGCTGCACAGAAATTACCATAACGGACACTGCACATAGTGAAATACGAAGAGGGTGAAGGGGTCTGGCACACGCAGCCGGCACGCGACATCGGGGTTGCAACAATAGCTGGATCATTGCTCTCTGTTCAGGAGCTTCAGGCGTGGCTGCAGGCGTTTAAAAAAAAAGTTATTCTATTTAAACCCTCCCTTGTCGAGCTCCCCAACATTCAACTGCACGAAACATGAAATACGGATCTGTCCATTTGCAAATGCAACCTTGAATCATTCAGGAGCTAGCGAACTGAACTTATATATTGTAGTTACTGGCAGATGAAAATTGCGGTAGCGGGAACCTGACCGCGGCACACGCTTGTTCTTTTGCTGCCAAAAAGTTGAAATTCGAGTCACGAAGGAGCTGGATGCTCGAATTCAGAGATCTTCATTTTCTTTTATAAGTAGGTATGTGGGGGATCATTCATTGGGAGCTTAGAAGTATGGCGAAAGCACGGACGAGGTGTAGGGTATGCATATCCAATACCTCGTATGTGGTAAAAGTAAGCAGACTATAAAAAGAGTTAAACAATTTTATTTAAAATGTACTAGAAACTAAAAAATAATTATTTTCTAGTACTACAATTTCGATGGTGATATGTTACATGGGATAATAAAGATTAAACTATTTAAAACATTTAATATGATATTAAGCAAAAATAATATAAAAAGTTCAATATTTTTTGAGGCAATTAATATTAGCTATTACAAAACCAGCGAGAAAAATCAACATAATCTCGCAAAAAATCATAATAATTGATATTCACTTAAGGCGACTTCCTACTATGTTTTACTCATATTGGCACGTAATAGAATAAAATGGTAAGAATTACTTTGAAGTGAAATATAAAATTCCCGGTTAGGTGGAAAATGTACTTCCTTCAAGAAAAAAGAAACACTAAATAAATGTAGGAACTAGGGTGTATGCAATTACGCTAAATACAATATAAAAATATCGTATTTCATAAAGATTATGCAGCAGTTTTATGTTCCTTCTTATAAAATGTAACCAAATGAGAAAGAAAATAATCCTCCGGAAAGGAAGATTTTTATTTTTCATAAATCCAGGTTCACTTAATATATTCCGAATGCAGCTGAATAAAATTACAATAGTGTAACGTTCCCGCGAAAGGCGTTGTCGCGGGTTACAGTAAGCTTCACGAATAGAGCGGCTTAACCGTGGATTTTGGGATTGTTCGTGTCGCACATGATAAAGAATTAAAATTCACGATGAAGAATTCTCTTTCTTATAATTTTATTTAGACAAACCACATTATTGCTACGTGTTTTTGTGTGATTTTTGTGCATGTGTGTCTCGATAACACAATAGACTACAGTGGATATAATGGAAACAATAGATTCTAGCGAGTAGACAGGTTGGGTGCAATTCATTGATACCAGTCAATTTCGGATGAAGTGTCGCAGGCTTGTGTGGCCATATCGAGTGTCATAAATTTCATCACAGCTTCTCTGAGGTGAGTGACCCCGATCAACAGTGGCGTTGATTACTACTACGACCCCTTGTCTGACTTGACCCGCGTGCAGCGGTGCACGCGGATTGCCTGCTTTTAGGCATATCTTTAAACGCTTATAATTAGCAAATTAAGCCTCAACCGCAATATCGTTATTCTTGATTTTCGTCAAATTTTATACTGGTAGTTCCGCGATTTGGAATATTGAAGAAGCTTTATGGCGAGAAAACTCTATTCCGTTTTGTTTGCTATCGTGGCTGTCTTGTGCACGCTTTCTATATGTACGAAGTAATATAGTGTTCTATAAATAATACGGAAATGATATTACTATTTGGTCTTTATGCGCTATTTTTGGACTATTTTCTGATATAAAGTGTAGACAAGTATCATAGTCTTCGCGCTATTAGATATATGACGTGCATTATTGTAACAAAATGCAATTAAACAGAATGCAAATACACAATTTATTATAAATTTTATCTATCGTTATCAATTTGTGTTCAAATAAATTTGTGATTAAAGTCTTTAACTTGTATAAGGGATAATATGTTGTTTAAATATCATGACATGATTGACTTGTTATTCTAAAAAGATACAAAAAATATATAGTTTTAATATTTGTGAGGCCCAGTGGAAAACAGTCACAATATAAGAAAACAAATTTTAAGAAAAATAATTTTGTCGGGACTTAAATGGTAATTATTTTAACTGGTAATTGAATTAGCTAAATGTGTGGACATTATTATATTGTATTTCAACTGTAGAACAAACTTTTATTTAATCTAACTTTTTATCTATGTGTTCAAGTTCTTGTCTCTTGTCGTTCATCGCACTTCAATGTTTAAAAATGTGGAGCATAGATAGAAGGAGTGACGTGGATTCTTTTCCACTATAGGTATTTGTTTGCTTCCAATATCAAGGAATTTTAATATGCTTCAGGGTAGGAAAGGGTACTGGTACATGTCATAGTACTAGAAGTTGGTGGAATGGACGCTAGATTGCAGGAGCTACTTGATGGTACAAAAAAAAAACAAAATCTATATCAATAGATATGCCATGTACCCCTTTGATACTGAGCCCCCCATTTTAATAACTGTAGAATGAAACTCTGTTCATAGTACCGATATTACTGTATCTTTCAAAGCGAATCAGAATTATACAATTTATGTTAAATAAAGTAACTGGTAATAAATGAGTGCTGTTACCCCTATTCATCAAACGTTTTTAAAGTGAAGTGGACTAAAAATGGAATGAATAGGATTAAAATATATAAGACTCCACTCAGTTGACCTGCTCTCTGAAATACGCAAAAACTGTGAAATAGAAGTTCATATGCTGGACACTAAAGCGTTTCAATGTCGTATTGCGGAGTTTACCATACATGCATTTATGCAAAAAAGTTTGAAACCTGGAAACCGTTTTATTGAATTGTACAGGGTGTTACGACCTTACTTTAAATTTTCTTGGATCTCGAGGTTTTACCGCGATTGGGATGTAATTTTGAATGTTTCGCTTTTGAGCAAATCCTAGGATTTATCGCTCCCGGATAGTCGAAGGGTTATAGTAGAACTAATAATCAAATCTTACACGATGCATTTGTCGTAAAGAGGCGTTATCGAACTGAATCAGGCTATGCATAGATAACGAGTATGCTTCAGTGCATTCAGTACAATTGATTATGGGGCGGTTTACATTGTGGGCATTCTGCGCTATTGATTGAACCTATCGCGGCCTATATGTATCCAATATATTTCCACAACGCATTTGGGACTCAATTCCACGCAACGTAAACAAGTCCAAATTCCCTTATCGGTGGTTCCGATGCCTCCCTTAATGCATTTAAAAGATGTTAACTGCGCGTGTATGCTCTGTAGGCTTTGTGACCTGTGTGTGTCTTGACACCAGCAATTGACGTAATATCACATAGGTCAGTGGTCGGCAAACTGCGGCTCTTTGGCCCCTTGAATGCGGCTCTGCCACAAATGATTGCAATTTAATTTTTATCAATAAATAAGATCATTATTAAGTATGATATCAAGTTTTATTGAGTGTACCTATAGTTTAATTAAGACTTAAAACTATAATTAAAGTTTATTAAGTGAATAAACAGTGTACCTACCTATATAGTTTAAGTTTAAGAAATTTGGTTCTCAAAAGAAATCTCAATCATTGTACTGTTGATATTTGGTTCTGTTGACTAATGAGTTTGCCGACCACTGACATAGGTATATTAAATAATTATATTTTTTTATATTTCGATTGGAATGAGCTTCCACTCTATCGGGTCTTTTGACGTGCCTTGAAATGGTCCCCTACAATTTTGTATCTGAAATTTGGTGCACCGTAGGTTCGTCGTACACCCGCAGCAGGTGGTCCTCATTTGCAGGCGCACACTTATAATTTAGTTTTAAGCATTTATTGCATTCCTTCTGGAATTTTTGCTGAATGAATCATTGACGGATGAGAGGTTAATCTCTCTACCCATCAATGGCTCGCGATTGTTTTTTATTTGACCGCGTTGGTCACGTTTTACGTTCAGTGCTTGGTGACACAGTGGGCAGCTATTCGCTCATAAGTGAAAGCTTTAACGGACGCAAGTGAAATGGTTGAGGATAAAGTACCGCTGATAAAGTACCGCTGTTTGGAACTTTTTTGTCACAAAAGAATGTGTTTACTAAATTGAATTGTTTTCTATTTATTAAGGGGTAACACCACTCTAGAGGCAGAAAAAAATACCTAAATTTGACAATTTATTTTGGGAGTGTGACAAACGGAACAGAATTTCTTTTCAGAGGGTTTATTTAACACATTGAAGTACGAAAAATAATTTTTTTAGTGTCATTTTCATACAAAATGGCGACGACAGAGCCCGTCGTCGAAAACAGCTTTTGTGAAAACACCGCCACGGGAGGACGGATTTCTCGGCATGTATGAGTCGTGGAACAAAAAATAAAAAAAATTTATAATCTATATACAATTGGCTTTGGAAGTACGTAGGGGTTTCTTTTTTAATCAATTTTTGTGGAAGTGGTGCAGTTGTTAAGAAATAAATCGATTTTTTGCCCTAAAAATGAGCATTAAATTGGTTATAAAAAAGAAAGTTTACATTCAATCAAAAAACGGCTACGTACTTCCAAAGAGAATATTGTTGTAAAGCTACTGTAAAAATTTCAAATCGATTCATGCGATAGTTTCCGAGAAATTCGTCCTCCCAGTTTGAAAAAAGTGGTTTCGAGAAAAACGCGTTTAAAGTTTTATGAACATTTTAATCCTTTAAATTTTTGTTTTTCTTTAATCTGCGATGCCTGCACCATACATTTGGCCATCTAGGTCGATGTTCGTCTCCTCCTTCCTTTCTAAAGTATGGTTTAAGCAAAAAAAAACATGGATCCTAGAGTGGTGTTACCCCTTAATACGTCTTTTATCAGGTGTCGATACTATATGTGTTATACTCAAAACTATTCCTACGTAGCTATACCTACATACATTCAGACATTCTTCAATGGGTTTTATATGGTGACGTTAGACGGTCGATGGACGGAACAATGGGAATGTCACCGTACAAAACCCATAGAAGAATGTTTTGACGGACGGTAGCCTGCCACCAGCTAGACGGATAATGTGAATTCACCTTTATTCGGCTTCGGCCTCTCGATTAAATGTTTGTGCTCGAACAATCAGGCACGCAACGGAGTCTGTAAGGTTGCATAATGCCAGGCAATCCGCTTCACTCACCGTCTAGACGCCTACACGACAGGTCTAATATCAAAAGCAGAAGAAAATGAAGGAAACAAAAAACGTGGACGGCACTGAAATAAGAAAAGGTATTTATTCCATAGATAAAACGGGAAAATTGCTAGAATAAAAAAACAGTGTAGCAATAGGAATATATATTGGATGCAAATGTAACTAACAAGGAAAGATCCTGAACCCGGAGATTCAAACAATTCTAAGAATTTGTGAATATGTAGGGGATTTCCTTTTGATTACAACGCAATTTTTGTTTGCTACCAAAATTCACTCTAAGGGGTTGAAATTGACCTCTTATATTCCGGCTATTTTCTGTTTTTGTATTATAACTCCCGAGCTATAAAAATAACTGTTAGTAAGAAATTATTTTTCTAGTATAAAAAATGATTATTGTTCTAAATTAAATGCCTTACTTATTTTCTAACAATAATGTATTTCCCATTCCTGAACGACTAAATTGATTATCCGAAAATTCGTTTATCAGAAAGATTTTATCTCCCTATTGTTTCGAACAATCGACGTGGAGGGGGACAATGATAATGTTGAATAGATGATTTTATACCAGAAAAAGCCTAAGTGATTTATATTTGAAAATTTTAGTGCGATATTTTATCGTTATCGATAGCCTTCGCTATCGTGGTCCAAATTTACCGCACATTTAATGGTACATGGCAACCATTAAATGTTCAAATAAAATTTAATTATCTATCTCATACCGCGGCAATATTAATTAGTTCTGCATAAAGCAACGAACATCGGTTGTATAATATCATACACCTAACAGCAAAATTCGAAACGAAAGAAATTACAATGGTGCATGTTTGAATAGGTATATGTAACTAAGAAAGACAACTTTGCCCAACGTAATTGAAAAAGCAGAAAGATGAGCGCAAAGAATGACTGAATAATAAGAGGAAAGTGAAACAAAAGGAGGTGGTGATGGTAAAGAAACTGAGAAAAATTGAGGGGGTAGGAGAAACGTGAACGAAGAACGATACGAAATAAAGGGACATACGGGCAAGTGATCGCAAAGTGAAACTAAGTGAATGGAAAAGTAAAAGAAGACGGAAGTTATGGAGATAAAGGAATCAAGTAGGATGATTACGGCGAGACGAGGAGATGGATAGAAACGAGTAAAGGTAAGCAAGATGGTGGAAGTCAAAGAGACGAAGATAGCCCGAAACGGAGAGCGGGGCACAATTCAGAAGGGAAGAAAAGAGGCAAGAGGGGAACAGGTTTATAGAGAGGGAAGGGAGAAAAGGGGGTGCTGCAGACGCGCCTCAACAAGGGTAAATGTACGTACGAATACACCCCAGATTGGCTTTGGGTGGTTTCCATGGAGACCAATTCGCTCGGCCCGGGGAGGTCGCAGTTACCACCGCCGCCATTGCCGTTGCCGCCAACGCGGCTTTCCCGGAAAATCGCACTGCGTCCGAACTCCAAAAAGTTTCACTCAACCGTTCGGAACATGTATTTGGCTAATTTCACCATCTCCCTGTCGCGCCGTCCCATCCTTAATCCCCGCTAACGTGAGTACTCGGCCAGGCGAATCAGTAAACAGTAAACAGGAAGTAAATGAGCATACGGAAATTGATTATTAAGCATAGTTACGAATGTCGAATTGATAGGGCACACATTGTACTAACGTAATATGACGATTGCGAACCACTCGTTCTCTTCAAAGATTAGCAGGTACACTGGTAATCGAATCTGTTAAATAGATATGGATATTGGATATCGCTTGGAAAAATCGCATGAGCTACAATCATACAGAATGAGGACGCTGAAGTAAAATTTTCTTCCTTTTTTATGAATTCGCAAAGATTCTGAGTTAGGGGAAAGATTGCGTTTTCTATTTGCATTTTTATTAAGAATAACTATGTTCTAATTAAATTAATACAAAAGCTTTATATAGGCTTGTTCTGAAAGTTTTTACCTCGGAAGTACATTTTTTTTAATGCAATTGTCCTCACCATTAATATCTACTTTTATGTAATTCGTGACGAAGGCGAGGTACTGCCGTAGCACAAAGGAAATAATAACTTATGTGGCAATTTCATTTACAATGAAAGGTAATTTAATTCTTGTTACAAGTAATCTATTCACCTTTAAAAACGAATTCATAAATTACATTGGCATTTATATAAAAGTTGTAGTCTATAATTAAATACGAAGCCAGAAACAAGGAATTGTCGTATTTATCGTTAACCTAATTGTGTTATTTTGTATTGCAATATAGGAAATATGTAGCTGATGTACATAGGTATTAAGTAATGTACAGCAAATAAAAACAAATTAAGTTTTAGGTACGTTTGATTCATTCTGTACGTAATCTACAATGAACTCTGAGAAAAGTACTTATTCAAATTTAATATGTATAATACTTGAATTTACGATACAAGAGACAACAACATATACACTGAAATATGTACATACTTAGATATTCGTATCACTTGTACGCTCGAGGTATCGACGTTTCACTACATTGATACAGACGACGATACCAACTGATAGCGAGACAGTCAAATGCACATTGAGATTTGTATTAGAACTGTAATGATTCGAATATTCGAATAATTCGAATAATTTCGAATACGAATAATTTCGAATAATTTCGAATATGAATAATTTCTTTGAATATTCGAATAATCAGATGTATTCAAATATTCGATTAGGTGTATTCGAATATTCGAATTCTCGGAGTGGTCAAATTTTGGATTGTACCGATTAGGAATCTGAACGTGAAGTATTCTTTCACACTTTATCGTGAAATTCTTTTCATATTAGCGAACAATACGTTTCTTTTCATATTCTACGATCACCCCGAATATTCGAATACCCCTCATTATTCGAATATTCGAATCTAAAATTCGAATTCTCTGGTATCGAATAGTTACATTATTCGAATATTCGTTACAGTGATATTATATGTATAATAATTGCAACATGTAGTGGTACAGATTACGAATCTCAATGTATATAGGACCCTTTTGATCCGTGCCAACTTGATCTTTTCCGACCCATCTGGCTTGATCATCTGACGGGTGCGAACAAACGAGGGTTGAAATTGCGAGCGAAGCGAAAACCAACCCTCCTCATCTGACGTTTAGGATATCTGATTCGACGCACAATGTCGTACTAATTTTTCAACGGATGATGAATTTCTGGTTCTGATAACGGGAGTGTACGATTGTTGGGTCGTCGATTTTGATAATATATATATTCCTACACTAGTAGAGATTGTCACCCCGTCTACGAAAGTAATAAACTTAAAGTCAGATACTCAATAGTTTTCAAAATATTTACAGTTAATCCATTAACAACGGTTGTCGCATAAACGCAACATTGAATTTTATTTATTTTTAATTAGTGCAAATGCAATGAAAAATGCAGTAATAATCCTAGAGTTGTTATTTGAATGCTTGGCCGGTAATCGGTTAATAGCAAATAATTCTACGCGAGACAGGATTTAGTTTCTATTACAATTTTAACTTTTTATAAAGCTAATTATATTTCGCGAACAAGCAACACGTAGGAAATGTCTGCGAAGAACTATCGTCTGAAGAAGAGGAAAACGGAACATAACAATTCCTGCTCACGTTCAATAAATTACATGTTATTTGTAAATTATAATACATACTAGACAAATTTTTTGGCTATATCTGCATGATTACTTTATCGCTTTCTATGGTTGTTAGTTAATTTTTTTTTATTATGCAGTAAAAATATCGACTATATATCGAATGTATATCTTCCATGTATGTCTACTATGGTAGATATGCTTATACATATCTTTATATGTATATATAATTTAAAATTTAACAAATGCGATCAGTTTTCATTACATAATTTTGCATTGAATTTTTCAATTATTAGTATGATTTGCATGTCGTAGTGTAACATTCTAACATTACATACAGTACTGCATTCCTTCAAAGAATACGTGTCACAAGCTGTAAAAGTATAATTGAAGAAACATTCTTCTTGAGACACGCTACGCACAGTATAAATTAAATAACCCAGTATAATTAAATATACCGGGATAAGACTGCTCGTCACAGCTACCTCGATCTTCACTCTCCAACGATTGTGAACGAAATAATTTCACGCGCATCTCCCTTGCGCATCACGTCTAGGGGTGCGTTCCGAGTCACGCATACTGCGCATGAAGTGCAGAGACAACCGTTCCGTTTCAGTTCTGCGCGCAGTGGTGACGCAGAGAATTCCCTAGAATCCTTTCACTTCCGGTGCAAGAAACGCAGAAACTCAGAGGAGTAATTGTTTCTACAATCTTTGAGTATTTGAATTTCTCTATTGGAAATAGAGTCCGCAACAGCATCCAAACAGACGGTTTTGGTTGAAAGACACACAAACACTACAATGTAACCAATGTAGACCACTCTGGTCTGCAGAAAGGACTTCGATGGCTATAATCTCTCAGCCGGGAGACTCCCAATTTGCTGTTGGTCAGTAGTTCCCCGCAGTTGAAGGCACCGGAAGCATCAATGCACTACCTGCTAAATGAGTGGTCGACTGCGAGGGATTCAATACGACTAGTAAGTTCAACCCTGACTGATCTGGTGGGTTGTGACGCGTGCTCATGATGTTCCTACACGGATGAACCTCTCGCCAGTGCCCCTGGCATTGTGACCCAAACGCAAAAGATAGGTGGTGACCCTAAAGACCCGTTGTAGCCACAAAAACCTCTGGATAAACTGGTTGCAACTGTCCACTGGCGACTTCGATATCATCAGCTATTGAATACATCGCTTTAGCAGTTCTTGATGATCGGACAAATACCTCAGCGATGGCCACTCCGAAGTCGCCTCTGTTAATCAATTTGGTCCATCTCACCACAATCGTTCCGATCGGAGATCGTTAGAGTTAATATTCCTCTGGTGGCCAGGTCCACGGGATTCTCCGAGGTGATTTCAAGTCAAAATTTTAACGCTTTTAATTAAATAATTAATTCATTTTTACACATTAATTGTGGTACATAAAACCGGTTTTCGAATTTTACAAATTTATAAAAAAAAACAGTTTGTAAACTCGGTTTGTAAAAACCGACAAACCCTAGTCACGATTCTCGTGGTGGCCTGATATTTGGCGAAACATTTTGGCCATATTCGCTGAGAACGTCACTCTGAAAAGCCTCCACATGGTAATAATCAGCCAGAAGACGGATTGAAATTTAGTTCCGGTTAAAAGGATGTCATTGAGTGATCTTATGGCAGCCAACGGACGGGATGCGCTGAAGACCACGTGTATTTTCCTCTGACTCCCTGATTCTTCGCAGACAGTGTCTCCATTGTCGAGTGGTTTCCCCACTTTCTCCATATGTTCGAGCCAGAAGTACTCCTGCATCGATGACGAATCGATTTTTGCTTCAAACTTTTCAACTGTGACACCTATAAAAATACAAAATTTTGAAATGCCACTTTGCATATACATCATAAGTCTCACTATAAAGGGGCATTTGTTTTATATGTATACAAAATTTGAAGTTAATCTGTCCATCACATAATTGTTGTTCAATCGTGTCAACAAGCTCACTAAATGTAATTTCAAGAAAAACGAGTATAAATATTCGAGTTGTAATAATTGAATTTTTGCGACAATTACTGTTATTCAGCGATACCAGAGCCATGTAGTATGTATGTACTACATCTTTCTGTTCTTCAAAATTGACCTACTATTGCATAATCTCAATCATGCGAGCTGCACGCGTCTCTTTTGTCGGGTCGGACAATAGACGCTCAACACTGTAACCGTTGGATGCGTTGCTCGTTCCCCATAAAGACAAAATGTTTTGTTTGCAGTCTAATTATTACTCTCGTCACAGACAAAATTTACATAATTGTATAAAACTTTTAAATATACAAATTGCTGAATAAATTGCAAATGATATTGTTTGTCAGGCACAGAATATATGCCTTGATGCGAAAGTTCAAAATAAGAGTTGATACTTTTGTTGATCATGGAGACATACAACATACCAACACAAAACCTAAAGGTGAGATCAGACGGCGCGTGAATCGGTGAACTTTGCGCGTGAATCGGCGATTCACGCGCCGTCTGATCGGTCATGGCTCGCCAAGCCGACTTGCCGAGCTAGACGAGCCGAGCCAGCTCGCCAAGACACGCGCCGTCTGATCGGTCATAGCTCGGCTCGCCCAGGCTCGCCAAGCCGACTTGCCGAGCTACACGAGCCGAGCCAGCTCGCCAAGCCACGCACCGTCTGATCGGTCGGGCTCGCCAAGCCGATTTGCCGAGCCAGGCGAGCCGAGCCAGCTCGGCGAACTTTGCGTGTGAATCGCCGATCCTCGCGCCGTCTGATCGGTCTGCTCGGCTCGCCCATGCTCGCCAAGCCGATTTGTCGAGATACACGAGCCGAGCTAGCTCGCCAAGCCACGCGCTGTCTGATCGGTCATGGATCGCCGAATCGGGCTCGCCAAGCCGACTTGACGAGCCGAGCAAGTTCGCCGATTCACGCGCCGTCTGATCTCACCTTTACACTGATGCCAAGAAAATGGTCTCCTCGGGAATGTATTCAGCCTTTTTTTACACGTCCCACAGTCCAACATGAAATATCTGGTCACTTTACACTAAACATAACATTACATATTGCTATTTCATGTGTCTCAATTGGAAAAACTATTAAAACACCTTTTCTATAAGTAAGTGTAACGTCTACACTGAATTCCATCTAAGAGTAAACTCGTTCCGCGGAGGGATATACTGTTGATGGGTAGGAAACCGGCAAGAAAACCGCGACGACCAATCGCGTATGTCAAATCCGTGGGAGTTGCGCCGATCGGTTGCAAATCGATAAAGGTGTAGGTCAACTCTTAGGTGGAATGCTATATAGTTTAGTTGGTTGCACAAAATTATTAGATTAAGTCATTAAAGCATAGCAGTATAAATACAAAATACATTTGTCTCTGCTTTTAGTATTTATTGAGGAATAATTTTACTAATTCAACTAAAATTACATACATATAATTTTACGTTCGATTTCTGAATTATAATATACTATACAAGTAATCCTCATGAGTTAAGTTTTCAAGACATTGCAAGAAGCACTGACACGTAAGATGCTGAAGCTTTCATGATCTACAAATATAAAAAATAAGCTTATTTATTTTATTAGTATAGAAATTTAGTTTCAAAAACGTTACTCGACTGTTACATGAATTTTCAAAAGAGTATTTATAATATGCCTGAAGATTTTCGTACTTTTATACGCAACCAACTTCCGTTTGAAAATTATGTTATATAAAATCATTTATTCACAAAATCTCAAAATTAAAACCATTATGTAATAATTATAAGTGCAGTACCTGTGTAAAGCTTTCGTAAGAAAGGTTTGAAAATTTTCCAAAGGTAAGTGTAAACCCCTTCTGAGATCTCCGTATTACAAGTATTAGAAGTCGACTTTCATTAGGTTGCAAGTCGTACCACAGCGATTTATACGCTGTATCACCGATCAATTTACTCTAAAAATACTAAAATTGAATGATAGGTCATAGAAATAATTTTACTACACATATATTTAACTCTAAAAATTGATTACGATTTTCTCAAGGTACAGAGGTGCCGCCCGGATTTCTGCCACGTTAGCTGACCGTCGCGTCGCTTACCTAGCGTCCCCACCAGCGGGGTTGCCAGGAAAATCCTACTCGTAGTCGAGGGAGAACATGCGCATAGTGGAGGACACGCCACGCTTTTCCCTGCGCCTATGTGTGTGTGTGTGTGTGTGTGATGACGCCGTTACACACATATACCGCCACTGCTATATATGTTTCCCCTACACTACGCATAACGAAAAATCTGGCAACTCTGGCCCCGACAGGCAAGCATAATCCGTTTAACAACCTACCGACTCACAACCTAGCTATCTCGTGCCAGCCATTTATGGAATCTATATAAATATCGTCCCAGATCCCGATCAGCTAACGAGGTACCTCTGTATACACTGGCACAGAAAATGCACCGACTGCAATACTTTTGTCGCCGAATGTTCTGTATTCTAAGATCTGGGAACACTTGGAGTGGCGTCGGAGTATTTTCCACGCCGAGAAACTTCCACCAAGTGCACAGCTTTGACCTGCTCGCGCCATCTCTGACCTCTGGCTAACGCGCGCCGACAGTAGTCTAAGTCCCTCGCGGCAGACGCTTTTTACGCGTATGTACTTTCAACAATTAATAACTTGAAAATGACACAATTTCGTTATTCTTGATTTTCGTCTTATTTTGGCACGTCAACAGGCCCGGATTAAAGGAGGGCTAGGGGGGGCTGCACCCCCGGGCCCCACTTTCCGAGGGGGCCCCGTTCTAAGCGATTAGCTCATTACCCCCCCCCCCTCCGCGCGCTATTCAACCACGGAAGGGCCTCGAAAGTTTGATATATGTATAGCCCCGGGCCCCAAAAATCAACCACGAGGGGGCCTCGAAGGTTTGATAGCCCCGGGCCCCAAAAATCTTAATCCGGGCCTACACGTATTGACATCTTAAAGTTTCTGACACCTGTTGCCAAACACTCTGTATAGAAATTAAAATTTTCATCAGTAAATGACTGAATGGAGATTAGTCTGCCGTTCAAGCAAATGATTCCTGAGACAGCGAAGTATGAAGTAAAATCCGATAATCGCTTGGTCTTCAATAGAAATATTTCAGACTTACGAACAATACCTTCGATGCTTTCCAGAAAATATTGATGTGAAAACATGCCAAAGCCGTGCAGAGAATGGGAATCACTCGGCGTGAAACCGTACCAACGTCAGTTAAAGTGTCAATTACACTGCATTTGATACAAAATGGATGTTCGAAAGTGAAACATGATTATATTCTTAATAACCTTATTATTGAGATATTCTCCAGCGAAGCAGTATATAAATGCCTCTAAACAAATAACAATGTAAAACATAACGGATTTTATCAATATAGGGAGTCCATTTTCGTCGTTTATTGCCTGTAATGTAGAATTGCTTTTAGGTAAAACGTAATGTATATTGGTTACACATTTACACGTAAAAATTAGCATTATTACTTACAACTACCATGATAAATCCTAAACAACAAGTAATTAATGTGTTCGACACAAGTTGACTAAGCGATATATACGTAAAAAATTGTTCAATTCTCTCTGTAAATACAATGATCTCTTGGTGCCTGCTAACGAAGAATCGTAATTGTTTTCCATCTATGCGACAAATATCCGTTAGTGCCTGACACATAATATCGATTTGACAGCCTACGTGAAGTACCTAAAAGTAATAACGGCATTTGCTGTAAAATTATAAAAACAAATTACACATCGAATTGTAATATTAACAGAAGTATACAAGATTTTACAAGAAAAATAAGTACAGTTGAATGGAAAGAAACGGAATAAACTGAATTTCGTCCAAAGAACAGCCGTATTGATGCAACTCTGTAACATCACTTCTTTACTTGTTATTCATTTAGCGTTATTTAAATTAAAATTCATTTAGAGTATTCACTTGTAGAATATATTCTAATAGAGATATTCTTCCTAGGTTGACCACATAGAATTTGAATCAAGGTGTATGCTCAAATACAATTATATAAACCAGTTATACTTACAACCATTAAAAGCAGTGCCCCGAAGACGCCAAATGTTATAGCAGATGACACCTGATGAAGAAATTCTGCAGTTACCACAAGCTCGTAAATTGGCGACTCGTCGGTATCGAAGGGTAAGTCGACTTTCCAAAGAAGATTTCGAGACGTTGAACCGTTCGTGGCTTGAGACGTGAGAGCACCGGCTAGGTAAAAAGTCGCGGATACCACGTAGAGAGATATAACTACGCTTGTTAACCGATAAGAAAGGCGTGATGTTTTTGATATCAAATTATTTGTATCAGTAACAGCATATTTCTGACAATCTTCTTCCATGGTTGATAGAATGTCGCTAAGCACGCTGTGAGATATTATTATTTTCGTTAATTATTTTATAAAAATAGGAAAATTAATTTGACTTTCACATGAAATTATCTTCAATACACAGGATATGCGATAACTGACAACTATTAGAGTCTTTATTTTCTAAACAATTTTGTATTTAGCAAAATAATTATTTAACATCTCATTATTTTGACGCTAACATATTTCAATTTGAACAAAATCACAGAAAGCAAAAAGTAATTTACTTAGTGTGGAATAATCTATACGTACATAATATACATATCGTTCGCTATTTATCGTGATTCATTTAAGCTTCTGTGAGTCAGGGATCGACGGGCTTAAGCTACATTGATGGAGGGGGAAACACCTACAGAAGTGGTGGTAATGTGTGCGTGAACTGACGCCAGCGCCAAGTCAGCCGAGTGGCGCCAACGCGAAGCTAACCACGGCCAACCAGCGTCAACAATCTATTTTCCGGCAACGCTGGTTGGCCGTGGTTAGCTTCGCGTTGGCGCCACTCGGCTGACTTGGCGCTGGCATCAGTTCACGCATACATTACCACCACTCCTGTAAGTGTTTCTCCCCTCCATTGTTGAGCGCTATTGCTCCTCAGTCCAGTGATGCCAGAAAGAGGACGGGTCCTCTCGAGAATTTCCCCCACCACGCATGCACACTACGCCGGAGCGGCGTGTCCGTGAGCTCGGCGCTTCGGACAACGTCGTGAAGACGAGAGAGAAAACGAATGTGCGTCTTTCTCTCTCGCTCTTGAAACGCTGTGATCCATGGTGGGGTGCAAGCGACACGCGGCCGTGCGCGATCTTCTTGAGTGCCTCGAGATTCACTTTTCCCTTTCTGACATAAGGAATATTCCTTCATACCGATTTACACATTTTAATGTACCGTATATCGCGATGTTAGCTTTGCATAACGAATCGTTTATATTTCCCTCCCGATGGAAGAGACCACCACTTTCCCGTAGTTTCCATCGAGCGGTAGCGTGGACGCTGCGCGTAATAAAAGTTCATCAATTTATAGTATCAACATATTCATCTTTTAATAAAAAAATTCATTTTAAGGTTTGAAAAATAGAAATAGCTCGAATAAAAAGTACGGAAATTTAAAATGAAAACAAGAAATTATGAATGTACATTTTTCTTTGTTAAAGAAGTTACAGAAGAACTTTATCTAACCTTTTTTTTATGTAGAATTTAGTTCGTACATCTGAAAAATCGAAGAACCACAACGGGTAATTATGGTTTTTCGTGATCTAATCGGATCTTAAGACAATATAAAATTTAAATATAAAGTTTCATTGAAATCCATTTTGCCGTTTAAACGTAATCGTGTTAACAAATATATGAGATATTTAAAAAAAAGCTCTTTTCTAAATAGCTAAAACGTGATCAGGAGGTCTTAAAACGTGATTTCCGTAATAAAATTTTTTCCAAATTTTTTTTCATTACAAGAGTATTATACATATGTCAGAAAGGGAAAAGTGAATCTCGAGGCACCCAAGAACATCGCGCACGGCCGCATGTCGCTTGCACCCCACCATGGATCACAGCGTTTCAAGAACGAGAGAGAAAGACGCACATTTGTTTTCTCTCTCGTCTTCCCGACGTTGTCCGAAGCGCCGAGCTCACGGACACGCCGCTCCGGCGTAGTGTGCATGCGTGGTGGGGGAAATTCTCGAGAGGACCCGTCCTCTTTCTGGCATCACTGCTCCTCACCAGTGATGCCAGAATCGTGGGACGTGGGTTCAAACGCTTACCCCCACTATGACCTACCGTCGTCTCCCACTATGCCCTACCGGCGTCCCCCACTTTCTTCCCACCGCACTGCACACAAGCATATTTTTACTCATGTCCGTGTGAGCTGCTTGTTGGGCTGCCGTGCACACGGACAGGGGTAGGGATATGCTTGTGTGCAGTGCGATGGAAAGAAAGTGGGGGGCGACGGTAGGTCATAGTGGGGGTAAGCGTTCTGTCCCACGTCCCACGATTCTGGCATCACTGCTCCTCACCCTGACTGTACACATATCAGTTACGTGACGGGACAGTTCCGGGGCGTACAGACACAAGAGGGGCGTAAAGGATCTCTTCTTCTTACCTTTGGCATGTCGGCACTGTGCCGTCACGGAACAGATAAATGTGTTTAGACTTTTATACAGTCACAGAGCCCAGCCATACCCAGGGCAAACTCCGGACGGGGCCCCAATGGAGATAACATACGACCCCATACGTCAAATGAATATTTCTAGGTGGCTAAGGCACTGCCCTCACCGTACCTGGTTTGGCTAACACATGCCGACAATAGTCTAACAATAAGACTCTCGCGTCAGACGCTTTTTACAATTAATAACTCGGAAACGAGGTCTCAAATGCAATTTCGCCATTCTTGATTTTCGTCTTCTTTTGACGTATAGAATCACTTCCGTACCATTGACGTATAAAATGACGTATAGAATTACTGAATATATATATGTACCTTTAAAGTTGGACGCAACTTTTATGACTCATCCTGTGTATTGAAGGTAATTTCATGTGAAAATCAAATTAGTTTTCGTATGTTGATGAGATCTAGATTTCACAGCCAGTCGATTCCATACGTTATTTGGCATTAGCGTGTTTTCATATCGAGACTATGCTCAGAAGAATAAGGCGCATTGTCCCGGACTCCCTGAATATTTACTTTGAAACCTAATACTTTTTTATTTGACTGTATGATCGTTATCTGGTAAGTATATTAGTATTATCAGTAAGTATATTAGTACAAATAATACGAATAAAACCTTATCTGTAAAGAATATAAAATTAGAATTAGTAGTTTTGTATTCCCACGTGCAAAAGCCTCGAAATAAACAAGCATTTGGAATATTATTATGGATTCCATGAGACCCGACCTCACCAATTAGGGCAGCGAAGGCCACATCGAACCATTTGGGAGCTCGGGCTCCACGTTATCATTGACTTTCGAGCACCCCTTCCGCGCGGCTATGGTAAACATCATGGAGCCCGGGCTCCCAAATGACTCGATGTGGCCATCGCTGAATTAAGGGTTAGACGCTGTTACGTATCTTCATGAATACTATACAGAGTTTGGCACAACAATTTTAGCACACACTACGTTAGAATTATGTTTACCTCTGCACTGTTATTAAGAATAAAATGTTTTTCCATCTTTCTTTGTTTAATTCAATTTTATTTATGTTATATTAACAAAGTGTTCATGTTTATGAATTTGAATTATGTTTAAGCGTCCATCACCCGGAAGGACGTACGAAAACTATAAAGCACGAAAACTATGAAATACAAACATTCGTAAACATGAGTCTTGATGACGATACTTTGAGAATTAGAATTAGAATTTTAATAGATAAACTTGCTTTCGTTTGTAACAAAATTAAATCACAATAGAATAACTCACCCGTGGTTCAACCATGCAACAACTAGTTTGATACACACTAGAGTAAACGGCATCGCGATACTCAGATTATCTATCATTTCTATTAGGCTATCACATTCATAGTGCGTGATGACATATTTGTATTGACAAGTTTGAAATATAGTCATGAACGTCACCCAACACAATTTATGTAAACCTGGATATGGTGTGCCAGGCCAAATTCCAACAAAATGAAGGCCACACCTAACAGATCGGCTAATAGTGCTTGGTGATTTCATTTTGCACTATGTTTGGTAATTTGAAACCACTATTGTTTGAACTTGCACTTTCGGATTTGCGAAATCACATTAAGTACGAATTATCGTTTCAGTAACTGTAATCTCCACGCGCACTAGCAGTGTCTTCAGTATCAGTAGTGTTCGAACAATGTCTTACGATAGACTGAGAACATTGTAAAAACCATCATGGACGCACAAGCTTGCAGAAATAATCCAGTTCACATAAGTATCGCAAATAATATTGCAATGATTAGGGGTTTGCCAGATACCTAAAGAAGTTCGGGGAGTTCTTTCTGATTTAGATTAAAAATTCACGACTAGGCATACAGCACGCAAGCGCATATTAAATTCATAGAATTACTTGTCGGAGAAAGTTCAGAAGTTTCAAAAGTGAAAAGAAACATCATGACATAATGTTTTGCATGAAAAGTTAATAAATTTGAGCGGTATCGAAGCAAAATAATAAAACTTCAGTTTTACAAGTTTATCCCGTGCCTAAAGAAGTTTCGGATCCGCAGAGAAAAATGGATGTGTTTTGTATTTAAAACCGACAGTTTAAGGGATTTAAAAGTTCAAAGCGAGCAAATACACATTGCATTATGAACAAAATAAATACTTTATAAATATTAAACAAAATCTTAGAAGCCAATAAATATTAACAATAAAGGAATATCTAAATATAAAACATTAATAATCTACTTCATCCATTCCATAAACTACAAATGCGCGCCAACCAATCATAGAGACATACAATATACCTACCAACAGAAAACCTTACACTGGTGTCAAGAAAATGGTGACCTCGTGAATATGTTCAGTTTTCTCTTACACGTCCCGCAGTCCAACATAAAACATCTGGTCACTTTACAATAAAAATAACATTAAATAGTGTTATTTCATGTGTTTCCATTGGGAAAACTAATAAAACACCGTGTCTATAAATAAATGTAACGCCTATACTAAATTCCATCTAAGAGTAGACTCGTTCCACGCACGGATATACTGTTGACAGGTAGGAAACCGGCAAGGAAACCGCGACAACCAATCGCGTGTGTCAAATCAGTGGGAGTTGCACCGATCGGTTGCAAATCGAGGTCGTAGTTCTACTCTTAGGTGGAATGCTATATAGTTTACTTGGTTACTCACAATTATTTAATTATGTTATTAAGAAATAGCAGTATAAATACAAAATACATTTGTCTCCGCTTTTCGTATTTATTGAAGAATAATTTTAGTAGTTCAATTAAAATTACGTACATATAACTTTACGTCCGATTTCTAAATTATAATACACTATACAAGTAATCCTTGTGAGTTAATTTTTCAGGACATTGCAAGAAGCACTGACATGTAAGATGCTGAAGCTTTCATGATCTACAAATATAAAAAATAAGCTTATTTATTGTATTAGAATAGAAACTTAGTTTCAAAAATGTTACACGACTGTTTCATGAATTTTCAACAGATTATTTATAATATGCCTAAGATTTTCGTACTTTTATACGCAACCAACTTCCGTTTGAAAATTATGTTATATAAAATCAATTAATCACAAAATCTCAAAGAACTCTGTATATTAAGAACAACTAAAACCATTATGTAATAATCATAAGTGCCGTACCTGTGTAAAGCTTTCGTAAGAAAGGTTTGAAAATTTTCCAAAGGTAAGTGTAAACCCCTTCTGAGATCTCAGTATTACAAGTATTAGAAGTCGACTTTCATTAGGTTGCAAATCGTACCAAAGCAAATTATACGCTGTATCACCGATCAATTTGCTCTAAAAATACTACAATTTAATGACCGATCTTAGAAATAACTTTACTGTTGTATATATTTAACTCTAAAAATTGATTAATATTTTTTAAGATACAGAGGTGCCCTGTTAGCTGACCGGATTACTTCCTCGTTAGCTGACTCTCGCGTCACTTACCTCATCTTACCTATCTTCTCGTGCGATCAACGGTTTTCGAAAAGAGTCCGAAAAACTGAAAATAAACTTTTTTTCTCAAATTTTGAAAGTTAAATACTTCTCGAACACTTTTTATTTATGAAGGCGAATAAATGTAATTTTCATCTTCGCGAACTATTTTTTAAACAGTAAAGGGAGGGGCCTATACCGAGATGTGTCAAAATGATAAAAAATCCATATTTTCAGTGTTTGACATGTCATGAATATTTCCTGAAAATTTGGAACCGAAATTCGCAAAAATATCGAAGATATAGACATCATGATTTTGAGAAAAATGCATTTGAATACCTCACTTCTGATGTCTATATCTTCGATATTTTTCCGCCACTGCTGTAAGTATACCCCCTCTACCACGTGTGGGGAAAAACCTGGCAACTCTGGCCCCGATACCCAAGCATGATTGTTTTAACATTCCAGCGACTGAAAACCTCGCTAACTCATGCCGGGTGTCGGTATCGCACTCGCACTGAATGCTTCTGATTGAGAAAGTTGGAGAAGACCGACTTCTTGGAACTCTACCTCCCTCGATAGTCGACCAGATATGATCCCGGATCTCGATCAGCTAACGAGGTACCTCTGTATACACTGGTATAGAAAATGCATCTACTGCAATAGTTTTGTCGTCGAATGTACTGTATTCCAAAATTTAGAAACACTTGGCGTGGCGTCGGCGTGTTTTCCACGTCCAGAAACTTCCACCAAGTGCACAGCTTTGACCCATTTTCACGACGACATTTAATGAAAAGTATTAAAAGCATTGTCCGAGAATCTCAGAGTGTCTGCTTTTTAAAACCGTTCCGACTTTCAAATTCGTTTTATACTTCGATACCACAGTGACAATTTGCCCCTCAAAGTGCTAATAAAATATGTGACAGTTTCAATATACTGCCCTCTTTAGTTAAAATGTCCTATCTAGCATTTTGAAATAACCGAGAAAACTGAAGTTTTATCATTTAACTTATTTGCCTTCATTCAAATTAAAACATGTTGTCATTATTTCGTAATAGCCTAATATCATTTTTTGTAATAGGTGTACCGGTAGGGAATGTATTATTAACGTACCAATTAATTAATTGTTTCAGATAAGATATTTTAACCATTTTGAAAGAACTTAGGTTAAATACATTAGACTGTTTATAAATCTTTACGAAGCACGTAGAAGTTTCTAACTTTACTTAAAAGGTAAAAAACGTGTGGAACTTCAAATATTTCAACATATCTCAAAAAATGAAAAAATGTTAGATAGGACAGTTTAACTAAGGAGGGCAGTATAATACTTATATAAATACATATACGCATATGTAACACTTCAAAAAACAAGCGTAGAAGCATTTAACACTTTGACTGGCACAAGGTTGTGCGAAGTGCTATTTGAATTGGAAGCCAATCAAAAATTCCCCAATGCAGTAAGCACTCGTTATAAGCCCGTTTCTACCATGCGTTGTCCGCCCGGCGTCTATCCCCACCATTTCTGGGAATCAAACTTCGTTTCGAAACTTCGTTTTCGAGTTATTAATTGTTGACAATGCGCGTCAAATCATCTGGCTTTCGAACAATACCTTCGATGCATTCCAGAAAATATCGATGTGAAAACATGCCAAAGCCGTGCACAGAATGGGAATATATCGGCGTGAAGCCGCATCAACGTCAGTTAAAGTGTCAATTACAGTGCATTTGATACAATATGGATATTCGATAGCGAAACATGGTACATAATTACATTCATTAACCTTATTATTGAGATATTCTCCAGCGAAGCAGTATATAAATGCTTCTAAACAAATAGTTATGTAAAACATAACGGATTTTATCAATATAGGAAGTCCATTTTCGTCGTTTATTGCCTGTAATGTAGAATTGCTTTTAGGTAAAACGTAATGTATATTGGTTACACATTTACACGTAAAAATTAGCATTATTACTTACAACTACCATGATAAATCCTAAACAACAAGTAATTAAAGTGTTCGCCACAAGTTGACTAAGCGATATATACGTAAAAAAGTGTTCAATTCTCTCTGTAAATACAATGATCTCTTGGTGTCTGCTAACGAAGAATCGTAATTGTTTTCCATCTATGCGACAAATATCCGTTAGTGCCTGACACATAATATCGATTTGACAGCCTACGTGAAGTACCTAAAAGTAATAACGGCATTGCTATCAAATTATAAAAACAAATTACACATAGAATTGTAATATTAACATAAGTATGCAAGATTTTACAAGAAAAATAAGTACAGTTAATTGGAAAGAAATGGAATAAAGAGTTTCGTCTAAAGAATGAACAAAGATCAGTCGATTGTTTAGATGTGAATCTCTAAAATTACTGTTTTATATATTGTTCATTCAGCGTTATTTAATGTAAAATTCATTTAAAGTATTCACTTGTAGATTATACATATTCTAATAGAGATATTCTTTCTAGATTGACGGCATAGTCAAAGTGTCTGTTCAAATACAGTTATATAAACCAGTTATACTTACAACCATTAAAAGCAGTGCCCCGAAGACGCCAAATGTTATAGCAGATGACACCTGATGAAGAAATTCTGCAGTTACCACAAGCTCGTAAATAGGCGACTCGTTGGTATCGAAGGGTAAGTCGACTTTCAAAAGAAGATTTCGGGGCGTTGAACTGTTAGTGCCTTGGGACGTAAGAGCACCAGCTAGGTAAAACGCCACGGATATCCCGTAGAGAGATATAATTACGCTCGTTAACCGATAAGAAAGGCGTGATGTTTTCGATATCAAATTATTTGTATCAATAACAGCATATTTCTGACAATCTTTTTCCATGGTTGATAGAATGTCGCTAAGCACGCTACGAGATATCATTATTTTCGTTAATTATTTTATAAGCATAAGTAATCTAATTTGATTTTCACATCAATACACAGGATGTGTATTAATATATATATTTTTTTAGGATCTCCTAGCTGCGTCTGGTACGCAGTAGTTCCCCAGTCGGTGTAATAGGGAAGCTAACGCAAAACTCAGCGCAGGGGGAACCACTAGCGCATGTACTGCAGATTTGCATCAGTGTGCATGTGTGAATGGTTTGTGCGCGAATTATATAATTTGTGAAATATATAGACTAGGTCTGAAGTTCTGGAACCCGGGCAACAGTCGAGCGCGGAACTGTTACCTTGTGAGGCCCAGCTATCTGGACTCGTGGTACGAACCAGTATAGCAACTTAAAAGTTCCGCGCTTGGCTGTTGCACGGGTCCCAGAACTTGAAGAGGTATTTTCACCCTACGGGACTAGTAATAATACCGATGACAAGTGGCACGTGTGCGACATCATAAGAACCCCATTGACAAAATATCGGCTGTTTAGTTACCTTCCCAGAACTTCCGAGCAAATTTTTTTTTTGTTTTATAATGAACATATAAGTATTTGTCTTCGCAACTGCGAAAGAAACATTTCGCAATATTTGCCAGTAATGGAGTAATTACAGTCTGTACTCGTTATAAGCTCGACGAACGGGGCTGGCGAACGGACGTACGGCGCGTTGTTGTGGGCACTATTCCGCGCGGCCAATGGCGCGAGCGAGATAACCTAAGAGTGAGCGAAACAAAACGAAAATGTCTCTCGCCCGTTCTCGGGTTCTCTCACTCTCGTCGGAAGGATTCCAAGAAATGGTTGGGGATAGTCGCCGGGCGTACAGCGCATGGTAGAAACGGGCTTATAACGAGTGCATATTGTACCTGTATACTATGTCGCACAGTGAATCCCAAAAAATAGGGGAACAATTGAGCATCCCATTTTTTGCACTCAAAATGCCGAATATTATTAAGGAAGTTAATAAAAAAATGTTAAAATACAACTTATACGAAGGTTTGACGTTATTTAAAAATATAACATCAATAATTCCAATAAATCTAAAAAAATTCGATAAATTTATTATGGAAAGTGCAGAAATATTTGTAAACCTGTATCCATTTTATGGGACAGTGCAGTAGTCACCTACAAAGACCAACTTACCTCGTAGTCAAAAGGATGACATACGAACCAACGTGTCAGATGGATATTTCTAGGTGGCTATGGCACTCCCTTCACCGTACCTGGCCTGGCTAACACGTGCCGGCAATAGTTTAACCATACAACTCTCGCGTCAGACGCTTTTATTTGAAAACAAGGTCTCAAACGCAATTTCGACATTCTTGAGTTTCGTCTTATTTTGACGTATAGGATCACTTCCTAAAAATATGCCCACCTGTCGTCACACACCCTGTATATACACATGTACCTTTGAAGTTGGACGCAACTTTTATGGCACATCCTGTGTATTGAAGGTAACTTTATGTGAAACCAAATTAGTTTTCCTATGTAGATGAAGATCTAGATTTCAGAACTAGTCGATTCCATACGTTATATGGTATTAGCGTGTTTTCGTATCGAGACTATGCTCAGAAGAATAAGACGCATTGTCCCGGAATCCCTGAATGTTTACTTTATAGCCTAATACTTTTTTATTTGTCCGTATGATCGTTAACTATCTTATCACCATGGAATCAGTTACTTACTACTATAAATTAGTATATAGTAATTATATTTGTAATTAGATAAATTACATTTTGATATCAATGACCTACCGAGGCTTTCTCGATAAATATGACTTTAAATACGACCTAATTCGGAATATTTGTAATTCTTTGTAGAACACTATTGACTTGCAGAATTCAGAAGTGTTTGAAATTATGTATAATTAAAAATAATCCAAATCAGCTCGTAGTAGGATCCATTTTAATGGAGAAAAAGCCTATTGGTAATACTGTGAGATTTAATAAGAAGCATAGAAATTTTTTTTCCTGTCTGCAAATGAAGGGTCGAATGCAATAAGGGAACTAGCGCCCGAAAATGGGAAAAATTATTGTCCAAACGCTAAGAAAGATTGGAAAATTAAATGTTGTTAAACTATATTTTTAGAAATATAGTGTTATAAATTTCGTCACGACACATCTTTTTTCTATTTACAATTTATTTATTTAATCATTACTATTCGAACAATAAATTATAATAAAAAAATGTGTCATCGTCGAAAGTCTACATTTCTTTAAATATAAATAGCGATAACTTGAGCAAATATCAACGGATCGTCATGAAATTTAAAACATAACTTCAGAAAACTCTAGCGAAGCCGTAAAATGTATTATTTAGCAGTTTTAGCACCCGCGTTGACAGTTGGTGTCGCGCGAGATTTATATATATCGTCATATCTTCTACAATTATTTATTAATCAGTGTGAAAATTGTTGAAAATTTTTCTTGTATGTTAAGGAAAAACTTTGTCGCTGCAAGTTATATGTACCTCAAAATTGCCTCGATACTTCTTAAAGGCGAACGTTGAAAAACATGGATTATGTCCAGTATTACGTTTTAATTAAATATTATTACATTTTTCAACATAAGGGTTTTCTGTATACATTTTACGGTTTCGCTAGGTTTTTGAAGTTATGTTTTAAGTGACGATCTATTGATATTTACTCAAGTTATCGCACTTTATATTTAAAGAAATATTGACTTTCGAGGATGAAAAATATTTAAATATTATTTCCATCTTTCTTTGTTTAATTCAATTTTTTGCATCGCATTTAACGTGTTATTCATTTACGTTATATTAACAAAGTGTTCATGTTTATGAATTTGAATTATGTTTAAGCGTCCATCACCCGGAAGGACGTACGAAAACTATAAAGCACGAAAACTATGAAATACAAACATTCGTAAACATGAGTCTTGATGACGATACTTTGAGAATTAGAATTAGAATTTTAATAGATAAACTTGCTTTCGTTTGTAACAAAATTAAATCACAATAGAATAACTCACCCGTGGTTCAACCATGCAACAACTAGTTTGATACACACTAGAGTAAACGGCATCGCGATACTCAGATTATCTATCATTTCTATTAGACTATCACATTCATAGTGCGTGATGACATATTTGTATTGACAAGTTTGAAATATAGTCATGAACGTCACCCAACACAATTTATGTAAACCTGGATATGGTGTGCCAGGCCAAATTCCAACAAAATGAAGGCCACACCTAACAGATCGGCTAATAGTGCTTGGTGATTTCATTTTGCACTATGTTTGGTAATTGGAAACCACTATTGTTTGAAATTGCACTTTTGGATTTGCGAAGTCACATTAAGTACGAATTATCGTTTCAGTAACTGTAATCTCCACGAGCACTTAGCAGTTTCTTCAGTATCAGTAGTGTTCGAACAATGTCTTACGATAGACTGAGAACATTGTAAAAACCATCATGGACGCACAAGCTTGCAGAAATAATCCAGTTCACATAAGTATCGCAAATAATATTGCAATGATTACGGGCTTGCCAGATACATAAAGAAGTTCAAGGAGTTCTTTCTGATTTAGATTAAAAATTCACGACTAGGCATACAGCACGCAAGCGCATATTAAATTCATAGAATTACTTGTCGGAGAAAGTTCAGAAGTTTCAAAAGCGAAAAGAAACATCATGACATAAAAATGTTTTGCATGAAAAGTTGATAAATTTGAGCGGTATCGAAGCACGATAATAAAACTTCAGTTTTACAAGTTTATCCCGTGCTTAAAAATGTTTCGGTTCCACAGAGAAAAATGGATATATTTTGTATTTAAATCCGACAGTTGAAGGGACCTAAAAGTTCAAAGCGTGCAGATAGACTTTGTATCTTCTATTTTAACCTTCACAGTTAAAATATACAAAATTAAATTAGAAATGTTTTACGACGTACTTCTCATAAGACACAGATGAGATACCTACGTGCAAGTGTATAAATATTTTATGTGTTTACTTTTTATATTTACATTTAAAAATCATCGAACTCTGGTGTCAACGAACAAGTGTAACTTTGAAACTCTAAATTTTCTCAAGAGAATTAATTTTATTTTAATTAATATTGAATTAAAATAACAAGTATCTACTGCGCTCTTAATCACGTATCAACTAAAATCAGTGAAGGTAATTTGTACACTTCCGATAGCATATGGAAATTACTAGTTATAAGGTTAATCCATAATCCCACCATCAGGAGCTACATGCGGCATTTTTATTACTTTACATAACATGACATTCGTGCACGCACTTAATTTATTTTCAAATTTCAATCTGTATTTGTATTCTAACATTTACAGGTCCCCATGCTTCGTGATAGAAGACTTTTGCAATTAGTACATCGCATACAACACTGACACATACGATGCCGACGCCTTTAACATCTATAAATTAAAATTTATTTGATTTTAGTGTTAGCTTTTTCATAAATTATTAAGTAATTATTAAAAATATATTATAAAAGTACAATTTATAATAATCGGTAATGTGGAATACTACATTAAATACGTGTAGTAAATCCTTAAAGGTATGTAATGCGCCAATATTTTGTATTTTAAAGCAAATATTTCTTATTAAAAGTTTCCTTGCATAGTCTAAACACTGCATCATCCTGATCCAGTATGAATTGTACCAATATGAATTTGACCAATATGAATTTATACCTAGTAAACAAATTTTATTAAACTTTTGTTACTATTTTATGCAAATTAATATGTTCGTCATTTCACTGAAGTTAAATAACATTCGAATTTGTACATGGGCGTATTACACATCTTTAAAGACACTCTGCACATACGTATTTTATACATTTCTAATTTAATTACTTTTAACAAAAGAGACTTACATTTGCGAATCCTTCTAAAGATAAATCACTAAATTTCCCAGCAGTGATTTTTAATTGTTTTTGAGAT
The DNA here is from genome assembly GCA_963855975.1 of Andrena chrysosceles. NCBI lineage: Eukaryota > Metazoa > Arthropoda > Insecta > Hymenoptera > Andrenidae > Andrena > Andrena chrysosceles. Next base: position 23,850,259 of record OY979767.1, read on the forward strand.
CTTACCATAAGGAGAAGCAAACCACGACTATCATTAGGTTGTAAAAGATACCAGACTGAATTGTATACGGCGTTGTTAATTGATTCACTCTAAAATAGAATGACAAATACTTTAAATGCTTGCAATCCTTTTAATTGAGAATGATTTCTAATTACTTACTAACCTTATTGCTAAGATACTCTCCAGCGAAACAAAAAACAAATGCCTCTAATGTAATAGCAGAGTAAAAGAGCAACGATCTTATAACGTTTTTGAAGTTTTCACCCGTATTAAGCGACTATAGTAAGAAATTAAATGAGATAAATTGCTCTAAAGCTTTAAATAAATCATTAGTTCTTATAGATATCATCAATTTCATTTTACAATGATTTATAATAAATATCAGTTCACACTATTTAAACTATTTCAATTGTATTATCTGCGTCTAGTTAAATTAATGCAATAAATATCATGAATACACGTTACAGCAGATATAAATAAAGAAACATTATACATTATGATATTAACAAGAACTAATAATGTATGTATATATGAAATTCGCAAATAATACCTACAATAATTATTACAAATCCTATACAACAAATAATAAGCGTATTGCATAACAATTGCAATAAAGCAATGTATGAAAACAGATCATTAACATCCTTCGAGAAATTAATAATCTTATAGTGTCTATTGACTAAACTTTTCATAATTTCTTTCGGTAATTCAGATTTTTCATTTTTAATAGAAATTTCGGCTAGAGCTTGTTGCATCATCTCTATCTGACCTCCAGCATGGAATATCTAAATATCATTAAGGAATATAATATATCAAGGTCTATTCTACAATTATTCAATACAATTTCCATAACATATCATTTAAGGGGTAATTCTAGACGCCAAAATAAAACGATAATCAAGAATAACGATATTGCGATTGAAGCTTTGTTCTTTAGTTATAAGCGTTTAAAGATATGCCCAAAAGCATACAATCCGCGTGCAACGATGCACGCGGGACAGCTTAGGCGAGGGGTCGCGCAGTGGTAGCCAAAGCCGCTGTCACAAGGGGTCACTACCACTCAGCCGGTTCCCCCACCATCAGGAGCTACATGCGGCCCGCGAGCCACCTATGGTCACCACCAGCCAGTGATGGCAGAATCGTGGGACGTGGGACAGAACGCTTACCCGCACTATGACCTACCATCGTCTCCCACTATGGCCTACCGTCGTCCCCCACTTTCTTTCCATCGCACTGCACACAAGCATATGCCTACCCTTGTCCGTGTGCACGGCAGCCCAACAAGCAGCTCACACGGACAGGAGTAAAAATATGCTTGTGTGCAGTGCGGTGGGAAGAAAGTGGGGGACGACGGTAGGTCATAGTGGGGGTAAGCGTTCTGTCCCACGTCCCACGATTCTGGCATCACTGCCACCAGCGCTGTCCAGCGTAGAGGCTCATCACGCGCCTGCTTCCCCTTCCAATCTTTCTTTCGCACAGTGTGCCTTCCGCGTTTAGCGTCGCGCGGTATCCCTGACAACGCGGACGAGAGTGGGAGAACTCCCATCTCCCGCGGGAGCGAGCTTGGACAGCGCTGGTCACCACTGCCCGATCCCGCGCACTGTATTGCCCCGCGTGCACCGCTGCACGCAGATTGCCTGCTTATAGGCATATCATTAATCGCTTATAACTAACAAACGCAGCTTCAATCGCAATATCGGTATTCTTGATTTTCGTCACAATTTAGTATCTATAATCACACCTTCAATTTTTTCCCAGTAGTAGTCGAACACCCTGAGGGAGTACTAAGATAAGTGCGGGTAATAAGGCCCAACTAAGGATCTATAATTTTTTTAAAAAAAGCGTGTACATATTCTTGAAAACTTTTTTTTTTATAGAAATCTGTGGACATTAAACTATAAACTGTAATATTTGTAACAATATATGAACACAACAAATACGAAAATTAATAGGTTTTTAAAAATCTTCTAAACGGGCTTTGTTTTGTGTAGTGCAGGTAATAAGGCCCACCTATTTAGTATGTACAATTCGAGTAAACAAAGACATCTTCTTCCTCAGGTGTGAGCCCAACGCAATCCTCGTGTATCCAGGTGAGACACATGATACATATCACTCTTGAATGCAGTTCTGCATAATTTGCGAAACCAATTTTCTGCAGAGTTGCCGTACACGTTTTCTCTGGAGGTGGATGGCATGGGCTCTTGTTCATACAATCTTGTCTTTTTTCTTCTGGTTGGCACGTACTTTGGAGCTCTTTACAATATCGTTACTGCTTTGGAGGGGGTCTCTGGGTACTTCTGGAGCCTTAAAGCCCACTTAATATTTTGATGGGCCTTATTATCTGTTTTGTCACTTCCTTATTGCCGAGGTTATATGTTAAGCGTGCACTTTACAAAATCATCAATTTTTTGGGAATATGTTGCCAACATATGTACTTATACATACCTTTAGTTGTACAGTAATTAGGTAATGAGTACTCCCAATACAAAGCCAAGAAACCGACGTAATTGTTATAATTATAGCAACCGTAGTTGCCGGTGAAACATTTCTTGAATTTACAACAGACAAATGTTATATTAATCGCGCGAAAACTCTTCGAATGACATTTTCGTATGTAATAAAAACAATAAATGACACTACCAGTATTGTAGATTGACCTACCAAGGATAAATTACAGGTGGGCCTTATTATCTACCGGGCCTTATTACCCACACTTACCTTATATTTAGATTTGTCATCGGACAGATCGAAAAGCGAAAGTTTATTTGTTTGAGAAAAATAAATTTCATGTTTCCGTTTTTGAATAATACAATTCTATTCTGAAATAAATTTATGTATTCGCAGAAGTAAAACAAATATTTTAATGATTTTGTTCGACATACAACAAAGACATTTACAATATATTTATTAATATATTGTATTTTAACTTAGATATAGAATTATTTTATTTTTGAAAAAACCAATGATGCATTCGGAAGTAAATACAAACAAATAAAGTTATTACATTTTAAACTTTGTATCAATACTTACCAGTGTTATTATTAATGCATCTAACATGCCAATGACAGATGCAATAGTCAATAATTGGAAAAATTGAACAACGAGTATACATTCGTACATCGGAGAATTATAACTCACAAAAGGAAATTCCATTTTAATTAAAAACTCCCGAGATTTCAGGTCGAATTCGGTGGTGTCAGTTTCACGGGCAATTTCGATGAATACACTGGTATAACAAAATACGGCAACTGCGTATACACACATAATTAGGTTCGAGCAACGATTTGAAAGGTCAGCTTTGCTTATCATAGCATTTGTATCAAGTTTGCCAGTGGAAGAATAAGTCCAATCAGTAGCTATTGTGGTTATAATATTCTTGAATAATCTGCAAAATATTACGACAAATGTAGCAAATCTATAAATAACTGAAAGAATCTTCAAGACAACCTCCTTTGTTCTTTTTCTATAAAAAGACAGCAGATGCTCCATATTTAATTGAAATATAAAATTGTGATAGCAGACTTCAGGATAAAGTGTTTCCTGATTAAGAAGCAGATTAAATTAAAATAAACTATGTTCTGCAAATGCTGTTCATTGATCATTAAATGAAATATATTACGTTCACCATCAGAATGAAAAATTGCACAAAACGTCCTTAATCTATACATACATTCAGGGGTGGATTTGTATATAAGCTAATTGTGGGTTGGCTGCAGCCTGGAGTGGCAAATTTTGAGCGAAAGAAATTGGGTACGGTAGCAAAATATTTTGCCTACAGCTTTTTATGTTTTAATTGACAATAATAACATAGATTTGCGTTTTAAAATAAAATGTCTATCTATTTTCCCTAGTACCGTAAGTGAAGGGTAATCTTTAAATACTGAGGCTTGAGATAACTTTACAAACTATTCACTTTTCTTTTCATGTAGTAAATTAGCAATAACTCATACGTGAGTTGTCATATTGAATCAATTTTAAATTTGTCTCAATTCTTTCATATTAAAATATTTGATGATATTTCACGGAAAGGGCGGCAGACGCTTCTTAGCCCAGGGGCGCCAAATTTCCAAATTTGCCCCTGTATATATTTTGTAATATCTGTGTAGTATAAATATTACAAATTTTTTGAATTTGCATAACGTAACTCACCCATGTTTCCTCCAGAAGGTAATCAACTTGAAATACAGCAAACTATACGGCAATGTCGTGCTTACACTGTCCACTAAATTTGCCAGTTTGTCGAAATCAAAATGCGTTGATAGATACCAATATTGAAATATTTGTGCTGTTGTCATTGCAGCTATCCAAACTGATCGAAATACATACTGATACGTTGATGGCCAAATTCCAGTCAGCAGTAAAACAATTTGTACTGGACGACTAATACCGTTGATAGATATACGAGTTGACATTATCATTTAACTTTTTTTCACTGATTAAGGATTTATTTGAACAACTTTATCTACTTCCACATAGTACTACCGAATGGTAGTATGCTCTAAACCGATCATACACGAACGACTGAGTTCTATGTACTAAAGATGCTTCAGACTATGTATGTAGTGCAGTGTGATACTACTCGCGCATCGGCTACGTTTCCATAAAATATTCAGATCATGTGAAGAATATACGAACACCAAAGTTGCAATATAGAATCCTTGAATATATGATTAAATGATAAGAGCAAGTTTAGCAATTTTTTCTTTTTGCATTCAAGATTGCAGAATTAGCTAGCTGTTCACCCTTAAGATTTTACTTGTGTAAAAACCAAGATACTGAAGAAACACGCCAACGAAAACTCGTGTAAATAGGAACACTTTTACTAATAAAAACCAAACTGATGGAGAAATGTACTAAAAAAAAAGATACGAAAATAGATCGAAGAATTTCTTACATTTATGTAAGTACGTATTTATTCAGTCGATAAGTTATTAATTTTAAGTACGAGGTAGGTACCTGTCAAACAAACTTACAGAAGTCTATAATAAACAAAACATGCCTTGAATTCAGAAACGCAGTATTCTCCACCCATATCAACGAAATTTTTCTTGATTTTCAAAGAAACAAAATATTTCTGGGAAGTTTACATTATACTTTTATTATAATCCGTTATTACAAATTATGCAAAACTGGAAAATCAATGAAGAACAGTATTTTTAATAGAGCTTAGTTCAATGTCAAATATTGTTGAAATGCAATATGAGATTTTGAATAGTATAATAGCATAATTTAAATAACGGTTATTGTTGTTAGATGCAGCAAAATTCCATATTCTCTGTAATATAAACTACCTTGTACTGCCATTTTATTACGATTTCCATTGCATTTTAGATTCTTGCGTCATTTTGTCTTCTGTACTAGTAGAATCTTTATTAAGAATAGAAAAGACAATATCATTATTGTTAAAAACTTAATAACGTGGAATACCTTTACTTTCCTGTAGGTAAATCTTTCTGAATTTTACCATATTTATAGTATTCCAATCTTGGTATACTTTGTGGTAGATCTTCTAATTCAGTATCATTTTCGCAGGAGGCGCCTGTTGGGTCGACCACGCAGGTTCGAACCGTGCGCGTGGGTCTGTCTCTACGCGTCACTGTTCCGCGTCAGCTGTTTCGGCTTTGAGCTTCGCGGACCGGAAGTTTCACCGCTAATATTCAACTGTTAATATCTCGAGACCGGAGCCTCGAATCCCAAAACGGTAAAGGATTTTTCGATGTCTTCTTGCATCAGGATATTGCATGCTCCAGATTGTCCCTCAATTCTGGAACACCCTGTATATCGTAAGTCTGCATGCACCTTTACTGTGAGATTTTTTTATATTTCATCGACCTAATTGTCTCATAGGATATCATATTTATCTTTACTTTATTAGTTACAATTAATAAACATGGTTTTTTGTTCATCGACATTTTAATAAGTGTTTGATGTAACGGTTATTTTGAAAACGGTGTTTTGCGACTGATATGGCCCATAATAGGATAGAGTATAGACTAATAAAGACCAGTGATCCATAATTAAATACCGGTCACTTGCTGGCTTGTTAGTATAAAATTATAATTTTTTGAAAATCATGTTTTACACACAAACATATTTTTACTCCTGTCCGTGTGAACTGCCTGTTGGGCTGCCGGGCACGCGGATAGGGGTAACGATATGCTTGTGTGCAGTGCGATGTGAAGAAAGTGGGGGACGACGGTAGGTCATAGTGGGGGAAGCGTTTGGGCCCGCGTCCCACGATTCTGGGCATCACTGGTTACGCCGCAATGGAGTAACTGTGCTGCGGGGCGGGTGGATTAGCGTTGGAGGATCGAGGAGGAAAAGAAGAGGGGTGGCGTTTCGCTTTGGGACCGTCAGCCAGACTCATCAGTAGCGCTATAGCTAGCGGCCCCTGCCCTGGGCACATACGGGGACTAAGAGGAAATAACGTAGAACTTGTATATATATGAATGAGATTGGACGTTAGGACTTGTGAAAAAGAATTAGGTAGATTAGACCTCTGGTGGCGCTGGCGGGCCCTAAGTCGCGATCCCGTGGTGGGACCGGGACGGCACACTCCAGTCAAAATACTTTTTAGTCAAATACATGTTGTTTGTATTTCGATTAATTCTTCTCAATGTTTTACAATTTCGTCGAGATTTAATACATTGCATATAAAACCGAGACGTACGAAGCAGAAGTTTTCAGCATCTGAAAATTTATTATCTGAAGCATATTAGAAAAAACATGCAAATAACACTACCATGTAATACTAATGAAATGGTAATAATAAAATTATGCTAACAAATTTTTAATAAATAATTATCGCAAGCAATAATCAAGTAAATATCACATTCCAAAAAGATTTTTTTTTGCACTTTTAGAATTTTAGTTTTAATTTTTTGAATTCTTACGACATACCTAGCAAACTGTACTTCTAAAATATTGTATACTACATCGATTTGTAAAGTAAACAAGATATAATAGTGCATAACATATCTACATATATTTACATCATTTTCTTACATTAGCATATGTCTGTAACGATAGAGTTACGAATTTTCCAGCTGTGAGTTTTAATTGTGATTGAGATTGCATTATTATAAACAATATATCACGAGCCTCTTCAGGTTTTAAATTGTACCAAAGGAAATGATATACAGCAGCAGTAATATTTTCGCCCTAAAGGAGAATATGGTATTACAAAAAAATTTACCAATCCAGCAATTTTAATTAGGTATTATAAGTTTTTTGTTTATTTTGTCTCACCTTCCAAGCAAGATATTCACCAGTGTAACAAAGAATGAATGCTTCACAATTTATAGCGATGTAATAAGGGAAACATTTCAGTGCTAACGTAAATCCTTGTTCCATATTTAAAGACTTCATTATTAAAAAAAAAAGATAATGAATTCCAATATTAAATTAAACAATCACTTCATATTATGATAAAACACATCAATCAGATTTACTCACGACTGCAAGGACGAAGCTTATAAAACAGATTACCGAAATATTTAACAAAAACTGTCCCAGTGATATATAAGTAAAAACCTTCTCAATATTTTTGGACAGACGTATAATTTTCTGGTGTCTAATAACAATGTCCCTTATCATCAAACTCTGCGATTTGTCCTTACCAGAATAATTAGATAATTCGGTCAATGTTTGACAAAATATGTCGACTTGACTACCAACATGTAACATCTGAAACATTAATTTGGTCAAATATGTACCTACATAAACTGTAGCATGAGTCATAAACAACTTCCATTTTTGTTTCTTTCACGCTACCCTCATCGAATATTTCACAGTGGATTCTACCTTAATAAACGTATACCATTATTAATAATAACTTTGTTCGCATTTATTAAGCAGCTTATTGGTTCTTTCTGTTTAAGAATTAGTTTTCTTTCAGATGAAGGAGTTTTCAACAAGATTTTGCACTTAATCATCATCACTGAAGCTTCTTCCATTGAGCCCACTCTGAACGGATCAAGAATACAAAAATCAACCAAATTGGAAGGTGTACGATTTTAAGTGACAGTCACTGTATAGCGATTCTGTTAAACTGTTTACATTTTAACACACATAACAAGATGCTTGACACTTTAAGTGCGATGAATAAAAAAAGAATAAAATTTGTCATAATCGTTTTTATTATCGCTCCAAAGCGCAATGACGAAAAGGGTACTTACTAGTGCTGCTATCAATGCTATCGATGCGGCCGCAGCATAAACTATAAATGCTTCGAATATAAATTGAACAACTACAATAAATTCGTAAACTGGAGATGTTGTATATTCAAATGGAAATTCCATCCTGATTAATAATTTTCTCGTTCTAGAAACTGACTCATCGTTATCCTCGCCAAATGATACCAACGTAAGTGCTACGTACAAAAAGAAACTGATCCCAAAACAGGCAGTGAGAAAATTCGTAATACGAGAAGATAAAATGGCTTTATCTATCATTATTTGTTTATTTTCTCTAGAAGAAGAATTACTACTCCAGTCTTCGGGCCAAGTGGCCTGGATGTCACGAAAGGTTCTGCACATAATAAATTTTGTAGTCATTACTACATAATTAAATAACGATTGTTTCTAGTTTATAATCGAATATAAAAAAGTCTATTAAAAAATATTTAATTCTATTAAACCGTAGTAGTAATAATTACGTTAATATAAAGAAATAGTCTTATTTAATATTGCACACTATTAATATATCCCAGCCACGACTTTTTCGTAAATAAAGAATAATTAATACGACTCTTACCGATTATGAAACCAAATAATAATTAACTTGAGAAGAACAAGTGTATTCGATAAAGTAAGACTTAATCCGTCTAATTCTTCAACTAAGTTACTTGATGTAATGTGAGTTATGCAGTACCAGTATTGAAATACTAGGGATGTTAATAATAACATTGTCCAGATAGCAGCTTTCAAAATTGCATATGAAGAACTCGGCCAGACACCGAACACAGAAAGTCCGAATTCAAGCTGATGATTAATTATACTCGCAGACGTCATTTGTGCCAATGTTCTTTGCACAGTTGTACGATCAAAATACAATACGAAATATTGTTACAAACATTGGATAATAATGCTGAGCACTACGTTTTTCCAGCATTAAATATGTCGAGAATATGGGAAGAAACTGTCGCAGAGAATTATTTTAAAGATGAAAAATGTTTATCTCAATTGAATACTTATCAGATCGGTCCATAAGTAATGCGAATTAGAAAGAATTCAAAATAATGAAAACAAAGAAAAGCGAATTGTTAAATTTACATATTCGTCGCTGACATTCAATTTAAATACATTAAGTTCCATAATCTATCTCACATAACAATCTCTGGAAAATGTGCAACATTTGAGAAATTCATACATGGGATGTCTCGAAATGGGACATTGATTAAGAGTGACGAATTTTGGAATTCTGCTGTCAGCGAAAAGCTTCCACGAAACATGTTGTATTTATAGCTTCTACGAAAACCGAAAATCATCATTATTTAGTGGCTATGGAACGAAAAAGTATTAACAAATATGCGTAAACGAGTAAATATCAAAATAACTATAAAATACCAAATATGTTTCGTTTTCGTTATCTTCAAATGGCGATTCATTTGTGAAATTCTAATTAAAAAAATTCGCAGGTAAATACTTAATAGGTTAATATTAGTACATATGAGATACAGATCCATGGATCTCAAATATTTTGTAACATTCGACTATATTGTGTAGCAGGCGCAGCCAGCCGAAGACCTCCTTAGATTCTGAGACACAGTTTGTCATGTGTACTTACTTGCGAATTGTGTTAACGATTATTTTGCGAATACTCCGTCAACTAAAGCTGATGACGATGAAAGACATTAGGTGAAAGCCCAGTGACTTTCTGACGATTACACATCTTTATTATAACTTTTTCAACACATCTTCAAAAAATAATTATGATTTTCGACGTCTTTGAAATCACGAGCTATACAAAGAGTTCGGCTACACGTGGGAATAAATTTAAGGGATGATTCTACACACCATACTAAGACGGAAATCAAGAATAACGATATTGCGGTTGAGGCTGTGATCACCAAAGCCTAGTGTCTAAAATCACCCCATAAATTTATTCCCACGTGTAATCGAACACCCTGTATAAAATATGAAAGAAAATTCGCATTACTGTGGGATCACAAGATAATTAATATTTTATTAATTTTACATCTACGAAACTATTCACGGATAAAGTGAAAAATTGCAATAGAATTCAAATTAATCTTAATCTCAAAATAATCTTAAAATCATAGTAAGATAAAATTGTTTTTAGTCACACTGAAACCACATCTGATATAGAACCGACCATATTGCAAATCGAACATATAACTCTAAGTATTACAGTTTCAAGGTGCACAGTGGAACGTCTGCTACATACTGAGCTTTCCTGCAAGTGCGTATCGATCAAGCGCAATCATCAGTCTATTATTACATAAATAAACCTCCGAAAAAAATATAAGCAAAGCAACTCATAACCAGTAGTTACGAAGTAGTCGATAGGGCTCCAAGAAGGAAAAGGAATATTTTTTATTTAATGCTGTAGGGGCACGACTATTATGAAGCATTTGCATTGAAAATGTTGCAATTGCGCGGTACTTCGCGTCTTTCTTGTAACTTTCTGTTACTGTTCTTTGACATTATCTTTTACGTAGATATTCTTCAACAACACACTTACTGACGTAGGTATGTGAAACGTGCATGTATATGACACTGGCATCTGTATATCTGTAGATTATTCTCTCTTTAGAAATATCGTATGCGAAATGTTGAACAGAATTCAGAATTCTCTCAGAATTGATTATACACATTAAAATAATGAAGATGTTTTCGACACAGGGTGTGGTAACTAAAATGGGGCACCTGAAGAACATAATTTAATGTGAATAATTATTTTGTAAGTGGAGAACGCCACAGTGTTAAATGAAATATGTTTTTTCACTCTCTTTCTAATAGAGCATTTTGAAACGCGTACAACGACCTATGGCTGAAAGTCATTCAAGATCACTGAACCCCAATTATGGAGGAAAAAAGTTTATTTCAACAAACACATCTTTGGTATTTTATTTACTTACATACACACTGCCACTGACAGTGTTCGAAATAGAGACCGCGGGATCTTTCGGCGCTGTGAAAATTTTTTATCAGTAAAAATCTCGTTTTAATTTCAACAAAAATAATAAATTAATTATACTAGTAATTTTCGTTTTATATATAGTTATTGCCGACCAGACTAACAATGACTGGTTTTCGGGTATTCCAAAAAATTGTTATTAATTGATAAAAGAATAATGTTGAAACTACAAATCGGGTTTGTTGATGTAATAAGTGAGATAATTTTACAGATATATAGTATATTTGCAAAAAACGTTATGCCCAGGATACATACAGTGTGGGTCACCCGATATTATCATCTTGATTTACATTATTTACAATATTATTATCTGTAAAAAAATGGATTAAAGTAAAGTTGCATACTTTTAAAGGGGACATAAGATCAGTCGACCAAAATTTTTCTAGGTGCGGACAGTTCGGAGATTTGAAGATGACCATTGATTTTTTAAACGGGAATATGTATTTTTTTATAGCGGGATTGTAATACATTTTTTTCTGAATACGACCAACCATATTATCGTTAGCTCTACATACACTGCAAAATAGAAAATATTAATAACATCCATAATTTTTTAAATTTCTACAATAAACATCAAATAATACTTGCAGAATGGAATATCTTTTTGGTATTATTTCTAATTTTTGTGGGTACTATGTGAATAGAAATTTGAATTCATCCCTTGTAATCGTCGTAATCGATCTCTTGAGAAACTACAAACGTTTTATACTAAATTGCTAGCAATTGCTCGAAATTCTAGTACATGGCAAGTAGTATCGAGACGTACGAAGCGGAGGCTTTTAACATCTGAAAATTTGAATGCATAACAAATATCATATATAAAAATTGTAGTTACTCTTACATCAGCATACGTCTCCAACGACAGCGTTACAAACTTTCCAGCTGTAAGTGACAAAGGTTTTTGAGCCCGTACCAACAGTAATAACACAATTCGACTCTCCCGAGGACGTAACTTGTACCAAAACATATTACATGCAGCTTCACTAATATTTTCGCTCTAAGAGAAGAATGTAAGAGTGAAGATAGATGAATATAAAATTACTTGTTTCGTATCTCATTTTAATGCAATTACCTTTGAAGTTAGATATTCGCCAGTGTAACAAAGAATAAATGCTTCACAATTGACAGCAACATAGTAAGGAAAGCATTTGGCCAATATCGTAGGCCCGTTCTCAGTGTTCAATGACTAAAATGTTGGAAATAATTATAAAAACTAGAAAAGGTGCACCCTTTACTAGCTAAGAAATTTGATACAAAAACGCGTAAAATGATTAATTTAATTAACTCACATTCACGATAATAAAGCCTAAAAAACAGATGACTAAAATGTTTGTTAAGAATTGCACCAATGATATATAAGTAAATAAATCTTTAATATATTCAGATAAATAAATAATCCTCTGATGTTTGCTAATGAGACATTTTAATGCCCGGAGTGTTTCTTCTTCGGCATGATTAGAAATCTCTTTCAATTGCTGACATATTATGTCAATTTGACTACCTACATGTAGCACCTAAAAGTAAAGATAGATATTCGAAATTGTTTAAATCGCTATAAACCTATTCCACAATTCCTGCGATGTTACATTTCACTAAGTTTGTGAAATTTTTCAACAGTTTGCCGAATCCGGACAAAGATAAAAAACGGTTTGAGAGATGGATAGATGTTATTGAAAATTATCGCGTATTTCACCAACACTTTCCTAGGTATGATATATCGACCAAACATACTCTTATTACGAACAGTAATACTTTTTCAGAAATTACCATCTGCCACAGGTATTCGTTTTGTACAATATGAATAGATATAGGACCATTTTCAAGTGGGATGTAGAAACAACTAATTGATTTCTTTTTAATTGTTTTGTGCATAGGAGCAATAGTACCGACATGAAAAGTTGTTACTGGAGAAGAGTCATTGAATGTAAGAAACAAAGAATTGTTTTTTCAATGCAAGTAGGTGTTACATTAACAGTGTGCTCCTTTTACCTCCTCGCGATTCTGGGCGCCGGATCAGAGCCGAGCGTGGAGCTGTGCAGCGTAATAGCTCCTGATCCGGCGCCCAGAATCGAAAAGAGCTCCGTATAGCTCCGTGTGCACCTCTGCTCTAAATGATATCCCTTGTAAGATAAACGACCATAAGATGACAGGGATCGTAATTACAATTATAAAAACGTAATTAAAAGATTGTAACTTACTAATGCCGCAAAAAACGCCATGAACATCGATGCAATAAGAGCTACAGAAAACTCGAATGCAAACTGTGCCATTATAATAATTTCATATATTGGAGACATCGTGAATTCAAACGGAAGCCGCATCTTAAGTAACAATTTCTTCTGGTTTGGAGCTAATTCATCGTCAGTATCGTCAGACATCAACATTGTAGTTGCTGAATACAGAATACATGTCATCGAATAAGTGCCGATTAGAAAATTTCCAATACGAGAGGATACAACAGCTTTATCCATCATAAACTGTTTATACTGAGCGGGTAGATCGTTATTATCCCAATCCTCTAATATAATCGTCAGGATGGTGCAAAGTATTCTATATAAAGTAATTGTTACAATTTTTATTAATGACATGTAGAATCACTCCTTAAACTTTCTGACACCTGTTGACGAACACCTTGTATACACTATGTATACGGATAATCAGAATATTATCTGCGAGGATTATTACAAAATTATAGAAAGTGTACTGCTATAATAAACTTCAAGAATATCGTAAATGAGGTTTTCGAATATTTACAACTAAAAAGAAAATGGTTAATGGAAATGGAAAATGGTTATGATATATATCTTACCGATAATTAAACCAAATAATAATAAGCTTAATGAATGTAACACCATTCGACAAAGTTACACTTAAGCCATCCAACAAGTCAGGCAATTGTGCTGATTTAATGTAAGAAACACAATACCACAATTGAAATGTTAAGCAGGTTCCCATTACGACAATCCAAAAAATACGTTGCAAAATTACGTGCAAAGATTTCGGCCACGCACCGATCAGACGAAAACAAAATTTAACAGGATGGCAAAATATAGTTTTAGACGCCATCGATGTTTATATTCTTCTAATTAAACCTTTACACGAATAAAAAAGTCATTACTCCCACTTTATTTTCAGAAATCTATCAACACCGCTTGTCGCATGAATCAAATGCAAATCTTCGAACACTCTGTTGTATACTGAAAAATCTGTCGTTCGGAATAATGCTCGATTTTTCAAAACAGTTTTATAAGTAAATTGCAGCTTCGGTCTCAGTGTTCATTGATCAAGTGAGTTATTTATTCCATGCTATTTTCTACTATTATACATGTGCAGACAGAATAATCTCAGTTATAAGGGTATACCATCAATGATTATTATCGACCTCCTCTTTTTTGTAGTGCCTGCCTTGCAATCGCAGTGCAGTAAAGTATTTTATAGGAAAATACAAACAGTTGCAATGCGTCTCATACTCGGTTCATTTACGTTTATTGTCTACAGAGCTAGGATGTTCCATCACACAAGAGTAAAAATGATATAAACAACGTTGTTCGTGTGAAAAAAGTGGATAATGTATTTCTGTAATCTCTTCTCTGTAAAAACATCTTCGAGGAATCCGGTCATATTTTGGGGAGATTTTTGATACTACGACCTTAAAACTATATTTACAAACCAAAAATTAGTTTATAATTTTCATGTCGATAAATTAAAGAACAGGTATAAAACTAACTGTAAGAACAAATAATAATGTACCTACCTATATTGCTATGGTACCCAGTGATGTCGAAGAAGGCAACGTCAATTCTTGTGACAGTGGTATCGTTGATACAGGGTGTTCGACTACACGTGAGAATAAATTTAAGACGAAAATCCAGAATAACGATATTGCGGTTGAGGCTTCGTTTGTTAGTTAAAAGCGTTTAAAGATATGCCTAAAGGTAGGCAACCCGCGTGCACCACTGCACGCGGGGCAAGTCAGGCGAGGGATCGAGCAGTGGTCGTCAATCAAAGCCACTGTCGCCCGGGGTCACTCACCTCAGAGAAGTTACGACGAAATTTACAGACTATCGACATGGCCACACAATTTTGCGTCACTTATGTTAATCCAAAACACGTCGCGAAGTAAACAATCATTAAGAGTTATAAGTTTTAATTGTCTAAGTGCGTGTAAATCTGTTTTTTTTTTTGCGTGCTTCAGTGCGGGTAAATTTGTGTTCTTTTTACATTTTTTTACACGTTTTAGAGCAAGAGATCTGATATGTTTGGGAGGCGATGTGATTTCCTGCGCGTGTGTGTCTCGATAACACAATGGACTACAACCGTGAATGTAATGGAGACGATGGATTTTAGCGAGTAACTAAGTACCCTTTAATTTTGGATTAAGTGTCACAAAATCGCGTGGTCATGCCGATTGTCGGCAAATGTCGTCGTAGCTTCTCTGAGGTGAGGGACCCCGGGCGACAGTGGCTTTGACCACCACTGCTCGATCCCTCGACCGACGTGCCCCACGTGCAGTGGAGCACGCAGATTGCCTGCTTTTGGGCACATGTATCTTTAAACGCTTATAACTAACAAATGAAGCCTCAACTGCAATATCGTTATTCTTCATTTTCGTCTTAGTATGGTGTCTAGAATTACCCCCTAAATTTATTCCAACCTATAGCCGAACACCCTTTATATCTCCATTTCTACATACCATTTGGTAACGAAAAAATGAATTTTTATTGTCTGAAAATGAACTAAATACCCTGAATGTTTGGAAAAGATCCGCTGAACATTTTCTTAGAAAAAATTCACTGTGTTTTTAGCATCCTAAGCCGGACTCCCTCCTTAATAACTATGTCAGTGTTTCGATTACCCCTTATAAATGTCCTGCTCATAAAGGAAATAAAGAAATTTCTTTAAAAATTAATTATAAGTCCAATGTATATACAACATTTTTTTTATACTATAAAATATATTTATCACAATACAACATATGTTAGGTACGTAGTCGAATGAAAATAGAATTTCTTCAAAACGCTTTAAAACAGATTATTGTTACGCATATATACAGTTTTTCATGTGCGGGTGTTATTCCATTAAATAATATGTATGCAAATTGAAAAATTGATCCAAAATATGTAAGTACCTACATTTTCGTTTACAGATTATTTGTAAATTTCATAATACATTGTATATAAAAGTATAAATTACCTTAATTGTTTTCTCATTATTTATCTAATTAACAACGTCGACTGTCTTGATCACTATCTCCGAGTTAAATGTTGTATATTGTATACAGATTTGTATAATGTTATAAATGGCAAAACGCATATTTATAAATTGGAGAATTCATTATTACATCATTGAATACGCCTATATACACTTTGGCTTTCGTAAGAAAAATATAATTTACTCATACATGATTATAAAAACTTTAACAATTTCCGAGTTGCTATTACATTCCATTGTAAGCTGGTCCACCTCCACCTTCGGGTACAACCCAGTTAATATTTTGACTTGGGTCTTTAATATCACACGTTTTACAATGGATGCAATTTTGTGCGTTGATTTGCAGTCTTTCTCCCTCTCCAGATTCTAATGGTACAAACTCATACACACCTGAAATTGAGAAATTTGTAGTATACATACAAAAACCTTCTCCAGCTCAAAACAATGAAACAATTTCATGGCACAATTTCATACAGTATAAAACGCCAATTAAATATTCATTGTAACAATTATTTTTTATTATACATGACAGGTAATAGCCGCTAGCGCTCCGGCGTCATGTACTAGGCGATCCCCTGACTCGACTCAAAGAGATGCCGCTCAGCACCCCCTGGCGTAAAGAACATCCCACGATACTTCACCAGTGTTATGGTTTTCGACCCTTCGAAGGGGGCTGGAATAACTCTTCATGGTCACACCGGGTCCAATACACCCACTTTTTAACTTTGAAGCTTGATACCGGTAAGTTCTTGGCGTTCCTTTCCGATTTTTTTGGTACATGTCATTTCATTTCTTACTAAAACACGATTATTCCATATTCTACAATATTCAAAGTGTGTATTATAATTTTTGTGACTCAATTGGACTGATACAGTTCCTACGGTAATTGTGTAAAAATCGGCACGGTCCATTGGACCCAGTGCGACCACCGCGGAACTTCAGAAGTGTGACCACGAAGGCTTAAGAAGTTAGAAATTATCAAGTTCCGCATTTGTCATCAGATCTTTGTGAAAACGACGACATTCAATTCCTTATATTTCTCTGATGAAAAGAACACCAAGAACGACGTAATTCGGACCATAATGAAGGAAATTATATGAAAAATTGATTTGCATAATTTCGAGCTGACTTCGTTAAAAATAGTCCGATTTACATGACATTTGGTATGATTTTCATCGGTAAAACATAAGGAATCCATTGGTGTCTATGTCGGTACGATAAAGAATACAAAATATAGTTTTTCTGAAACAGGTATGAATCATCGGCCGAGCGCAGCGAATGGAGATTGGTACCCCGAAATCGAGGGTAAATATATTAATTACTTCTTGGTGGGCCTCGCGGATTCCCCGCGGATTCCATCTTTGGCCCGATCCCGCTACCACGGGTCTCACCCGTGCTTTCCATCTTTGGCCTCATCCCGCTACCACGGGTCGCACACGTTGTTGTATGTCAAAGAGTTAAGCTTCATAATATATTATCGTTATCCGAAATTGAGAATATTCAGCAAAATACCACATTTAGTATCGAATATATTTTTGCGAATCTCTCAGAAACCAATATACAAATAACAATAGTAATTTGAAATCAGAAAATTGAATTTTTGTCTTTTATATACCTACACGCAATTTGTTGCGAAATGAATATTTGATCACGAAAGTAGTTAGTTGCTTTGATATATTCACGTTAACTCTACGATGATAAAAAATACACCGTGTCCTAATAAATCGTTCCGTATAGCCTCATATTCCCAGAGGAGTAGGTACCCCTCCCTAAGCGCCTGGCAACCCCATGATGCAGACGATGGACACCTTTTTCCCTCTCTATGGTCTCTTACCCTCTGATGGGAAGGGGGCACTTACTCCACGATGTATATGCAGTCGACAGGAACAAATCATTGGGACGCACTATACGTAACTTCGATATTTGCAATTACTTAATTCTTTTTCAAGCGTCTGCCAAATTTGTTTTTCCCTTTTACACATCCGTGAAATTGAAACACAAATATACGCGATACCAGTAAGAAGCGAAAAATGATTCAAAGACAACAATGAAGTATTTAAAAAGGAGAAGGAATTATTTTGATTCTGTTGATGCTGTTTTTTCATTAAATGTGTTTATCTAAAGTAACCTCCAGTTACTTCGACATACAAGAATATAAACCATCCAGAGAAAATTTTGAAAGGAAAGTGAAAATTGAAGAAAATGAAGTTAGGATGCATCAGAAAAGTTTTTTATAGTTATCGCGTATTTAAATATAAAGAAAGAAAATACGAGAAAAATTGAATTCTATATAAAAAATGATAAATGATACCTAGCATATATTTAATTATGAAAAAAAATTTAAATAATTATAGATATAATACAATGTTTTTTAAACGTACATATATTTTATTATTATTATTAAGGCATTTACAGTATATCCATTGTCAGTCACATAATATGTTCTTTATCATTATATCGCAGTTATTTATTAATAACTCGATTACAAAAAAAACTGGGTGCAGATTACTGCACCAGTTGTTTTTCAAATATTCTATGTTTGTATATTTGAATACACCCTTCTAAACGTAAACGCGCAGAGTTCCGTTTCGGAGGTCAACTTATGCCCTCCGCCAGACAGTCAATAACCTATTCCCCACCACTTTCCAGGCATTCGAGTCATCCTGTAGGAAAACAACTCCGTATCGAACTCCTCCCTGTCTCCCCGACAACGAGCCTCGGAGAAAGAAAGAAACCGCTCCGCGAGGGAAATAGAAAGAATGGTGTAGTGAATATCAAGGGTGGTGGAAGAAGATATTAAACATTGGAAGACGTATTTTCTCTGCTTGCCAATTAACAAATGCTACTTCATATCAGTTTCCTTTTAAGAACGACATAAAATGACTGTTAACCACTTGCGCTAGCAAAAAATTCACCAACGCGTGTACCAGAACGGTCCAGTGTTTCTGTGACAATCACATGACGACGTAGCAAATTATTCCCTATAAAGTACCAAATGTAACTTCGATTTTACTATGAAACATGTATTTTCTCAATATTCCTTATGCTACAATCTACATATTGCCCACTTAACGTAGATGATTTTTTATCAACAACTTTTCTTACTATATTATCCAAATGGCTAAAAACTTGCGCGGTCGTTATAGTGAGCACGCTGTATAATGATATCTTTTTACTATAGTAATACTTTAAAGTGAGAAGTCTATGAAGTACTTTTATATATTAGCAAAATGACAGAAAATTTCATTCAGAAGTTGTTTCGTCAGCAAAATGACCAAAAATTTTCATTGCTATTTTATTCAGAAGTGGTTTCATCAAATAGGATATAGACACTTGGGAATAAAGCGACGAGTAATATCAGACAATCAATGTCTGCAGTGCTAGAGACGAATAGGGAGGCCACATTGTGTGGCGAGGTTGTTGGCCGCAGCTACGTGCACCTCGAATTCGGGAGTTGAGCTTGGTCGAGGGTAGTCTAGCCATGGGGGGTGTCCGGATGGCTCAAGTTCAAGGACGCATTGGTCGATAAACCCGGACGAGATTCAGGGAGGGAGAAGAAAAGGAGCGAAAGATAGGGGGTAGAAAGTGAGAGAAAGAGAAAAAGTAGAGGGGTACGCGCAGCCCTATGGAAACTTACAGCAGCCAAGAAATATTCCAATTACAAAACGTAGAATTTGTACGATAGTTGTAGGAATGAAGAGAAAGATATTATAAACTAAAGTCCGTTTAACGAGCCGAGTCACCAGTTATAAACAAAATATGCACGCGGGAGAACTATTGGCTATTTGCTATTGCCGTCCCTAGTCTGTCACATGCATTTGTTTAAAGCAGGGAAATTGACAAACGTTGTGTACAAAACTAATTTGTTAGTATTATGTAAATACTGAAATAAAGATTTACTACTCCGACTTTGTAGAAATTGATGTCATTACAAAGGACGGTTTTGCTAAAAACTTCACGTGATAAAGTGGTATGATTTGCAACGTTCCGAAATAATAAAAATTTGTTCGCTAAAATATATATTTGTAAAATAAAAAACATTATTAATATTTTATGTTTGTGGGAAGTATTTCAGAAATTTATGTCTTATGTGTGAATATACGAAAATTTATAATATTTATTTTTCTCCGTTAAATGATCATAATTATTAAGTAAATATAACAGAGCCATGTAAGATTGTATAAAAATATTTTCAGCGGTTTGTCAAAAAAAAGAAAAACAAAAGTTCTTCAGCTTTTAACAAAGAATAAACACAAACTGCCAATACAAATTTTTTGAAGTTATTCCTTTGGCAATCAACGACCGAAATTTCATTTTTATAAAATCACTCACTTTTTCATGCCATTCCCGTATTCGTTTTAATGTTTCCCAAAATACTACAGAATTGAAAGCATACAGTTCTTGTTCTTGTGACAAAAATATCATTTTGAAAATGCATCGATCAATTACTCCTCGTTGATAATTAAAAAATTCTAGCTTATAATTCCATTCTGACAAAGATCAGAAGTAACTCAAAAAACGTAGCGATCGCTGCAGTAACCATCCTATACATGCATACATAAACTGTAGCAGAAATATCAACATCCGCAATGCAGTGACGAAGGCGACTTGTTCCTCAAGCCATAATTACGCTACATAAAAACGCTATTTATGCGCCGTCGACATAAAACATCCTCGAATAAATTCAGTTGAACTCTTCTTAATCTTAATGAGTTTTTGAAGTGCCCCGTGAAGTGGACATTTACTTTAGTTTCGCCCGCATATAAATTATAAATACACATGCATTGCATATATACGACAAAATAATATTCGTCGCGAATTCATTTCTCACTTGTTTAATGAAGAAATGTTCGAAACTCAAAATTACCACTCTCTAAGTATGTTGAAAACAAAATGAAAAAGTAATTCATCGATTAACACTCTAACACTATATTTTAAAAGAAAATGTAGCAACATTTCATAGAAATCATATAAAAAATTGAAATATCTATAGAACATTAAAAAAAATATATTACTTTACTACAATACCAATTAATTAATTTACACGATATATTTACCACAAACAAAGAAAAAATAATTGAACACTGTTCATCAAATTATATTCTACTGCAAAACATTTAAATAGAGAATGTTCATGAATTGCAACAAATGAAAATATAGTAATAGATGACAAAAGCATTTTTGCAATTAAGGGGTGGTCTGTATTAGAAGGGGATAAGCATAATAAATAACAAATCTGTCATAAAAAAAATTACTCACCGGCAGGGCAGAATCGACTTTCTGGTCCAGCAAATTCTGTTAAATTTCTGTTTACCGGAACCGTGTCATCGGCCAATGTAAGATGAGGAGGCTGGTCGGCTTCATGATTCGTACCAGTAAGAGCCACCGAAGATAGTAAATCGAAAGATATTTCATTATCCGGTTTTGGATATTCGATTGGTGTACATTCAGACGCCGGTTTCAACTTCTTGGAATCTGGACCTAAACAAACATTGTGATTCGTAATAATAAGTAACCTTTCAATTCGCCATTTAATTCTTTCATAAATAACATTAACTTTACCATTGTGAGAGAAAGTCCATGGTTCCCTTCCACCAATTAAAATCGTAAATGCAGAATACGATAAACCTCCATAAAGACCAAGCCTAGTATGGAAACTTGGTCTCACATTTCTAACAGCCCGTAATTCCTTATAAATCCAACTATTTTCTATCTTGTCTGTGTAAGTTGTTGGTTCTAAGCCTTTTGTAGGTGAAGGACTACTTTCTGCATCCATTATAGCCTCTACGGCACTTTCTGCTGCGAGCATTCCGCTTTTCATAGCATTGTGGGTTCCTTTAATTTTGGGCACATTTAGGAATCCTGCTGTGCAACCAACGAGACAACCGCCAGGGAACTGAAGTTTTGGAATACATTGGATGCCTCCTTCTACTAAAGCTCTGGCGCCATATGCGACTCTAAAAAATCATCAAAATATTATAAAAGCCAAAAGAATGATAAAAAATCCTTATTCACATCTATAAATTTACCTTTTCCCTCCTTCAAGTACGGATCTAATACTGGGATGGTGTTTAAATCTTTGAAATTCTTTAAATGGATGTAAATAAGGATTAGAGTAATCTAATCCAATAACGAAACCTATAGCTATAAGAGGTGTATCTTCGTTAAGGTGATATAAAAACGAACCACCATAAGTATCTTTCTTTAATGGCCAACCAACTGTATGTTCGACTGTGCCTGGCCTATGGTTCTTTGGATCAATCTCCCAGATCTAATAAGAATCGTTTCTATCTTGTATTCTTCAAATGTACATTAAAAACATATGAAAACTGGTAACTTGTATTAACTACCTCTTTTAATCCAATACCATAAGACTGAGGCTCACAATTCTCCCTGAGATTTAATTTCTTCGAAACCTGCTTTGTAAGATGTCCGTGACAACCTTCTGCAAAAATTGTACATTTCGCATGCAATTCCATTCCACGTTCGAAGGTATCCTTCGGCGAACCATCTTTAGCGATACCAACATCATTCGTGGCTATTCCTTTAACAGATCTATCCTCGTGATAAAGTACTTCCGCCGCAGCATATCCAGGATATAATTCTACTCCAGCAGCTTCCGCTTGTTGTCCAAGCCAGGCTACAACGTGACCCAATCTACACAGAATAGTAATTAGAAAAAGAATATCCAAACATTGTATTATTTGAGTAACTTTACTAATTGCCATAACAAATTATTACCTAACAATGTAATTTCCATGATTGTACAATGGCATTCCTTTGATAATTGGTAATGATATTCTGCCTTTTTCAGTGAGAAATGCAAATTTATCCTCTGTGACGGGAGTATTTAATGGCGCACCTAATTCCTTCCAATTTGGAAATAGTTCATTTAAAGCAATTGGGTCTAAACATGCTCCGCTAAGAATATGACCTCCGATAGTGGAAGCTTTCTCAACAACGGTAACTCTAAGTTCTTTTCCATGTTTCTCTGCTAACTTCTTTGCTTGAATTGCAGCAGATAGTCCAGCTGGTCCGCCACCAACAATTAATATGTCTGTTTCATCTACATATCTCTCCATGTTTATATCTGTGGAACATATTTAATGCTTGGTGGGTGGAAAAGCAATTAGCATGTTTTTCTTCGGTTTATGGAAATACGTATATACATTGTTAGTAGCGATGAATTTATACCTTTCCATCGTAAATCTGTCTCCCTGGGCACAACTGTATAATGAGTGGTGATTTTTGGAAACTTTTCTTGCGAATAAGCTCTTTGGAACATCCATTGCCACCTCTGTACTGCCGATAAAATAAATGTGATTAAAATGGAATATAAACATTCGATTTATAGTTTTTTAATATTCTTGATTAATGTGAATTGTTTTTACATTCTTTGAATTTATAAAAATTTTAAACAAAATTATGTGCGAGGTGATTCCGGAATTTACTAAATATATTCTAATTGATTGGAGATTCGAATGAAAATACGAATTTTAAAATCTATTGTACTTGCGCATTACTTCTCTTGTCACGTGTAATTTTGCAAGTGTATGCTAATTATATCGATATCAACGAATAAACAAAGAACACTAACCTAACACTAGAATCGTAACAAAACTAGTCTGACGGCAACAGAACGTTTCTACTTGTCTTCAATTATGTAGATAAAAAGAATTGGGCATTTTGCTTGGAAAATTATGTCATAGCTACGCGTACACGTATATATAAATATCCATATCAAAAGTGCAAAGTTCAGCCGTGTCACGAATGTCATACGAAATGAGCGTAAAATAACTAGTCCATCATAAAATTGTGTACGTAAAATGCATAAATTATATTATGATTTGTCAAAATACTTCGCGAAACGAATTCATTTACTCAATAATGAATATTTTGGGCAATATTCATAGAATTAAATAAGATTAATCATGGACTTTCTAAAATGACAGTATGCACTTATTGTATTTAATTATATATTTCGCAAATTCATATGTATAAAATACTACATGGAGTATAAGGCAGAACATTATGTAGCTGCAATCTACAAAAGACATGTCCCCTCGCATTCACTCATAGCGTGAATGACCTAACAATTAAATATGTCAACCCATTTATTATCGTATAAAGAACTTTCAAAATTATTTATTTGTTAGAGTTTGATATTTCATATTATATAAAATCATAATTTGTATTATCAACGAACTTACGGCTATTGGATGGATTAAATATTGCACGAGCCATAATTGTTCATCAACAATGAACGGATTGTAATATCGATAGTGACACCGGTCAACTTATAGTACGTGAATCGCGGCCAGCTGTTGCTGCAAGTGTATTCTGAAATCAGTCTTCAAAACCACAAACATTGCTCTTTCCTTTTCCATTTCATGTTTTGATCATGGACATAGGAATTAGGGACGGAGGAATAGTTGCGACTTTCGGCGAGGGGAGTGATACGTATTAGACGGAAGGGAGGGAGAGCACCTACACTGCTTGGATTTGATTGGTTGCATTCTACGCATGCTCCATACCGCTAAGTATGAAACAGTGTTTGCTACAGATTAGTACATACAGACGTCTAATTATATGTATATACCAACGAAGTGATTATTCGCGAATATAAATTGTAAAAATATTTTAAACATGCCATTCACTACTCTCAAACTCTACTAACTTTCGTTCTAAGCTTCTACTTCGCTCTGCACCAAATAATTCTCCAACTCGAAATTTTAAGATCGTCTTAAGAAGTTGATTATCGATACATGAAATATATTACTCAAAAAGTATCGATATTGGTAATATCGATAATTCGATTCAAAGTGTTAAAATGATAACAATATGGACCAAAAGTATCGATACGCGTAATTATCGGTGTTTGAAATATCGATAAAAAATATCGATATTCTGACATGCAAATATCGATGTATGCAGTTATCGATATTCTGACATGCAAATATCGATTTATGCAGTTATCGATATTCTGACATGCAAATATCGATATATGCAGTTATCGATATTCTGACATGCAAATATCGATATATGCAGTTATCGATAAATATCGCGCATCACTAGTGGCCAGTGGTGGGTAAAGACACGAATTTTCGATTTTATACACGACACGTGTCATAAATGTAATAAATGTCGTAAATGTCGTAAATGTGTCGTAAATGTCGTAAATGTCGTATATCTGAAATGAAAACAACTAACCTATAATACATTTTTCGTATAGGTTATGAAGAAGTGCCAATTTATTAATAATTATAATTGTGATTAAAAAAGTTAAATTAAATTAAGTTACACTGACGAAAAATGGATATTGATAGGTTAGTAAAAGAGAAATGCATTGGGAAACCAAGAATTTCGATACGCCAACTAGTGACAGAAAATTGAATTACTGAGAATAGGTCGAAATCCGTCGAAGTCCATATGATTATCAGTGTTTAGATAGAAAGTCATGTTGTAAAATACGAGTGTTTTTAAATTTCTTTGAACACTAAATTTTTCCTTATTCGATTAATATATACTTATTCGGAATGTTTGGTGGAACCGGATCTACTTTCAATAGTTTGCCAACTTACCATCAGAGGGTTGAAATCTAAGCCACGTCTCCACTAAGTTTCCCAATATAGAATAATAAATATAATTTGTTTAAATTAAAAATTATGTTAATAAACAGACTATTTTTATTTTAGGAAAAGAAGCTATCAATTAAAATTACAGCACCTTACTGTTCATTTTGTCCAATGGAATTGTATAATTGTTCATATTGTACATTTAAATGTATTGTATTTAATGTTTCTCTCGATGGAACTACATAGTCCTTATTTAGTGCATGCACAAAAGCTTTAAAGTGGCTTAATTCCACCACACTGAAAGGGATATTGCACCAAGAAAAGAAATTTGATTACAATTTATCAAATTCATTTTTTCTGAAACAGATATTTTTATTTACATAATTTTCAATTCAAATAAACTTTATCTTTTATCGTACATTTATTTCTAATTACTTTACCTTTCACGATTCATTTTTTACTAGTTTTATCTAATTACGTGAATATTAATCGTGTGTATTTCTGCTTCACAGGTAAGGGACTTTAAAAGGCGTTACATACAGAGCAGTTTTAACAGTATTGTAGGCCCTGGGCTAAGCAATGCATTGGGGTTCGTGGGGGTCCCTGCCCAATTGTGGGCCCCTACTGCCATGGGTCCTCTGGCGATTGCCCAGCGTGTACATGCCTAAAGACAGCACTGGTTACATGCGATCATTGACTGCGTTTTGGAGTGTAGTTACGGATTTGAAAATTGCGCAAGACATGGCTTTATCTGAATTATGAATTTATCTTCACATCTATTCATTTTCTATATTACAAACGAATTTATAAGATTTCATTGTATTGTATATCACTTTTTTCAATAAAATGCAGTTAAGTGATAAAAGAACACTATTATTTAATAAGCCTTTCACTTCCACTACATCCTATCATGCTTATTCCAAATCACATATAAAAGACATGCTAAACAGAACACCTAAACTTCCATGCTGAGCTGCTTTTAAAACTCTACGTTAATGCATTGTTTTAAAGAACAAATTCACTCATTCTGCCACCTCTTTCGACATCATGTTATCCTGTTACGAAGCTCATTTTAGAGCGTTCAGAAAATTTTGGCCAGATTTTGGAGCGATGTATCAGGAAAACATGATGCGAAAGGAGGTATGCTGAATTTCTGCTTCGAAGGCCTTTCGAAAACTCTGCGCCTCTGCGTCGAATACTTCTCCGCCTTAGATTCTCTCTCTGAAGGCGCTAACTTAGTGCCACCTCTTTCGACATCATGTTATCCTGTTACGAAGCTCATTTTAGAGCGTTCTGAAAATTTTGCCCAGATTTTGGAGCGATGTATCAGGAGAACATGAAGCGAAAGGAGGTATGCTGAAATTCTGCGTCGCAAACCTTTCGAAACCTCTGCGACTCTGCATCGAATACTTCTCTGCCTTAGATTCTCTCTCCGAAGGCGCTAACGTAGTGCCACCTCTTTCCACATCATGTTATCCTGTTACGAAACTCATTTCAGAGCGTTCTGAAAATTTTGGCCAGATTTTGGAGCGATGTATCAGGAGAACATGAAGCGAAAGGAGGTATGCTAAAATTCTGCGTCACAAACCTTTCGAAACCTCTGCGACCCTGCGTCGAATACTTTTCCGCCTTAGATTCTCTCTGCGAAGGCGCTAACTTAGTGCCACCTCTTTCGACATCATGTTATCCTGTTACGAAGCTCATTTTAGAGTCTTCTGAAAATTTTGGCCAGATTTTGGAGCGATGTATCAGGAGAACATGAAGCGAAAGGAGGTATCCTGGATTTGTGCGTCAAAGGCATTTTGAAAACTCTGCGCCTCTGCGTGTCGAATACTTCTCCGCCTTAGATAAATTGCAGGTTTGGAATTTGGATAGAAGTATGTATGAAAGGTATTTCTCAATAATAATACTGTCTGTTTCAAGTTTTTCCCAATTTATTTGAATAAAGACTTTTACAGTGTTACAATAATGTATAAAATATATAATTTTACTTTGTCGGTTTTATAAAATCACTATTTTCTTGTGTTCATTGTTGAGATTTCCATCATTTGGCCCATATAAAGTTCCTGTCCACGGCGAAATGTACCCAAGTTTCACCTGTAACCAGAAGAGAAATATTTCAAGTAATTGAAATGTACAATGAATTTCCTACGTTTGCAGTGCCAGCCGACTTTCCGTTTAAATTTTTCTAATTTTTCTACAACGCAATAGCTGAGAATTTCTTTCCTTATTCAGAATAGAATACGGAAATAGCAAACAGCTCCCTCTCGCGTGCATCAGGCAGCGGTGTATCTATGGGTAATACCATTTCAGTGCAGAAGAAACCTGCTGTAATACCGACCGGCCGAATCGGCCAGACCATGTGACGTGTCTAGGGGCCATCGTTAAATTACGTAAGGGTAATTTTGACCATTTTTTACCCCCTCCCTCCCCCAGTATAAGAATTCGTAAGATTTGATATTGCAACCCCCTTCTTACGTAATACTTTTTACATTGAAATTTTTCAATTATTAAAATTCTTTTAAAGGTTTATGTAATTCATTTAACTCTGTTTCGGGAAATTTAAACTAAAAAGCTTTTGTAGAACATTAATGATAGAATTTGTATTTATTGAAAATTAGATTAAAAAATATTACGTAAGACGCTACCTTACTCCCCCGTCCCCCTTGTAAGAAAACATAAGAAATTCGCGACCCCCTCCCTCCCCAAAAAAGCCTTACGTAATTTAAGGACGACCCCCTACCCCCTTAAGACCAAGACTACGCTTTGGAACACTTTTTTGGGGTTATGAACGCGGCGATTATACGTAGTTTTCGACATTATCGACGTATTCTACAGTATTCTATAGTATTCGCATGCAAACAACAAGCGAGTCAGAAAGAACTATATTTTTCCAACACTTTAATTGTTGAAACCTTAAAATAATGAATATTTCTATTTACGACATTTGCGACAAATGACATGTATAAAATGGGCTTAAAAACGACATATTATACATACATTTGCGACATGTCGTAAAAGCATTTACGACGCGGCGTAAAATACACAACCCACCACTGCTAGTGGCGCTGTGATCCGCGCCATAGAACATCGTGTCATAGATGGGAATGCTAGTTTCTTGATTTTACAATATTTTCAAACTCAGTACGTACACGCGATAAAAAAAATCATTTATATAATTAATTGATGAAACCGTGTAGCATTCACGCAAGCGTTAAAACAAATAAAAATTGTAACTTATTGTTAAATGGAATTACTAATCATTTTAACAGAGTAATTTTATTGCGACGAAGAAGTATTCCTAAACTTATCCTGAATTAACCAGATTTCAACTAGCATTAAAGTGACCTATTGAGAATAAATAGTTGGCATGCTCTTATGTCATAGCCACATCAACGTCCATTTTCAAGCGCAAACCAGCGCAAACGCTCACGACTCATAACGGATTTCGGTGTTAGAACGTTAATGACGGCGGTGTGAACAGTTAAAGAAAAATTGTAAATACGATATTGTGAACGGCACATGAACACGATACATGAATATATGATACCAGGTGCGACGGTAATGGCCACTGTAATATTGTTAAAAGAAACTGTCTCCTGTGATATCAATAGAAATGTAGTTCGCGTTATTCCATGAACGTTTTGTGGTCTGATTGTACATACAGATTTTCCGATTAACTAACATTAATAACAAGCTAATTTGTTCCATGACTTCTCTACCGAATAATACGTGAGTAAAGGCTTAATCTTTATATTTATCTAAGAGAGATCTGAGCAATAGGTACGAATTAGTACATACATAATTAACGATCAGAAGTTATTCTATCTTTACGAAAATACGAATGGGATTGAAGTGATTTCGTGTGAAAGCAACTTTCAACTTTCGTAATTATTTACGTTAACAGTTGACTTTTATAAATCATAATTGTTTCAGCTTAGCAGAAAATGACTGTATTAGAAACAGAAGAAGACGCGGATAAACGTTCAGTTCCTCCGAGAAAGAAATTTTGCTTATCCCTTTCTGGCAGGGAAAGTACAATTTCTAGCAGCATCTCCAAGCTTCCACAGACATTGGCTAGGGAGACCCTTTCGAACAGAGACCCTTTTAAATATAGTATGTAAACAACATTATTTTATAAATTTTCATGCTGTATCACTTAATCTAAGATTAGCGGATTAGTTGCAAATTACACGGGAACGTTTATTGCTTATAAAGGTACAAGCAAAATGTTGAATGGCTATCGCAATCAGTTAAGCAATCACCAAGATGGAAGTTACGATATTTCAAACAGTGGCACAGAAGGATTGAGGATAGCTACATTATGTAATTTAGGAAACACATGTTTTCTGAACAGTGTGATATACACTTTACGATTTGCACCGTCTTTCCTACATAACTTGCATCATTTAGCAACCGATTTGTCCAACTTGAATGACAAACAACTTCAAACTAAAGTGAGTTTCCTCGTACGCCGGAATGATAATGAGTTTGTGCGAACGGTGTATCAAAATATATGTTTTTTTGCGACAGATAAAATCGTCGTCTTTGGGTAGAATCGGTGGATCTCTTACGTCGAGCAGCAGTCGTAGCTGCAGTAGTAAAGATTTGTTAGTCTTGGCTGGACCAACTGGAGATAACAACAAACACAGGATACAAATAGCTACTGAAAAGTTACACGAATTGTTTATGGCGTTACGTGCGTCCGAAGGGAGAGAAAACAGCGAACCGTATCAACCAGACGCATTTTTACAAGCTCTCAGGTAGATACCACTCTGGAAATACTAATCTAACGTGTGTCTATTATAATTTTCCTTTTCAGAGAGGTGAACCCTATTTTCGAAGGAAACCAGCAACAAGATGCTCACGAACTTCTAGTATGTTTACTCGATAACATTAGAGAAACATTTCAGTTGTTGGTTCGACATAGAGAAAGTCAGTTTGGGCAGAATAATGGACTGTCGGACTACTCTGCGGTGCATTTAGCCGACATGCAGTCGGAGGGTAGTAATTCCAATAAGAGAAGTATTCGAAAATCTAGGAAAAAGACGAAGATTACGACGAGAGGCAGTTCGTCGCGTCTTCTGCAGTCGAACTTAAATGGTGTATTGGTATCTTCTAAACCATACGAGAATGGCCACGCTGAGTTCGCGGAAAGTAATGGAGACATAGGTAGTCATAGACCAGAGAGCAAAAAGTGCTTCATTTCTGAGGATTTCGAGGGAGTTAGTTTGTTGCGAACAACGTGTCTCGAATGCGAGCACGTTACAGAAAGAAAAGAAACATTTTGCGATATATGTGTGCCTATCGATATCGATCGATCGAATGAATCAGGTAGATAACGCAGAATGATCAGTAGATTAAGGAGACTAGGCAGTCGAAAAATCGATTTTTTTTATTGCATTTTCCGAAAGTATCATTGTTTGTGCGCTACTAAAATCCGGTGACTTCTTAATTTTTTTTATGAAAATCTCGAATTTTTATGGACCATATCAGAGGTTTGCCCCGAAATGGCCCATGTTTTACACATTCTGTAATTTTTTCCAAGTCGATCTGAACCTGAATGAAGAGAAAAAAATATTCGAGAAAAACGCGTTTAAAGTTTTTGGGCAAAGGCGACGCTATAGGTTGCCGCTTGACGTTTTTAGCTGCCAAATCTACAATTTTGCGAATTTTACTATAAACCAAGCGGCGTTTTATTCAGAAAAGATAGTACCTTCAGAGAATGCAATAAAAAATCGACTTTTCGACTGCCTAGTCCCCTTAAATAAGGTTGCAGGGATTGAATAGTCTATCTTTATTTGTAGACGAAGAAGTAAGACCAATGGATAGTAGTGAGGTGTACAGGCGTGCAGTAGTTACCAGTGAACTTCTTTGGGGCAGAGATAAATATTGGTGTGCTCGTTGCCTTCGATATAACGAGGCTCAAAGAGCTGTATGTTTTCCATCTTTACCACGGCTCCTTATACTGCAGCTGAAAAGATTTTCCACCGCGGCAGGGTAAGATCACATATCCTCTTGACTCTGTCTTATTGAATCACAGATAAAGAAAGATGTTCGCGAGTAAAAACGTATATCACATTATCTCAGGTCAATGGAGAAAATAAATAACCACATGCCAACGCCATTAATCCTGCAATGTTTTTGCGAAGAGTGCAACAACGATCAGGCGCATGGGCCAACAGGTAGCAGATCGGAATCGCGACACGTGTACAAATTGTATTCCGTAATTATGCACCAGGGTGCAACTATGACTGCTGGTCATTACGTTGCCTACACCCGTTTACCCGACGAGTCTGCGTTTGCAGAGTGCTTTCAGTGCGACCGGGATAGTAAGCGTCAAAGTTCTGCTCAGGGCAGTAGCAACGCAAACGCGAATTCATCTTCGTCAGACAAAACGTTGGGTATATTCAAATACTTCAAAAGTAAACCGAGCACCAACGAAACTAAGGATCAGTTAGTAAGGCTCGGTTGTCGCAGTATGGATTGCTGCGGCGTCCGGCGTCACAAACATCCTAGTACTTGGTTGGAATGTGATGACGAAGCAATACATGTAATTCCCTTACGAGAGCTGGAAGACAAATTAGCGCCGAACCCGCGAAACTCCGCCACCCCTTATCTCCTATTCTATGTGAGGTCCGTGCCGTAAGCATCCTTCTCCTGGCGGACATGTATTAAATATCAAAATTAAGAATGCATCGGGCCTCGGTATCCTCTGCTAATCACGACGCTGTGATGTCACACATTCCAAATGTTTACTGTGTACGTAATGTATCGGGCTTAGACGAGCGTGTATAATTTCGTAGAAGGTAAATTACGTATTAAAATCACGTTAAAGGATAGAGTTTGGTAGTTAAGTACTCGAATAAGTCCTTCAGCCTAAACGATGATGCTACTCAAGTCTTGCTATCAGTACCACAAAGTGTCAATTTGTATTTAGACGGTTAATGTTAGTTAGGACATGGAGCGTTTTATTTTTAAGTTATCCCTGTAAAAATAAAAGTGTGTACTCTGGATATCATTTCCTTATTCTTTTAAGCTTCTAGAGATTTTCGAATTCAACTAGAAGCGTAAGAATACGATGTTTGTAATAGTTACGTACGTTTATGTCGTAGAGGTCATGACTATATATTTTCATTATTCGCACTCATTCAGGTACTATTTGCAGTATGTATTATTTTATATTTACTTTGTAATTTATAACCAATGATACATTGTTTTTATATGTTTTTAACAATATTAAATCGCAGATATTTTTATTTACTCGCACTCTCATATCTTTCTTTCTTAAGTAACGATGGAAGGGTGAGATTTTTTATGAAATTTTGTCCTCAGAGATTGTCTACAGAGATGATCTTCAAGAGGATAGAAATTGAACGAAAGCTTAATGTTTCTTTGTTGAAATCGTTTAAGTTGGCAACGTGAATTCAACGAAAGATGTTTAATTAAATTAACTGTAATTACAAATAATTAAAGCACTGTTAAACATGCGAGAATCAATCATTATTAAATGTAGTGTAGAATAAATATTTATACGTCCAGAAAATTGGATTCCAAGGTTTTGAATCGTGAAAACTGCTACGAAATGATACCAAAAGGGGAACAGAATGAGAAACGGTGAATTCTTAATTACTCCGGAAAGCCTAGCTTCGCGTTGAAATATTTGTAAGATGTTGGGATGCCAGCTTAATCATACGTGGCTATATCCATATATCGATTGTTTCGATAGGGGTCAGTAGTGGATAGTCGCGGCTCACCTGCCAGCCTGACACATTGTATTTTCTTCTACTTTTCTACCCGCGTCATATACGAGTCTCGTTTCTCCTAGAAAGCAATTGCGCTTTATTTGGATATGATCGCACTACTATTTCTATAAAAAACGGTAAGTTGATTAAGGAGGAGGGGCAAAAAAATATTAAAATCCTCGGGGTGTTGAGGGGAAAAAAGTTTGCGCGCTACGAACACGGGAATTTGAATGAGAGTAGAATAATATTCTTGATATTTGACGTTACACAGGTCAGTAGAAATTCCAAGTTGTGAATTAATTGAATGAAATTTATTTTATTGGAAATTACGAAAGGAAGGTAACTGCACTATTGCGCATTTTGGAAATATTAATAAACAATTATCGTTTCAGCTATGTTTCAAAGATTAAATGTGGCGTTATTTTGAATTTCGATTAGTAATTTTCGCGAGCGTTAAAGCACAATTCTAAAGGTAGAGGGATTTTGAGCAAAATCGATTATAATCGCTAGCATACTTTTTTATATTGCAATAGTGTATATAGTCTATGAATTTTTGAACTTATACATTTCTCCGTTATATGAGTTGTTCCTCAAATTAATTCGTTTCTTTATTTACATAACTTCCGAGTAAACCACGTACCTGCGATTTATTCAGCAGTATCAATTTAACGTCAATTTGTGTAATAATATGGTGAGTGTGATATGAATATTTTATTAAACCTGCATATATTGATGTAAAACACTATATGTATCCGAATACCGTACACGTTGCAATTGTTTTGTTTTCTTTTTTTAAAGAAATTCGAATCAACGTTCTTTTGCTCAGTAAATTGTCACGAATCTGAAAGAAATAGATTCGTAAGGAATAATATTTGCAAATCATAATGCACATTTGTCACTGTAACGCAGTTGGCGTAATCAATATACTCACAGTGTATCGTTGACGAGTAAATGGATGTCGCAATATTATTGACGTTTATTACACGCACTGTACACTATTACATTCGATAGTACTTGTTTCTCCAACAACTAATTATTAATTCACTGTTCACATGTTTCTACTTCACTTATATCTACATTATATATTTTCTACATTGCTCAAGATAGTTATATAAATGTAATATAATATTTAGGTATGCATTTACTGTATAAATTAGTACAATAAAAATATTCTATTATATAGATGCTTCCATACATACATATATGAAAATATTAGTTCTGAGAGGATTATATTAGAAATGTAATTTACATGTTGATCGTCTATTGTTGTATCTATCGGTAATTATAAATATATTTATAAAAACCGTTAGGTATTAAGTATGTTGATTCATTTTAAATAAAAAAAATATTGGAAAAATTAACAGACTTAAAGATCGCCTTCGCGATAGCATAGATTTTGAGTAAGGTTCGGTATTGTCTGGATAAAAAAGTTACCCAAATAAAGGATGATTTATCTTTATTTTTTAATCAAATGGTTTGAGAAACTTGGTTATAATCATTAACGAACACAAGGGTTTTATTCTTGTATTAGTCTTGACCACGTATACAAATGACCAAAATAATTGTGCCTATTCTAATGTATAGAGAAAATTAGAGAAAAATAGAGAACTTAATTTTGTTCTAAAATATAGAGGAACCTAAACAGAATATTGTATTCATATAATTTCAAGTTCATTTTGTTAAAATGAAATTGAGCAGCTGTTTCTAAGTATTTAAAAAGTATGTGTCTTTGCGTTACAATGGAACGTGCACTTCCAAAATTATTTTATGCAAAGTAAACTGTACTGAAAAGAGTTGTTTAAAAGGATGTCGCAGTGCATTTAATATAATGAAGTATGGGCGTATATTTTCACATAGCGCTAACGCGGGAGTTACGTTTTAAGGGGTAACACCACTATAGCGGCACAAAAACGTAGTGTACCTTTGACAATTGTTTGTGGGTAAACAAAGAAATAAGTGGAAAATTTGTTTAAACGCCTTTATTATACAAATCTTAAGTAGTTTAAAGCTAATTTTTCTTTTTTTTTTCAAAATGGCACTTTAAACGCTTTTTCCTTTTAACGACGTTTTTCAAATTGGCCAGCAGCGCCATTTGAACAAATTTTATTCGATTCACTTGAAATTTTTACAGTAGCTACTAATCTACATTCCCCATCGAAGTACATATCGATGTTGTAAAATATTGTTTTTCTTAGAAATGGTAAGCATTTGAGTATAAAGTTCATTCTCTAGCTCCATTCATCAACGTCTCGCACCATTTTTACCTAAAAAATTGTACATAACATTAAAAGGTTTCACCAAATCGTAAAAACGGTACGTACTTCGATGGGGAATGTAGATTAGAAGCTACTGTAAAAATTTGAGGTGTATCGAATAAAATTTGTTCAAATGGTGCTGCTGGCCAATTTGAAAAACATCGTTCCGAGGAAAAAGCGTTTAAAGTGCCATTTTCAAAAAAAGAAAAGAAAAAACGCTTGAAACTATTTAAGGTGTATATTATAAAGGCGTTTAAACAGATCATCGACTTATTTCTTTGTTTATCCACAAACAATTGTCAATTGTCATGCACTACGTTTTTGTGCCGTTACAATGGTGTTATCCTTTAAAGGAGGTGGTATTAAGCTAATCAGTTATGCTTATCGTGCTATTCAAATTTGGATCTTGCCTTATTTATTCGATGATTACAGATTCTATCGCGAGTAATAAATTATCGATATGAAGCATCAACAGATTTCGGTGGACTTTCTAAGTATGGTGTTCACTGCCTGCTCGTATTTGGTTCTTGCTGGAGCTGTTTGGATATTCTTACGACTCATCCAGGCGTGTGTCTGGCTGCCACGACATTTTAAAAAGCAAAATGACGTTCAGCGTATGCTGCAAGACAAGGTGCTTAAATTTTATGTTAGGTATTAAGAATTTTTAAATCAGGGAAATCTTTCTCATCTGCCGAGAATAATTTTTCATTTTCATTGGGCTGAAATTATGTAATAATTCTGAAAGTACTACTGACAGAAGTATTTATTAATACTTGGGATAGAACTTTTACGCTACCGCTATAAACAAAATTGTATATGCAAAGTGATCTTTTAAAACTCACAAGTTTTCATAAAGAATCGTATGTTTTATTTGGAAAAATAACGAAGGAATTATTTTCACATTTTATTTATCATACGATATCATTGAACTTCTACTTTAAGCATATTTTCATATCTTTAATGAAATATGAAATGATTAAGTGTTCCATTTTTAGACTATGTCTAGAATACGTACATAAAGAAACTATAAATCGTAAACTCACGTCACTCCATATAAAATTTTCTCTTGCAATTTCATATTTCCCGTGTGTTACATAAAAGAAGTCGAAACTTTTTACAAGAGCAGCATATGAGACGTCACAAATCCAAATAAAAAAATTTAGCAAAGAATGTCACATTTTGTCGAGCACCTATACTTTTCAATCTCGAAATATCCAAATAACAAAAAATTTGTTTCTCCACAGGTGGAGAATTATGAGAAGTACATATTGGAGTGCGAGAAAAGGGAAAAATCAGAACAGGAGACGCAAAGCGAAGATATCAAGATAGATTCTGCGCAAGCAGAGAAGTGGAAGGAACGACGAGAATGCCTGGAGATGTTGAAAAGGGAATTAAGTAAAGTTCGCGACTCTGGTGACGATTCATATGACTGGGACTACCTTTTAAAAGAGGAAGAAGAGACAAAGAACGAGGACGCAAATATTACGGAAATTCAAGATAATAAAATATCTAAGGACGAGCCTAAGGATAAACTGCGCAAAGACGTAAACACGACTAA
This sequence comes from Andrena chrysosceles, assembly GCA_963855975.1. NCBI lineage: Eukaryota > Metazoa > Arthropoda > Insecta > Hymenoptera > Andrenidae > Andrena > Andrena chrysosceles. The sequence continues at coordinate 23,887,763 of OY979767.1, forward strand.
GCAAGCAGTTGGTCCCGAGTACAAAAAAGTCATATAATTGCACTTTGTGCTGACTACCTAATGGCATCCACGCTGACAAATTGATATTCATCTTGAAATTCAAGAATAGACGGAATGTTCATATAATTAAGTATTGAGTGCGTGCTGATGTTGTTGGTATGCTAAACCGAAGTTGAAAAAGTACTGACTACCAATAACTCTATTACAGTTGGCAGTAGAGCTCTTACTTTTTACCCGTCGGGTACCCGGGTAGCCGGAAATTACCCGAAATAACTTCAAGCCATTGAATGTGGTATTGTGTGTGATTGTCTGTGGTATAGTCTGATGTTAGCCAAATATGATCGAACAATACCACATTCAATGGCTTGAAGTTATTTCGGGTAATTTCCGGCTACCCGGGTACCCGACGGGTAAAAAGTAAGAGCTCTAGTTGGCAGGTTTAGTCACGTTTGTTTTTTAATCGCTATTACTTTGTCTTTATAAACAAGTCTGATCGATATCTTTCATGTGCACAGTCACTCTATGTGTGAGGCACATCGATGTAATGATTGCATAATGCTGACTGTTGGAATATATTTTTAATTATAGTCTTTGTGATCTATATCAGTGTTACTGAAACTTTTTCAGGCCACCGCCCCTTTAACTCTATCAAATTATTCTAAGCGCCACCTGCTATTTACAGGGTGTCAATCAAGGTGTTAATCTTTCTACGAATGTTATTGATACAATATAATTGATATGAAAAATATTCTATCGATATAACAAAATCTGGGTGTGCGTTTACAGTTTTACAGACTTAATGAACTTCGTTGGATAGCTATGTGCAACCTCGTGTGATTAAAATCCTAATCGACCCCTTTTCTGCCCCATGCCGCGCCACCCTCTTAATGCCTAATGTCCCCCTAGATTATTCAAACGCCCCCTCGGCGGCGCCCACTTTAAGAGGTCTCCCCACCTTGACGGACGAAAAATGATGCGAAATTCGAGAAATTTTTAAAACAACACCATTAAATATATTTACATCCAGCTTTGGGTCTTTATTTGTCAATCTTTAGAGAATATGAAAGAAAAATTGTTTGCAAAAACTGTGGTTATGTCCGGAGTTATAGTGCTTATGACTATAGTTGCTTCAAAATTGTCTGAAATAGAAAATATAAAGATTTGTGTGATCTGTCTGATTGTGACTATCGTCTGAACTAATTAGAGTAAATGAGAAATATTGCAAAGTAAAAACAAAATAGCAGCGTCTAAAACAGATATCGATTTCTGCAAAAAATTCACTGTTTTTTTAAGTTACAAAAGTCTAATTTTGGGAAATCCGACTTAGTTTGAGTAACCACAACGTTTCAGAGTGGGACATGTATTGAAGATATATATCAAGTTTGAAGTAAATCAGGTGATTGCTTTTTGAGATATTATGCTAACCAATTCGAAAAACATCGTTTTGAGAAAAACGCGTTTAAAGTGTTCGGTACCGTTTTTTTAATTAAATTTTTTTAAAATGGTGCCCAAATATGTACAAAGATATGCATATAGTTTTCAATTAATATAATTTGAGGGTTTCTCTTAAAAAAAATCCCAAAAATCGAGCTCCTTTTCAGTTCGTCAAAGTAGGGAGACTCCTTGATAAGGGGTTGTACCGAGTCATGAGGCCGAAAAGAGGGGATTTTTTTTTTAAAAAGCAGAGGCATATATTTGTACAGACCTTTTGCACTTCTACAAAAAATTACCAAATGTTCTTTAAATGTTGCTCTTTTAAGTGCAAAAAGTTCTATAAAAATATATGCTTCCGCTTTTTCAAAAAAAATTCACAAACATTCGCCTCTTTTCGGCCTCCTAACTAGGCATAACCCGTTAAGGAACACTGGTCTATATAAAACTATTTACATAAGAATGAAACAAATATCAATGTCTGAAACTATATGATTAGGTGCAACTAGATACCTAACTTGACTTTTAAGTGCAATTTCACAAGATGTCTACCTCCAGACATACTTATGTTCCTCTATAAAAAAAGCGCTGTCTTTAGGATTGTGCAGTATTAATCGCCGAAAAATCGAGTTATATGCAATAATTAGCATATACCCATTTTTGAGGATTTATTATTTACTATTCGTTGTGCATTGTAAAGAAATCTACGTTGTTGATGATAGAAAAACATAGATATATATAATTGAATTATTTCTACACAAGCATGTATATTGTTTTTACGAAGATTTCTATTGGAAGGTTTTTCTATAAAGAAGTGTCCTTACAAGTAAATATATACATATATGTGTTCAGCGATGTTTTCTTGCGGATATTTAACTCTAAACGAATGAAGTCAACATATATTGTTGTAAACAGTATTTTGGTCACGTGATGTATTTTCTTTTTTTCATTAAAAATAACCAATATTCATTAAAATACAATGCAATGAATATTTCAATTAAAAAAATTATGATATGTTTATTATATTATGATGTATGTATATCGAGCGTGGGGCTGTACCATTGAAGTCAGAAATAATGTTAAATATTGAGCAAAAAAACTTTTGGACTGATTATCGATATACATATGTAACGCGGTCATTGTTGTTATGCAACTAATGCACAGTATTTGTTATGTACAAACGAATGTTTCCTTATTCTCTAGGCGTGTCGTATATCTATATTTGTACTGTTTGAATTACAAATTTATTAAATACAAAATACGAATATTCTTACTTATACGCTAATCCCGAAACTTCTTATTTACAAGGTCATATTTAATTACATCATGCATAATGTATGTTGTATTTTAGCCAGGGGTCGAATGAAACTCTTAACTTTTATAAATAAAACTTATTTACCGAACTTTTAACTATTAAATTATTTCTTTTCTGTTTTATATTAACTTTGTACATTAACAGTTAATATCTGTTGTAAGAGTGTGCAGTTTTAACAGTTATTTTATGTTCAATTAATAAAAGTTCTAGAGCACCCTATACTTTTGAACAAGTATTTAAGGGTAGAATATGTTCGTACCGATACGCGCGTGAAAATTCGATGTTTCTTTCGGGGTTGTAAGGCCCGATTCGATCGTATAATCCGCCAAATTAATATTAAGTGGCTGCTTATTATGAATCAAGTCTATTAAAAAAGTAGACTCTGATCCGCACGACGATCAATTTACAGAGAATTACTTGCGTCTTTCATTTCAAATTAATCAGTATTTGCAGACGGGTGTTATCACGGAAGAAAAGTTTAACTGAAACATATCGATTAAGGGCCAGAGATATTTTTGGAAGACAGACGTGAACGAATGTAACACTGCATGTAGATGTTCCAATTACTGCGTCTTAGAGAGCAGGTGCGAGGTACCTGCTGTGGGATGCCTATCGGTACACCTTTCACGGCCTGAAAGTCAAGGCTACGCTCGAAGGGCAAACTTAAAAAGAAGCTAGATTTGCTGGCGCACACCCAACTGGAGCAACGATTATTTTCTTTGCCTGCGAGGCAGTGGAGGTCGCTGCGCCACTCTAAATATGTATTGTGTCTGCGAGATACACATACGAGCACCATCTCACCTCGACATACGAACAGTCATTTTTCATCCGTCGTCAACCACAATTACCTTTTTTCAATGTCACTTTTTCCCCGGCGAACCCTAGACCGCGGTGGAAAATGTGTCACACATATGTACATGCTAAGACGCAATCATAAATTAGCCTAGCCAAGCAGTTATAAATCACAAAATGTAAAAAAACAATCATTTTTTCATTTATTCCTTATTTACCTTTGCACAGAATTATGGCGTTCCAAGTTTGACTATATCGCTGCAAGAGTAATATTACGAAAATAAGAAATTAAGATATATAATACAGTAGAGACTCGATTATCCGAAATGATCGGAGGATACGATATTCAGGTAATCGGACGATGACGTTTTTATTCAAGAACAAGGGTTTATTGTACAATATTCATATCTGCAGTATTAACAAAGAAACAACTTTCCCGATTTTTCTTAATATTTTGCGATTGTTGTGTGTGAGACGAAATATTCTATTTATGCTTGTATTTATCCTTTCAAAGATGTCTTCTTTACTTGTTTCAGTCTTATGGGTAAAATGTTCAGATAATCGAGTTTCTACTATCTTAGGTTTCCTAAAATTCAATGATTTTCGAATAGTACAATTCCACTGATGCCTCGTATTCATTAAAACTTTGTTTACAACTGATACATAATTGTACATTCCGCGTATGTAACAACCATTGATCGTATTCACTGTCTGTTACAAACGGGATGAATTCCCATGAAATCTCCATATGCAAACCTTCACGAAGTAACCAAAGAATCAATTATACTTTTACTTTAAACTCACGCTACATTTTTCCCATCACTCCTTATTCATCGATTAGCTCAGAGGGCAAACTGATCGACAACATAAAAAACAAGTAGTACAGAAAACTGATAAGTCAAGCACCAACTATGTGCTCAAGTCCGTACTAAAATTGGGAAATGACCATAAAGTAGGTCCTTTTGTCTTCCGAGTGGCTCGTATGTGCATTGATCGTGTATAGTTTCATAGCATTCAGCAAGTTTGCTGCGGTACGACACCAGGTGGTGCCACCGGCGTATAATTTGTACACAATCAGTGAGCATGTTGGTGGGAGGGCGCTGCTCGCGATCGGGTGTATATACAAGGGTACGTGAACGAAATTGGCCCTCTCCGCGTATCTAACCGATTACGTTCCACCGCGTAACACAAGGGACAACACGGGAAAAGTGGTAGGCACGGTGATTCGCGGTCACGGTGACAATGTCGTCCAAGAAACGACGTTCCACGCTCGTCTAAACACCGTAAATGTACACCCTCGTCGCTGACCTGGAGACCGGCGACAGGAGCCATGCCGCAGCGCAACCCCCGACAGAGGAAGCTGATGATAATGACAGCGATGAGTCGTCATCGCCTTGCCAGCTAGGGAACGCTGACAGCAAGTAAGTAAGTAGACGAGCATCGGGGTTTCCCTCCATTACCATCGACTTACCTCTATTTTCTTTCTTACCTGACCAATTTCATGCCAGTGCCACTTCACTTTCCATTCCGACTATATTTATATACACACCATAGCGCGACCTTTCGATCCTTTCACGTGTGGAACTAGCGACGACATGTGTTTACACGAACAACAGTCGTGCACGATTAAGTGGGTTCGGCGGGTCACACAATCGCGAGGGATTAAGCTTCGCGGCGTAACTTACAATTAGACGTGATCAGTCGCGGCGGTGTGATATAGATCGAAGTGTTTGCTCGGTGAAGTGGAAAGGATCAGGATGCTTGGCGTGACTGCATGTTTCTGGTGTAAAGGTTGCGGGCGTTCGATATGCGGAGTTGTTGGTTTTCGTATGGGGATCGCGTGCTCGTATCGCTGGTCTAGACGGCACGTTTGCGCAGCGGGACTATGGTCGAAATGTCGCGCAGCTGAAATATCGTTTCGCGAGTGCCACGGCGGGGCTTTTGTCACCGCTGCCAGGTGACTGGAACGCATAGAGGTTACTGACCGCTGAACTCTGACCGACCGTGACGTCATTGATTCTATATAGACTGTATCGGGGAGGTTATTTTTGTGCCGCTGCATGGGAGATCTATCGCGTCACACTATTTGCGGACTTTAATACCCGTAGCACGTTTCGTCAAAGCGGTTGCGTCAAACGTATATGCTTGCGCTTGGACAATCTAAAATAGAAATTAATGAATTTGCGTGTTGGATGAAGGATGGGTGGATTAATGCGTATTCATGGTGATGGGAAGATTGACTGGACACTGTTTAAGCGAGTGGTCGATTGTAGGTTTTAGTTTGAAAGCGCGAGGAAGTAGTCCCGCCAAAATCACGATTTCAAGAAGTATGTGTCAACTGGTGGTGGAAAAAGATTGGTAGAGCAGAGTAGGTAGAATGTAGATATGAATATTGTATAGGGTTAGGTATGTGTGAAGAATATTTTTCTGCCTCCCTTTCAAATAATTTTCGATCTCGCGTTTCGGCAAGGAAAACGCCCTAGAACACCTTCTGTTATGTCTCAAGTAATGTGGGGAGTATGATCTTGACCAGCTGGATGGTATGACGCGATAACTTCGAAAGATCTCCTTATATGGAACTTTTAGTGAATCCCCCAATCATCTGATAACTAGATGAACCCTCCAATTTCAATCCTTGCTGTTTCAGGATTAATTATACTTCAGAATCATTATTTTTATAAATTTATATCAATATTTAACTTTAATATAATCTAATTTAATGTGCACTGTTTCAAACAAAAGCAAAATTTCATAGAAGTTGTAACTAAATTTGTTATAGAATCAATAGGTAGGTACCATATGAAATTTCAAAAATGTAACCAATAACAATATATATAAATAATAAATTATTAACCAATAAATTATCACTCCCATATCACTTCGATGCTTAAGTTACATCTTTGTGCATACTCATAATAAGGAATTAATTACCAAAAATCTTTACGTAATGAAATCAAAGAAACGCTTACGTATATAATAAATAGATTCGTGGAAAAGTCTTCCCAGTGAAATTATAATTTTATAACGCAGATATCCTGCATCCGTGCAGAAGTGGGAAGCAATTGGCTTAAGTTAATTTGTGTACTGAATGCGCGTAAATTTTTGGTAAAACCAGAGGCACTTGCCACTGATTAAAACCGCGGCTTGGTACACAGTAATTTGCACCGTTTGTTTTCCGGTAACTTTGTTGTTTGCTTAGGACCCAGAATGCAGACTGCACCAAATACAATCTGGATATGCATTAATGTCTGATAAGGGATGAATTTACATTGATCCGCATCGAAAATGTGTCTACAGTGGCCACGCTGCTCTCACAGGAAATTTCCTTCCATTCAAAGTGATTTCCCCGCAAGTTAATCGCGTTTGCGTGCCCACGCGAATGTTACCCGTGACAAATAATTAAATTTCAACCTTGCTTCTCTACGGGAAGATATTAATAATACTGAACCTAAAATGGAATCACTGTCATATAATGTCTGGGGTGTATCTCGATTTCTTTGAAGAATTAACCAATCAACGGAAAAGATTAGTTAACATTTAATGAGACCGAAAAATTTCATAATATATCATTAAAATAATAAATGACTTGGAGCTCTTAATAACTCTAAATATATCGCACATTAAACTACGTAGGTAAGAGAAAAATGCTATTATTGTGCTAAGAAAAATGTAACAAGTCCTGACATCACTGAATTGTTTTCTGTTTCGTTTTCAATTATCGCTCCTTTGATAAAATTCTCAGAGAGAGTTTTAATTTTTATTCTTCCAAGAAAGAGGATCTTAGTGTTAGTTCAGGCAATCGTCATAAAAATTTCTATGTAAGGGTAGTCTCTGTTTTGACGAATGTGCGTGGGCGGATGCCGTGTTTTACAGACGATCCATTCCACCAATCCAAATATACAATTGACTACATCTGTGAAAAAGTGTCACGAATATTTTCTTCCAATGATTCAGAAACTGTAAAGTCTCTAAAAGGAACTATGCTGTTGTTTATTTATTTATCGGGACATGGAGGTCACATATTTTGGTCCCTTGATACATTGAGTACCGCAATGGAATTTAAGGTTCTAGGTAGAACTTCAAAAACTGATGAACTTAACTGATTAGATTGCAACCAGGGCCGGCCTTCTCTACATATAAAGGGACAAAGATGCAAGAAATAAGGGGGCCCTAAACAATTTCTCAACGATAAAAATGACTTAACACTTCTTCACGGAAATTGGATAATAATAACCATAATAAAGAATATAAAATAAAAATATAAAGGAAATAAGCAAATAAACATTAACGTATTTAAATAAATAACTTTTACATTTGCATATTATTAATAGTATTAGGTAATTATATTATTATATTAGAAACTATGTCATAATTTCATTGACATTGCATCCTCTGCCAGAATTGGGCATTAGTCCACTAAATTTTTATTCGACAATTTTTATTCGACTGATGTCGACTAAAAATGTCGAATAAAATGGAATTATTTGCGAATAACTTCATTTTATTCGACTAACCATCGAATAAAAATTCATTCGATATATCTATTCGATGGTTAGTCGAATAACAATTTAGTCCAATAATGCCCAACGCCCTCTGCACCCTCCCTGTGGCCGGCCCTGTTTGCAACATGCAGTTATAAGGACACTGATGTTGCGTTAAGGCTGGGGGCACAAATTCTTTATGCTTTCAATCTCTTTTTCCTTCGTTCTATTCCAATATCGAGTCGGTGGATGTACTAGTCCCTTTGACGAGAGTTTCGCTGGCGATTGATATTGTGGGTCACCAGTGACCCACGTGGCATCGAACGTGTTAAATGGAATACTCAGTATGCCAGCATAGAATTCGAAAAAGCTTTTAAAAGGCTTCAAGGCCTTTTCACATAGGACACTTGTATAGCCTGCATTTGAATTTTAAACTTCACTCGTTTCAGTTGACACATAGAGTTAATACGTTGATGGCTCTTTTATAGAGCAGAACTTATACATTTCTTGGAACTCTCAGATTTGTAACCTTCTGAACTATATTACTACTATCACTATGCGAGATTAGGAATATTTAAATACAACATTACCACTCCGAGTGGAATAAAGTTTTAAAAAATGCTTCTTTTAAAGTCGATCATGCTTTTTCGTTAAGACCATAATTTTTCATCGGTTTAAGTACTCATCAATATGAATAATGAAAACGTCAATAATGAGGGATGTAATCTGATACGGAAACCGTCCGTTATTCCGTTCGCTCGTATACCCAAGCTCGCTTACAAATCGTCTAGGCCGTTGACACCGTGTCATTCCTATAAATAAAAGGGCCAACAGGGTGCATTATAGGATCTCGAATGCTCCTAAAATAGCGGGAAAGTCGACGCACAGTGGGGGATTTCTGGTCGAAACGCGGGACAAAACATTTTCTGACTGAAACCATGTACCATTAACGTTTATTTTTTAATTTCATTCAGTTAGAACGTATATTCGTGGTCTTCTTGATACAGAATAATTAATGAAACTTATTTATTTAACTGTATTTGTAAATAAATATTTTAGGAACATTTGAAATCATATAAAATTGAATAGTTCGAAAGCATTTTGAAAGCATAAACAGAAGTGGTAAGTCGTGTTTTTTTCAATACAGAAGCGAAATCGTTTGGCAAAACGGGCGCCGTCGACAGTGGTAGTCAACGGCGGTGCGCGATCCACTGCCGCTCAGCATAGCACAATCACTCAACGCGTGTGACTACCACTGTGACTATTACCTGTAAAAAAGATATTGCAGTATGGCTATATTTTTGTAAAATGACTTAGTGCCGTGTTTCGACCCGAAATAGCCCACTGTGCGATGGGACAAAATGGAACGACCTCTACATCCGATCGCGAACTATAGAGAGGAATCACTTGGTAACAGCCAATGTCCATTAACATTAATCAACGAACATATGCAAATATGTGAATAAGAGTAAATCATATTCCACTAATAATGGCAAGAATTGTTTGATTAAAACAGATAGAATATTTCCTGTGACATTTCCAATATATTTAAATGTCATCGTTATGATGACATTTTTTCATGTGTCCGTCACTCTTGGAAGGAAATTTCATTCCAAAATAGACGAAATTACACGTCGATTCTTTGAACAGGCTTATTCTTAAAAAATAGCTCTTGTTAGTTTTGGCAGTAAACTATCTACTCTGAATTTTTAGAAAATTACTATAATTATACAGTGGTGGTCAAAGTACAGTTTGAAACTGAGAGTTTTGTATGTCTGCATAAGTAACTTAATATTAGGCTTCAAGGATTAAATTGGTACCACTGGTCAGTTCTGGCAACCCTCCAATTTATGGGATTTTGAGATATAATTTTTTGTTTGTTACTGTTCACAGCTTAAATTGGTATTAAATTGGTACCACTGGTCAGTTCTGGCAACCCTCCAATTGATGGGATTTTGAGATATAATTTTTTGTTTGTTAGTGTTCACAGTTTAAATTTTCTTTTCGCCTCTACAGTACATTTAACAGTCTGTAATATTGAATGGACACTAATTAATGTTGTATAGAAGTGATCAACGTATAAATTAGTCTCAGTTGTATCGCAATTCATATCTATAGAATTTTTAAGCCGACTTCGATTTATAATATTAAGAATAGGGTATAAATTGAAAGTGACTTCAGAAAGGGGACTGAAATTGGCATTCTAAGGAATAACTTCAGCAGTAGCGTTTGCATTAAAATTCTACCTGCAGTGTTAATATGTATTTTACTGCACGTTGAGAAAAACACGCGTGGCAGGTGTTCCTATTTCATTTCACCTACCCCTATCTGATACACTACTTTGCTTAATAAATTGGCCGGTGGTACAACAGGTTAGTTATACTGGCTATTACTGTTTTTCTAGCATGTAAAATAGTTAAAATGTAGTTATCTGTTTTTTCCAGTTTATGGTACACAATGCACATTCAATTGCACGGGGTTTAAATATGTTTAATGAAATTTTGAATCGCAACCTAATTTAGCTCTTACACATTATGAAACTTAATTCTGCATTATTAATATATTTTTACTTTGCAAAAAATTTAAAGACTCCTGAGAATATCAGTAGTTCCTTCCAAACAATTTTTCCAACTTGTTCCGTAGAACTCTGATACTATTGAATTTTAATTTAATTCATTTCCTTAAACATGTATTTTCTAACTGTTCGTACAAAACACAGATTTTATTATCAAAATACCATCCCTATTTTTCTTAGTATGTTAATATGAATTACAAAAATATTAATAATGGCAATCAATTATTTAAGGTACGAACCTGTTTATTGCAAAGCATTGAACAATTTCGAAAATCTACTTATCATCATGCACCGAGTAAAATTGAAAAATGTGATTAGGATTTTAATACAGTCAGCATAAGGTGTTTGACAAATTCTTTTGCCATTACACTCTATGTCCATTGTCCGAGTCAGGGTGGTACTTTATTTCCACGTGAAAATGCCCATCTTTGCTGAATTTGTATCGTTCGATAGCCTTGAGATAACAAATATTCCGCCGGCAACCATGAGCCAGCGTAGCTGCATTCAAAGTCTGGTCTATTCATAGAGAACGGCCAAGGGTTACGTATGTGCATGCACCACGTGTACTATAGGCACCTCTTTGAAAGGCTTAAAACGTGGAATTCCTTTTGAGTGGGCGCAATTTTAAAAGTTAAGGTCAAGGCCTCGCCACTGATATTGACCGTGAACGTACACACGGCTGGCAGATTGAGGAAAAATTGCCTATCTGCTCCACAGGCCATTTTCAAAAGCTTCTTGAACTAATATGTGCACAAAAGAAACGTTGGATTACAACCTGACCTGAAACAAACCATTTCACAAACATTTCGCTATTTTTTTGCGATTCTGCAAATGCTATCCAAGAAAGCCAAAAATCTTATGCCAAAGCAATTCATAGGAACAACTCAATTATAGTAATTGGGTCCCTGCCTACACTGGCATCGAAGTTAACGAAAAAGCGGATAAAACAGCTGAGAGCACCAGCATCCTCGTGGAAACCATACTCTCATGTTTAAAGAAAAAAATAAAAGAGAAATGGAACGAAGAATGGAAGTCAACAATTAAGCCACGGTTGCTATCAATTAAAGACGATGTTCTCAAGGAAAAGAGATTATACTCGCTACCAAGACCAGGGCCGTTCGGAACCCATAATGCAAGTTATGCGCCGCATAAGGGCGCCAGCTGAAGGGGCGCTAAGAAACTATATCGCACGCTTAACAATAAAGGAATCCAACTTCCGCATAAAGAAAATGTAAATGTATTTTTTTTTTATGATCCGCAAAGGCAAAACGTATTAAGTAGAAAAAAGGTGCAAAAATTTAAGGCTTCCAAATTGGGGGCGCCAAAAATTTTCTTGCATAAGGGAAGCATCCTCGCGCCGGCCCTGACGAAGACACAAACAGGTCGTAACTTAAAGAATCACGATTGGACATAAAAAAAACTCACTCATCAGTAGGTTCTCAACAAAGAAGAACCCACTTCCTGTAACCTGTGCAAAGTACAACTGTCAGTGGACACTCTTAGATTATTAAGACAATAAACTATTGTCTTTGTCGTTTAAGAGGGTATTCGTTTGAAAAATCGGGGGATTTTCGTCATTATCTAAAACACGTCAAATTTTACAAGAAATTCTAAACCATACCCTAGAAATCTCGATTAACTGCCAGCAACATTGGCGTATCGAGTCGACCCCATCCCCAAAAAAATCGAGCGAAACAATTCAGTCGATCTGACGCGGAAGTCGACGTTTCCAAACGACTACCCAATTCCCCGCAATATCCAAACGCAGAATGCGCTCCGTCGGATAGAGACGCTGCAAGTCGAAGGGGTTGATACCCCTTTGCCACTCATCCAACCGCCGATCGCATCCAATTCTCTCGGGGTTCGCAAGATGATGGGAAACGAAGGTTGCGGGACCTGTGTTCCTCGCTCGTTACGGTGTACGCGATATTCTGCTCGCGGACAGTGACGAAGGGAAACGATCGAGTGGAAGGAGCATGAGACAGAATCGGGTACGTACGGGGTGAGGAGCGAGCAGAGGGAACGCGACGGCCTGGGGAAGTCGCCCCTCGGAGGCAGAAAGATAGAGGGATTGGAAAGTATGATGGTAGAACGGGGGTTGGGGAGGGTGAGATGGGAGTGTCGAGGTGGAAGGAAACAGGGGGGACGGAAGGAAGATATAAACGTTGATGGAGAGAGACGAACGGCGCGCTAAAGACGAGGAAGGAAATTAGATAAGAGAGAAAAAGTGGAGTGAACAAGAGGAAACAGGGGACAAAGAAAAGCTTCGAAGAGAGAGGGTTGGGGGTTGAACGAGCGAGAGAGTCGATCGACAAAGGGAACGTAGGGCGACAGAGAGAGAGCCACGGCTTGGGACGCCAGAGGCGAGAGGAGGAAGGACTCCTGGCTGCTGCAGATCGATAGAACGGAACTGCGTGATGCTCGGTTCTCCACACGGGAAACCAATAGTCTCGCGGTAGAATGCCGTGAATGAGATACGTGGGCTCGCTGATGAACGCACTTCAGGGAAATTGCAAGTGCGTACAGAGGTCAGTGCTAGCACAAACAGCGCCGCTGGACGCGGGCGTAAAATGATTTTTATGCGAGGGGTCGCCGGCCAGCGGCGCAGTGCTGCTGGGAACTGTTGCACCCCGGATATACTCTGCCGTTTCATAAATACCTGGACGGTTAAAGGTGTCTGGGGGAATGTGAAATATTTAACAAACATAACTTACTTCAGCCACTTTATATTAGCTTATTATCACGATTGCTTGTGTGAAATTATTACCCAATGAGGAAACTAATGCTTATTAGCAAGTAAGGTCAATGATAGAGATAAATAGAACTTTACCGAGTGAAACGAAAACGTAACTTGATGCTATGTCATTCAGTTTAGGTGTATATGTATAGGTATAACAATGTCGAAGAATGAGAAACTACTTTTTCAATGTTAAACGGGTCCTTAACCCTGCGGGTGCTATGGACGTATGTATAATGTATGCGTTCGTTCAGTACTCGCAGTGTGTTGCGGGGAACGCCCATAGGTGTTCAGCGTCTATGCTTAACATATGTCAAATTGTCAGTACCCAAAGGGTTGAAGAAATAGAAACTACGTAGTAGGGTTGTGCAGGGCCGGATTTAGGATTTTTGGGACGGGGGGACAAAGCCAAATCCAAGATTTTCTTGAAGGGGAGACGTAGGTCTGACAAATGAACCAGGGACCTTTTCGATATTTTCCTGCTAGATGAAAAAGTGTTTTTTTTTGTATCAATTTATCACATTTTCCCTCATATTGCTAAGTTAAAATAAGTATTTTGCAAATTAAAATAAGTATTTCTCCCTCGAGGGGGGCGCTCCCCCCCCCCTCTGTATCCGCCACTGGGGTAGTGTACCTTACGACTATTCTTCCTTTACATTATTATGTGCTTAAGGCGGAATTATACTTCGCAACGCTAAAACAGGCTGATTTTTGGGATTTTTTTTCTGAAGAAATTATGAACCCAATCGCCTTTTTATATTTAACATTTGATGGTACGAAAAAAATGTATGTTATGAATATGCATTGTAGATGTCGCTATCGAGGCATCTTGCTGCAGCATCACCGCTGAAGTTGCAGAACGGTTGGTGTTCTAGCGCCTTCAAGTCTTGTCTAGAATAAAAGACTCAAAATATTCTTAATATTTATGAAACTATATCATCGACGAATCTCAAAAATAACAAAAGAAATCGGAAATTAACAAAATTGTAGAGCTTAGGGGAAAAGTAGGTACGTTTTTTGGAGGATTTTTTTTTATTGATTTATGCAACAGTGAATTATAATTTTTTTTTATAATTCTAGATGTTCATCGAGAATAGTTTGGAATTATCTAGTTGTATGTGCAAGGGCAGGAAGATTAGTTAAATAGTTTTCTCTAAATCCCTCAACAAGTTTGAAGATAATACTTTTCACGTTATAGCAAGATGCCTCGATAGCGACATCTCATCAAATGTCAAATATGAAGCCATAAAAAGCTTCAAAATAATTTGCTTCATGATTTCTCCGGATCATAAATTCTTAAAGATCGGCCTGTTTTACAGTTACGTGGCATTCAAAGGTGTATATTCCATTTATAAAATGGGATGATTTATATTCCATTTGTAAGCTCTCTTGAAGGTATCCGAAAACAATTAATAGGTGGGAGACTTAAAAGAATCGGCAGTGAACGTATGTTTGCTCCAAAACATGTTACGATCAAAGTGTTCAGATAGATCATCTAATATATAAAATAAAGAATAATCTCCTAATATTAAACACATACAGTTAAAATTATTATTCTGTCCAAAATTACAGCACCCTAATACTTTCATTCTCATTTACTAGAGTTGCCAAACTACAGTGTATAAAATTCATGCAGGAACGTATCATATTGTTGCTACAAAACTAACAACATATTAAACCAATTTATGGGAATGAAAATTTAGAAACTTTTGTGTGTAATTTTCTTGGAATTATAGAGGTAATTACCTTAAATCTTCGCAGCGAAACACACAAAGTTTACGTGTAACTGGCAATTAAGCGTTAACCGCAATATTAAGAAGATTAATCGCGAAAGGAGCGGAGCGTTACGAGCTTCCACACAACGAATACTTGTGCAATAAGCTATCTTTCCGTCGTGCTAAAAAAGAATACTAAATCCTAAATTTCTTCTAATTAGAAACTAAACTCTCAGCATATTAATCTTAAGTATCATACGAGTTCAGAGAGGCTACTCTTTCACAGATTTACACAAGAAATATTTAAATAATATAATTATCAAAACTGTGTATCTTATTAATTTAAATAAAGAATTTTGTGTACTTATATTGTACCCACCTCTTTTCCAAACCAAAAGGCATGAAGTAAATTATAATATGTAATTATAGAATTTTTTAACAACGTATCATATTTTAAAGCTGTTATCCATGTTTCAATTTTTCCAAATTCGAACGTTACTGTAAGCAACGAATAATATTGCTGTAGTAATTGATGATTAAATCTATTGTACGTATGTACTACCCGCATCAGGCTTATCAGGAAGTCACGTACCGAATACAAAACACGATTAGATCTAGAGTTGTACAGGGGCCATTCTTGTTCGAGTAATTTCTAGAGCTGTTCAAGTAGTTAAAATACAAGCTAAGCTAAACTAAAGTGTATACATCGAAGGAGAAAGTAGTGTCGGTCCATTTTGCCCGATTTTTAAAAAAATCGACGTTTAATATTTTTAGACTATAATTTTACATACATTAATTTCTCAATATTATCAACAAATACAAGTTCAAAACGAATCGGTGAGTATGATGTCAAACGGTGTGCGATTTGACGTGGAATAGCTCATACGTGGAAGGTCAAGAAATATTGCATCTTTGGGAATTCATTTCTAAATGACAAAAACACTTTTATAGAAAAAGATTTTTCAATGAAGATACAGACATCTTTGAATAATATATACAATTTTTTCTCAAATATCAAAACATTAAATGCGTTCTTCTCGAAACCACGTTTTCGGAAATGGTGTACGCTGTAATTTGAGTAAAACTCTATGGATTTTTATACAACTTTGCACAGATATTCTTAAATGTATTCTCTATCGTCAATTTTTGTGATACAACTCAACAAAAAATAACACTATTGCCCAACAACTTTATAAAAGTAAAGCATAACAGTTGTAGTTTATACAAAATAACACCGTATACCTCTAAATAATTATTACTAAATTTTACATAATTTTATATGAAAACCGGTACTTAGGTACCACTTACGACTTCGACTAAATCGTCGATCAACAGAAAGTCGAAACTATATGCTATACCTTAAAATAAGGTCACCCTACTAAAATCCATCCACCTTCCTCAGATTCACCCTACCTGTCCTACAATCCCACAAGAAGCAGCTGCGAGGGTTCATTCATTGTTAGAACCGGTCGCTCACGCATTAATGCGTTTACCAGTTTCGCAATGGGCCAGTGCAGTTTTAACCGATGACGATTCTAGAGCAGTTAGGTAACCGTATGTACATCAAACTTGGCATTCACACCAGGAACCATTGCGCAGCGATGAACCGACGGGATTCAGTTATCCGTCGGTTGTGCCGATGGTAGCTTAACGACGAATTAACGCGCGCCGATCGCGAGGAACAGACCATGGGCGAAGTTTGCTCGATGTTCCAAGCGATCGAGAGTTGGGTCCAGGAGCTGAAGGGTCCCGACAACCTCTCGAAGGTCCGTGTTCCCGAGACGAGGATCGAAGTCGAAACGAACGACACGAACTTTGACCACGAAATGTGGAGGCAAGCTTTCCTAGTCGACGCGCCAGTTCTTCGCGGCTTGTTGTTCGGCGCGTCCACGGAGAGCAACCTCTTCGACACAGTTTGCACGATCAATCGTTTGATCTTCTTCTACGTGATCATTAACCGGATCAGTTTGGAAGTGTGGACAGTGACCGGTGGTGGGCTTTTCGCGATGAATCGGTGACGATGTCGCAGCACGTAAGCGTTTAATGTTGTTCATGTTGTTCGTCCGCCTTTGTTAATTCGTTGGACTTGTTACGGAAGGTTCCCTTTGGGATGGTATGGAGGAGCGGAAAGTTCACGGGAAAGAAGAGTGCAGGAGCGAATCCAAGGAGCAGGCTGATACTGAGAATGTCGAGAATATGTTGTTCTCGTGTACAGAAACGGTGACGGCTTCTGAGAGGCGACACTTTTCTACTGTTTTTTACTTCTTGGAAGTTCTGGTGACTGTCTACGGTTTGTGGAGAAAATACGGTGTTTGCTTGCTAATCGAGTCGAATTGTAATTGATTGATTTCCAATAAAAGTATGTATTGAATTTAGTATGCAGTGATTATGTCTTTCGTTTCTGTGATTATGTTTGTTGGTAGTGTTTTAGTATTTATGACGATTAGATGAAACTCGGTACGAAAATATTTTAACTGCGATCTTATAATATAATTGGATTAAAAGGAATATATTTGAAAAAATTATTTGAAATATCAAATAGAATGTAATTGTTGAGACAGTGAATTCGAATTAGTTGTTATTTGTATTTTGAGAATAACTTAGAAGAAGTAACTTTATACCGTGCCAGGGCCGAATAAATAATTTCAAAATCATTTTTTATTTCATTACTTGCTGGAAATAAAATATCAGGTGACCTTGAATTTGATAAACTATGTTTTCGAGATTATTATATTGCACAGCGTTTTTATTTGACAGATTTCGCAGATGACTATATCAGAACTTATTCCAGGATACATTTATCCAAGTATAAACCAAAATAAAACATCATTTAATTAGCAAGCAAATAACAAAATAATTGAGAGAATAATCATTTCCTTGTTCAAACAATTTTAACCTCAATAACTTTCATATGTAGATTTGTACAGTATCTTATTCAAACAATGTTCAAGACTGAGTCGTTTCCAATATGGACTCAACAAAATAAAGAATCTTCACTTTAAACTTATGTGCATAACAATTCTTAATCATAAAATTAAGAATTTAAATTACGAGTGATACAGTCGTATTATAATATTTATCCGTAACGAAAGTGAATACAAACGTGATTATATTTGCTACAAACAACAAGATTTCGTGTTCAAACAGTGTTACGAGAGTTCCACGACCCACGATGCCGCTCTACATCCCAGAAGCGTTTCCTACTTCTTTCCACCGAAGTCGCGTTGACCATCATTCAGCTGGAATTCGGGGACACGAGTTGAGCGTTCTCGAAAGTCGCCAACATGCTCGAGAATCAACATACCCACGAAAGCTAAAATTAAGTCAACCTTCCACAAGAATTGGCGAGACATGCGCCAATAATTATCTTTGAACTTATTTTCGGCTACGATGAGAATCACCTGCAAGGGTATTAATTTTCGGCTGGCTCTTGCAACTTTTGTGTTTATCTCGTGTCAAAAGTAGCTAAACAGACATTCTCGATTGACGCCTCGTTTTTTAGTGACGCTTAAGATGTAATTAGGTATATGTAGGTCTAAGCACTTTGAAATTTCATTCACATACACTTACTCGTTTTTCAAGAAAGAAAAATTAGTAGGCGTTGTGTGCGGTATGCCCAGAAAAAGTTTGTCTCAATGACTTCCATGATATAACAATAACAAATAAAAGCGATAATTAATTATTCTAATGAAAATAACGAATTAATTTATTCGAAATAATGACCTGTAAAAATAAATTTCAAAATTCTATTTGATAAATAAATTATTTAACCTTTTAGCGCCAAACGTATCATATATGATACATTCCTTTTTTTTGCCGTTTCGCCGTTTGCATTCGCATTTCGCTGTTTGCAACAGTTTAAATGATACATGTTTAGCGTAGTTTTATTCACTGAAGAAAGTTGGACCCATCTGAACCCTGTATTCTTTGGTTTTATGCATTTTGACCTCTGGAAAAAAAAATTAGAAGTAAATAAAAATTTTTTTTTTGTTTAAAAATATATAAATTCAGACCATTTTTAACGATAAAAACAAAACGGGATATTTTTCCTTCAACGGGATCTAGGTGCGGGCGCTAAAGGGTTAAAAATGATTTATTTGCCGAATATCTTCTTTCTTACTGGAAATGCCTCATAAATCTTTCATTATGTTTCACATATTTGGCTTGTAGACTCATTCGTGACAATCCTTCCTGACATTAAATACATCTTCAGAATATATTTTATATTCCACCAATTTTGATATGTAAAAGTTAGACCAGATAGAAGTTGGAATGCGTTACCAAAATATTGGACCTAGGAATACCCCAATCAAATGTTGGGACACGTGGAACTCTTTCGCGGAAAAATTTCAATCCCATTAAAATATTCAAAATTTCACCTATTCTTCTATCTTAACCACTACATTCGGAATAACAAATTACGCCCATACTGCTTTCTCTGTGCCATATTTAGTAAAAACGATACAGAGTGAGTCATCTAAATCGATTCCCCCGAATATCTTCGAAACTGTTGATTATATAAAAAAATATTTCAAATAAAAGTAGCATCAAATTTTTATTAACAAAAACGTACTGCGCATGTCCGGAAAATTACCATTATTCTATATTCAACTGCCGGTCGAACGCAGTCGACACCAATTATTAATTTGGAATGAAAGTGGTTAATGATACTTGTGGCAAAAATTGGGGGACGAGCAAGGATTTCGGTTTCAATGGCCGCAGTGAAATCTGGCCTACGATCGAACGCAATTTACTTCAATGTCCATGCTCCAAATCTGCGACGTGCATCGAAAATAGACCGCGATTCCCGTCAAATGCATGAATCCGTCTGTCCCGTCCGTTTGAACGTTGGACCTCTCGAAGCCGAAGCCAACTGATTTGCTGCACCGCGGGAAATATACCGTGGCGCCGTCAGTTTCGAGCAGTTTAATCCCCCTCTCTAAAGGCGCGCGGCGAGTAAATCTTGGCGCGCATCTATCGTACACCTATACGCGTTCCGCGCGTGCCCTTGCGCAACTATTTCGCTTGATACCCTGATTTACAGAAGTTTCAAGCATAACTTAACGATCTGGCATCCGGGGAACAATCTCTTCGGCACACGTGCTTTCATTCAACACAAACAGTGCCTTATAGTGGTTCCACTTGTTCATTCTTAATTCGAGTGCTACGACCGTGTATGTATTTGCGAAACTTTCTCGTATACACTACTGTACTGCTGGTTCAGTGGTTTATTATCTACGTGTTTCTAAGTGTTCCTAAAGACGTGGAAGATTTTTCAAAAATATATTCCGTGTGGAATTGTAGGAAATAATTGAAGTTATTTAATGAAAGTAGTAAAGGGGTGTCGTTTTGAATCTGCTTGAGTACCATTTGTGTATTTGGAACTGTTATTAGTTTTCCCTTTTGAGTTATCCCTTTTAATTAGTTTTAGCTTTTGAAAGATAAATATTTTATTATTTTTTGTATATATATTTTTATTTCGATAATAAACGGCGTTAGTTAAAATGTCATCATTATTATTGTACAAATAGAAGAATATTCAAGAAGGAATATTCCCTAAATCTGACCCTGAAATTACAATTAACGCACAAACACTTTCCCTCCAGCATCTGCATTTCACTACATCTTTTTTATATTTCCCATGTCTTCATTCCCAAAAATCTCCTTCTTATCTCAAGCGAGATCTTCAGATCGAAGTAGATTTTCCAGAGAGTATATTCTACAGTGATTCTACTTGTTCTATAAAATTCATCTTTATAAATTTTCGGGGTTAATAGACCAATTAAAAAATCTACGTGCATTTCATTTGTAAATTCGGGATTGGAAAAAAGTGTATATTGTCTTTTCCATCAGTGGCAGCGAGAAGACAATGGGAATATTCACGCGGCAATAATAGCTATAACAATAAGAGCTATAAACGTTTCCGAAATCGTGTTGTCAAGACGGTCTGATAGTATTATTGTTGGGTGCTGGAGCCGTGGGTGATTCATCGCGAGGAACGCTATAAAAATTTACAGAAGGCTTTCGAAGCTGTCTGCATGAGAGAACATGAGACGCGCTCCGTTGCGTGATTCCTTTTTCTTTTATTGTGTGGGGTCCTCCGACACTTGTTCTGCGAATCGTATAATAGTGCGCACGTCCTAAAGAACAGTACATAAAACTCTCTTTTACGAGTACATACAAATTTTATGAACAAAAAGGGAGCACGTGTCGCTTTTGACACGTTGTATACGATTTGTTTATTTAAATATATTATGGAGTAAATAATCCATTAGTTCAGTTACCAGAGAGATTTAATTGTTTGAATAACAGATTTTTTTAACAGGGAAACACTCACTCATCTTATTGCATTTGTTTGTGTAGAATATCAGAAATATGAAAAATTGAATCCAAATGACTTTGTTAAGAATTCTTGAGTTTCATTTATTTTGTATTTTGGGAAACGGTGAAAGAGATCCATGTTGAAAATTAATTTTGGCTGTGTTAAAAAATCGTCATGTTAGAACGAAGGTGTTGACCTCAAGTGCATTTTGAGTGTCTAGTTAATAATATTAGCGAGAGATTTAGGGTTTTCAAGAATGATTATTCATTTACTGATGTACTTTTTTACAATTCGATTTTCCCTTTTGAGAAACTGTCTCAAAAATAAAATTGCGATGATGTAAATATCAATACATAAATATCTGTATGCACATTTCCCTTCTGGGCAGAGATGCCGAAAAAATTATTCGAAATAAAAATTTCGTACACAAATTTTTATAAACACCTGCTGTGTTTAAGACTTTGACTCTTACTCCGCTCCTTTTCCCGAGAAATCTCAGTGACTCGCTAATTGTCATGATAAACTGGGATCTATATTTTTAACTCACATCCACGTAGGCTAGTTGAACGCGGTATTCCTACTCTTTTGAATCAATCTTAGAAACTAAAAGCATAAGAAGCCGATCTACCTGTGTTTCTTCATTAATATCTACTAACAATAAGTGATAATTCATTTCACAACAATCTTACGATTCGCAGTGGTACGAATATCAGAAAATACGATAAAAAATCGTCGCATTAATATTTTGTTCCTTTTCATTACAAAAGTGACGAGTTGGTAAAGGCCAATTTCCCTTCACTCTCGTTTTCAGCAATACAACAGTCCGCCTATGGTGGGAGTGACGATGAGCTTATAGCGCAAAAGGCAATTCGAGCATATATCGAGGGATTACCTACAGCAATACATTGTATCGTATACTATAAAGCAAAAGTCGATATAACGATTCTGCCGCTTCCACGCGGAGCATGTAAAACGCGTGCACGCGTAATTATACCGGAAACGTTGGAATCAAGGACGTAGTTTGATATCAAGTAGATCGGAATTATCCTACAGATGATAATAGAATGATTGTAGTTGCCCGTAGAATCGGTTGAATTATGGTCACGAAATTCTATCGTATGATTGACATCGATAAAGCTATTCCGTGACAAATGTTTCAAACAAATGATGGACCGTTCCCATTTATAATAGGGCTGGGATTATTCGAATAATTTAATATTCGAATATTTTACAAGTATTCGAATGCTACGAATAAACTTCGAATATTTGAGTATTCGAATGTTATTATTCGAATACTGATATGTTCGAATACTGATGTATTCGAATAGTATGGTGTGAAGTGGGTCAAAATTAGCTTACAAGATTTCTTCCTGACAAATGAACTTAAAGAACTTGATTTATAATTCAGACCATACTATTCGAATACATCAGTATTCGAATACTTAAATATTCGAATACTTGTATATTCGAATAGTATTCGAATACTTGTATATTCGAATAGTATTCGAATACTTGTATATTCGAATAGTATTCGAATACTTTATATTCGAATAGTATTCGAATACTTGTATATTCGAATAGTATTCGAATGCTTGTATATTCGAATTATATTCGCCAAATAATTGAGCAACAGAAGTATTCGAATATCGAAAAATTCGACAAATAGTCCCAGCCCTAATAAGAGTATGCATACAAATTGTGCGATATTTCCCTTCAAATGACAGGTTAAACGTAAACGACGGCAGGGAAGACGACTCACGCATCGCGTGACTGCATTCTTAAAAGTTTTCGAAAATTTGCAGCCGTTCGTCAAGCGACGATATCAGGATTCAAGGATACTGCGGAAAGCATTATGTCCTTCTTCATAGAAAAAGGGAGGTCTTTAATGATAATTGAACGTGGAACGAAATTACATATTGGATTATTCTATGAGTTGTCCTGTGGGGCAGTGTTTCCCAACGTTTTATCAGTCGCGACCTCATTTTATAATATTCATATAACTTGCGACCCCTTCCCCAATATAAGGTAAGGTAAATTTAATAAGGTAAAGGAAACAAATTAAAAGTTCATCTTTCAGAATACAATTCTAATTTAAATAATAATATTTAATTATATTAATACATATATTGAATATACTTAAAGATATTTAATACATTTAATTATCTTATTTAGTGTGGTGGTCGTGCTTGCATTTAGGTAACCAGTTTTCCTTTTTTCATTTATGAAAAATCAGTGTTACATCATTAATGGGGGAACCTGGTGTAAAACGCAAAGAAAGCAGGCAAGTTTGGGAATTTTTTCAAAGTACCAGTTCAAGGTATCTTTTTAAAAAATGTTGGGATATACTTTTGCACATTTCGACCAGTAAAAAAAGTGTTGTTTACAAAATAGCCACTGGTGATGAAGAAATTCTTCGGCCTTTCCTTTTTGAGTTATCTGCAAAGACCAATTTTTTTATTAAGAGAACTACCTTAGGAATTTTTTTACACAAAAAGTAACACATCATATTCGGATTTAGCACCTCAAAAAACATACAGATGCCAGTTTTCAGACAATTATGCTTAAATAAGAGGATTTTGCCGTTTTTCGCGAACGCCTCAATAACATGAGTAAAATAAGTCCATTGCAGATATAATTTTCAGAATTTCTTGGTTACTACGAGTACTTTAAAAAAATATATCCCAAATCGGGAAACTCCATTCATTACAAGTGAATGTTTACTTGTCAGCGTACACCCCTTTTACACAAACTTCCGAGGGTAAATCGAAAAAAAGAGAAAGACAGGTGAAGCATGCCAGGGAGCGCCAAAAAACATTACAAAATCCAGGGCCCCTGGAAGGGATATCATTCCGCCGTAAGTCAACATTTCCATCGGTTTCTCGTCGCCCGGCTCCCAGTAGCCCGCTATGCGAGGAACTTGGCGTATGATGTAACGCAACGATGCGGTAATGCACTCGGTCCGTTCTTGGTCGGAAAATGGTATCCTGTGTTCCTCCGTTCCCTCGGCATGAAGCCAGCTTTCGATAGGCCGAATTCCTTCTGTTCGCGTGGCCACAGAGAGGCCCCAGTCTGCCAATCGGAACTGCCCCGTGGCCCGCGGGGGAAAAAAAGCAGGACAATCGAAACCTCAGCGGATGATTTTGTGGGCCGGCGGTGCTGTAACGACCCAGTTTGCCGCGGCCAAACATTTGCATCGACAGCGCAGCCACCGCGACAATTACGACCGTACTACATAGCCGCGCGACGGCTCCGAGAGGATTTTCCCTTTTGCTTGTCTCTGTTGCTTCGCGGAACCGAGCTAACTGGGTTTAGAACAGAGAGATCTCGCCTGGGCACACTTGCGTGCCTACCGGGGAAAATCCGCGAGAGTGTACCGAGGCAAACGTTTACGGTGGGCGAGGAAGGGAAAGCATAGGAATGCTTCCAGTCGGACCTTTTCAAGAACGGAATTCGTTGTGGGATCGGGAAATGGGTGATTATTTGTGTAAAAATAAATTTGAAATGTACAGTATAATTCTTTTGTCAGGGGTGTTTTTTTTGGTGAAGTTCCAGGATTGACAACGATTAAGCGCAGTGAATGGAGGGGAAACACCTACAGGAGTGGTGGTAATGTGTGCATGAACTGCGCCTGCGTCAGTCACGCACACATTACCAACACTCCTGTAGGTGTTTCCCCCTCCATTCACTGCGCTTAAAGGGGGACCCCACCCAGAAGCCACTAAAAAGTTTGGAATTTTTTTGTTCGTGTAAATAAAAATATTGGGCTTGGATTTTTTACATAGTTTTAAAGCAATCTTTATTTTGCTAGAAAAATTTTTTTTTATGGACAATTGTACTAAATGGCGGCGGATAAAATGTCTTCCCGGAGCACTGCAAAAAAAACTGGCCCACACTCTCGGGAATGACTGGATCATCTGAGAAGGAAACACAAAAGAGATATATAAAATGGAATAGGAATTTTTCCGTGAAAATGGTGTAGCACTTCAGGATTTTGAGAAGATTGAGGTTAAACATGCCAAAAATGCCTCTTTTGGCCGTATTCAAGCCAAAATATAAAAAGAATGGTAGGTCCTAGCCAAAACCCGACTAAATACTCGAATTCAGCAAGGAAAAATGCATAACAATAGATTCTAAGCAAGGAACCGCGAACAAAAGTAAAAAAGAAACTGTGTAAATTTTGAGGTAGCTAATTCCGAGTCCAATATAGGATTTGCAAAATGAATTTGTTTAAACAGTTTGTTTGACAAATTATATGGTAAAAAATGTTTTAGTATAAATAAAAAAATTTCAGTGACTTATACATATTTGTTTAGTCATTTTCCCCGCGGAATACGATTCTATATGCACCAAAACATGTAATTTTGAAATCATTTGTTTAAACAAATTGTCACGTTTAACCTCAATTTTCACAAAATCCTGACGTGCTACACCATTTTCACGGCCAAATTTTTTTCAGCGAACAAAAATTCATCACAAACGATATATTTCTTTAAGGTTCAAAAACCTTGTCGCACTGTTATCTTAATATGCGTCCGCGCTACTTCCATCTGCCCGTCAACTTTATACGTGGACACGCGTGCAGCTGCAGCTACAGAACATCGTCCTTGTAACATCTCGGCCAGCAAGGTTTCGTCGATCGAAGGTTTCAACACCCACGAGATTCGCTCGAGGGATGTAAAGAGTTTCCGCTCGCTACTGTGCCTCGCGCGCCCCTTACCAATTTTTCAGCATCCTTTCGCGTTCGAACAAATTTCAACGTTTCGTGGGAATTCGTTTCGCATTGTTGTTTGAACCCCACTGCTCGCTCTCTATTGAAACATGTATATACAACCGGTCGATGTAAAACGCAAAATACGCGGACATTTTACAATGTTTCAAGAGCTTTGTTGTTCTACACAGTTTCAGAGAGCACTACATTTTAATATTTTTCAAGCTGTTAGTTTTACGCACGAGGAAAGTAAAAAACAATGTATTTGCTGCTTCAGTGAAATATGTTTCTAAGTATCTTTGGAGAACGACAGTATCGTGGTTGAATTAAGTGAAACTGTATTTGATTCAGAGAAACTGATAGAATGGAAGAAAGGTTTATTCCTCATTGTGGAACTCTGAGAGTTGGAAGTGGAAATTACGTAGATTCTGCTCGTTACTTACATTCAACTTTCTGTCCACTCGAATCAGAAACTTGAAGTATGGTTACAAGTGTTTCTGAAGTCCGACAGATTAAATTGTAGTCGGCGAAAGAGATTGTAATAAAGGAGTCATTATAAATGTTCAAAATTTAATGAAAATTAAAGAATTGGCCAATGCAATCAAACTATATGCAATACAGTAAAAATTTAAAAATGCCTTCTCTTTGAAATTTCTGTAGCAATGAACTATTCATTTTTGCAAATATGGCGGCGAAAAATAACATTCGGGTGTTAATATTCACCCGAACTTGATGAACGAAAAAGAAAATATTTAAAATTAATATTATACACGAAATAAACATAAATTAAATACATAAAAAAGGGATATACCTATAGAGAAATGTAACTTGCAAAAACAAACATGATAAAAATTATCGATAGATCAGAAAATTTCAATGATAACTGCATGCAACATAGAACTAATAACATTTTCCTCAGACTCCTATTTTTCACTCTTTTGGAAAAACTTTTTGAGTTTCTTATATCATTCTACATAATTTACATGCACAAACATTGGTTATCACACTATGTTCCGATGGTATTTAGAGAATCATACCCTTATTACCTTGCTCTGATATCGTAACGAATGATAAGTATGATTGATCATGGAAATCTCAAAAGCTGTAGGTACAACGTACCATATCAGCAATTATCATAAATCGATGTGTCTTGACCTCGGTTACAAGTTCAATTCTATTTTAGACATCACATGCATATTATATCCCTTTGGAATGACCCTGTGATGCCCCTGCACTTCTAAAAGCAGCCCTTAATCACTGCGTTACACGCAAAGCTGTAATTATACACTACCGATGCGAATGCAAATTAAATGTCAATTTTATGCGAAAATTTTAAGAATTAGTGTTAATAAACTGAAGGACAAAAGTTTATCTTTAATTTTAATTGTAATTTGACAGTAATTATGGCATATCAATTTAGCAAAAAATGTAGGTACCTATAAACTGGTATCTTCAAGATAATTGCAAGGGTTAGTTATGAATAAAATCGCTTTCAATGTTTAGCATTATTCATTTTGTCTTCACCCTTTTTTATATTAAATGGAAGAAAGAGAGAACCAAAAGCTGGGGATGCAATGTAAAGATAGATGGGTCGAGTTGCAGTGTGGAATTTCTAAGTAGGTGTGCTCAGCGATGAATTTCGCTTTTATTTTTAGTCATCCACTTCGAGTCTCGTCTTGTTCAATTTGTCAGTGTTTCTTCCCTCTCAGAAGATTTCTTCAAAGTTTGATATTACGTTTTTTCTAAGGAATGTTCTATTGAATCAGACTTGTAGGAGAAAAACTGAGTCATGGCATAGTTTTTCAGTGAATGGTTAGTATTTTTAGCACTGTGCTTCGTGAAGGAGATGCTTCATTTGGTCGCTCACACTCGAGTTATCAGTCTGATCGAATCGATTAATAGTATTATTATGGGTTATTGAGCGGACACGAATTGCGCATGCCGCTGTTAACTATGCAGTAATGGCGAAAGCGGATATACAGGATGCAGTTTGAGGAATTTTTGTAACACTCAGAGATTTTTGTGTAAATATTGCTATTAAATGGTGTTGTTTTGAAAAAAATATTTTATTATAAATTAAGACTAAGTTTCACATTCGACTGGCATCACAGGTTTTCAATCAAATAAAATACATGTTTTAGAATAGTTACTATTTATGTCAAAGGAAATATTGATATATGAACGGTAAGGGGGAAAAACAGGGAATATCATAAAACACCTTTACCGAGAAAATTAAGTTTTAATACTTTAGTGCATTAGTAAAGAAACAAAGTTCAATGAATTTAATTTTCTTATATAATTCTCTTCTTAAATAATTTCTTCATTTACCTTGACGGCAGAAGCTTATGCTTAGGCAAAGAGTGGGGACATTTTAGTGTGAGGGAAGAACATATTTTGTTCCAGTGCAGAGTGAACTTCTCTTTAATCAGTACCTATACCACTTCTCTTTAATCAGTACCTATACCAAATATTTAACGTTATCTTACGAGGGTATTTGAACTTTATAACCCTTTCTGATTCGACAGTTCTAGAGTCCCAGTTGCCACCAATAAAATATGATATAAATCGCAAAATCACGAAAAATGGGCATTCCTCATTTTTCCCTCACCCTTCATACGAATCAAGTAACTTTTAATTTTGCAGGACTTATAAAAGGTAATTTTAAGAGAAGGACGCTGAATAGTAATAATGTCAAGCGTGGGTTACTTTTGAACACCTTTTCATTTTTCTACTCCCTTAATCCTCGCTTCATCAACAATTTTTCATTAAAATAATACCTCCCACAAAGTAAACATAACAAAATTGTGTAAAAAAATCGCTTCAAAAACCTATGGGTTCCCATAGGTATCTCATTTTGCATTTACCACGAATAAAACAAGCATTCTTCCCCCGGGTCTCCACCAAGGCGAACACTGTTTTTGTTCGCGTTCGCCTTGGTGGAAACCCGGGGTTACACAAACTTCCAAAAGTAAATCGCTAAAAGGTACCGTCATATAGATCATGCTCTACTTAAGAGGTCATTCTACTTTGAACCACTGAAAAATTAAGCTATTTTTAAAGGTATATTTTTCTCAGTAAGTACAACATATAATGAAATAAATTTTTTTGGTATTTATTAAGGTTATTACTCTTATATAATATATACAAAAAAAATTAAAAAATCTTTGTAATTTGTTTTAATTGTTTTTTTATAATGTCAATATGGCACCTAAAAAAAGAGGCATGGTCATGGCGTAGGTGATATCCCGGCTCAGGCTTATCCGAAACCAAAAATTACAAAAGATTCTTAATCTGTATGAGTGTCGCTATAGCCCCTAGCTCAAGTAACAATTTTTGTCGAAAAGTAACAAAATTGCGCTGGTTTGAAAAAATGTTTGACAAAACACCCAAAAGGATGTATTCTTGGGTGGTCCATGAGAAAAATCTCTGTTATTTCTCGAAAAAAGTTGTTAATTGAGCTAGAAGCTATAGCGACAATCATTCTGATTAAAAATCTTTTGGAATTTTTTGTTTTGGATAAGCCTGACCCGGGAAATCACCTACGCCACAAACATGCCTCTTTTTTTAGGTGCCATATTGACGCTGTAAAAATACCATTAAAACAAATTAAAAAAATTCTTCTTAATTTCTGTTTCTATAATATAAGAGTAGCATTATAAACATTAAAAAGATTTATTCCATTATATATTGTATTTACTCAGAACAAAATCTTTACAAATAGCTTAATTTTCAGACCGATCAAAGTAGAATGACTCCTTAATATATGAAATGGATAAGTGAGGGTTCTGTTGAATTATATTATTACAAACACAGGTGTCAGAAAAGCCTCTTTCCTTGTAGGATGACCCATCATAGTAACAGTTTTCTTTCGTTTCAGTATACGTTAACCGATTGAATTTTTATCTATAATTCGCAGACACACTATGCATCCTGCCAGTCGACCTTGCAATGCATGTATGCGTTATATCGAAAGCCAAATTACTGTGTGTCATTCGTGTATAGACCATGCTCAGCCTCACTAAGAAAAGATGAAGCTTAGATTGCTGCCATGGGCGAATGGTTTTCATCCTCTTTTCTTCCTGTGGCTTTCGTAATCACTCGATCTCTCAACCCTCCAACCACCTTATCGATCGTTAATTCACTCGTTTCAGAAATATCTTCCTATCTCGGGGTAGGTCAGGCTTCGAGGGACCGCGCCGAGGGTTGGAAGTAATGACCCGACGTTGGATACTCGATAGACGATATTGATTGCGTCATCAATACGTTTCTCCAACGTCATACGATATTTTTTCTCCGACTATATTTCCATTTCTGTTGAATATGAATAGGTACTATATAGAACACCATCTACGTTTTTTCGCGTTTTCTACCCTCTTCCAAAATAGCGGACTGACTATTTATAGAATTTGGATTTAAAAATATTACGGCTACGTGCGAAAATTTGGAAAATTTTTTTGAAAAAAAAATTTAAAACAACGTCGGGATATACCTAGTCGAAAGGTCGAAAAGAGTCGAATGTTCGTGATTTTTGTTTGAAAAAGCGAAAGCATATATTTTTACAGAACTTTTTACACTTAAAAGAGCAACATTTAAAGAACATTTGGTAATTTTGTTGTAGAAAAATATTTACGTTTATAATAAAATTACAAGCGACATCCAAGAAGCCTTTTTTAAAAGTTGTTTTGGGGTGAATACTGCCATTTAGAACCAGATTGTCTAAAATCAAAGAGCGAAAAAAATTCCGTTAGTATATTAATGTACCTATCCTCTGATTCACGGAGGGAATTTCCGAAATCTTAATTTAAAACAAAATGGAGGCTATTTAAAGTTGAAATCCTGATTTTTTCGCGTGATTTTTGCGATTGCCTATTTTGTTTTAAATTAAGATTTCGGAAATTCCCTCCGCGAACCAGAGGATACATTAACATACTAACACAATCTTTTTCGTTTTTTGATTTTAGACAATCTGGTTCCGAATGGCAGTGCTCACCCCAAAACAACTTTTTAAAAAGACTTCTTGGATGTCGCTTGTAATTTTATTATAAACGTAAATATTTTTCTACAAAAAAATGACCAAATGTTCTTTAAATGTCGCTCATTTATGTGCAAAAAGTTCTGTAAAAATATATGCTTCCGCTTTTTCAAAAAATATTCACAAACATTCGCCTGCTTTCGGCCTCCTGACTAAAAATAAGTAGGTATAAGCCTTTAACGCAAAGGACACTAAAAGAGCGACGTCACATATTTCTCCAATGGTATCTACCATTCCATTCAAATCCGTAGAACAATATCACGATTCAGAAATGCCACCCACGCTACATAAAAAGTTCTTAGTGTAATATGCGGCCATACCGTGTATTCTTCTTGCTTTTACGCTCAATACTGCGTATGCATTCTGATGCCACCAATACACTCCTTTTATTGCTGTTTCCTAAATACCAGAGCGTAACATCTGCGTCTTTGACATGTAACAAAAAGTGCAGCAGAAAAAAGAAATCGATGGAACGTGTCAAAAAGATTTACAGCGGACTCGAAGCAACTAAAAATTCCCATGGCTAACGGAGTGTGCGTCACTTTTATTCCACGGTTATTAAATCCTTCGCCCGTGTGTCCAGATTAAATTCGAATATGCAGAAATGCAAATTGCATTTTTCTGCTACAATTTCTCTCGATATCCATTTTTAGGGGTGGTTAAATTCGTCACGTGTCATGAGCATTTTGCGTGACGCAAAGTGATACGCACGCATGAATGTACATATTTATGCTGTGACGTATAATTTTTGAAGCTCGTAAACCTGTAATACGAGTAATTGGGATTTTCCTAAATAATAGTAGATCCGTACATATATCTTATTATTTCTATAACTTGCAGCGATCTTTCTTAGTCCCCGCCATAATTTAAAATTATTAATTTATTCAAACCCAAACATAAGCCACATTCATATCGAGCACTGCAAACCTCCACATGCGATTGACAACCAGCACTGGGACTATTTGTCGAATTTTTCGGTATTCGAATATTCGAATATTTCAGTTGCTCAATTATTTGGCGAATATAATTCGAACATCCAAGTATTCGAATACTATTCGAATATTTAAGTAGTCGAATACTGATGTATTCGAATAGTATGGTGTGAATTATAAATCAAGTTCTTTAGGTACATTTGTCAGGGTGAAATCTTGTAAGCTAATTTTGACCCACTTCAAACCATACTATTTGAATACATCGGTATCCGAATAGTATTCGTATAATAACATTGGAATACTCAAATATTCGAAGTTTATTCGTAGCATTCGAATATTCAAATATTCGAAGTTTATTCGTAGCATTCGAATATTCAAATATTCGAAGTTTATTCGTAGCATTCGAATATTCAAATATTCGAAGTTTATTCGTAGCATTCGAATATTTGAAGTTTATTCGTAGCATTCGAATACTTGTAAAATATTCGAATATTAAATTATTCGAATAGTCCCAGCCCTATTGACAACCTAATTGCCTCACGAATCTCGAAAAAGAAATCTCTCACCAAAGAGTTAAATATCTCAAACAATCAGCTTTACCGTAAACTGGATAAACTAAAAATTAACATTTTTACATTTGCTTTAAGTATCCTATCCTAATCATTTACGAATGTACTACAAGTGTGAAAATGCATAAAAAAAAATTTTCCTTTTCCTTTTTAATAGATGTTAAGTAGATGCCAATGCTACCCCCTACTGCCAACGTTCCCTCAGCTTACAACAATTCCCAAAGTCCATGCCAGTTTGAAAAAAATTCCCTTCAACCATGCACATCTCACTACCCCAGCCTCCACCCTACACACATCCCCATCCCCAAAACCCCCGTATTTCACAATCCTAAAATAATAAACACCCTCCTTAATTCCCGTCTCCATTCCGCTATCGAGCTAAACACGCAGCGGGTAGCATTGCAAATTCAAGACTTAACAAGTACTCGCGACGCGCAGTGCTTCCTGCGGAAGAAGGTTGGTCGGAATAAAAATAGGTGACCCAGGTGGCACGGATCGCGTTGGAAAGTGACGAAAACGACGTCGCACAGTTTCCCGTCACGCGATCCAACTCCACGCTCCGCGAATCTACGGGAAAGGCAGGGATCCTCGCATTAAGTCTAGCCAAGATACCCGAGGAAAGTATAATCTAGAAAGAGAGCTACTCGATGCAATGCGTTTTTAAGAGACGTCGAATATCAATAGCAAGAAATGCTGTTGCAGGCAGGTTCTCTGACTAGCTAGTAGGTCCGGGGGTTGAGGATAGTGACACGGGTCCGTAGCGGTGCGATGCGCGTCCTGGATGTCGGCTGCTGCGGAGAGGGGTTGAAGGGCCACGGGAGTGGTGACGTCCCCCAGTCCCCACGACCGTCGACCGGCTTCTCTCTCTCGGAGTCAGTCGTACGCCAGTCGTGACAGGAGTTGGTTCTGTGCTCTGTCGGTCCGTCTCGGGCGTGATCGGTTCTCGTCGGGCGCCCTTGCGTTCTACTCGCGCACAATCCGCCGCACACCGCGACCGACACCACACCGCCGCATACGTGCTTCCGTTCGGCGGATACTTTACTCGCACGCATTTCAACGGCGCACAACAGTCGCCCAGTCGGATGACAGGCGGTCGCGAGACCGAGCGGCGCGCGAGCAAAGAAGGCGAAAGAAGGAACGTCAGGTCGTTGCACTTGCCTACGTTCGTCGAGTGTCGGTTCGTTAAATTTCCGTGCGTGATTTCTGTTTACCGACCGCGCCTCGGCACCGTTATATACTCGTGACAGCACAAGCGGGCGGACGCAGCGCGGAAAAGGAGTCCTCGTGACAACCCTGCCGCGTTTGATCTCGGCGATCGATCCCATTACCTGCTCGCCTCTTCCTTCCACCGACGCCACGATTTCTCACGACTCCACGCGAGACCCGCTCCCACCAGTCGTACAGGAAGTGCGAGGGGGAATATCTGTGCGACGGCGAGGAGCGAGATAAGTGTGATTGTGGCGGAGACAGTGTTGTTGGGGAGGCACGTAGGACGACCTGTTGTGCTCGAGAAATAGCTCGACAGGAAGACACGTTTGAGTTTGTTGGGATCTGGCCGACGGTAATAGCGTGGAAAGTGACGAACGGTCGAGACTGGTGGGGGGGCCTTTCTGTTGGTTTTTCGACTTGACGCTTGATTCGTGGTTGAGAGCTAGCGGTGTGATAACTGCGGCTCGTGCAACAGAGGGCGAGTCTCACGAAAATTCCAGCTATTATGCGTACAGTAAGCGAAGCGATGAAGCATCGCGCGATCAGCTGACTAGTCGAATTGTTCGGCGGCCGTGGCTACTCGGCCGGTAACGTGGATCGGCACAGGACCGGCAAGGATTCACACCACCGACAGCAACGGTTACCTACCTGCTCGGTTATGACGTTCGGCACGACGTTTCACACCGAGAAGCCCCATTATCCCAGCGATATCCCTGCTCGGTATGTTCTGTTTCTTTGGTTCTGTCGTGCTTCTTGGTATAGTGTTTTATCGAGCCTCGTTGTAAACGTGTTTACACACGTGATACACAATATCGAGAGGGGGATAAAAATTTAGATTGAAAAGGTTTAGGTGAAGGCATGTTCTTGAAAATGTGGAAGTATTTTGCGTGGGTTGAATGGTTCGTTGGGATATAATATTTAATTAGGGTAAACCCACCAGTGAATGACCGAATTGTTGAATTAGGAGCCCAGTAAATGACCGCATACTTTTAATAAGAATCGTACTTATTAATGTTTGTTTAATACGCATAACTAAAAATATGGGATATTAAACGTGCAACTACACTCCATTTATAAACATATAGTAATTTTTAAATTTATAATTGACATTTCTTTGCCTAATGGTCATTCACTGGTATGCGGTCAATTACTGGTTGGTTTACCGTACCACTTTTGTTATCGATGATCTTTGAAAATAATTAGGGTAAAAATTGAATGTTTTCTGGAGTTATAATGTTTGCAAAAAGCTGACTTTTTTAGAGATAAAATCGTATGTTAATTTAACCGATACCTATGCATGCTAATTATTCTGAAAATCGACTTGTTGAATAATTTCACTATAATATTTGTTTAGAAAAATCGGAATTTTTGTTATATCCTTATTTTTGGCCTTATTCGCCTTGTTTAAGAATACATAACAGAGTACTATCGGTATCTTATTATTTGGTTAACAGTACGGTTTTATTAAACATGACAGTAATTATCCTTTGTAGCATGTAAATGCTACCTATTACGATAAATCGTAACGTAGTGATAGTATAACACTTTGTGAGCTTAAATGTAATTGCACAAATCGCGATAATAACCAACAGTTACGCCATGGATTATTAACGATCTTAATTAAACATGACAGTGGCCATTGCCTATATCGTAAACATTATTTGCCGCGGTAAAATAATCCATGCAGAAGTAAAAGGAATAGGTATTAGAAGAATCGTAATTTCTTTTTATTGACAAATAGGTAACTAGTAATTTTTGAATTACAAATTCTTACATCAGTTTCAAAATATTTATGAATACTTAAAAAATAAAGTTCTAAAGTGGGTATCACTTATTAAATTACACCCTATACATATATCCAAATTCAATCATCGTTCACCTATTGCCCCGATCTAGCATTCTACATTGCAAATTCATTAAATTACCCTTTCGTTTATACTTTACCAGTCACTTTATTTTTCTTCCGTCTGTGATTTTAATCTCCCGACTTAATCGCTTCATTGTCTGATAACCTACCAAACTTCTTTGTATCTGTTCATTACAGAGCAATGGCTTATATGTACACACGCACTAGTAAATTTTCTTCTGTCGCAAACATCTCTGTATTATGAAAAGAAAGGCTCCATCATGTCGCTAATTTTTGTTTCTTCAGTTGCTACATAGTAGGTACACAGGTAGCGTGCAATCTTCTCTTTATGCAGAAAAGGGGGAGGAGGTGTATGATTCTCTGAAGATAATATACTAAACATACTTTAGTATTTTGTGTTTACTTGTAATCGTGACGGGTATCATTCACTTCTACGCAGAAACACACGAGAATGAATTGTGCACGTGTACCTACTGTGGTTGTCAGGGGCAGATTTTCATATTTAGCAGCCCTAGGCTAACAAGCGTCTCCCACCCTTTCCGTGAAATATCATCAAGTATTTTAATTAAAATGAGTCGGGACAATTTGAAAATTAATTCAATATGATTTCTCACATGTGAGTTTTTGCTAATTCGCCACATGAAAAAAGTGAATTTCTTTTAATGTAGTCTTGAGCATCTGTGTTTAAACATTTTCTAATTCCTTTCGCTCAAAATTTATCGTCCCCAAAATTTGGCGCCCCTCAAAATTGTCACTCCCCAAAATTTTTCTATTATCAAAAAAATTGTGTGAATATAAAAGTATTAATTCCCAGTCACAGAAGTGAAAACACGCCGACGTCAATCAAAATGTTAGTAGGTATTTAACGTGCCAATTTAATTATCAGACGAATTTACACAAAAATCAATATAGTAACAGATGTACTCGTCGCAACCCTTTAACAGATCATTAAAATTAACGAAGTTCAGAATCATTGAAAACTGTATTTTTCAATGTTCAAAATTTGTAACAACTGTTATAATAAACTAATTATAATACATGCCAAACTCAATAAACTGTCACAGGGTTAACACGGTATCATTTTAATAATAAACATTTCCCTCCGATGGAGAACAGAGGACAGAAAATTCTTAAATCCCAACATCCTAGAATTTTCACTTACGTAAAATTCCAAATATTGCCTACGCAAAGTGTGTACCTACTCAAGTGATCAAACAAATACGTAGTTGAGTTAAAGATCTCTGACGTCAGGTTAACGTATCCTTTCAGGGACTTTTATACACCTGCATGGTTCTACACGATCAATTTGGCATTGATCAGGCATACCTGTACGTCATATGACTCCGTATGTAGCGTTTATTGATATTCGTTGACGTTCTCCGTCGCAATAAAAAAAGGCTCCGTCACAGAGTACTTTTATAGACTCGGAAGTAGGGAAGGCGGCAGTAAAAAGGTACACGAGCAACAAGGATATTATTTATCAGAAAGTGATGCAGCGTAAGTCTGGCATTGTCTTATTGCCTGTTTACGTCTTTACGCGGCGAGAATCTCAATGGAACTGCAGGCTCGCTGAATATTCCGGTATATATCAATTTATATGGAGTGTTAGTAACGGTTGGAATCAATCTTGGGGTTACGTGTTGCGTGCTAAGTGAAGTGTTTCTGCCTCGCCCCTTCTTGAAAAGTTTTCTTATTTGATTAAGGTATCGCGTTTTCAATAAATTGTAAGTGTTGTGAGCGTAATTGTTACGTGGATAGATACTGGTTGTGTAAAGATGAAATCAGGCGGTATGTGACAAGAGTCAAAGTACTAACAAGGAGAGTATTTTAGGTGTCCGCCTCCGATCATTTTGATTTTTGGATATGTTATAGAGGACCGAAAAATAAGAAAGACGTGTTTTTTTATTTTTCCCCGTTTTCATATTTGGGGGGTGAAAACTGCGTTCAAAGTTAGGGTTGAAAAATCATTTTTGTGGAATATCTTGACTTTTTGAAAATCTGGTGAGTCAGTCATATTTCGCATTCAAAGACACAAAATTCGTCCATTGACACTATTCCCCTATCTCTAATAGTTCTCGAGATGTTCCACAAAAATGATTTTTCAACTCTAACTTTGAACGCAGTTTTCACCCCCCCCCCCCCCCCCCAAATATGAAAACGGGGGAAAAATAAAAAAAAACGCGTATTTCTTATTTTTCGGTGCTCTATAACATATCCAAAAATCAAAATGATCGGAGGCGAACACCTAAAATACTCTCCTTGTAAGTGTATATGACCGTTTCAAACCGAGACAGGAGCCGAGAACCTTTTTCTATGTTTCTGATTTGAGTTCTGGTTTTCCTCCTCCGCGAACCCTCTAACAAAACCTCGGTTCGCCCCACCAACCCTCCACTACGGAGGTCCGATCAGGGTGGAAATATTCGTGTAGCAATCAATGCATTTAAGGTGACACGTTGGGCGTTTTCCCGAATTCTCTTCACACTCCGCCCACGTTTCCGCTTAAGCAAAAATGCAGTGGGGAGAAATCCGTACCGGGACTCCGAGACAAACCCCAAGGTCCTGTGGACAGACACAACCCTCACGTGCGTGACCTGTCCAGGGGTTTTATGATACGTCAATCGCTATTGAGCGCCAGGAGAGACTCCAAAGGTACCAGTCATAACTGGGATTTGGAGTTTTTCCTGTTTATGATACCAGATGCTTAACAGCTATAGTAATCGCGTTAATGAAATTCTTAAACCACGTGTCATAAACCCCGTGTCTTTTCCAATCCTTAATAGTCAGATTCAATGAGCACAGTGTTTAAAGAAGTATAATAGTTATTGAATTAAAATGATGATGTACTATACTCGGTGGCTAACCTGTGGCTCGCGAGCCACTCAAATAATTTATTTATTTACATATTCTACTTTGGGGGACACACTGTATATTCTTAAATAATAGCAATTTCATTTTTCGTAAATACAAATGTAGTAGAACCTCGATTATCGTACGTCGTTTAAAAAGTTCAGAAAAGATGCAAATTTATTCCATTTGTAACAGACAGTCAGTCAATACTGAGTCAATACGAAGAAGAATGTATAATCATCTATCAATCATAAAGGAATTTTTAATGCACACAAGGTAATCTTTGAAAACATAAATACAAGCAACAGTGGGTACAAAGATGATAAAGAACCAAAATATTATGGTGAAAATATAATTCCGTCTGACTCTGAAGCATCCACTGCTCCACAAACCATTTTCAGGTGTCATAATGCACAAAGAGAAAGTGATCCCACCGAAATCACGATATTAAGAAATATTATGAAAGTTGCTTCTTTGATAATAATAGAATACATAAGTATTGAATAATAAATACTGGTCCCTGCATGAAAACATTATTACTTGATCATCCAAATATCATTTCACCCGACCACTTCGAACAATCGAGTTTCTATCCTTCATTCAACGTGTGTCTTAGCTTTCTTTCACACTTTGACAATCGTTGTCACGTGCGCGTGATTTCACTATTTCACTCTACACGAAAGTAGATGTATGTACATACTACTTTCCGCGAGTTTAAGAAATCAATTTCTTTTCCCACTTATCACCGACAACTTTATACCACTCAAAGATTTATATCCCATTTACAATATGCTATTTCGATGGTTTTAAAAAACCAACGAATTGTTGGGGAATTTGAGAAAAATCAGTAGCGAGAGTAAATTTCTTTCGAAAGGTGTCGAGGTGTTAAGAAGCTGACTCGTATTTAAATTTGTTTTTCA
Source organism: Andrena chrysosceles (assembly GCA_963855975.1). Taxonomy (NCBI): domain Eukaryota; kingdom Metazoa; phylum Arthropoda; class Insecta; order Hymenoptera; family Andrenidae; genus Andrena; species Andrena chrysosceles. The sequence goes on from OY979767.1 coordinate 23,927,215, forward strand.
TCGATACAGTGGCGAAGCCATGGTTGAATCGATGACTATCGGCACTTGGATGGATTTCATGTTTTATTCAGAGCATGAGCGCCACCGACGGGGCGAAAATTGTGCAGTGAACGTCAAATCATGCTCATCGATAAAACGTTGGTAATACGGTCGATTTGGAGAGATATGGTGGTCAGTGAACTAGAAAAATGTGACGATAGCGCGGCAGCAGAAGCTGGGAGACAAGGTCGTGACAGGGTAGATTGCTATGACCTTATTATTCTTGGCATGGCACTCGCGCAACGGGACATGAACTAGCGAAGAGAGTATGAACCGTTCGTGCCTTCTCTTTCCGCTTGATCGGTTGTAGGTATGTATGTACTAGTTAATATCCGCTTTTTACATGGCGCTTATTTTCTTCGTTTCTCGATACACTTGTATATTGAGCACTTTCTTCGATTACTGTGTCACCTCGCGTTGCCGAGTCCCTTTTAATACTATAGTAATTATGTGACACAGTGTTCCACTCTCATCGATTCGAAAGTATATTGGGGAAAACAATTTTTCCATGTTCACTTCAGAAATAATAGTACACGTTATTCCTAGTGATAGTAATGTAGCTCAGAAGTTTGGAAGTTCAGGAGTTTATCTGTTGTAAGTATTCTAAAGGAAGTTGTAAGTTGGATGAACTGGGCGCTAGGAATCGCTGTGGCTCTTGACTTGTTAACAGAAAAGATAGGACTTATCCGAGACACAATTCCATAATTGTTGTAGGCCTCGAGTTTATATCTTTTACGAATTAAAGATGTAGGGTACATCCAGGGTTGTCGGTACACCTAATGTAAAATGGCTATTAAAACTACCACTGATATTATTTAGTTTATCAGGATAAATTTAATATGTTCAGAATTTTATGCTGTTTTAGAGAAACTGGTATTTGCAGTAAGACAAAGGCGAATAAATAGAATAAATAAACAAAAGCTTTACTTTAATATTTGTAAAGAATAAACAGTCAAATACTCATTTTTTATTTTACTAAGCCTAATTATTCTTCACGTCGGCCACAACTATTACATCTATCACTATTTTAGATAGTCGACATTTAGATTTATTTTGAAATAATTTTCTAAACGTTCTAGGCAATTTGAAAGTGAACCATCTACCTCAATCATAACTGGGACCATCTATCCTTTCTGCAAGGATGAATGGTCTCGTTAACTTTGAAAGGAAAGTTTAATGTGACTAAATACTTTGACTGCACTATCCCTCAATACCTCTACTATCTTATTATACAAAACATTAAATGAAAATTAACATGGAAGTATATTTTAAATACGATTATGTACACCACTGTTGGATGAAAAAGTTTAAATGTAACTTCAATTTACCTTTTATATCCTATAAATCCAGAAAAACACAGATGGTAGCATGACGCTATTCATTCAACTGTTTGGCTAATAGAGAAGCAATTGGTGGGCACTTTAAGGGAATGTTCCGGTCTAGCGCCCATAAAAATAGGTGATACTTAAGAATTAATTAATGGAAAACTTCTACATATAGATAATTTAATGGGACTTTTTACATTATATTAAGAATGTCTAAAAGTATAGAAATATATATCTTTTTTGTAATTAAAGTCCAAAAGTTCATCCAAATCGGTGGAGCCTGTAGCACCTAAATTATTGGTATGAAATAAAAACTAATGCCAGATTATTAAAGGGCATGAAATTCTCTAGTGGACATACTATTAAAAGTTACAAAAAATTACAGTTTTTGAGAAAATAACGACACATGAAATTTGAAATCACTTTTTCTCTATATTTTTCGTCCTTTCCACGCTTTTAAAAATTACAAAATTTCAAAAATTCTAAAACGTTAGTGATTTGTCCCCTACACAGAAGTACATGCTTTAAAATAAAAAAAAGTTTCGGTCGATTCGGATAATAACTTTTCGAGATATTAGTTCCACCGATTTTAAGAACACCCTATAAGATCAGGAATTTTTCGAATTCCACAAAATCCTTTTAAATACATATTCTTAAAAAGTTCAACATTCGAAAAATGAAATAGAAAAAATCTATTTTTTGACCGGAACCTCCCCTTAACGCGTCTTTACGTGTACATAGAGTCTGAAATACATACATATAGCGATTCGACCCACTCTCCTGCCCGACCAAATCACCCGGATTCACCCTAATCACTAACACGCGAAGATATAATACGCAAACTGAATGAAAAAAAGCAATTTTGTTGCAAAAACACATAGGTACATAGAATTCAGACGCGAACTTTTAAGTTTCTTCAATGATCATTTCAAATCCAAAACCAGTTCGCTGTATTCGAAGATTTCAATATCCACTGTGTTTAAAGACTCGTGCATTGAAACATGCAAATTTTTCGTTCGATTCTCCAAAAGGAGCGAGCATGCCTTTAGGTGCCGATTCCACCTGTAGCAGAAACGAACGCCTAATTAAATTCATGATCCATTTTAGCGGTATTAACTGCGCGGTATTAATTGAAGACAATCTGTCTGATGGTATTTCGCGACGGTAAACACGTCTGCTGTGTAAATAAATACCGCGTTTGCAATTTCGAAATAGCCGCGGAAATAACAAACCTGATATTTACACGATTTTTCCACCGTTCGAAAATATTAGGTCCCGTTTCCGTATATTTCGTTTTACCGTGCCGTTGTGTACTTTACGAATGCATCATTTTTCACGTCGCTTAAATCTCTAGCATTGTATTTTAACATTACTGGCGCCTGTCGTCTTAAATCAGGGAACACTTCTATTTCTCTTCCCTCTTGTTCTTTATTTACGGAAATATGATCTTGCGACGTAAATTAAAAATGCGGGACATGTGACGACCGATATTGGCTACTTGATCCGTACGCATGCGAGCTTATTTGAGTCACTACGTAGTTGCGGATTTCTTTTCCGTTAAAATGTTGAGGAAAATATACGTAGAATCGTGGATGTTTCTTTCTGACTTTGGTTAAAATGGAATTCGTCGCAAATATGGGTGAAATAGATATATAAAGGAAGAGGCTTGTAGTTCTTTTAAATATTATTTTTAAAAGAGATCCATAATGTACTTTAGTGGAAATTTGTAATTATTGGCTGGTTGAAAGAAGTGAATAGGTACTCTTAAATCAGCTTGTTCTCTGGATTTAAATTTCCTACATTCTAAATTTTACGGCTGTCAATAAAATAGCTAGTTTCTTGTGAGGTATAATATTGGAATATTTTGTGATACTCCAAACGTGGTCATTCATAGTAGCAGAAGAACTGAATTGTAGCTGCAAGCTGTATTTCAGTTCACAACTGTGAAAACAAATTACTAAAGAATTTTGTTTTGATTATAAAACTACGCAGTTATTGAAACATATCAAACTGTACGAAGTGTAATTCGTAGTGACACGGGTACATCATAAAAAAAAATTAACCTGACACGAAAGATTCGTGTCTGTCATATTAAACTGTCAGAAAACACGGTGTCATGCCACTGCTGAAAAATGAAGTGTCTGAAACGTATCACCCTCGAGGAACGCTATTTTAAATACATCCTTTCATTTAGTGCCCACTAGAACTGAGATATCAATCTATCTTTTCCTTATCTATCCAAAATCAATTCCTACATACTTTTCAAACTTTGATACATTAATTTTAAAATATTTAAAAACAATTTCAAGTATTTTCCCTCCTATTTTGAAATATTTATTTTGGTTTCCATCCCTTGTAGGCGAAGAATGCTTTATGAGTTCATTGAAGACTTGGGCTCATTTTTGCTAATTATATATTTTCTAGTACAATAATTATATTAATATTTTATGCATTGTCGATTCCTACGATTAGAATTATATTAGCACTTTATGAGTTCTCGATTTCCCGTATCATAATTATATTGGTCTATCAAATTATAAATTTCTAGTATCAGATTTATATTACTATTCCACAAATTATAGATTTCTAGTATCAAAATTATATTATATTACTATTCCACAAATTATTGACGCGTGGCACTATAAATAGACCAATACATCACGAGTACTAGATTCTGGATATCAATTGTATACTAACACTTTCCAACATTGTATTCGTAGGTATTATTCCCAAGTTTGTGCGATCTATATCATCACGCTTTTCGCGCGTGGCTGCACTTTGAATCGTTCCATGTCCGCGCAGTTTCCCCTTGTCGAACGAATCATCGTCATGCACCGTTCCGCTCTGCTCCATTCTTTTAAACTTAAACGGCAAGGAAAAGGTCGCACATCCATTGCCGCATTAGACCCTGGTTATGGTCATTGCGCCAATTCAGTTCGACATCCGTCCACGTCACTCGTTCGCGTGTGGACAGGCACTTCGTTTCGTCGCTAATAGCCAGAGCAGGACGAGGTTTCAACGTTGCAGACCGAATTCAAAAGGGGTCGATGGCGTCGAGGGGGGAACAATGATTTTGCTTTTCAACTGGACCCTTTTAATTAGCCCTCGACGAACGATTAGAGGCGGACACCATGCTGGGTGTTCGAAAAGTCACGATTCAAATTTTGATCAAGTTCGTCTAACATTAGCGATAAATTGAGGTAAATAAGGAAGAAGAATTTGAAAAGAGAAAAGGAAAAATATTTGGAGCTTATTAGAAGAAAGACAATCACGCTAAAGTAAAATCGAAGAATTTGAAAATTAATTTGGATGCATTTTAGATCATTTTTTTTATCAAATAGAACTCAAAATTGGGATCAATAATTTCGAGTTTCTTTGAAAACAATTGATATGGATTAAATTTTCCTTTTTGGAGTAGTTGCTTAACACTTTGACTGGCGTGGCGCGTGTTTTCACGCCGAGTAATTTGTATCCTGTGCATGGTCTTGGCGTGTTTCCATGGCGATATTTTCTAGAAAGCTTCGAAAGCATTGTCTGAGGGATAATAAGTGATCCTTATTATGGATAAGTGATCCTGAGGTACGTTTACTGTATAAAATAACAATACTGTGATACAGTAACATAGAGTCCCTAATAGTAGATATTGAAATTTAAAAAATCATTCCTTATAAAAACTATCGATAATGTCGTGTATATTTTAAACATAGTTTAAACATCAAATTCTAACATGCTTTTAATTGTTCGGAGCGTAATATAAATAAATGCAAAATCCGCAACTAAGAAGTATCTTACACATAATTAAATTGGTACGAACTAATTAGTGTTACGTTCAAAATCATTTTTACCAATTAAAAGAATTTATTTTACACTTTTCATTTGTTTTTTTTTTTTAAACAAGGAATCGTCTTCTGGTCATTAGTATCATGATTTATCAGACACACTGTACATAAAAATGGTAGATACAAGAAAATTCTTGAGAAACGCAATGTTTCTTGGTATTTCTTACTGGAGTTAATGTTCCTTTTTCCTTCTCTCTCCATTTGCCCATGAAGTTTCATAGAATTCCGTGCACGATGCTTCACATTAACTTTTTGTAAGCAAAGAAGAAAGGTTTCTTCGTGGTGATGCCCTCGAAGATGACAGTGCAGTCGGACATTTTACGGTTTGCATGACTGTAGCAATTTCCTGCTGTGACTGTTCGTGGTTCGACGCGTGAACGTCGCGTTGAAAAAGTCGAGGAATGAGATAATAGCGAATACGTCCCACCGAATGGTCATTTTCTCATTATCAGTCATTATATTACTTTCGGCATTTTTATCTTGAATCGTTGGATGATTATTCCACGAGCGTTGATACAAGTAGAGTCAAAAGCGGTGCCGCGAGTATGATAGACGTGCATTGTAATTGAAAACGAAGGAAAATGGTCTAACAAAGGAAATTGCATTGGTCGACTCCAATAAAAGAAGTTTGTTAAATTTCTCCTGCATATACAAATAAATGGTGGTTCCTCATTCGAATAATGAGAGTTGGCGCTCGCGTAACGGAATTCGAGGCAGAACTATTCATTTCAGTTTACCTGATTTAATATTTTGTGAATGATATTTCGGAACCTGAAATTTCTACATATTTGGGGAATTCGTTCTTTACTTCGCTGTCGATATTTCTCAAATTTCGAAAGAAAACTTTCACATATGCACCTCTAAACAGAATCGAAATATCTGAATACATATTACAGTTTTATCAGTGATCAATATACTCGTAGAATAGGATTCAATTCCCACGCGAATTCATAGGTCCAAATTTTAAAGTCACGAAATTATACGTATGAATTATTAGCTACAAAACTGCAAACACCAAAAAAAAACGAATCGATCCAGAAAATCATTTCTTACTAATGAATGCCAAGCAGCAGGTTACGGCAACATTAATTGCAAGCCTGCTCTCGTTCCCCGAAGGAGCGGTTATCAAAGGCAAAAGTGAAGCAGGTATTCATGATGTTTGCGTTCCGTACGCCCTTCGCTACTGTTTATATTTCGTTCTCATTGTTAAACACGCCGAGAATAGTCAAGGGAAATTTTCCCTGGAGCATTGTGGCCTCAGGTGTGTCGATAGCGCGGTGTAACGAACGTACCTCGCTCGCGAACCTTAAAACAAATTAACAAGCCTTTTGTATGAGAGTATCTGGCGTATCAGCGTTAATGAGGGTCTTACAAATCGCGATTATTTCCTCGGGGGCCAGATTATAAAAATACCTAGCCAGATTGCTTAACGTCTGTGGTCTGGGGCTATTTGTCGATTTCGAGTATGCATAGAATAAATGCGGTACATAAATATGCATAGAAAGAAGTTTGAATATTGTTGTATTCAAGTAGGTATGTATAGAATATTCAAGTATGCATGAAATAAAATTTGAATGTGCATAGAATAAAATTCGAGTAACGTGGTGTTACGAATAATAATTCGTTCTAAAGTTCGTATTTGCCAAATTGAAATATATTTTGGATAAAAGATTCTCAATTTCAAAGTAGAATTGTATCAGAAAAAGATTTCGGGATTGGAATATTCGAATACAGCTTCGATTCGGGGGTAGTATTCAAATACTACACTATTGCAGGTAGTATTCAAATACTACTCTATTGTAGTATTCAAATCCTACACTATTCTAGTATTCAAATACTATACTTTTCTAGTATTCAAATGCTACACTGTTGTAGTATTCAAATCCTACACTATTCTAGTATTCAAATGCTACACTGTTGTAGTATTCATATCCTAATACTACACTATTATAATATTCAAATACTACACTATTGTAATATTCAAAGACCACACTATTCTACTATGCAAATCCTACACTATGCAACTATTCAAATACCACACTATCTTAGTGTTCAAATCCTACACTATTTTAGTATTCAAATCTTACACTATTCCAGTATTCAAATCCCACACTATTCTAGTATTCACATCCTACATTATTCTAGTATTCAAATCCTACACTATTCTAGTATTCAAATGCTACACTGTTTTAGTATTCATATCCTAATACTATTCTAGTATTTAAATACTACGCTATTGTAATATTTAAATACTACACTATTATAATATTCAAATACGACACTATTGTAATATTCAAAGACCACACTATTCTACTATGCAAATCCTACACTATGCTACTATTCAAATACCACACTATCTTAGTGTTCAAATCCTACACTATTTTAGTATTCACATCTTACACTATTCTAGTATTCAAATCCCACACTATTCTAGTATTCACATCCTACATTATTCTAGTATTCAAACACTACAGTATTCGAGACAAATTCGTTACATTCGAGTATCTACTTGTGAAGCATTTGAACATTGAATTATCTAAAGTCTGAGCCCTAGATTGGGCTAGGTCTTTGTGGGCGCGTGCGCTCGCGGGCGGTCTACATTGGAGAGCGACAGTGACTACGTCATTCGGTGCACGTTTACACGTGATGAGGTTGGCAGCAACAGTACGTAATGGAGGTTGCAGTCAAGGCTGTAGAAAGGCGTTCCTTATTGCATCTCGCGAGCCGTGCTAACCGGTCGTCGACCCGCTACGCTCGCGACTCTTCGCCTGCAAGGTCATTTTGCTTATTGTTAGATTCGTTTCACTGGCCAACGGCGTATCCTTTGGACATGCCGTTGCTTTCGTTTTGCTACGGGTCGCGTGACCGAGGCACGATTGCGTTCAAGTATCTGGAATCCAGCGATCGGGGGACCCAGCGACCGAGTAACAGGATGCACAGTTGCCATTGTTATTAGTGGTGGAATATATATTATACAGAACTTCTTGGGGGCACTCTAATTGTCTGTCAATGGGTGTATCATTTAGAATAAAAATCCGTTAGTGGTCCAAAACAAAAATTTACATTGTTACACCCAAAACACTGGTACACTGGAATAGTGTTGCTATAAAAATAGTAGTGAGCAAAATTAGTAGAGACCCTAGTGTATTTTGTCGATAAGATATTATAATAATTTTTTTAGTCGTTAATATGATTCGCTGTAACGATATTTCCGAGCGATTGCTTCTGCTGGGAAAGTTTTGTACAAAGCGAAACTCGAACTTGTCTTTAAAATAAACATTCGGGGACTTTCAGGCAATACTTCTGATTCGTTTGAGAAAATATCGATGTGAAAATACGTTAAAATTATACACAGGATGCACATCTCTTGAGTGTCAATATGTTAAGGTCCTGTGGTGAGCAGGAATGTGACAACACATATTTTTGTGGTTTTCTGGGATATTGGTTTACGTACCACTTTTGGTATTTTGGTAGAACAGGTATATATAGGTATCTAGTATTTTGAAAGGCATTAAGTGTTTTGCAAGCCGATGTCTCGTTGTGCATAACGGTTGTTAGATTATTATCCTTCATTCAATTTACAAAGATCACTAGCTCTCTAACAAGGGAAGATCCTCAACCGGAAATTCAAAAAATTATGAAACTTAGGGGATATATATAGGGGGTGAAATACAAAGGGGATGAAATTGAGCCATGAAAATGCGGCTATTTTCAGTTTTTGTGTTATAACTCGCGAACTCTGAGAGATACAATAAAAGATTTCAGACAAAAGTTACTTCTTTTAATTACTATCATCATTTGGTAACTTATACTTCTTTCAGTTCGCGAATTATAACAGAACATCGGAAAATCGCCAGATTGTCAGTAGTCAATTTCACCCCCTTAGAGTAAATTTGGGCAACAAAAAAAGCGTAATACATACCTATATATCCTCCACATATCCCCAAAATTCCATAATTTTCTTAATATCCGGATTGCGGATTTTCCCTTGTGAGTTACGCTATATAGTCACCATTTTTATCACAGATCTTTGCCAAGTTTTCAAGTATATTAAGAAAATTTTTAACAAGCCCAAAAGTTTCTTAAATTCTCCCTGCACATATAAATACATAAAACTTCATTAATACAGGTTCTCGTTAATTCGAGACAAGCCACATTTCCCAGCTACACGAAACGAGATTTCGTTGCACCTTCACTGAAAAGGTCAGCAATCTCGACCCAAGTGCTGGTATCGATTTCCTAAAAGCTAAAACCCTGTATTTTTACACCGTAAAGTTTCTTTTAGTTCCCTCGAACCTCGCACCTTAGTACCCTAGTAAGTACCTCTTACAGTCCCTAGTAGCAGTACAGGCTTCTCTTGCTTCGTTACTTCGTGCCATTCGAGTTTCCGAAAGTTCGGAAAATTTTTCGCCGAGTTCTGCCAAGGCCTCCGAGCGACCGTGTTTCACGAGGTTCAACGAATCTCTTCTTAGATGATTACGGGCCGGCAAGGAGCAGCACTCAGGTTAATTAGTTTTCCGCTCTTTCGCGCAGGGAAGCATAATGGCACGGTTGTCGCGCCGGGGATAACTCCCTCTCGCGAAGCCATTAAAGTCATCTCCCTGGCGCTGCACAATACTCCCGTGGCCGTCGGTACAGCCCCATCGTTACACGGTATTGTGAAAATCACAAACGAACCGGTTGTTTGAGAGGAGACACAATTAATAAACCTTGTGTGTCGGAAGATCGGGACAAATTCCAGGGTACCCTTTCTGGGTAACGGGTTTGAAAATTGTTCATCCGTGTCTCAACGATCTCATCAGAGGGGGATGACAGTGGGTGGTGATGATCGGTTCGAATTTCGAAGACTAATGTGTAGGATTCTAGGAACAGAATTAACAAGTTAGGTGAAATAATCCAAAAGATTGCCGTAACAATAAAATTGAATTGTGATTTTTCTCTACTTCTATAACGAGGTCTGAGAAGTTGGCACTCCCAAGTGCAAATCTTCATAAAATAGAAAGAATTCGTCTGTCCACATTTGTCCAAGCAAAATTTTAGTTAGTCCAGTCTTAAAAAAAAGTTAAGATCAAATTTAAAAATTTGTCATCAGAATATTCATGAACATTTTTCATTGATTTCTAAGTGGAGCCTGATTGTTCACGATTTGTCCACGTTTGTCCACCCACAGTTTTTAAGTCCCGAGTTGCCGACTTCTGTACTAGGTGGACAAACGAAAATTGTGGACTAATCGTGGACAATCATATCCCACTTGAAACTCAATGAAAAATGTTCATGGGGGTACTGATTAGCAACTGTGTATCTTTATTTCTTTACTTGTGAATTTGTTAACAACATTAACACATTGTTAATCGATACGTCAAATAATTTTTTTATTCTCGTCAATATAAGGGTATCTCCAAAATAGCATCACGAAATTTGCAAGTGTATTGTTTTTTTTTATTAGACTGGTTTATTGTATTGTGACTTGAAGAGATACAGTAATTATCTTAAGCCCCACTTAAATGGTACGTTAAGCAATACCCGTGAGGATACAAACCGCGAAATATATTCTCCCTCATTTATCACAGCGCTGCACTTATCTAGTCACATTCCTAGACATTCCAGGATTTGAAAGTACACTGAATATGTCCCCAATTTTCACTTGGGAACACTATTTTAGACACAGCCTGTATACTGAAACAACCATTGAGGACAACTTTAACGATACCTGCAGATTGCGGTATAATAGGCAGGAATGGAAAATTCACGAAGCATTCAACGTGTTAAGCATCGTAGGGGAAGGAAATATTAATCGAACAAATCGTTGCCTCTATGTGTTTCATATATTTGCAGTAGGATCTGGATAATTGTAGGAAAAATCGTGCAAAAGAGAGATTCATAATAATTGATCTATTCAATAGGTACATAGTAATTTAAAAATAAAACTTTCTTTTGTACTTCCAAATCAATTACTTTTTGCTAAACGATCATTTCCATCATTCGTTAAGTAGATAAGTAAATGAAAATTTAAGTAAGGTTAGTTAGTTAAGTAAGCAATAAATCACAATTATTAAAGTTTTACTATGCTTTTATGTAAAGCTTTCCTCACACAGAATATTTCATGAAAATTTTTCTCGTTTTGCTTAAGCTTGGACAGAAGGTAGAAGACCTTGTACAATAGAAATTCGCGTTATTTCTCAGACAACCAGTTCAGAGGTTTCCTTCCTCCGGCGAAAGGTGTAATACGTAAGGATGTATGCATGAGCCTTGTCAGGAAATCATTCATTGCGAAAGGCAGCATTATTCATCTGGTGGGAAATTTTCTATGCCTTAGTCGATCATCTGCGATTTCTGTGAATCATTCATTCTATGCAGAATATATTATAATAACTCGTTTTGTGGATAACGAAAAGGAATAAAATTATTCGTATTGAAACGTATAGGTATATCTAACTTGTGTTCAAATTTTTTAACTTACAAAGGGATATCTGCGTAATGATATTTAAAAGAATCTCCTGTCGAAGATACTTATCAAGAGAAATCTCAGAATATTGCAGCATCGTTTATCGATAATCTCTGAATGAATCATGCTTCTTTGAAATTACTTTATCTGCGTGCAATGCCTTGAGGAATATGTTTTCTTTGGAAGTCTAGGAAAATTGACTCAAACTCGAATTCAATATGTTTTGACTCAACACTTGTTAAACAAAGCTTGGTAATTTAAATATACCCTATTCCAGTGTAATTTAATTAATGGAGCTCTAAAATAAACTAAAACAAAAAATGAAATTCAAACAAGAAATCATTACGAATCTACATAATCACACTTGAATGCAAATTGGGTATTCTCGTCTAGACAGGCAACTTTAAAGTCATATTTGATAATTTAATTTGAAGAAACGGATAATGCTACAATATCGTCGCTTTGTACACATGGTTATTAACTATTTATCTAACTCTTTAACTATTTATAGAATTTTTTAATTGGCTATTGACAATATCGTAACAGTTATTATCGTTCGCGAATTTCGTGTTTGAGAAATTTTAGTCTCATCGGTGGTACTAATTTGGTTTCTTCTGGACGCTTGAAATAAAACATCCCTTAACTCGTTTTAAACATAACGAATGTGGTTATCGTCCCTACCACATTCGAGTCAATATTGCAAATACTTTTTTTTTTATAGCACTCGGAAATTGCGATGTTGATGCAATGTTTCGAATATTATGACCCTCACAGAGCCGCCGTAACTTATTTATTCTGATTTCTGTTAGCAACGATAACCACATTCATTATGTTTAAAATGAGCTAGGGATTTTTTATTTCAGGCCGCCAGAAGAGGGGTCAATCAATATCAACGATGAGCCAACATTTCTGGAATATGAAATCCGCGAACGATAATAACTTTTGAGATATTGTCAATAGCCTATTAAAAAAATTCTACAAATACCTAAGTGTTTGTTACAATTAACTGTCTAAACGCTAATTAGTTATCATATCGGAACGCTAATTAGACAGTCCTGTTTTTCTACTCGAGATGAATAAATTTCTAACATACTTCTGTGCGGTCACGAATCATATAGTCAGAGTTGTTAAATAGTAGAAGGGGTCAGTAGAACCCCACCTTATTACGTGCGTCGCAAATTATTGCACTTTACCACTTAAGGCTTAAACTCGAGTAATATGCAATCACCATAATGCCTGGAAAAATGTTATCGAAATGTCTCTGAAACGTTTGATCGTCGCTTGTTGTATTTTTATACGTCATATTCTCTATCTCCTGATAGATCTGTCGTTTATCTTCTATCCATTATCTGTCCTCATCAATCAGTATCCATCCTTTAGAAATATGTGTTTGCTATTCACGCGTTTCGCAGACATGTTCAATGAAATATAGTCCCTTTCATCAGCTTGGTCTGTATTGTTCCATCTCGAAAATTATGGCAAGATATAAAATATTTCTTTCCTGATGCAGGAGAAACGTAAGTTTCTTAATCCTGTAGGTTTGTATTGCAGGTGATACTTCACAAAAGTTCCATATTCAAGTATTGTAACATAGGAATCACAAATCACAAATCTTTATTTTGCAATAGAAGGTTTGTCAAGTTCAATTAAACTGTCTTTATTAATTTATATGCAAACTTCAATGTCTATTAATGTCCTAAGAATTTCGAGTGTAGAGTTTATCTGGTTACTTATGGCACAAGTACCTAATACTTCTCAGCAATGAAAATGCAATTAGCCACGTTTATTTAAAAGTGCAAAAAGTTGGCTTAACAAAGGCCAGCTGTAGTTTCAAACAAAGAGATAAAAAAAGTGGTATGACAAATGGCAGATTGCTGGTATTTCTCAATCAAAATTATTGCTGAACTGGTTGCAACGATGCTATGCTGTGGCGAGTTATTCACTGGCACATAGACAATGGCTTATTCATTAGTTACACTTGTTGCATAACCGCATCAGGTGGAAGTACGCTTATATTATTAACGACATAATTTGCAGGCGATTTATGCGCAACAGTCGGTTGTCTTCTTTCTTTCAGAGATCGACCACATCATCGAACTTGATGTCACGTGATTTGCATGTGACGATGTAGTGTAAATTTAGATTGATTGTCAAAAGGTGTTTGATTCAGAGATATTGTATATCCAGAATCTTACCTTGATCCATGACCATCTATAATGTCCTTATTTTGCCTCTGAAAAACGTATGAACTTGAACTTGAAACAAGTGAAATATGAAAGTGTTGAAAGGAATTTAAACAATTTGGAAATGAATTATGAAATTGCAGGGGGAATGATAGTAAATTTTTTATCTCTTTTAAGATTGATTTATATGAATCCTGGTGCTGTTATTTAATTAAAAAAAAATTATACGGTAATATAATGTTCGATTCAATTTTAATTGATGCCATTTTACTTCTCGTCATCAATCATTTAGTGGGTCTATTTAATTTATCAACATGAGATATTTCATTCGTTTACGTATTTATAAAGATTAAAACAGAGAAAGTGTGTTTTCGCTCTCTTATTTAGAAAGTATATACAACGGAAAGTACAAAAAATATTTTGTATAAAGATTTCCTCTTATTAATGAAGAACATCTATCTTATCTTAATATATAAAGCAGAAAGAGTTTGTGTGTTTGTCTGTCACCTAAAAATTTTCGGTACGAAAAACTCTGGGGTCACAAAATATGTTTCAGCTCATTATACTTAACTAATTTAGATGAATGTGACTGAAAAAAAAATATATATAATCAGAATCTAAATTTCAGGCAAAGCCGAGTATTAAAGCGAGTAGATATATATAAATGTCTCGTTGTTGATATAAAGTACATATGTTGGATTGAGAATAATGGCATTAAAGTAATTCTACAAACTATAAAAATTGTTGAAATGATTGTGCATGCTTAAAAAGGTTGTTAATGAAAACGTAAACAGATGTTTCTGTACACCTTTGTGTAATTACATACAAAGCTTTTTGATCGTGTTTTCCTTTTATTTCGTCTAACACCTGATAAACTCTGAAAATGTTTCGCTTGGCGAAACATAAAGTGGAGTGAAACTTCCAGCTGTTACGTAAATGGTGTTTGTAATGATTTCAATCTGACGCACGATACAGCCTACAGGAAGCAATTTTTTCGCCGTACAGTTTCATTGTTTGAAATATATTGTAACTCTCATACGAGTTTCGGCAGGACACTTTTCAAAGAGCACGGTAAATATGCATTCATTTCAATTTTGAAATACGAATACTATATTACAATCCCATGTAAGAAACAGTCTGCAATCAATACCTAAGTTTAATGAAAATTAGGATTAGTTGCAACACAATCTCAGATTTTATATTATTATATACTCAAATATTTTCTAAATGGCCACTTTGCACTTCAGCACACATTGCAATAATTTATTTCTCCACAGAAAAACAAGGTAGTCATTTAAAACATATTTCAACATAAGTTATATGCATTTGGTTCAAAGATGACTAAAGAATTCCACGAAATCAAATTTTAGTGTAGCTTTAATAGCAGAAAACCTTCTGTATTATATTCGGTACCCACATCATAATTACAAATCTTTAAATACATCCGCTAAATTTGAAATATTATAAGAAACACCGTAGTTTCTGCAATTTTAAAAGATGTATACAGACTTTTGTAACTCTAAATAATTCACACTTCAAACTATATAGTTCTCACTGACGGAGTATTTCTATTTCCCTCTACATCAGCGCATATTTCCTGATTTCACGACAAGCGCTGGTGAGCGTTGTCGCCCCCGCTTTAGCATTCAAGATCCACCGGACCTTGACTTCGCCAGACTACCCTTCACCCACTTAACCACAACAGTTGCCTTCTTACCGTCAAAAACGTCTGCTAACTTTCCTATCGAACGCATACCTCATATTTCTATCAAACGAATCCTCGATCGACAAACAGCAACGTTTTGGTATGGCATAGGAATGATTTGAGGAAATCAATTCACCGTAGTCGAAACTTATTTATAGCGGATGGGGCGGGAATAAGTGGTGCTCGTTCTTGTTGGTTCAATTGTTAGCCCCGTTGGCCCCCCTCGCCTTTGGTGACCTACACGCACGGGTAAATAGGGCAAAGAGCGAGCCAAGAGTCGAGGGTACATGGCTTATCTCATCGAGATCTTTCGAATGAGGTCATGTCGATCGCGATTCATCTATTGTATTCCTGCCGTCTGCTCGCACACGCGACAACCCACCAATGTCTGTTTACCCTTTTACAGTGTTTACTCTTTTCCCTTTCACGCGACTGCGTAGGAAAGTTTCTCAGGAAACTGTGTAAGGAACGAAAGTCCAATTAAACGTAGGAAGTGCTTTCGTTGCATTCCGAATCCTTACGACTTACGTGATGTACCCAAAAGTGGAAGTTTGGCTCGTAATGGCGAATATGGTCGGCATTATGGGTTGCGCGCGCCAATTATTTACGTTCGAGGAATTTTGTGACAATTATTGCAGTCACTCCAGTGATTAAGGGGTTATACCTAGTCAGGCGGCCGAAAAGAGACGAATGTTCGGGATTTTTTTTGAAAAAGCGGAAGCATATATTTTTACAGAAGTTTTTGCACTTAAAATAGCAACATTTAAAGAACATTTGGTAATTTTTGCGTAGAAGAATTGGGTAGAAAATTGCGTTGAAAAATTTGCGAAAAAAAATTGCGTAGAACAAAAGGGAATTTCCGAAATATTAATTTAAAACAAAATGACGGCTGTTTAAAGTTGAAATCCAGATTTTTTTCGTGCAGAAACACGCGAAAATAGTACAGAAGAAGAAAGGCAAAAACGAAGAAAAGAGAAACAAATTGAGACGAAAAATGTTTATTTGATTAAAATTGAGAAAAAAATAAATTAGAATATAATTTCTAGTATAATAATCTAATATTATTAATGACGTGACAATAAAAAAGTCATACATTTAAATATGTTAATGTTTATTTGTTTATTTATTTTAATCTTTTATTCTCTTTATTATTGTTATTATCCTTTTTTCACAATATTTCTTGCACCCGAGCCCCTTTATAGAGACGGCTGGCGCCGTTATCATCCCACATGAATTCCAAAAATTAATTATAGCCCACAGAATTAAACATCCGCAATCTAAATTCAGATTACCTTAATTATCATGAATCCATACGTGATATCGATTCTAAGAATAATGTCGAGTTCCAATTCAGTGTTACCAGTTCAAAGTTGCGTCCACCGATACCATTCAGTTTTCCAATAATATCGACAAACACATCCCACGCTGAGCAAATAATTTCCCAGAGGAATGGGAAGAAATCTCTGTAAATTCTAAAGAGGAATTAAAAATATCGGATAAGCGGCGGAAAGTTTCCCAAGCTGCAGAAATAGTTGTCGAGGAAAATGTCGCGGGTTGCTCGGCCGCAGTGTATAACAAGCGTATCGACATAGATTTTCGTTGGTCTCTTTCTCTATCCCAGCGTTCTTTTTTCCTTCCGTGCATCGACGTAGATTTAACGAGGTACCCTTTTCATTATGCGGAGCAAGAGGTCGGCTTGCTTAATGAAGAGCGGGTAGGTCGGCTGACGTTAATTGGGCGACGGAAGCTCAAAGCTCAAGAGCTTAACTCCGTCGCGAAAAACCGACGCCCCTGCTCTTTTCAAGCTGTGCGACGCGAATGCCACATTGTTGATCGTCGTGACAGAGAGTACGCCGACGCGCGCCATGTAAAACTCGACGCGAGATGAAAATTCCTCCGCGATACCGTCGCCGGCCCTTCGCCTTTACTTCCCCGCCGTTTCCATGGCGAACTTCGGTTTCACTGTGAAACACGGTCCTCGGGAGAACGGTCTGAAAAGTTGGCGCATTCGTGTGCCTGCAAACCAACACACACATTTATACCTGAATACTTTTGCTGCGAGATTATGCCAAGCAGGAAGGTAAAGAGAGGAATACAACGTTAGTAGAGCGGGAGATCGCGGAAGTGTTTTATGGAAAACGCAAAGAATGAGTGAAATGATCTTGCAAACGGGTGCACCAGCGTCGGGTCATTGATTTCTTTCAAATTCTGTGTGGGTATAGTTAGCACGAAGAATGTATATTACTGTGTTAAACAAGTAGGTAGGTCGCGGAACTGAAACTTCGCGAGCAATTGGAGTTCAAAGTTTTACCTTTTCCATGCCCTCGATATATGTGACATTTTAATTATAATACTTTTCGCATAAAAAATTGCTGAAAAATCGAACATTTTTTAAGTCGAAAATGTTAAAAAGCCTGTTCGTCCATAAATGTTATTACAGTTAACAGGTCATTCGTTCCTATTATTTGCGGTGTTAAAAATTAGATAACGTTAGTAAGTTTCTAGATACTTCGGGATTCCAAAAATGTTGCATTTATAAGAAATATACAATATGAATACAACTAGAGTAAAGGCACCAGTAGTTGACACTTTTCAGAGAAACCTTATTTTTCATATTTTTCTGTAGTAGTTGACACTTTTCAAAAAAACCTTTTTTTCATGTTTTTCTGTAGTAGCTGACATTTTTCAGAAAAAAATAAAAAAATAAGGTGTTTCTGAAAAGTGTCAACTACTGATACATGGTCAACTACTGATGCCTTTACGCTATGTACACTACTTGATACGTATCTTTACGATTTGCAAATATGTGGTAAACTGTGTTGACTCTTCCCTTATTACTTTCAACATTTCTAGCATAGATCGCTATATCAAACTAACTCATACAAGCCCCGTCACGTGCACTAGACATTTTCCTAAGGCAGCACGTGTTTAGCTCGTCACAGCAACGGAAATAGTTAGACCGGTGGCCCAATCGAGAATTCGCAGACGTCAGGTTCGGTTATAAATGTAAAGCTGCTGGAGGCTGGCTCTCGACATGATTAATAAACCGTCTAAAGTGGCGGGACCAGTGGAACGCGCCGTTTGCCGGCTCGGTGGCCCGCAAAGGGCATCAGCGCTAATTAACTTTCCCTCGCGGAGATGCGCTATAGTTGCCTCTGGGTGTGCGATGAAACTACGCTGGGCCGACACAAGTATACGGCCCTATAAACACTGCACTCCTAGCCAACGAACGTTTAACATTTTCACGCCATTCGGCACTGTTTCCTTGCTTCAGCCTGTTTTCCTGGTGGGTACACTCGCGTGTATAGAATTAGTTAATTGAGGACTTGTATGGGAACATTTAATTGAAACATTAAACCCTTGGTTCTGGTGTGTTTGATTTTTGTACCTATTATTTTGTTGACGTGGTAATATGATGTAGGTAGTATTGGAAATATTTATTGCACATATATCTATTGAATAGTTATCTTGTTGAAAATATTGTTTTGTTGTTGGCATGGTATTCAGTGCTAAACACAAATAAATCTTGACTTTAATTGAAATTTATTTGTGTAAACTTTACTAAAAAAGTCTTGTTTCTACATTCCTAATATCAAAAGTTATCGCTGTAGAAAATATTAATGTTCGAGTTAGGGATCGAATGAAACTCTTAACTTTTATAAATAAAAGTTATTTATCGGACTTTTAACTTTTAAACCATTTGTTTTTTGTTTTAAGTTAAGTTTGTACATTAGCACTTTAACTCTGTTGTGAGAGTTCAGTTTTAACAGCTTTTTGATGTTCGATTAATAAAAGTTCTGGAGGATTATATACTTTTGAACAGATATTTAAGGGTAAAATATAAAAGTTATGAATATTTTTTTAATAAATATTGTGACTTTTATACATACAATTATTTGCTCGTTTGACTAGAACTTGTTTCTACTTTAAAGAACATAAGAGTTTCTTATTTACACAAAAATGTATGCAATAAAAGTTTCAGTTAATACATTGCATTTTATAACAGTTTTCTTGGAACAGGACAGGTAATTGTCATAATATTACAGTTATTTCATAATTAATTGAAAATTTTAACAATTTCTTTCGGCCCCTGGTTCAAATCACGATGGTGAATTTTAAGTATATGCAAAGTAGGGACATTGGATTCCTAATTCAAATATTTTCTAAGTCTGTACCTAAAGTCGTGCACATAAAATAAATTGGCTAGACAAAAATAGTTAAAAAATAAAACTAAAAGGACTCATTTACGTATCGTATAAATTGTTTTTTACTATCAGTGTAACTTTATTATATAGCAATAATTATTGCAGCTTATGTACAATTGCCCTTAAAGATGAAAACGAATAATTACCTACATCCAAACGTCGTTAATATTATTTTGCATTTTAATCAGATATTCACACCCCATTTCTAAAATTTCGCATCAATAATGTCTAAAGAAAATGAATTTTATTCAGAACATGTACTTTCCAATTTAAAAACACGTGCAGTTTAAATGTCAGAAAAAGACCTACCAGAGGAACAGAATTTTCGTTAAAGGTCAATTTTATAGGTTGAAAAATCAAATTTTCATGTGCAACGTGCAAGTTTCTTTCTATTCAATCGTATTCGATTTTCTCGATCCAAACGCAGGTTAAATTGGACAGCTGCTGTCATTGCGCGTCGCGTCTCGAGGTCGATAGCATCGGATGAATATAACGCAATTTGAATTTCATTCGCTGCATGGATGTTGTAATTAATACGATTATATTTGGTTACGTAATTGTGAGGGATACAATTACATAAGCAGAAACGTAGTCTTTTATAAGGGAATATGGTTTCATAAGTAGATATCATATGTACCGTAAAAATCTAAAATTACACATTGGAACTGAGATTTCATATTTTTTATTACGCCCACACGGAGCCTTGGGAAATGTTCCCACAAATTTTTATAGCCCTCTCACATATAATTTTCATCGCTTTGCTAAGTGTTACAAAAATGGGGAAAAAATAAAGGATCGATATTACTGGTTGAATAGTATTTTTAATATGATAATTTAAATACATAAAAATATTTATATATTATATTTCAAGGCAACATGTTTAATTATTTTTACTGCACGTCACAATGTTCGCAGTTTTATTTCAAATTTCTTTTTGTTTGCAATTCGATATGTATATATCACGTATCAAACAAAATGAAAAAAAATAATTGTCTATTATCTAAAAAAATAAAAGATTTCGAAAATACTAGAAAAAGGAACCCCATGTTTCCTTGAAAATTACAGTCACATGACAAACCGGTTGCATTATGTAAGTGATACGATTTATTTAAAACTATAGATCTTCTAAGTCATATTTGTGTAATTTGTATGCACAGAATAGTATGTATAGTCACTTTACTTTAATCCCTAGTAAAAAGTTGATTACCATATCGATAAGTCCTGTTCAACGGTTGCATTATCCCGAAAAACTTTCTCATTTTTCTATATAATAAATGCGAAAGTGTGTTTGAATGTTTGTTACTCAATCACGTCGCAACTACGCAAAGGATGTTTCTGAAACTTTGCATACACGTAGTTTAGGACCAGGAATAACATATAGGATACTTTTTACATGCTGAAAATATTCATTGAATTTAAGCATCTTATAGAACGCTAAATATTAATTATGTTAGTACAAAAAACTCATCAATTCTTCGAGTACACAGTCTGTCACGTGCGTTCTTAATGGATCGTTGAAATATTAGTAAACCAATGGACAGGAATTTCCTAATAGGTATTATTGATCGACGTGGTTTGGTGGTACTCATTTGGAAACGTCCAATATCTAAATTTGGTACCAAGAAACAAAGTAGGAACAGATAAGAGGGGCAGATATAATGTGTTCCACTGTAATTAATTGCTGAAGCTGAAAATCTGAAAAAGGATATTTTTAGCAATGCGGGTATACCTACTTACACTCTTCAAAAGTTGATTGTCGTTGTCAGTGTTATCTGTGGTAAAATGTAATACATTGCAACGAAATATTAGATTAACTAATAATTGCTCAAGGAAAAGATATAACAATAATAAGGATATTTACTCAAAATATGTTACATATATAGAAATTGCAGAGTCCAGGGAAAAAATGATCGTAGTCCATTCCAAATCGAAATTGAGATTTTAGGTTCGAATGCTATCAAACTGTAGTACATATAGTTAATAAGAGGAAAATATGAACATTTAATGTTCTTAATTATATTCAAAAACCTACTATAAAGAAAAGAATATCAAATTTTGAATCGTGTATAGTGGGGGAGGAATTCACAAAGTTTGTTTTTCAAATACTGAAAGATTTACTTTTTGTGTATTTAAATTCTGTCAATTATTGCATAATTATTTTCAACTACTGTTATAACTGTTACTATAATACTATTTTCAGTCATTTTAAGAAAACAAACTTTGACTTATCACAGATAGAAAATTTGTCAAAGTCAGAAATATCTCTTCTACATTGTTATATTCGTGTCTCATATTATTTTTGGTATTTGCACACATCGAAGAGTAAATTTAGATGCACGGCTACACGGTGCGATTTTTTTTGTTATCAAAGATTAACGCAATTTAGAATGTTTTATATCGAACGGTAAATAAATATGTATAAGGCGCGAGAGAGTATCTCATTACGTACAGTTTGACTATAATCATTAATGCGTGCTGATGTATAATACTTTTGTACCAATATCAATACAATATCCATTACATTAAATTTTGTGGAGTATCGCGTGTGTTTATAGCAATACAGTGCTGAAATATTGTGTGCTCACTAATCAAAATATTCTTTTATTGCGATATTTAAGCGTATAAATAAAAAAAGTATTGAAATTTATTATAAGAAATTGATTCGCACAACTATAACCGTGCTTTAAGGAAAGTGGTCACCAAGCGGCTCAGTGGTCTAGGGGCATGATTCTCGCTTTGGGTGCGAGAGGTCCCGGGTTCAAATCCCGGCTGAGCCCACTTTTTTTTCCGTTTGTTTCTTCATCGATGATATTTATTTGAACATTTTCTGCGCCCCAAATGAAAATTGTATTTCTAATATATTTTTTTAAATAAGAAACTAAAAATGTGCAAGTGAACTGAAGAGGCATTGCAAAAAAAAGAAAGGAAGGTAATAAAATACACTCATCACATTAATTAAAGGATTACCTCTAGGAAACCGAAAAATAGGGGCAAGTTCACATGGTCATAATTCCGGCAAAAATAGTCGTAGCGATATTTTGAAAATATCGTTTGAAAACGTGGAATCTCTACTTTCAGCTGTCTTTTTTAAAGATTTTAGCTCTATTGCTTTTCAGGAAAGTTATAGCGATACAAAGAGAACTTGGTCAATTTTAAAAAAATTTCTTCAACTTTTCGAAGTTCCACGGAAAAATCGCTCAAGAAATTTATTGCTCTATTTTTACACAGGAAAGTGGTCGTTTTCAATTGGTGTGCAAATGGAATCTGTGTAAAAAAATTCATACTTCCCGTGAAACTTTGCAAAGTTACAGAAATTCTTTTAAAATTGACCAAGTGCTCTTTATATCGTTACAACTTTGCCGAAAAACAATATAACTAAAATCTAAAAAGAAGAAAACAGTTGAAAATAGAGATTCCACGCTTTTGATACGTATTAAGTTACTCGCTTAGACACTTGTGATCACGAGTGTGGCAAAAACAACGAAGAACGGCTCAGTGGTCTAGGGGTATGATTCTCGCTTTGGGTGCGAGAGGTCCCGGGTTCAAATCCCGGCTGAGCCCACTTTTTTTTAAATTTTTGAAAAATGTATTATTCTTACTGCTTGAAAAGTGTATTTTAATATTCACTTATGAGTTTATAAACATTTATTATATTTAACAATTTTTACATATCACTGTTACAAATTCTTTTTAGGAAGTAAATGTTTCTTAAAATTTGTGTTAGTATGATGTTGTCAAATTATAGGAGTTATAATTACAGCAGTTGGGTTTCCATTTTATAACGAAATATATAAAGTACAACGTCTTGCACAATGTATAAAGTTCCCTAGCGCGAAGTGTATACCCATAAAACTATTGCTTGTTTCTTAATTAAACATCTAAATACAATAGCTATTTATCATTCAGAAATATTTAACTCGCTTTATCTGATAATATAATTTCGTTCATACACATTTCATGTAATCTTCCTGTAAAGAAACTAACTAAAAAATGTAGAATAAAATTCTTTCAAAAGAGGCTTTGCTTTCGACAAAACCGACTTCATGGCCCACCTAGAACGTCATGGTACCTCTGAAATATCCAAATCGATACATATTTAAGTGCATCGATATTGCACACCCCACAAATATTCATGCTCAATTTTCCAAAAACAAAACCTCCTTTGAACAAATTTTATTCTACATTTTTACCTATTTTTCCTATAATCACCACCTTCCCTGTACCACCAATTACACGATATCCATCAATATACAGAATGGGTCAAAATATATACTATAATACTATAATTAATGTATACGGTATACAATTAATGATTCCCAACAATTTACCAAGAACAACAGACTAAATGCGATACTGTTTTGTCTATTATTTCAGGCCCAGTGCTATGGCTGCTGAGGAGGGTGCGCTGAGTGGTGGGCTCGGTGCGAAATTAAAATGTCCGACCCCTATATCGCGCTTAAGGGTGGAGAAGATCGAGGGTGGTCTGATGGTAGCTGGGGTTGTAATAGCTGCGAACTGCCAGATTGCTCTTCCGGCATTCGGGTTCCTATTTATGCTCGTCGGCGCTGTGCTCACTGGTTTGTATCTTCCTCCTCATTGTTTCTATTATGCCCCCTGCACTACATATATCCCCATATTGACGCCATTGTGCCTCGTCCCGATTGTCTGCTAATGTTGCAGCGAACTTAGTAACAAAGAGTTCTCGGCCGTTGTTAACGATTTTATGTAAATGTTTTCGCGTCCAACGTGGATGCGGGATGATATCGAAAATGGTCCCCTTTGTGACCTGAACCGATAAAGATTGCTTTACTCTGAAAGAAAGGGAATGTGATTTCGAGGGATAGGAGATTATTAATATGTACCTATTATCTTTTCTTTTCGGTCTACGGGGTGGTAGAATGTTTAACTTTTATCCAAAGGAAGAAGAAAGATCGTTATCACTTTGTTTCTGAGATACAGTGGTGTTATACTATTTGTGATTTCCTGGAAGCTTTGAGGAATAGTTAAAGATTTAATATTTTACTTTGAGAACAGTTACATAGGAGAATCGATTTTTAAAGCATAGTAATAAATAATTTACAACTGAACGGGGGATTGAGCAATTTTTAAATTCATAGCTCAAATACAATCTTGTTTAAACCTATCTCAATAAAGAAGAACTCGATTAACGCGTAACGAGCTATTGCCCGGGAAGCTATGTCTCAGTCATGAAACTGCTGAACTTCTCGAACGGTTAATATTAGCGAACGGTAGTTGAACAAACACGGGCATGTTATAACCAACTTGCATAAGCTGCGGTGTCTTCGGGCCGCAACTTAATGGAAAATTGCTTGGGAATTGGTTAAAGCGACGTTCGAAACTTTCCGTTTTAGAGAAAGCGTACGGGTTGCAAGAAATTATGGGTTCGTATTGTATGAGAAAGTTGAGGTATGTACATCGATTTATGAACGTTCCAGTGGGGATAAATGAAACGGAAATGAATAAAAACATCCCGACGTACCTCAACGCCTATAATAAACAGATACTGAAATAGAATTTCTTCACAGACAAATCATTTAAAGGGGGACAACAGGGTAAAACATTGAAAAAAAAATGATTCTATAATTTCGAGTCCCTTTGCACAAAGATTCATTTTATCCACAAATTGTCCGCCAGCATTGGCAACTGCATTTCCAAATTTCTAGCCACCTGCACACCTACTCAAGGTATATTCAAATTCGGTTATCTTAAAATCAAAATATCGTACAACACAGATTGATTTTATAACTTTGACTTCTTTTATACTCTGCATAATTAGATAAAAGTATTTATTTTAAGTTTTTTTTTTACCACATCTGTATATGCTTTTGTACCTTTCGAATATAATGATGAAATCTTACATAGCAAAGGAAGAATTGTACAGAAAAGAGAAAGCAAAGCAATGAGAGTTTTGCTAGTGGAAATTTTGCATAAAGGTTTCTTGAGATTCTGGAGTATGGAAGAGATTGTGGAAAAGAGTGTTACATTTTTATCAATAGCTCGGTTATGAGTTTACGCCATTATCCATCGTCAGTGTTACAAAGTGCATCGAGGTGCAGATAATGGAGGAATTTTTCCCTTGGGCGAGCAGACGGCGCCAGTAAATCCTCCCTGGGATATCATCGGGGCGTGTAAAATGTAATTTTCGATATACGCCGGTCTGACGAGATTCCGGTAAATGAATTGGCAGTTAACGACGAGTGCGTGAAATGAAAGTTTAATACAATTAATTAAAACGTCTGGCAATTTTTGACTTATCGTAGGTTTCCAACGCAGGTATTTTGAAATGCATGATCTTAGATTTCTATGCACAATTAACAAAACTTGTGAAAAGAAACAGATAAATCTTTGCAAACGCAGGTCCGCTAAAAAAATTTTATTATAAAATACAGAGCTCTAAAATAACAGTTATTTTGAAATTTTTTTGGACAAAAGTCTTTAAATCAAAATTAATTTTTATTTAAATAGAAACCAGTTGTCATTGAATCTCAAATAAATTTCTCCAAAAATGAAATGATTAAAAATACTCATTTTTAATTGTTTTGATTACAACTAACCATTATGAAAGATTAAATTTTTTTTGGCTACCAGTAACCATTATCAATGACCCGACTTTTATTTTGGTTACCGATAACCATTATCGTCGGAATTTTTTTTCTGAAACTCAGTATTTAAAATTGAGTAGTTTAAAGTCTCGTAGTGCAAATGAACTATCTCCTGTTGCCTTCTACAAATCTACACATGAAATAAATTATGTAGACTATTGGTTACGTTTGAATAAGTACAAGGCGTCATCTGTCTATGCGATAGCAAAAAAAACGAATTGACGTACATGATTTGATCATATGTAGTGGTCAGTTTAAATCTATAATGAAAAACATACGGAAACAGTCTATAATCAACTCGTTGTGGGATGATGGAATGTTTCAACGTCTACTTGAACTGAACATATGCTTCATTAAAAAATTTGAAGTTTTTATTTTCGATCTAGCGTGCCCTAATAATTCTATGCACAAAACGATAAAAGGAATTGAGGACTTGCAGCAAGAGGGGTGTAACTCCATTTTCGACAGTTTTTGAGTTATGACGTTCAATATACGTAAACAAATTCTACATCGTTTGGTACACGTTTGATTCAAATCCGATAACAAATGAGCGATTTATTACAAGTTTTGAACATGCAGGCATTACTGTTTTGTGCAATGTTTTTATTTTGGGCAGCTGTAGATTTGAAAAATTCGCCAACAATAAAAACTTATCAACTCAATAAATACTACTTATTGTGTGAAAAGATATATTTTTCAATTAGTGTTCTCTTGTTAATGTTAAGTTACAGTAATAATTTTATATACCGTTCTTTCTAATTTACTCGAAGTTGGTAAAGATGAAGCTGCACTCCACTTGCTGTAAGGTCCACAATTTTATTTATTTAAAAGAAAATAAGACACACACGATACACTTAGAGGAAAGTTGGAAGTACAATCAGTGATTACACTTATCCCTATTACAAAATTTGTGTTTAATCAAAAAAATGATTTGAATAATTTATTACCAAACTTATTATTTTGTGTAATATTAAATTTTAATTTTAATTTTACCATGTAGGTCACAAGCGTAACGCGCCCGTGTTAGAGCAGCTTACTCTTAGATACACGCGCATATTAAAAATATTATTAAAATTAAGTAATGTGCTTTGGGACACACACTGTAGAAGAAAGTAGTCTTCTAAGAAGCCGTAACGTTATTACATCACGGAACGAGCGTAGGAAAGTATTATTCAACTCTTTCGGTGTACATCGTCTTAAGCTTCGTAGTTACGTAAAGCGTTAATCCATCGTAGTATACATGCCATTCGGCATTTTTGTCTTTCGTGCAAAGAGAAAATGTTGTTATATTACTTCTTACTTATTTCTGAAGTTAAAACAATTTGAACAAATTGAACAAATTGAAACAAGGCATGCCATTTTGTCTCAGGAATATAATCCTTCCCCTTACAACACATACATTCGTACTTAGCTTAATATTGATGCGAATAAAAATTAGCGTAAGTGCTAATAAAAATGGAAATTTAAATTGGAGGCTAAAATTAAGGTTAACAGTGCAATAAAATTTAATATAAAATCTTAATAGTAACGCAAGCACATATAAACTAAAACCGATCATCTTATATTTTTGATTTTTTAATATGTGTTAATCAAAGTGTTAATATCGTGTCTTCAACGGTTTTGTTCGTTTCAATTGAGTAGATCCTTAAAAATTCCTTCCACACATAAGTATATTAATGATCATACAAAGAGGGACTTCTGTAGAGTGAAAATATGAATTTATAAGTAAATGATTTCATACGATGGAAACAGCTCTCCATTCACAGTCTAACGTTCTGCGCTTATCTGCCGGAAGCCTTTGACATATTCGCGGAATTCGATTAGTTGTGTCGAATAGGAAGCCTTGTTCTAAGCCTAGCTAGCAGTGAACACTCGCATGACAAAGTTTCGCACCGATCGATCTCTATGAAATCACTGTGTCGATCAAGCAACTGGATAAAGAATAGGGGCTTCTTCGCTTACGAACAAGTCGATGATTGTTGGATCGATCGATGAATATTGCACGCTGGTAATCGAAGGTTGCCTAAGGTCGTGAATTCTCTGTCTCTAGTGGCTGCTAACACTTATGTTTATTACGCAATTCAACTACAAATCCCGATGAAGCAACACCCGTTAGATGGGTATCTCCGTGTTATGTAGCTAGTGATCGATACGTATTTAGCGCATATCCCTGCGTAAATCCTTCTTAATCCGTTGCTCCAGTTCGGTCCCCACAGTGTAGAATGCTTGTTTCTGTATTGAATTTTGTGATTATTCTTTTTGACTTTTTGGTGGCAATTGTTTGAGTTGTATGGAATGGAAATTTTCAAGTTTTTAATTTTAATTTTTTGCCTGACGATGCGAGGAAATAATAGAGAGTGAAAAGAAAGTTGACACAATCGAATATCTCAGAATTAAGCATTTATTGTTTTATTGTGTCTCACATAAAATCTGCATATCATAATTGTCAAACTGGCTACTGATGCAATTAAATGTTCTCTTTAAAAATTTTCGCTAGTCTCATTTAGAAGAAAACTATAACACTGCTCAATTTTGAGGCAGCTTCTGCATTCCTAATCTCGAGACTTGTTCTTTCAATTGGGTATAGTTAAAAAATTAGCCCATCGACATCTTTAGGCACAGGGATTATCTTCGCTTAAGGGGGAACACCACTGTGAAAGTTGAAAAAATTTCGATTTTTTTTTCTTCACTTTCTTAATGTTTAACTCTTCAAAAATACTCTCTGAAAATTTCAAGTTGATATTCGAAGAATTGACGAAGATACAGTGCATTTTGTGAGACGCGTCACGATGCCGTTCCGAGCGCGCTATGTTAGCGGCAAATAGCGCGCCGACATGTTTCTTACCCACTGTTCCCCCACATTGTTAAAGGTTATAAATTTTGGGTTTTTCCCGTTTTTACGCACGGTACGCTGTTCGTTCGAGAATCGAAGAAATGCAACCGTTGATCGGGCATTCGAGCGACAGTGAACGTCACGAACGGAAGTGTGATTTTTCCCGTGCAAACTTTAAACGCGATTTTCTCGAAACGACATTTTTCTAACTGATCGAATCAATAGCTCTGTCAATTTTTATCCGATCGACTTGAAATTTTGATAGGATCTTTAAAACAAGAGTATCTTCAGTTGTACGTACCGATTTTTTGATCGAAAACATATTTTTTTAAATACGCTCGAAAAACTATCCATTTTTTTGCGGATTTTCGAAACTTTTTCTTCCCAAGCGCACCATTTTTACAAAAATAATTTTTTTTAAAAATCGGTACGTACAACGGAAACTACACTCATACCGATTATATTAAAAAAAAAAAAAAAAATTGATTTCAGAGTTGCCGTTCCAAAGATATCGTTTCGATAAGCGACCTATGTTTTCTTGTGAGGGATGTAGGAGATTAACTGTATATGGAAATCTATGCATGTTTTTCTATTACTTTTTTTTTTATAGTCTCTTAAGACATTGTACTAAAGATAGGTAATAACAATTTTATAATAAAACTGTAAGTTGTCCCTTAAAAAAATCTTAAAAATGGGCTCATTTTTCCGGCCGTCACAGTGGTGTTCCCCCTTAAGGGGTTATGTCTACCTGTCAGGTCTGAAAACACAAGTATTTACGGGATTTTTTTAAAAACTTGAAGACTTTTTTAAATAAACGATTGTATATTAGAAAGTATATATTTTGAAGTTATTGTAGTTTTTTTTGCAATGTGACATCTAAATAAATAATGGAATTATAGGCGATCTCCCTGCAGTGGCAAAGTATATGCATATTTTTATGCAAAGGTTTTTGTATTCAGATGAGGGACACTTTAACAGGTTATTATATTATGTTTTAGTGTAAAAGTATTTATTTATTGCAAAATTACAACTGATTTCCCGGAAGCTGTTTTCAGAAATACGTTTCGCGGTGACCAACATTATTCGGAACTGGGTTATCTAAAATCAAAAAACGAAGAAGATTAAATAATACAATAGTTTATCTAGTCTTTAATCGTTCCATTTTACAAAATATTAATCTGGTACAAAACGGCGGATGTTAAAGTGGAATGATCAATTTTCGTAGAAAAAAACACTCATTTTTCATCCATAAAATAAAAAGTATACATTGGAAAAACAAATGCTTCGATTAAAGACTAAATTTGAATATCTAGAAGAAACCTACAAAATTTCAGAAAGATTGTTGAAGCGATTCTTGCGAAATTGTGGTTACCGCAATCGAAAAACCCATTTCTGGAAATCAGTTGTAATTTTGCAATAAATAAATACCTTTACACCAAAACATAATATAATAACCAATTAATATGTTCCTCATACAAAAACCTTTGCATGAAAATGTTTAATGCATAAAATTTGCATAAAATGCATGTACTTTCTGAAATAAATTCCCAAAGAATCGTTCATTTTCTGACTTTACTGACTGCGGTAACCCCTTAAGGTAGAATTTTGCTGCAACTAAAAATCGTCCAACTATTCTGCTCGGCTCGTTGCCGCGCGCCATTTGAGAACCACTATCCCTGGAGGTGATCGAACTCGGCGATGGTAATGTTGCGTTTATGTCACGAAGAAGACGAAGGCGATGAGCAAGAAGAAGAAGGAGAAGAAAGGCTGGGCTGTTGAGCAGCAGGCAACAGCTGGTCGTTTACTTGTTGGCCACGGTTTCTCGGATACGGGCCCTGGACCGTTGTTACCAACCGATTTATCAAAACCGGTCAGTCCTTCCCACCCTCCATCGCTGCTCTTTTTCTTGCCTTCAGCTCTTTCGACGGGGACCGGTCCTGTAGCCCATTTCCCTTTCGTTCCCCATCATTTGCTGGCGCTTTGCTCGCGAACGAGCTACTTCGTGGCAAATCGTGCGTTGGGCGATTTCACGTTTTCCATTTTGCTAAAAACTTGCGGACGCTCGAAGCTCGGCGAACGACGTAGCAACATGGCGGTCATTTTGGACATAACTCTGTAAACATATACCGAACCACCGTACCAAACGAGGAGGTTTCACAAAGAGACTTATTTTCCATAAAATTTTAGTTTATCAACATATTATGTGGCACGCTAGGAATTCAGATTTTTGGGGGATGGGAAAAGGAAGTAGAACGGGATTTTCAACTTACTATTTTGATTTTAACCCTCATCCGTTCCTCATTTCACGAACTGAATCAGTCCCTCGGTGTCAAATCGACAGAGTGGTATATAATCGATGAAATGACAAAGTAAACAGTTATTTTCCTTTATTTTTTTATTCAAATTCATGAGTCAACATTTACATCGTAAATTTTTCACAACTTTCGCATAAAATAAAATGATGTGCAGGACATACTGCTTATTTACAAGAATCACAAATAATAGAACAGAATAATTTATTACGGG
The DNA here is from genome assembly GCA_963855975.1 of Andrena chrysosceles. Lineage (NCBI taxonomy): Eukaryota > Metazoa > Arthropoda > Insecta > Hymenoptera > Andrenidae > Andrena > Andrena chrysosceles. The sequence continues at coordinate 23,958,938 of OY979767.1, forward strand.
AAAACTGTGTCAAATTGACACGAGGGATGGATGAGGGTTAAAATATCAAATGTGGATTGAGAAATATATATTTTCTTGGGATGAAAGTTACATTTCCGAAAAATACCAGGTATTCCAGGAATCGAATATTTCTTGTTTCAGTATGTCGTCTCTAAATTATAATTCGTCAGATGTGGAAGAAACTTTCTGTTTTTCAGTATTATTTCTTCTGCAGATTCGTAGTGCTTGATGAAAAAAATCGAGCGAACCTAATTTTCTTTTCGTGAAATGAATGTTAAAAGGGGTATTTAAAACTGTTTAATGGTTGCTTGTTGGTTTTAGCATTGATAGAAGCAATTACAGTGCAATTAGTTCTATGAAATGAAGTATTCGTTCTTATCAATATATGAGTCTGGCAGAAAAGACAAATTGATTGACTCTACTTTCTACTTTCTCAGTTTTAGTCCTGAAGCACTAATTATGTGCTTATCTTATCAATTTTTTATCATTTTTATTTTATGGTGTTATCAGAGTTTGGCTTCCGAGAGATTCATATTGTACATACCTACCCTTTGATTCTAAAGAAACACACTTTCAGGTGTTGGATTGATCGATATTGATGAGTGAATACTGAACTTAGATCCACTGTTGTTAGTAAGTCCACAGGAATGATAGCTATCGTCTGTCATAAATGTGATTGATTGAAAGACCACAAACAAGTTAGAATGATATATAATTAGCATACTGGACAGTCTAGTGCTGCAGTTTCTGATGAAACTTTCACGTACTCGCATGAAGTTAGAAACAAAGTTACACGCAACAGACAGAACAATCAAAATTAGTAATATCGATCACCGCTTAACTTCTTACCTGATATTTTTATAACTTTTCTCGAATTGATCTACCTTTGACAGACCATTTTTATGCTACATAAGCAATATTTACCATAACGTTTTCGTGGAAGACGTAATTTCACATTCAAGAAGAAAGTAAGGATCAGCACATACAAAAATCCAACAGCAGCAACTTAAAAGGAATAGCAAAAGAAAGTTATGTCCAATCGCAGTTCCAAGGCCACAATACTCTGTTTCACGAAAGAAATCCTTTCCTCAAAAGGATAGTCGCAGGGTTAAGCGAGCTTCTATTTCCAGCGTTATTTTTGTGGTTATAAGGCAGGACGACACAAATCCTTTGTTTTCAAATTTGAAATAGTGCCGTTTAAAACTTTCAACATCAAATTCATTGTTAACGATCGAGGTATGACATACATAACTGTATTCTTCATTTGACTTTGGTCATAAATAAGAATATTATGTAGAATAATAATAATAATAATAATAATAATAATAATAATAATAATAATAATAATAATGGAGGATAACTTCAAGAAAAGCAACACAAATCTAAGTAGTGGACCAAAATAGTAACGATATAGAAACAACGTCGAAAAGTCTCAGAATAGAAATAAAACAAAAATGATCAATCAAAAGAATAATAATATATCTGTGGGCGAGTTCAAGGTTCAAGAAAGGCCAAGTTCAAAGTTCACACTTAGCTAATCTGCGCCAGAAATTTTGCTAAAAACTTATATTTTTTTTGTTCTTATGTAGGCAATTTTGCAAAATTCAAATTAACATTGACATTGGCCCTTCGAGAACGAACAACACAAATTACCCCCACGTCTTCTCCCTAAGAATACAATTCTTTCTCCTAGACCTCAAGTATGACGAAAACCACATTTTTTCTTCAGAAATACGACTTATGTCGTTTTGCCATGTAATCACAGATTTGTCCTCCTACGCGAAATGTTGCCCGTCCAGGCAATGAAATCGAGAACGACGAGTTACGTACGCGCGAGCTTAATCGTGGCCGTTCTACCGAGTTCCTTCCCTTATAGAGACCGCAAGGAGGATGACTTTCTCCGGTAACTCGTCGGAAAGTTTCCTTAAAACTCTCCCACGTGCACCTAGGTGCAATGACTAACCTCGGGCTCTTCTGAAAAATAATAAAGATAAAGCGTAGATTGCAGTGGCTCTTGCCATGGTGAACGGGCATCTCTTTGTCTTTTCAGAGGGAAGTGAGATTTCTTGCACTTTCTTCCGCGTCTGCACGTGGTATCGTTCCCAAGTACCCGAGCCTCTCCAAACGAATCGCGAAACCGAGGCAATCGTACGTCTGGCTTAAGGAGGATAACCACTGTCCTAGGTGGAGACACGAGGTCGACTGTGCAATTTATTCTTGAAGGAGGTGCTTTCTTTTCATTGCAATCTGTCTGTGCACCGAAGTATATTAAAATGCATTCTTTCGAGAGTAATATGACACGAATGTATTTGCGTGAGATTATTTGTGGTGGAAGTTGGTGTATTCCGAAAAAGTTTCTTTGTGGTTGTCAGGATTTTTTGGAGCAGAATGGGCGAACTCCAAATGCAATGAATACAATGATGGACAAAAGGAGGGTTAAGGGATAATTCTAATTTGATCGGGAGAAAAATTAACATATTATAATTAAATAAATCTTTTTGGTATTTAATAAACTAGTCTTATATTGTATAAAAGAATTAAAAAGAATTTTTTTAATTTGCCTTAGATTTGCACAGATAGTGATCTTCTAAAAGTGCTGTATAATTTGTTAAATATAAAAAAATCAGTAACGAAATTCATAATTACAGCTGGATAGATCGATAGAGAATTTAATTACGAAGAATTTAAAAATAAATCGTCAAGTTTTCTGAAAAATTATGCCTATCGGGTGACTTGAACAAAAAATGTCATTATGTACCACTGTGCGACGTTCGCCAACGAGCAGAAGCAATTAATAGCCCGCTACCATTTTATGTACCGCTATATGAAAGAATTTCCATGCAATAAGTTCCAAGTGGTGCAGAATATGTTTCTGCTACAGATACAGACATGTACAACCCAACCATCTCTACCGCCCTCATTTAATTGAAAACCTCTTTCCACCCCGCTTTCCCCGCATCTCTTCTATTTATTCCCTTTTTCGGTATGACTCTTTCCTCCGGAGCAGCATCTGCAGCGAGTTCGATATAACAGCTAGGGAAGCGCAAACTTAGCCGCGGGCACTCTTCGAGATTAAATTTGAAACATTCATAACGTAACGCCGAAAATACTGCTATCATTCGTGACGGGACGCCAACGGAAGTGTTTGAAGTCCGAATCTTCGTTAACGGCAAGCTTCCCAGGCACCTTAAAAATTCCATCGTCCCGTAAACGAGCTCTCGTTTTAATACGGTGGAGGGTGGAGAGGGGTGTTCGCGACTCCATCTTTCCCCGCTGGCGCGCGTGTATTGTGAGCTTGAAGCGGCGTGAAGGGAAAAATTACTGGGATGAACCGGGGTCGACAAATTGATATCTGACGCGCGTGAAAATGCCCGCTGGCATGCGATTTGATGCGGAAAATAATCTTGAGTGATTTTAAAAGTGATATACAGAGTGGGTGAGGAATGCGATATAACCGGGTGTATGGGGATTCCTTGGGCAAAAATGGATGGATAGATTTCGATAAGAGCCTTCGTTTCCCAAAATGTCGACTTTGAAGAATTCCTTGGAGGATTCATTAGACCCGCGTATATCTGACTAAAAATTAACAAAATGTATCAGTAAATATAGTGCGGTGGTAGAATTATAGAAATTGATATTCAGGATTCATTTAGTATATGTGAAGGGTAAGGGGGGGAATGACCATAAACATGGAATGACCATTTTTCGTGATTTTGCGATATATAGCACATTTTATTGGTGGCAACTAGGACTATAATAGAACTATCGAATCACAAAGCAGGCCTGGGGAAAAAGTCTATATTATTGAAAACATGTAATTGACTATGTCCACACGCAGTACCTAATTAAATTTATATTTATATAAGTAGGTATATAAAAGTGTATACATACTTACAAAAAAACAGAAAACCTAAAATGAAAATAAATAAATAATACACATAAGCACAATAGCACAAAATAAGTAAATCGAAAATTAACAAGCTGGAAAGTATATTTCTATTAATTCCCGATATTTTGTTTATGGTCGCTCTATATATAGTAATACCGGGAATTGGGCAACGCGTGACGTGTCGATGCCGGTCGCTGCGTTCGCCTTTGTGTGGCAACGTCTCTCGGCGGCAGTCGTCGCGACACGCAGTCTTTAGTCGTACGCAGTCCTTAGAGGTCACGAGCGCTCGTTGTATCCATAATATACATACTGTTAAGCTACGGGTTTTCTTTATTTCACGCTCCACCTTAGTCCACTACATGTTACATCCACGACTGTACCATGTAGCTACGAATGCTTCAGGTATGTCTCTGTTTTCTCCCTACCCTTCATGCGTACTTGACTAAAAATTAGTTCCAACATTCAGATCGATTTTCTCAAAAACAAAGTGTCATTTGGAAAGCTTATTCTACCATTTCGATTTATTTCTACATAATGTTTCGTTTCGTTGCCACTTTTACTATAAGTACATTCAATCATGAATCTTGATAAATTCGGAATTCACGACGTGCTCAATCCCTTTCGAAATTTCATTCTCCAATAACTCTGGTGAATGCGCCCCTGGGTGTTGACGTCCTACACTCAAGCGCGATATCATTTTCGATTCCTGTTGCTTCGCGAGTCCTGTGTATCTGTTCTATGAACAATAATCATGGGCGAGCCGCGTGTGGGCTGAAGTAAGAAAAATGTGTTGACGACGCCTGTTTGTTGCAGCTGCCTCCTACCGTGGACCTGGCGAGGACGAGGATAAGGACTCGTACGCTGCCAGGATCGCGTTCACGGGGAACTCGCGGATCTTAGGGCCGATTTGCATCGTCGTGGGTGCCCTGATGCTCGCCCTGGGGGTGCTGCTCTGCATGCTCACCAGAAGGGCGAGGAGAAGGGAGCGCAGGGTGGGTTTCCATTGCCCTCTTCACGGAGACTTTTACCCCCTGAGTCCTGTTCAGGGTGTCAAGATGCTCGGTGAGTCTTCTACGTTTATTGTATTATTATTCGTCTGTAAATGTGTACCGAGTAAAAGTGAGACGTCCAGTGCGCATGACCACTATTGTTTGGTATACTTACACATGTGTTGCATGTTGGGAAAGAATGGCATCTTTCGTTTTGCAAAAATCTTTGATTTTTTGATTTTTGGCAATTATTTGCAAAAGGACAGTCCTCGCCGATTTCGATGACCCTGAAATATGTTGTTGGGGGCAGTATTCTGAACAACTTTTGCCTATACATGTTACCGTTGCTCGGCTTATATTTCTGAGATATTCGCCAAAAATGTCTAACCCGAAACAACTGCCGATCTCAGTTTTTTGCAAATATCTCGAAAACCAAAGCCGAGCGACGGTAACATGTATAGGAGATAATTGTTCAAAATCATACCCCCGACAACATATTCCAAGGCCATGGAAATCGGCGAAGACTGCCCCTTTGTAAATAATTATCGGATTTTTTTATCATCTTCAATGGTGATGTAGTTTTAAAGATTATGATCAGATCGTGTGAATATATGCGGAGTGTTAACAGAAGTGTGGAATGATTCTCCGGGATTAATTTTCAAAAAAAGCTCGTATACACGAGTGGGAAAAATTGTAATAGACGTTGCTACCTATTATGGAAAAGTAGTGACTCTATAATACATGAAAGTGTCAGTAGAAAATATAAAAATTCCATCTTCAAAAACGATTTCTTCGAAAACAAAGCCACGTTCGAAAAAATGATTATACAATTATGCCTGATTTTTGCACAAGGAATCGTTATACCCATAGTTGAAGGTTAAGGGGAAAAAAGGAATGTCCAGTTTTCGTAATTTTGCAATTTGAAGCATATTTTGTGGATGGTAATTGGGACTATCAAACTGTCAAATTATAAAGGGTTATAAATTCAAATACCCCGTTAGATAACGTTAAAGATTTTGTATACTGGTTAAAAACAGGAAATGTCCACTCTGCACTGGAGCAATATACGGAATATTCTCACTCTTTACCTCAGCACAAGTTTCTGTTATCAAAGTAAAACAGGCAATTATTTAAGAAGAAAATTTTAATAAGAAAATTAAATTCTTTGAACCGTGCTTTGTGACATTCCCAGTTTTTCCTCTTACCCTTCAGTTATATCATACCTACTTATTATTTACCAGACGTATATTTCTGTATATATACAGTGGCGGACGAAAGAAAGTTTACAACTTTTAAAATCGCATAACTTTTATAAAATGAATCTAAACGAGTTGAGTTTTATTAAGAATCGCTGATTTCTGTGAATTTCGCGAGTTTCAACCTTATTCTGCGATCTTTAAGCGTTTATAGCTCAAAGCAACGTTAACGAATTTTTATGAAATTTTAGGCATGTATACAACTTACTTGAATCTACAAACGGTTTTTTTTTTAATTTTCATTACAGGGTCACAAAAAAAAGTTTAAAAAATGACATTTACTATTTTTGTTTGCTATTCCGACCAAGTGCATTTTTTTCAAAACGACGAAACCCGCCACTTAGCAAACTAATCTTTGAAACTTCTCAAAAAAACTCAATTCGTTTGTATTAATTTTATAAACGTTATACGATTTTAAAAAGTTGCAAACTTTCTTTCGTCCGCCACTGTATGTATATATATTGCTGACACCACAAATAGAACTTGTTCCTTTTGACTCCATTTTATCTCTGGATACTGGGAAAACAGCCACCTTTTTCTGGAATCATTTCTGTACGTTCACGACTTCCATATCTCAAATTTGTCAGTAAAATTCCTAATATTTGCTTCGGCAGTTCTACCGAACCAAAATACCTTCGTTTATGACGCGCCAGTTTCGGCTGACCTCCGACCTACCATTATTCTTATCTCTCTAGGGGTCGAAATGAATTTCATAAAATGTCGATCCGAAACCAATTTCGCTTTAACATCTCCTGAAAGATGTTACGATGATAACGCTGTCATGGTTGTACCCGCTTCTGCGCAGTTTATCATAAAGCCATATTGTTTCTCCGCTCTAGCATCGGAGTTTATGTGCCATTGCTTATTCGATTGTGATATCTGTGTTGTCGCGCGAAGCAACGTCGATCAAAGTTCAGCGTGAAGCACCGTACCCCTAAACTGCACGATACGCAGTTCGTTTTGAACAGAAGCTTCAAGCGCATATTCCATTTATATTTCTCTACCGAATCCAATCGTGATGCTACGAATGTCGCCTGGGACAGATATAAAAAATTTCCTGTTAATGGAAGGGTGGATTGTTCCAGTTTCATTAAAATTGTATCGTGGGACAAGCTCCCTCTTGTTTCGAATTTAATACTGTCGGGGATGATTGGGATATTCTTTATTTCAAGACATTTTAATATACCACCACGAAGAAGTTACTTATCCTGGCATTAAAACGATGAGCGTATACTCTGTGCGGAAATCCTCCAGTCACATATGTTAGCCGTACTCGCGGAACGCCCATGGGCGTCACACGCACAATATACACTGACTGAACGTAAATATTGTTTTGATTATACCATCCGAAGAGTTGAATTTGTTTATTTAACAGAAATGTCTCTATTTCCCTTGATTTATAGCTGGTTCCAAAATGTTGAGTGAAAATGTACATATTGCTCATTATGTATATTTTTATTAAAAATAATCCTTTATATTACAGATCACTATCTCCTTCATTTAGTTTTATAAAAAATAAGAAGTAAACGTATTCTACTGAACGTTTTGATTCTTAATGTCGCTCACGCTGTTTCAAGTACCTAAAAATATATACCTACTGTGTCTAATTTAAATATATGCATAACTATTTCTGGAATTATTATTTTTAAAGCCCAAAATAGTTTTCCATATAAATTCAGCTTGATTCGAAGAAAGGAATATCATGTTCAATTTAAAATTTCTGTGAGATTATTCAATACCAACATCGTTTCCATTAATAGAAGCATGTATTTTTATTATACATTTGTCTCATCGACCATTTTTAGACACACTTCCTCCCATTATTGTCTACGACCAAATATGTACATTTGATTAAATGCAATTTAAAAGTCACTGGTCCGGTGGCAATGCACGCGATATTGAATTAAACGTGGAAAAAGTGCGATTACCTCAGCGTCAGGCTTATGTTAGTATAATTCCCATGATTATCACATTGCGTGCGATAATTACATTTAAAACCAAGTTCCGCAAAATTGTACACGAACATGGACAGTTAAGGCAGTCGTAAGCCAAAAGCTTCATACACTTTCGTAATACTTCTAGTTTATCAATTTCTTCCAATTATTTAAAGTGGCCAATCGTTTCGCGTAGAAGATTATAGTGGCCGCGGCGATAAATTGCAAAGTGGAAAATTTTAAGTAAAAACAACAGATTAACACGCGATGCAAATGGAACAAGGATAGTTTATGGTAATGGCTACCTTATCAGCAGCTACGTCTTTGATTATTTTTGTGGTACATACAGGGCTTTCTCTGTCAGCACCTTAACGGTCGCTGTCACGTATGTTTGGTTTTATAGATGTGGTCAACTCCACTTTCTGCTTTCTCAATTTTAGTTTAGCACGCAATTAGTGCTTAATTTACCATTTACCTCTACTTTTTATTTTATGGAAGTGGTCAGCTTGTTTTTTGAGAGGATCATTTTTTGTTTCACTCAAATAACTGTGGAATTTTATATTCTGTTAAATATTTATTGTTTTTTATTTCCTTTTTAAGGTTGCATTAACCCATTTGGGGCATTAGCCAACCACGTTAATTTACATAAAAATGTAGATTGACATAGATATTAGATTGGGTTAAATTTAAATCAAATCAAATGGAATATTTTAACATGTTTCAAGTATAACCTTCTTTCTCTATTTGAGAAAAATATAGAAACAAACGAGTAAAAAGGGAGCTTCATATCTCTGATATTGATCTGATTATAATTATATGATTATCTTCATATGATTGAGTTGAAAAATTACCTTAGAAAAGTGCTCCAATTTGTACAGTAGGTATTTGTACACTTCCAGGAACAGTTTTTCTCAGTCTTTTTCCAATTCATGTAAATGTACAATTCTAGGGTATTTTACGACGACAATGTAAAATATGTTTTCTTCGTGCGTTTTATGGTGTCCTTATATGAACAAGTGTTTCAGAAGTATCATATCGGGCCAAGGTAGGGTAAACGATACAGTAGTTGACCACCTAAGAGCTTCAGTTTAGGTAAACGCTATGGAATAAGTAACTTGAATTTTATAAATGAAATTTTGTTATACTAGGCGGAAAGAGAAGTATCGAAGATGATTATAACACCAAAGAAACTTTGAGAAATTAGTAATTTCGATATTATGCTATTATATAGAAATATAACTCAAAATTGTAGTTATTGACCGGTATTGGCATATTTTGTTGATCGGTCCAGATACAGTTGTTGACCACTTCCTAAATATAAAAGAAAATGACATATTTTTTACTTTAAAGTCACTTTTATTATTAAAACCATCTGTCAATTTATCAAAATCAAAGACATAATGTCTTGGGGCAGGGTGAGTTTTCATGTTCACCCTTCACGACGTATGCCGTGCACTTCGCCGCGGTCTCATTGACTTCTAATTCGTTTCCTTTTTATTGTTAGAATTCTCTCCCACCTACTCTTTCTTTTTTTTCTTCTTCTTCCCTTGGCATTTCTTTGCCTCTCTCTTTTTCTCCTTTTGCTTTTTTCTTTTCTTCTTTTTTCTTTCTTCAAGCACCTTTAATCTCCGAAGTATCGTACCGACCCCTGGACCAATGAAAAATCAGAAGTAATCGGAGGTGCATATAAAAACAAGGCACATTGCCCCGTGCCTCCAAAGATCTACCAAGGGAACATCCCGAAATCGAAGATTTAAAAAATTCTGTCAATAAAGAAGTCGCCGCTGTAAAGATGCCCGCTAAGCCCTTACCTTCTTTGAGAGTTGAAATTACACGTTTTCCTTTCCGACGATCTTACGACGGAAAGCTTGTACTGAAATCATCGATTGTTGGTTGAAACAAAAGGTAGGACTGTCTTTCCTGATCAAAGTGCATCATTGATACGGAAACGCGCAGGTTCATTAGTCTATGGCGGCAGAAATTTGAAGAGGTCAACTTTTGTACCCTGGTCAATAACTGTATCGTTTACCCTATTGATGTGAAAAAATGATATTGACTAAATATCAATAATAAAAGTATGCGCTAATATTTATACACTCATTAAGTGTAATTACATTTAAATACTTTGCACCAAGGAATAATTCCTAGCAACATCCTCCAAGACTCGCATTAATCAAATTGTTAATTTAGGCGATCCGTCTTAGTTTGCAGCTCTAATGACCTGTCTTCTACGTAATTGCAATTAAGCCACATAGTCAAATTCGGAGTCGACGTGTGTTGCTATCGTAATCCATTTACTAGCGAATGATAGAGGAATTTATCTGCTTTAGGTCATTAGACTGTGGAACCATCTCTCCCCATCCTCCACAAACTACGTATAACTAAATCCTCCTTAACCATTTACCTGTAAATCGATAATCTTCGCTCAACAATTTCATAACAAATTTCAAATCACTGAAATCTAACGCAAATTAAACAGTTTCTAGTATAAAACCTTTTTACAGTAACCGCGGTATAAATGTCTAACACTTGGACGTACAGACAATTTACATACATTAATATATAATTGAATGGTCCTTGTAGAAAACACTGTAAATGCTACAATTAAAAAAAAATGTATACGAAAATGTTATATGTGCCAATGATAATACTATAGTACCTATATGTAGAATTTAATTTTTAGCACTTACAATGTTTTCTACAAGGACTCTTCAATTCTTTTCAAGCCACGCTATTATAAATTCCAATTCCAAACGAAAGCTGATTCAATTCGGGATTTTATGTTCCTTTCAACATGGAATATTGTTCAATTTCCCAGAAATGGGGTCATCAGTTTGAACTTATGATTATATAGTATTTCTATCGATTCTATTTTTACGCGAACAGTATTATTTATATCCCCCGGGGTTCATATTCCATTCGACGATCATCTGTGCCGCCCACGCGCGAGCGCTGTCTCGTGATAACAGAATTAAGTCGAAACGCAGTAGGTACATAATTAGATTACGAAAACTGTCAGATGTACAAAGACAAGGAGTTGAGCGCTTCTTCAAGACGTTTTACGGTTTTCTATTATAGGTCGTCGATTAGGCTTGTCTTAGGAAGCCTATCGGAAACGTTAGTTTATCGCAGTGTGCTCCAGTTCGTATCAATTGGTCCAAATTCAGGACGAGGCTGGATCAGGGTTAGGGTAGCTAACTGGATTGTCGGAATTCAGGCTAATACGAGTCTATCAAATTATTCCGTTGGCCAGACGGATGTGTCACGACTTCTGCAGCTTCTCGCTCTGCATCCGAAACCGAAATCGTAGCGTCGGTACACACATTCGTGTTAGGGATTTCTTCTACACGCGATCGTTCAACGAACACACGTTTTACTAATTAAGGGATCTTTCCACTGTAACGCCCTAAAAAATTATCGTTGTTTGAAATCTTTTTTTGCCACAAAAGGAATGTGTTTACTAAATTGAAGTTTTTTATATTTAGATATTAATACGTGTTTCGAGAATGTGAATTTTTTAAAAACCCAGAAATAAAAGCTAGGAATAAAAGCTAGAAAAATGATTCGTCACGTATTGAATAAAATTATCCGGAGTATTCAAGCCTCGAATAACGAATAAAGTTAAGGTAACTTTTATTCGAACTAAATAATATTTTATTCAGTTAATGCCCAACTCTGTTTTAAAGCCGACAAAAAAGTTATCACTTTTGAAAAATAAAAAAAAATCCAATATTTCGGTGGGAAAGTTTTTGCGTTTTGCTTGCTTTGTCGACGCCAAAAATGTGTTGTCCCGTTCAAGGTCAAATAAAACTTTTATTTGTCAGTTAAATAAATTCAACTTTAACTGGGTTTTACACAGCTTTCAATTCTCCATCAGAATACGCATATTAAACAAACACATACCACAATCCCAGGTCGATGCAGCAAAATAACAAAAATAAAACAAATCGAAAAAGTGACAAATCCAAAAACCTATTTGTCCGCTGCTGTATGCACATATTTCACCAGTCCACCCATAACTCTAGTTCATACCAAACAAACTCGCGCAGAACCTCAGCATTGCCAGATGCCAAGCGATAGAAGTGAATTGCGCCGTGGCGGAAAATTTCATGCAAAGGTTTTTGTATAAAACTGAAAAGAATATGATTGAGTTAAGGGGGAACACCACTGTGAAAGTTGAAAAAATTTCGATTTTTTTTTCTTCACTTTCTTAATGTTTAACTCTTCAAAAATACTCTCTGAAAATTTCAAGTTGATATTCGAAGAATTGACGAAGATACAGTGCATTTTGTGAGACGCGTCACGATGCCGTTCCGAGCGCGCTATGTTAGCGGCAAATAGTGCGCCGACATTTTTCTTACCCACTGTTCCCCCACATTGTTAAAGGTTGTAAATTTTGGGTTTTTCCCGTTTTTACGGACGGTACGCTGTTCGTTCGAGAATCGAAGAAATGCAACCGTTGATCGGGCATTCGAGTGACAGTGAACGTCACGAACGGAAGTGTGATTTTTCCTGTGCAAACTTTAAACGCGATTTTCTCGAAACGACATTTTTCTAACTGATCGAATCAATAGCTCTGTCAATTTTTATCCGATCGACTTGAAATTTTGATAGGATCTTTAAAACAAGAGTATCTTCAGTTGTACGTACCGATTTTTTGATCGAAAACATATTTTTTTAAATACGCTCGAAAAACTATCCATTTTTTTGCGGATTTTCGAAACTTTTTCTTCCCAAGCGCACCATTTTTACAAAAATAATTTTTTTAAAAAATCGGTACGTACAACGGAAACTACACTCATACCGATTATATTAAAAAAAAAAAAAAATGATTTCAGAGTTGCCGTTCCAAAGATATCGTTTCGATAAGCGACCTATGTTTTCTTGTGAGGGATGTAGGAGATTAACTGTATATGGAAATCTATGCATGTTTTTCTATTACTTTTTTTTTTATAGTCTCTTAAGACATTGTACTAAAGATAGGTAATAACAATTTTATAATAAAACTGTAAGTTGTCCCTTAAAAAAATCTTAAAAATGGGCTCATTTTTCCGGCCGTCACAGTGGTGTTCCCCCTTAAAGGTACGCACAGACCTCGACCTGCCGCCATTGGAATATAGGTCAGCTGTAACCTGCAAGGTGCGACCGTAGTAAATTTCTTAGGTCCGTTGAATCGTCCGAGCAAGTTGCATTAAGCATTGAAAGCCAAGAGTGACAGTGTCTTTTAAAAGTTTAAAACGGCGGACCAAGTGGAAGCGAATTGCTGGTGGAGTGACAACACAAATTTGTGGAGGATTTGCTGCGCCGTCTGTCAGTTCTGACCGCAGTAGGTACACGTAGCTCGTTCATGCGGACAAGCGCGTAAAATGGAAAGATATAGCCCAAGCACACTGCTCCACTGTTTTTACGATGAAGTTTCGAACTGCAGTGACACATAATATTTTCTTTCCTCTTCTTCGTATCTTATTGAATAAATACGGGCGTCGATGTCGTCCAATCAATTGACATTTACATTTGCGCGACGTTGAAGAGCTTTTTACGACGAACGTGGAGAAAGAATCAATGAGATCAAATTGTCTGGGAACATTAAAATTGATTAAACTGATATGTATAATATGTCGTGTTATATTACTGCTTGCTGGCGTGAGTTTTAAACTGTTCGACACATTTGGAATGTGTTTTGGACGTGTTATTTAAAATGATGACAATTGGTAGGTTTCATTTTGTGATATGGAGAAAGGCATGTAATCCGAGTGGTTAGCCTAAGCTTGAATGTGCCAAGTAACGAAGAAAATGAAGAGAAAGAGACAGGTTGAGTGGAGTGGCAAGTGGAAGGTCGCCAGAATGCAGAGAAGTGTTCCAAGTACTGCAGTTCAAATGCAGGTCAGATGTGGGGTACCTGGTTGTAAAGAAAGAAATTGATAAATATCATAGTCTTTTTTAAGAGATAATCTTTGCAAGCTATTAATATTTTATGAATCACAGTGGATGCTTGTAAAAATATGGAAATGAGTGGATATGCAACTGAGTTCTATGAGAATTCTTACTTATTTTATAATTTTTTTTTTAAATAAAAATAGATGAGGCATTATTATATACCAAGGAACGAATGTATATATAGTTAAAATTTTCTTTTTTCTATAAAATATAATTAATTGTTATTCGATTTTCCTGGTTCGAGCCAAAACAGTTAAAATGTTGAATATTGTTGCTCAAGTCTTTAGAAAATTTTTAAAATGAGGATCTTTAGTTGTTTTCGCGCAAAAGGAAAATGAATGTAATAAATGTGTGTGATATAATATGGTGGGTTTCTTTTGATAGAAAAGAAAATTGAAACGACAATATTCATTTCGTTGTGGGAGGTATTATATAAAAATAGTTTGAACTTCAAAGAATTCATTGGATCGTCTGCTTCATGACTCCTCTCTATTTGTAGTCAATGAAACAGAGCTACCTTAGACATGCATCGATTGTGATTCATCGTGATTGCATCATGAGGAATATTAGAAAATACTAAATACATATTTAATTTTAGTAAATTTGTAGACTATATAAATATATTGTACCTCGATTTAATTGCGATGTGGGTCAAGTCGTATTTTGCGACTGACTTCTAATTGAAAGCACTAATTATTTCAAATTAACGAATGTAATCGATGAAAGATATACATATGTCGGTACATATTACATTGGCAGAAACTCAATACTTTATTATATTACAATTATTCAAGTCATATATGCAATACTTCTATAATTAACAATTGGCGATTTAATATATGCTGCAATAGTATTACATGCTACTTAAAATAACCACAGAATAACCCCTTTTAACCTTATAAATGTATATTCATTTAAAAAGGCAATCTCATATCTAGATAATATTTGTCATTACTACACAATAACCAAAGATTAAATTCACAGTAGTTTCTTCATCCTGCTTCAATTCATACTCCACAATTACTCAGTTCATACATTTTCCAATTAACTTAAATATCACAGAATATTCTCCATTACATTCCAATGACCCATATTAAGCTTTTGGAGTTGCAATAACAATTTTATTCTCTTTATTTATTTTTACAATATCATTTTGACTATATTGAACTATAATAAGAAGAATATAGTTACAAATGAGCAAAAAGCACGCGTAATTTGGTTGCATATACTAATATAGCTAACTATTGTACCAAAAACCCCATTTGTTAAATGAATTCGTCTTTTGGCGAGGGTTAATCGTGTCGACGGTCACGACAGAATTTGGAGCGAAAGTTAGTCAAGGGTAGCGCCTTTCGATCGTGTCAGGGGAGCAAGGACAGCGCTCAAGTTTCTGCAGATTGTGTTTCGCAGATCAGCAACGATCGTGCCAATACGAGGCGAATATAGAACGACACGCGTAGTTCACCCCTTCCAGGCTGCGCTGTCGGATTATTGATGTTTCTGTTCCATTTCATTCTCGTGCCATCTGCGTAATTAATTGCATGGAATAAGTTTAATGAACTTCTTGGTGTTATACGCGCCAGGTCCGAAGTTGTGTGGAATGTGTGGAGTATTCCACAGTTGATATTTTGGAAGACATTTTACCATTGTTTATTTTTTCGTTGCGTAGGCTGCGTATTTAGGTTGTTGAATTTGGATGTTTTAATTTGCACGCACTCGCTCCCAACTCTTCACTCGAGGAAAATTTTTCCACCGAACCTGATGCGTGCGTATTTTCGTACCCCAAATGGGTGCGCGAGGTTGCAAACGAATGGTATTTACTTTAACGCGAGGAATATTGGTCTCGACAAAGTGGGCGCTTTTAATCTCCTTTCAATCAAACTGATTGCAGCACGAGTAAAAAATCCTCGTCTGCCCCATGTGGTGTAGGCAACCTGAGTTTAATCCTTAAACCTTCGTGGTCACACGGGGTATACCGCACGAAAGGATATGTCTTTGCCAATATTTCTGTAAATTTTTAGACCTTCATAATGACATTTAAAAATTTGGTGAATTCTAACAAAAAAATCATATTTATCTATAACAATTTTTTCTAATACAGATTTCGCTATATCAAAATTTACATTTCTAGAGAAAAACTATTAGAGCATGACTGTATGAGTATTATGAATTTGCAATTATCACTCAAAAGTAAAAGATTCGAAAATGCGGAAATAGTAACTGAAAAATGCCGCTGGGGTGCAGTGAACCCCATCTGATCAATTTGTGATTATAAGAAGGTGTGACCACGGAGGATTAACCGGTGACGTAGAAGTCTGAAAGGCTCCTGCAGAATTATTTTTCCTATATTTTCTGTTAATTCGACCTGGTTTTACAATACGTCGTGCCATGAAGACAATTTTCAGTGGTTTTGAACGAAACATAGAAAAGTAGGTATCTATTCAAATATGTAATAAAGTCACTATGAACTCCAGTTAAGAATAAATTTAGGCTTGACAATGTGAAATTATTAAAAAGCACTTTGCGAGACTCCACGCCACCGTTTGTCACAAAGTGGGACGTCACCGGTTAAGGGTTAAGATGAGGGGTGCAATATGGCCATATTTGCGAGAACAGTATGAAAAACAAAGACAAAAATTTTGAGACCACACAAGTGACAATAATATTCGTATGCATGTGTATCAGGTATTCAATTGCGGATATATTCCATCCTGGAAGTGTCGATAACGTTGTTGATGCTATCGATTCGTAATTGTCGATACGCATGAGCAAACACGCGCATTGCAAACTTATCAATAAAGGCCGCCATACATGCTCCTTTTTACCATTCGATTTGCGTGTACAGTCAAAAGTTGTAATTGCGTTCATGCCAGGAGATTGACAGTACATACATATATACTAAATCGGCTGATTTGTGGAAACTCACGCTCAGTCTTGCAATATAACTTTTGACTGTACAAGCAAATCGAACGGCAAGAAGGAGCGTGTATGGCGGCCTTAATATCAGCGAAGTTATTGCAACAAATTAATGTTGGTTCTTATCAGACAAGGGGATTAATAAAAAATTAAATTTTCGTGTATTCATCCATCGTAGGGGTGTAACGAATAGTCGCTCCCAGAGAATTCAAATTTGAGATTTGAATAATTAGGAGTATTCGAATATTCGAACATTATACTAATAATTAGGAGTATTTGAATATGCGAATATTCGAACATGAATTCATATTGGGCTTACAGTTTTTTCTTTTTTAAATGAATATATTTGGAATCTTTATTAGTAATCTTTGGTAAATTGATACTTTTTTAAACAAAACAACCATCAATTATTGGTATTATTATTCTAATTATTTTACAATAGTTATTGCAACAAATTATTCAAATAAATAATGACGATTTATTCGAATAAATTGAAGAAATAATTTGTTGTAAAGAGAAAGTATTTATTATTTAAGTAAAATATTGTACTAAAAAGAATCTATTTGGATAATTACATGAGTATACATTTACTCGAAACAATTGGAATAATGCCCAATTCTGTTTCACAGTCGATCTACGCGACTTTATTTTCAGCATAAAGTTTGAAACATTACCTAGTATAAGCAGACATTTTTGTAGGAACCTAAAAATACCAAAGATTAATAAAGTTCCAAAATCAATAATTTTTTAATATTCGAATACTCCTTATTATTCGAATTTTTGAATTATTCGAAGAAACTATTCGTATTCGAAATTATAATTCGAAGAAACTATTCGTATTCGAATTATTCGAGGAAACAATTCGTATTCGAAATTATTTGAATTATTCGAATATTTACAGCTCTAATCAATCGTTAATTTAACTTCGATAGTGAAATAACTTTTTTATTTAAGTACCAAGAAGATGCAATGAATGAAAGTAATTTTAATTTTTTCCTAAATTTTTATTTAACAGAAAGTTATCTATCCGTACATTTTTTCTATAAACCTTCGTTACACGATCTTCATTGTTAAATATTTCGTAAACTACCGAGTGTCTATTCAAAAGACGAATCACGGGTCAACTATTTTTTGGGTCTCTACCTACCTGCGGAGTTTCGTTAAAATCGGTTCGCTACACTTCATACGGCCTCCTTGTTAGAAGCACGTCCATGGGAGGCCTATCGAATAACCTATTCAGCCGTACACAGTGTCCCGTGTCTGTTTGAGGATCGACATTCGATCGTACAACTTAATAACACACGCTCGCCGAATATTCAAGGCCCGGCCTAACTCTACATCCATGCGAGACCAGAATCGCGTGCAGCTTCGGTTCCACTCTCTTAATTCCAATCGGAGCGGATTGCATTCCGCTTTGTGCGTTCCTCGATTCAAACGGCGCTCCTTCGTAGAGGCGATGCATTCATCTCCGTACGCAGTGCCCCTCTATCTGAACCCTGAAAAGGATGGCACATCCCAAGGACGAGGCCGTGCCTTCGACGCGAGAGTCCACGTCACTTTTTCCTTTCTCCTTTCTGAAATCTCATTTCCCAGAGTGTTCGTTTTTTCCTGCGCGCTGACGCGTCGCCGAAGCGCGCCTGTCTCGCGAGCGAACCGTTTCGACGGAACTCGCGACGCGCTTCCTGGTTTCACTGTCGTCGAACGTCAGAATGATTCCACGTTTAGTGTGGAGTTTTCTTTTAATGGAGCGATGTAAACGGAGCCTGGGGCATCTTTAACCCTTGGAAGGTGGATGGGTTGCGATTTTACAGACAAGACGAAGGATGCGGGGTTCGTTTTGATATATATTGTAGTAATTTCATTCGTGGAATAAACTAGAATAAACTCAAAAGGAGGGGGGTATTGAATTTTGTTATGATCTACTATTTTGATCTTCTTGAGGAAATATGTTTTACTAATAGGGGATATACAAATGGTGTTTAGCATGCTTAACTCTTTGAGGCACACGATTTTAAAGAAAATAAAAACCCTAGTTGCACAGAATTTTTTGTATTATAAAAAAATGGCAAAAACACTCATTTCGATTATTTAAGATAAAACATTACTCAAAATAAGAAAAAAATAATAATATTTCAGTAAGTATGACTATGAGTAACTTTAACTTATCGAGGTGGGTTAAAATATATCCCACCATGCATAAAAAGTTAAGCAAAAGATGGGACAGTTTTTAAACCACCTAGCCCCGAAGAGTTAAGTGGTCTCATGTTTGCTAGGTGAGTGTTAATGTAGGGATTGGGATGAACAGTAGGTAATACACGCAACCCCTGAAACTCTATGCGTAGCACACGTCATATTTGTACCCCGAACGATTAAGGCTTATATAACACGAGAGCCCATAATTATCTGGACATCTTATCGGTCTTCTCTGTTATTCTACTTTTTCTCTGTACACATAAAACTTTCCTTTTACCAATAGTATGCAAATTTCTCGCTCAGCCATTGACCACATCTATTCCAAATCCTTTACGATCTCAATTTCTTAAACCTAAGTTTGTTTTTCTCATATCGTCAACCGAAAAATTCGTTTCAGACAAATGAAATTTCCTATTTCAAGAGCCAATTCTTCGTGATATACGTGAAAAATCGAGCAGCATTTTGTTCGAGATTGCGCGAAATGTAACATTTCGATGCTCAAACATTGATCGAAATGTTTAATGGAATTATTACGCCACCCATGGTCGAACTGTTTATACCAATTTTAGCGAATGAGAACGAGAACGCGGATATCCGCAGTCCAGCGAAACGGCTGGAATAACGTATCAAAATGATTGCTTCCGACGATCGCGATCGTTGGAACACGGTAAATGTTATTCGATTGCGAGCGTGGCCGCGCAGTTACCTGCTTTCGTTGCAATTACAAATTCATGGACCACTTTACCATGCCGCTTTAATCAATTGATTATTTCTCTTCGGTTACCTGAAACTGAGAGGTTTTTGTTTCTAGTAATGTACTGGGTGCTCAAGAAGCATTTGATTGAACTGTACCATAAATCCAGGCATGGGCATTTACATTTTAATTCTAAAACAATTATAATGTGGACTAAAAATCTATCAAAAATGGAGTTGCACCTCTCTTGCTGGAATGTCCTCAAATATTCCAAGTGATAAAGTTATATGAAACATTCTTACCTACAAAAAATCAGTAAGTAGTCCTGCTCAGTGCTGGATTTAGCCCTTAGGCTAACAAAGCTGAAGCCTAGGGCCCCGTTTATCTGGGGGACCCTCATCCTAAATATTTTCTTAAAAAAAAATAGCATTTTTTTTATATTATCTTTATTAACTTGTATCTTTAATGTTTATTTATGATAATGTTATGTTTAGCTTTGATATTCAATGTTAATTTTGAAATTAAATTCTTATTTAGATTATACGAGTATTATGATAAAAAAAATCAAATCAGCGTCATTTTATATTTAACATTTAATCGAGGGCCCACCAAATATTCAACCTAGGGCCCCCTGAAAGATAAATCCTGCTAACTGAAACGTCACTCAAACGTCCACAAAAAACTTGAGCAAGAAGCGCATACCATCACACATTTCCACAGCGATAAAATTTAATGTAACAACGCCCGCTCGCGAATAAGCAGGGATCGTTAGCGTCTGGGATCGCGATGCCTAGCAAGCAAACGAGACCTTGCTCGAATATGCATGCAGGTGCCTGACTATTCGCGTATTATGCTACACGGCCAGGACTACTCCTGTTCGAGGGCAATTGAATTTTAAAGATCCTACCGATCCCCGAGATACCCCTGGGCCGATTTGCGTGCAGCACGCGTCCGTGGCGCTGAATAAGGGTGATCCGTGGATGGGATAATGGTGGATTTGTACGAAGGCAGGAAGCCTCGCCATCCAGCGGTGTTTACGGGCACGGGGAATATCCGTAACGTTGCAATTAAAAAGATCTGCTTCCCAAGGAGCGGCGAGGAATCTCGTTAACGTCGAGGTATAGAGAGATACCGCTCCGCGGGGCCGACATGTAATGTAACTGTTAATTAAACCTCTCGCAGGAGCGAGTAACGAGAGGTTGAATGGACAATGAAGACGCCTTTCTGTGCAGCTAACGATGTCGCCGCTTCTGTGGAAAAATGAAGCACCGAACGGGTCACGTATACACTGTCGGTCAGAAATATTTCATCACTTGTTGTGGGGACACTTTCGTCCATAAGTCATTGACAGAGTTGGGCATTAACTCAATAAGAAATTATTTTAATAACGAAACGAATTAAAGATACTTTCACTTTAGATTATTCTACTGATAAAGTTAATTTTTTTATTCGACGAATAACGTTAATTTTTTTATATCCAGACTTAACTTTATTCTACACGTGGCGAATATTTTTTTTTAACTGTTATTCGAAATTTTTATTTAATTAAAATTTTTGACCATCTGTGGTCACTGGACGCTTGCAAAAGACTGGTAACTTCGAAATGGTAACAAAAATGAATTTGTATTGAAATTGTTGAAAATTATCAACGACTCACTTCCGAATTTTTCAACATTTTAAACAGCTTGCGTTCGAAAATTGAATTCATGCCTAATTTTTTCTAATAAAAATCATGCTGTGTGTTGCGTGCTTCTGTGAAGATAATTAGAGTCACGAAGGATTAAAAATGCATAGAGGAAAGGAGAACGGGAAAGTAATGTACTTTCTGCATTCCATTTAAAAGCTTAATTACGCGAGATAGGTATCTACTCTGAGATTTATAGGATAATCGTGTTTGCAACCTTTGAACTTTTTTCCAATATTTAATAATGCAGTAATCGAGAAAGAAATACAATGATCAGTGCTCGAAGAAAATTAACGATGCGGGGTAAATCATTCTGACTTGCTGGTTACATTATCAAGATATGTACCTCCGGGCATTGTATTATTATCTAACTGTTGTTTTGAATCTCGCTGGCATTTTCAGCTTGATGATTCTTTCTGGCGAAATGGTAATTAGCTTAAGTTCTCACGATAGAAGATTCATTATCGCTTGAATGAAAAGCCAGACTCTGTATACATTGTTTAATCATCCGTCGACGTGAATACTTTCCTTACTTCCATGTTATATTTTTCACTATGCGAATTGAAATTTAGTGATCAAAAATGTGGAAGATATATTCGAACGACTTTTACGTTAATTAGAGTTTGTGCGTCGACGAAAACACTTCTCTGCAGCAGACTTTGAAACGCGTCGAACTAATTATGGGAGCGTAAAAAGTCTTGCGTTGAGAGACTCCTCCAGACAACGCTATGAAACCCCTCCGAAAAACTCCTGGAAACCCTCTTCAGAGGATTAAATCCGACCTGCGAGCTCTTTTCGCAGACGTTTGGAAGACAATGAAACGTCGCTCTCGCGAAGCAGCTGTTGCGACGTTCGAAGTTTTCTCTAATCATCAGTTTAAAACCAAATCTAAATTCATTGTATTATTTAAGAAGTTTCTGCTTCAATAATACTTCTAGTGTTAATATGTTTAGATTGCCAAAATTGAGATTCATTTTCCGATTTCAGCAGTATTTTTATTCTTGCAGTTTTTCATCTTGATACTGCTTTATCAAGATGAAGCGCAGGAAATAATGTTTCAGAAATTTTTGCTTAGTTTGAACGTATCCGCGGACCAAAAAATTTTTCCGGTAAATCCAATGAAGAGCTCTTATAAAGCACACATTTCTCTTTAATTTTGTTTTTTTTTGGTTTTGTTGTACGATTTTTATTGACCGAGTTATTCGCGATCTAAGCAAAAAAGGTACTATTCACTCTGAACACCTATAATTTGCGAACTCATGATTGTAGACAAATTTTCATGAGTATTTTGGAAAGCTAAGAAAGTTTCCTTTCAGAACCTTTAGTTGCAAATTTAAGATTTATTTAATCGCGTTAAATCCATTTTAAAATGCTCCCAGGAATTGACGAATATATTCTGAGTATAATAATTTGGCCAGCCTCTGTATCAAAATCTAATATTCTCACAATTTCCCTCAATCCAACCCAAAATCCAAATTTCAAAAATAAATACCGCAAAACATATTAAACATCAAATATTCCATACTTAACTCAATATAGTCACTTGGCGTATATCGCAATAGTGATCCTTACACTTTGCCCTCCAAACTTGTTTCATTTCATCCCCCAAAGTAGTTCCCATCCAAAAAAGAGATCTCTGTCAAAATTTCACCTCATTAGAATAACAGGGAAAAGTGCCCTGCACCCCTCGAATTTTTACATATGCAACCATTCGAAGAGGCGAGACAGAAACAGTAGTTCCAGGAAAAGAAACTGCCAACCATCTAATAACTATAAGCATCCACTCTAATATCCACGCAGCCAGTAAATCGCCTAGAATTTTTTGCCCCCGCGATCTTTCTCGTGTTCTAATTACCATCGGACCGTTATTTCTCGTAGTAATTTATGTACTCGGTCGCCTTACGTGCCAACATTTTTTACGTTCAATTACCGTGATTCACGGCTGCAGAAGTGCATGACGCGATACGCCAGCATCTCGCGTTTTCCATAAGCAAGAGCACGCGTTTGAGCATTGTGTGATAGCCGAGTGCGGTTCAGCGAGGCCTCGTTGCAACGAAGGGGGATCAACGAATCCGCCTTGACGCAATCCCGAAGCTGCCTCGTTATTCGCGTTCTGTCGTCATGTTGAAATCGTCGATCAATAGAGCACCCTCGTCGAGCATCGCTGCGCGTTTGCTCTCGTCTTCCACGTTGCCCGTTTCGGGTCAAGATCAGGTTAATCCGCGGTTTCGTTCTGTCGTTGACACAGATTCGACTCTAGCCGACGAAACTGGATGCAGCCGCTCTCCTCCCGCGACTGGAAACATACTCGACTCGTAATTCGAAATCACCGATGGCCGGAAAGGGAAAACCTGGCGGTGTGAGGATAATTTGCTTTAGGCTTTGCATTTTCTGATATTATTAAACGTCTTTATTATGCAGTTTAGTGTTATAGGTATATACGATTTTACAAGTTTAGTACCGCATAAAAAATGAGGTACAGTTAAATACAAATAGGGGACGAAATTTGGGCCCTTTACCCTACGAGACAAATTTAACGATAGTTGTAGTTGTAGATTGTGGAGAAAAACGAAATTCTGTACGATTTATCAATTGATTTATAAAGCAATGAAAATAGTTGAAAATAAAATTCTATAAAAAAAAGACCAAGATCTCCAACATTCTAACGAGATTCAGTAAATAAAATTGAACTAAGGTATAGTGGAATTTAAAGAATGAAGGTGACAGTAAGAATCTCACAACAAATTCGCAACCAACGTCATTGCGAATTAAACAACCTCTTCTTATCTCCGACAACTCGAGAAATATCAAATTGTGCGTATACATTTAAGTCACGTATTCTGTATCAATATGTCGGATAATGACAAAGTGCGTCAAACGGAACGGCAGGATTGAATAAAGCCACTTGGAAATTATAAATCATTGAACGGGAGCTGCGCAAGAAAATGGAGTCTCTATGGACGACACCGCTATAGCTGCGCTGTACGAGCCTGCTAAACTAGGACGTGCACCGCCCTTGGGGTCCATGACATCTGTTGCCCTCGATCTTACGATATCCGTCCACCGCTCGCCCAGATCCACGCTTCTCCTTGCTCTTTAATCCCCTTTTGCACTAGGGCTGTTTCAGCCTCGAAACATTCAAGCTGCTCCAAACTCTAAACTAAGCAAACTCTGCGTGTCGTATACTGTTTGGACAGTATACTCTTTGAGCGTTCTAAACACATATAATAATTGAGCACGATAACACATTCCAGCTCATGCATTCACTACACGCGAGAAACGCCGATGGGCGTTCAATGAGAATGTTTAACGAATAGCATTGTAAGAGTCCCGCACGTGATGATCGTTCAGCATTTCAATTTCTGAGCTCAAAGGTCAAACGGTTTCAAGTAACTTGAATAATTCCCTTTTCGAATACTCCCATAATTTGGGCCTTATTTTATGAATGATTGCCATCCTGGGGTATCTGAGTTAGAGTGGCTCACAAAATTTGTTGATGAAAGGTTGTTACGTTGACGTATCCAGATTATTTGGATAGTTTCTTTTTTTTGTGTAGTGAAATTTGGGGAAATAGTCTAGGCTGTGTATAGAAACGTAAGGTGGTGCATGTAAGAGCAAAGAAGTAACGCAAGATTATTCATAATTAATTACACTCTTCCTATTATGTGAATTTATGGATGACTGTATCTCACTAGTGATGAGACGTGAAAGAGGTTCGAGTCTTCTGTGATCGTGACAATTTCACTCAGGCTTAATGGGCAGCGAGGGTATTGAGAATCGAGGTTAGACAAAGGGAAATTCTATGCCTCGTAGAAGTGTACAAGAGTATAGGTTTCCCTTTGCCAGCGAAGCCAGGCTAAGGTTTTGTGAACGTGGAGGGCAATCAACAGCTACAACTCGGCCATTGTGATAATTGGGCGTGGACTCTGGCGGACAGTAATTCTGTCACAAAAGTACGCAGAGCGCCAAGCTTTGAGGCTTTCTAGAATATATGGGGCCCTCTTGTCACCAAAGCCACTCGGATCTTGGAATAAATCTAGTCAAGTTGGCGTATGCAGAGGCGAAGAATAAATTGGTATCTACGCTTTTTAGATATTGAGAATAAATTTAAATATGCTCCACTTCTTAAGTATAGAGAAACTTTTCCTTTTTCTCTACTCTCTTTTGTAAAATATCTTCAATTTTTATTAACTATGTGTTGTACCATAAGTATCATCAATTTAAATTAATTATTAGTGCTACTATTATTTTTATTAGAACAGTTAGACTTCGATATAATTCAGTAGATAAATTTCAAAGTGGAGCAATAAAAGGGAGTTTTCTATTTTTGTAACACCTTCTATACAGTTGGGTGGTCTTGTGGTCTTGCATCACTTCATTTGTCTTTTGAAAATAATTGGTCGAGTTGCTGCACCCTCCCATTTATAATGCAATTATTAGTATCAATAATTTCTATAAGTATAAGAATTCTAATTTAATCGAACAAGGTGGTTTTCGAGTGTTCTAAATATTTCCAAGCATTTTAGTTTATTCTCCAAACCTAGGAAACATTCCTATTCATTCTTTGCATTCCGGTTATCTGAATATTCCAATTCGGATGGACTGATTCCAACGCAGAACTTTTCCGAGCTACGTGCCACATTC
Source organism: Andrena chrysosceles (assembly GCA_963855975.1). Lineage (NCBI taxonomy): Eukaryota > Metazoa > Arthropoda > Insecta > Hymenoptera > Andrenidae > Andrena > Andrena chrysosceles. Next base: position 23,985,074 of record OY979767.1, read on the forward strand.
AAACTGTTTGAAACGATCTGGCACTTGAATCGAATATCCGAATGCTGGAACACCCCTACTTTGCACTATCTAGCACCCCTTAGTTGCTAATCCTGCGAGAACAATGGCAGCCGCGCGGAATACTATTGAGTAACGTCTCCTATTGTGCACCTTCGCGGAGCGTAATGCCATTGTATAGATTAAATTTTACAGGTTTCGTTAGGAGTATGCTGCTTGCAAATAAATTATCGAAGTTTATGCAAATGGATATGTTTATCAAACATAGACAGTGGAATTGAGAGTTATAAACTAAAATTTGTTTTGTCTTTAAGAATTTCAAACGTATACTACTTTTTTTTTTCATATCCTACGTCAATACTGCATATTTCGCACACATTGTTTCATCAACGTGGTGTTAAATTCATTAATTTTATATTTGCATTGCTTTACATGAAAATATAGCTGTACATTTAAAACAGAGAGAGAGAGAGTGATCATGAAAAACTGAGGCGAAATAGGTTTCGTCGGTGCTATTTTAGATTTAATATAAAAAATTATTCTGGAAAGTGTCCTGTAATTTAGCAAACATTTCATGTGGCACTTATTTACAAATACCTCGTATTACTCTTACTTTCAATTAGTTTAGAAAGCGGAAGCAAACTATAGTTGTTACTAAAGCAAGTCCTGAAATTCATTAATCTCGAAGTACATTTAATACATTATCAGGTCCCACGGAAAGTTCCTTCCTTTTTATCGCTTGTTTCGTAATAGTGTATCTCACATGCAGTTGTCCTTGGTGACCAAACGCAATATATCAACAGATTCGTCATTTGTTTGACTTTAAGATACGTTGCATTGTTTGAGTCAATTGAATCTTAGACACGATATTGAAGTCACGATTGTTGTAAGCTTTGCTTTGCTTTACGAGTGTAAACTCGGTCGAAAAGCAACAGAAGCAGCTCGAAATACCTATGCCTCAAACAATTGAGGAAAATGCTGTTAGTGATCGTAAAGTACAATTTCATTCACGTGTAGGAAGACCAATATGTGAATATCTACATCAAACAAGCACAAAATTAGCAAAGTGTAGGAATATTGAAGACATGTGGTATATATGATATACAAGCTTATTACACACTAGCAAAAAAAACGCAAGAACTTTCCGTTAGATCTAATACATGTTTTCTCAGGAATAAGTAGGTACTCAATACAAATTCTGAATTCTCTAAATGTGTTTAATAGGATTTAATTTCCTTATTGCAAACCTGTTTGTTCTTACAAGCATAGAAAGCTAAAAAACAGAATTAAACGTTCTTTGAGAGAGTCCACTATGATCTACAAAAGCAATTAACGGTTACTTCATTAGGTCGTAGAATAAGCCACCTAAAAGTTGCTATTGCATTTCATTAAAAATTTTTATAATGCACATAAAAAGCGGAGTGTATGTTATAGTTACCCCTTGCTAAACATTCAATTCCCTAAATGTTGCAACAAAATAAAGCATCTTTACTAAAATTTCAATTTCGACAATAATTCCACTATATCAGAAATTTGCGTTACTATTGTATTTCAATTCGTTTAATATGATGATGAAATACCCAAGAATCTAAGCACCTGAAAGTTAGAAATTAGACTGTCTCAAATAGTATAAGTACAGAAACAGTCCCCAAACATATCGTATGCTAAATAGCAATACTTCCAATTTCGAAAGTATTTCGCGTACGTGTGAATTTAATTTACGTGTATAAATGTACAGGGATTTGTTAGATGTAATCAATGATCTCTTTGGAGAACATATTTATCCGTGGTTGACAGACTTTTAGACAGCATACTTTGTTTAGATTCTTTTGCTTATTGCGTTTTTGTATCAATAAATAACTAGAAGGATTTAGACACACGACAGCTTTTGCACGCCAGGAACGCTGGTGAAACCTATCCAGCAATGCGCGTAGGTGTTGCAAGTGGGCAGGATAGTGGAATTTTATTGAAAGACACGTAACTACTTACGTGAACATACTTTCTTCCTAGAACCGTTGAAAATACGGCTGCTGCAGCATCTGCTCCCCTGAATCGATTCCATTCTTGTTTATCACGTTTCTGTCTACGTATCACGTTTCGTTTCAGTTGCATCTCGTTTCCAGAGAATCGTCTAATAATTCTTTGGTCTGCATTGCCCGCTAAATTATTTCTAAAGGAACACCTGAGTATCCTTATTACTATTACGAATACACAACTTGCTTGAAGGAAAAATTTGTAAAATATAAATGTGAAAGGTTATTCAATTTTATTTTTCAAAAAAACAATTTAAGTAGTTTTAAAAATTATTACAGGTTCCTTTTTTATAGCTTCTATTTTTATATCTGAATATTCTTAACTAACTGATTTGCTCTACAATTATCCTACTTTACTTATCTACTAATTACTATGTATTAATATTATTGATTAGCCCTCATTACTCATTCCTGTCACTGAAATGTGTTCACAGAAGTTTCGATCGTACAATTATCGAAGACCATCAATTTACTTTCCGTGGCAAGTGATTCGCGAGATTAAAAAGTCTCGAATGTCTGTACAATAAATTTCCTTTTCACTAAAATGCTTTTCTGATGGGGATAAAAGAGGAGAATAGTCGAGGCCTGAGAAAATAAAAGTTTTCAGATCAGTTTCACTTCATCAGTTTACAGTTCAAACAAGTTCGACGTAAGTTTCCTTTAACGTACAGCTAATGGGCAATTCTATCGCTATTAAATCACATCTGATTTATCTCGGCGCGAAAAAACGCGGCGTTTCTAAATTGCGCTTGAATTAAGGTAAAAGTCTTCGACGGCCACTCAACGCAACGATTCGAATATCTCGCGCGTTTGCCTTTCCTGTTAATTAAAACCAAATATCGCTGAAACTAAATTGCTGCCAGCAATTTGCAAAGTGCGGTCTGCGATTGGCAGCTGGACGACGGTGAAGTTTGTAATTGCAGGTTTTAGCTGCAGCTGACCCTTGAAGTTACGAGAATAGAGTAGACGCGTCGCCTCCCACAGAGGCAACCGCCTTCGAAAAGATAATTATTCGTGATAGAAAAAACTGTTAGCAGCTTTTCACATTAAGAAACACCACCCTTTTCCATTTAGTACCATCATCTTCCGCTGGCGGGACTATATATTATGCATGATTATGTTAACACCGGGGGACTGGAGTAAATTATAGGACGTTCTTATTTACAACTAGCAAAATACCCCCGCGCTTCGCTTCGGGCCTAAGAGAGATATTGAGAACTCCATGACACATTTCAGCCCTTTTCATAACCTCCCCCATTTGAGTAGGTATATAAAAACGCGCGTATTCGAATGCAACGTTGTGTTAAAATTTCAAAGCAATCGGTGAAGAAGTTTCGGGGATTTAGGATTTTGAACAAATGAACATTTACATTTTTATTTATACTCAGAGTGGGGCATTATTCGGCTAAATTTTTATTCGAATACGTATTCGAATACATTTGTGCGAATAAGTTTTTATTCGAATAATCTTCGAATAAAAAATTCGAATGAAATGAAATTATTCGACAATAACGAATAAGTTTTTATTTGACTGAAAATTTATTCGAATAATTTCTTATTTGAATAAATATTTAGTCGACTCAACGGACGAATAAAATGATCACGTGGTTTCAGCGATGTATCGTGACACCCGTGAGACCTAATGTTTTAGGTTAAGTAGCTCTTGTGATAGCTCGGACTTTGCAGGAAGATGTATGACCACGGTATTACATAAAGTGGCGTTTTGATTTATTTTAAATAAAATTTGCTCACGTCAATCCATTTAAACTAATGAAAAAATCAATCTCTTCAAATTATAAGCGTTGATTAAACATTGTTAAATACATACAAATACGCACACTTCCAGACCCACACGTCCAAACCTATGTTGAACACAGTACAGACTTCCATCGATAGATACCCGACAGGGTATCACATTTATTCGTCGTTCATTCAGGTCGAATAACGAATAAATTCTTATTCGAACGAATCTGGCTAGAATAACGGTACAGATTTATTCGCGAATAACGAATAATTTTTTGACGAATAAAATCGTCATTTGTTATTCGCGAATAAATCTTGGAGATTTATACGAATCCATATTCGAATGAAAATTTAGCCGAATAATGCCCAACTCTGTTTATACTATATAGATATAGATTTCCACGTATTAGCTTTAATCCTTGCATGGCGGATAAGGGGTAAATTTCACAATTTTAATTTATTAATGGGAGCAGGTCCTCTTTTTACACAAATACGAACTATTATAGAATAAGTAACAAAAGATTCAAAACTAATTATTATGTTAATACTATATTAAAATCCCTATAACTATACTAATTACATGTTACTATAATAAAAAAAAATATTAAAAATAGCAAGAAAGAGAATTTGAAGAGGATTTGAAGTTACTGATTAACCCAGAAAATCAAGTACCTACTACCTACTTATTGTTAGTATAATAATTGTATTGAGTTTTGCAGCATTGAAATAAAACAAACTCCCCCTTCCATCGTACCAACTCAACTACGCGACGATAACTATCTATCCGTTATCAAGACGACACAAATCTGCACCAATCTATGGGACAAACGATTTCCTCCCCGGCGTCCCATATGCACGTTTCGCGTAATTTATACGCCGCTCATAAATTATTCATCAAAAGTATCGCGCGACGCTTGTTAATTTTCCAGTGTCGCTGTCAGTTATGCGGAACGCTTGCTAATAAAATATCGCCGAGTGGATTAACAGTCATTTAATGTCGGAAGCGGAAGCTTGGGACACGATCGAGCGACCTTGACCATCGAAGGTAGAAGATTTTTGAGTTGTGGAATACAAAATGCTTCGGGGGTCCTCGCGGTGGACCGATAGCAAAAATGGTCGGTTCCCTTGGCTCATGGAAACTACATACACATCTCCCTCACAAAAAGCCGCGACCAAGCTTTCATTGGAACGGGCGCAGACGTTCGCAAAGGGGTGGTTTTAATGAACCGCGAGTTTCCTTCTTTTCTCCTTTTACTTTTGTGCTGGGAACGATCGCGAGAAAAACGTTCATAATTATTTGAATTGAACGGAATTACTGTTTCCATCTCTTCACATCAGACTCTGTATTTGGAAGATTCATTTCTGTGATGCTCCTTCACTGAATAAATCTCATTCTGAATTATCGCACACTTGAATTTTTAGCAGCTTTGTATCACTATATTGCAAAACAGAATGATGAGTGCAATAGTATAAAATTAAATGATAGGTGTGCATATGTTTATTATTATTCGTGAGTTTTTCACAGGAAGAAGTTCATTTTTACGAAAAATTCAGTCCTACTAAGACATTCTATCCTCGTTTTTCATACGTTCAGTTGCGCGTAGCGAAAGTACGAGAACAATCGAAGAAACAAGGGGGAGAGCAAACGACTGCTCAGGGAACAAGTCGATATTGTACCATCGAGACGGATCGGACGTACAATAAGGGTCAAAGGAATACGGTACAAGTTGCGCGTATTGGAAAAGCCCTAGGGGGAAGACTCGTCGAAATCTCGAAATGAGGATTTCTTCGGTAATATACAAACAAACCCGAGATGCAACGGTCTATAGTGCTTCCCTTCGCTCAACTTCGCTAAGTTTCAATAAGTTCGTTCTATCGCAGATTCGAATCAGCCTGATAGGAGATTCTGTTCCTGACTGACTCGTAGATATAGCTAGGTTTGAGATAACAGTGCTCCAATTGGTCTTTAATTGAACTGTGGGTAATTACGTTAGCGAAAAACAGCGATTTTGAATGTTGCTATTTTTGGAAGAAATTAAATATATGGAAGAAATATTCTACGTAGCTTCCTGTCTCTTTTGGAAATGGCTAATGGGGATTAGCAAGAATGATAAGAAACGTGAAAAATTGTGTGATTTTTATTGGGTATAGTTTATGGGGCAGTGTAAAACTATTTTTAGAAGGGTGCTGATAATTGTTAGGTTTTGAGAAAAAAGTGCAGAGAAATTCTGATTTACTTACGTGACAGTAATTTTATTTTTTAACCGAGTATTTCATGTGGAAATGGGGGTTTGTTAGATTTTTTAGCAGTGAAAATCATAGAATCTTAGTTTCAAGAAAAGTGTTCTGGTGATATGTACGAGATATAAAAAATAGAGGAGCGAATATATTAAGCGTTATATGTTTACAAAAGTCAGTGTAACTAAATCCATAGGTAATACAAATTTCAAACGAAGAAGATAAACTGGAAATGGGAATATAGAAACACAAAATTCCACACCTTTGTCAAAATTCTTCAATATAATTAAAAAATTAAGTAATATCTTATACAGTATTTAATTTTAAAAAAAACAGAGAGTATCGTATTTGACACATTTAAGCAACCCACAGTTTTCACAGAAGGTCGTATCAAATAGAGCTGAACGATGGCAGAATCTTAAAATAAAATGAAAAACAGCGTTGCGGGGCAGTAGAAGGATAGAAAATTGATGAATAAAATTGATACACAATACCTATAGAAAAGTCTTCGATCTTAATAAAAGGCGACGAAGCTATTAACTACTTACTCGTTACAAGCAAACCTGACCTACATCCACCGAGATATTTGCAACGTCGCTTTCGTTGCATTTAATCGCCTTTCGTCCCAGCTCCTTTCCTGTCCCATGTTTCTGGATAGAGAAATGGACAGACGTCGTGCACTCCAATGTTCACCTTTTGTGTGTCAACGAACTATGCTCGATGGACATTTTGGCCGCTTGCCACTCGCGAGTGCGGGAAACGCTATCCAGCACGCAATTCGTGATGTGCTGTCGCAGACTTGCAATCATATCTAAGTTATTTCTCTAAATTATACACTTATCGGTGTAACACAGAATCATTATACGTAGATAAATACAATTAATTTTTTCGAACCCCATTTTGCACACTTTATCCCATAAAGTGGGGTGTACAACATTTTTTTTGCCTCGAATTTGGAACATCGGTAGTACACAGCATGTATAACAATATATTAAACGCTTAGGATGTGCTACTCGAAAGCTTTCAGGAAAATCTAGTTCAAAGTCATTACCTTTTTTAGTCCCGCGATATAATTATTATGCAGTCATGCCTGGACATGAAACTGTAATTAATTTGTAGAGGTAGCTAGAAACGAATTCAAATCGTAATCCTAGATGCATGTACATATTTTGAATAATTTTCAATTAATTCAGTGTTCAATTCTTTAATTTTAACTAAGTGCTGACTGTTAAACTGATTTTGTTCTTACATATAAAATCAGATATATTGTAGTATCTGAAAAAGGTGAAAATTTGAACTTGATTTTGCCATACAATTTTGAGTAATCCGTTCTACGTATGTAGCGCATTATTATACATAATATGAATAAATGATTTACAAGATTTTAGTTAAATCGATGGCCTGAACCGTGCGCAGTCCTCTTGTGAGCAAGGCGTTCCAGAAACGGTGGAATTAAACCGAATGCATTTCTCGAAACAAACACCTGCGAATATAGGATTATCGAGCGTTTGCAAATTATCGGTACAAGATTTGCGTATACCAGGTGTCTCGAAATTAAGTAGGACGAAACCGGTAGTTTTATTCAAATACAACTCCAAAATGCAAAACAAACATTTTTATAGTGATTCTCCTTTTTGGACAACTGATATTTGAAAATAATTCTTCATGTTCGAGTACATCTGATTAAAAATTGTCAGCATACAGTAATGAATGTGTTACAATTGCAGCTAAAATAAATCCTTGTTCAAAAGTATGTAAGTGGAAGTTATATAGTAATTTTTTTTCGAACGACGTTTCATTTTTGAGAAGAAAGTATCGTCAAAATAAATTATTTTACAATTCTCACTTACATATTTTTGCACAAAGCTTGATTTCATCCACAACTGTACCATATTCGCAATGCATTCTGTTAATTTCCAGTGAAACGCGCATATATGTACCTACAAGATAAGTTTTCAAAGTAGGTAGATTCTCTCGAAAACAAAAGCTAATACAAAAAAAATAATCCACATTTTCAATTTGCATCTGTATGCAGAATCACTACCCTCTCGGTTATATTACTCGTTGTGGGACACTCTGTATAAATACAACGTTATGTATAGTGTTCTACCAATAGTGCTAGTCAGCCTCTGAATTCTCTATAATGCTAATACTTGAAATACGAGATTTGAATCTGAATTTGATCGCACCTGGCTCCACCCGAGACCAAAACAGGACGGAGATAAATCGACAGAGTTATGCAAATGCGATATGCGATATAACGTGACCAAATACGAAGAGACGTAATAAGCGAAAGACTCGCTTATAGGGAACCGCACATCGAGGAATGGGGTCGATTACTATTCAACGTCCAATCTGTTCACGATAGATCATTTTGATGGAGTATGTCCAGAAATTTTTTATTTTCCTTTACCGAGACTTGCCGAGTGCGATAAACAAATAATCTAAAGCTGAGGAAACGGTACATTACTGTAATCGTTTATTGTCCTATCGCGTGATTACATTATTCTGTATTTAGGCCGAGTGTTTCTCGTACCGTTTAAATGCTCATCTGGTTTCGTACAGTGGATTATTATGCAAGGTATAATTTAATCCTGAATTAGTAATTACGTGCATATTTGTCGAACATTTAAAAAGATGAAAATTCTACGTATATTAGTAATATATTACGATAATCGAAAAATTTGTCCGGCTTTTTAAAGGAATGTTAATCTTCTATTATTAATAATATATGTATTTTTGTAAATCTCCTATGAATTCTCCATAATTTTCTACGACTCTCAATTTGCCTGCTAGCTTATTCATGCGACAAACAATAAATCCACAGACACTTCATAATTTTCAACACATCAAATCTGACAGTAATTTGAATCAATCTAATAATTGCAGAAGAATTGGAAGTCTACTGTAATTTCAATTGATGAAAGAAATGTGAAATAAATGCTGACTTTTCTCGTAAAAACGTGACTGGGAATCTCAAGAAAATTCGATTATCGTGTCATGCTATCGTCAATTAATTCAGCTAATCGAAGTGTTACTATTCTTCTCATATTATGTTCAAAACAGCTTGGAAAAGACAGAAAATAAAAGCACTAAGTAGTTTGTGAAACTATTCCCACCATTAAAGTAGTATAGATGCTTCATCAAAATCAATAGTACATAGATGATAGCTGCCCATAATAACCGCAATTAATCGACATGTTCGCAGGTGTGTCGGGCAAGGATGTCAGCGGATGGTCCAAAATCCCCTGCCTGAAGGGACGTTCCTCGACTAAAGGTGGAAACGCATCTGCCGGCGCCCACGCCGGCCCACCACAATGCCCCCACTCTGTATTAAGCAGCACTCGCAGTTCGGTTAGCAGTTCGCCTCTGAGCCCATGCCCAACGCCTATGCCGTTTTTGGTTACTTCGGGTTCGGTCAGGTGAGATATCACGATTTTTCTTAACCATCCATTCTAGAAACTTATTGCTTAATTACAGGGAATTTCGACAACCTAAAAATTTAAAAAAATCTGAAACTTTGGAGAAATATAGCTCAAGTGATACTAATAACGTAACTATTTTTTGATTCGGGGAAAAAAACGGTCCTAAGTGTGAAACCACCCGTAAACCGTAAAGGATATTGAAAAGAAAGTTCAATTCAAAGTTTGACGGTTTTCAAAATTGTACATATAGTGATAAATAATTGTCGGAAAAAAGTGGCGGGGATAAATGTTGAGAAAGAAAAATGTTTTTTTGGATATTCTTTATCGTTGCTTTATAGGAGGTAAGAAATCATAGAACTTTAGAATTTAACATCTGGATACCCACGATAGTCTGAAAACTCACAATTTAGTCGAGAGGGTACCCTTAGAACCGTTTTATTTCAGAATCAAAAGATAGTTACGTTATTAGCATCACTTGAGCTACATTTCTCCAAAGTTTCAGATGTTTGAATTTTCGCGTTACTGAACTTCCCTTGTTACCTCTCAAACGGCGGATACCGGGTCACACGTGACCCAGCCTCAGGTTTGTTTCATGTGAGAATTGAGGCACAGCTCAAGAACCGCTGACTCTTATGATCACGAGGGAAATAAAAGGTGAACTGTTAGTTTTAACGACTCTGATCAATGGTTTTGCGCGATTTCTATCTACTCTGCGTATATACTTTTCCTAGAGTATACAAACACATTTCGAATCACTTCCTCGCCCACGCTCCATTGAAAGCATTTCGTACAGTGCTTTTGAATCTGTCCCGATAACACTTCACGCGGTCGTTTATGGCGCCACGTTACGTGGCGCATGGAGCACATTGAAGCGTTAAGGCCTTTTCACGCGAGACATTTCTGTGGCAGGCTTCTAGTACTTCTGGCATTCTGTTTAGTAAACACAGTGTTGGTTTAAAAAGGATGAGAAAAAACGAAGTATTGTGAATATATGTTCGTGATGGGAGTCTAAAAAATGTTTAGGCCATCTGAGTCACGTTAAATTAAACTGAAAGTTATATTAAAACTTAACAATTTTTGTAATGGCCGTTGCATTGACTGAAAATGCATTGTATAGTGTTTTTATTAAAGGGTAATGACACAGTAGAGCTCGGAAAAGTAGCTTGATTTTAAGAATTTTTATGCGAGTATAGTGAATATAATACAACATCTGTTTGAAAGCCTTTATTGTACATACCTTGAAGTATAATCACAATTTTTTTTTAATGTTTTCAATACAAAATGACGGCGTCATAGATCAACAAAAGAAACTTCTTCTGAAAAACAGTGTTCCGCGGCTGGAAACATTTCTTCTTCAATTTTTGACCTAGAATAAAAACCGAAAATTTTTGAGTTCTATATAAGATTATCTCGGGAAGTACACGAGGAAATGCAAAAATACTGATTTTTGTAAGAATGGTGTGTGATTGATTAAAACACGGATCTGCCACAACCTCGAAATTGTTGAAACGCTTTGTTATTCACTACTCGCATAAAAAATTCTCAAAATCAGGCTGCTTTTCCAGACTCTACTGTGTCGCTACCCCTTAAATTTTATTTTCAGGGTGATTTTGTTATTGAGAACATTTTTCTATTAGATGATTTTTTGAAACTTTCAAAACATAAGTACTGATTAATAAGTCGTAAATTTAAATTAACACTATTTCAGATCAAATTTTTTTCCCCCTAAATGATTTTGTAGATTTCGAAATTTCAAAGTCCTTTATATTTGACCTGAATTTGATTTTGTATGAATACTCAAATGTAACTGTAAAATACAAATGGGCACGATGCTTATAAAAATATTTGAACTTGCTAAGTGCCAAATCAGTGGAAAAAGTGTGTCGTGAAACATCTGTCATGTTATTACTTACTGCAAAATGTTTGGAGGACACTGTTCTTTCATCTGTCTGACTGTAAGTGGCCTTTGACATTTCTGACATGTTGATTGCTCCACTTTTTCTTTTATTGTAACATCTTCATGCTTACGTTCGCCCATAACCCTGGAATGCTCTTCAAAATTTTTAGGCCACTTGAATGGCGTTGGTTTCAAACTTACATTTGTAAAACAAACACGCGCAGCTAACGGTTCTGAGAACGGACATTTTCCAAGTGACATTGACCGAAGGAAACGAATTGCTCGGAATAACTTGTTTTCGCAAAATACCTTTCTTTCAATTCCTTTTTATTTCTAGAAGACGGCTGCTACACAACGATATTATTTATTAATGTAATCATGCTTAGAAGAGCTTGCGAAAACTTAACTTATTTGACAGAGTTTCTAAGATATGAATCTAATCGCCAAGTTGGGTCATTTTTTATTAATGCAAAAGTGCACTCGCATTCCCAATGCAATTTAGAACGCGATAAGTGTTTGTAATCGTTTTAGTGGCGAGCTAAAATGCATACTTTATTGCCTGAGAGTATGGAACTATATATTGGATTATTTGTTTTGGATGAAGTGAATAACACATAAAGAAGTCTCTTGGGAGTTTGAGTCAGGGAGAGTAACATTGACAAATATATTAATAGAAATGGGAAAAGTTATATTTATAATTTCTGAATTATCAAATTAAAAATACAGTATAAAAATATTATTATTATTCCAAATTTGTTACTGTGAAATTATGTTTAAAATTTTTTGGAGGCGTGTTATAAATTTTTAGAAGTATTTCTGTAATTAAAAAGTTAAATATACATAAATGACGTGGTTTAAAATTTTCAAACAATAAGGTCTGACATTTCAGAGAGGATTATAACGCCCACCATTCTTTTAATTCAATCTGGAATAAAACGGTGCTGATTAATTTTTCTGTACCTACTTTCTTTCTAATGAGAGTGCTGGGAAACGTTTCATCTATTTCGTGATAGGAATGCAGATTGGAGTAGTCACCTCTAAAGGTCGTTACTGCTAAAAATACACCTTCTGCCTCATTCATACTTTATAGGGCGCTATATTCGGAGACGAGACGATGGTAGGCTAGATAAAAGGAACCATAGATACCTTCTGTTTACGGCTATCGACTAAACTCCGTCGATTCGTGCGCCTGTGCCCAATTCGAACTTTACTCTTACGTAAATCCCCTTTGATGGTCGATTGCATCGTTGCACTTTCATGTAGCCTTTAAACGCGATACCAAGGTGAAGCGCTATTTCGCCCATTAACTGAGGAACACGAATCAACTGGAGGAAACGAATTACATAATATCTTTTGAGGAAAATTTAATAATTTCACTTATATGAAAGGAGAAATTATTTGTAATGGTATATGGTATTTGCTGTCGTTAGGACGATTTAATTTATTTTTTGCTTTAATTAATTCAGTGTGCTTGGGACATGTATATAATGCTTGGAATGTTAAGGGGAAAAATGTGAAAAGTGGATTGTCAGTTTATGATTATTACTTGGCTATGAAATATTATAGCAATTAGGAATAGGTAGTGTATAATATTTAATTAGTGTCAAGCTGCTATAACTGTGATCTGTATGATTTCTAGAATTTATAAAACAAATTTTGAAAATGATATAATAATAATCAATACAGCTCTATTTTACAGATTTAAAAATATAAGAATATTACACGAAAACCTTCAAATGAAAATGATATAAATCTAATGTAAAGTAATGTAAATTTGACCTCATTTCGGGAGATTAAAATATGGTTTGCAGGCAACACAATTTTCAAACTCTTTTGACCCACATCACACATCCTCAGTGGCTCGTACAAAACACTTGCTTGGAAAATTACATTCTCTTCAAACCAGTAGAATCTCCCGTTAGAAATTCATGTAACGCTAAAAGAGGAATTCTTTGTCAGTAAATAATATTTTATAGTATACGATTCACTAATACCTGCATTTAAATTCTACATACACAGTGCACCTAAACATTCACTAGAAACTGGCAAAATTCCTATAATTCTGTTAATTTTCTAATATTCTAGCACGCACTCCAAGAAACACGCGTGGCTTTATCGAATTTTATTATGTTTTTCTCCACGAATCTCGCGATATTCCTGCGTTTTTTATGCTTCATCAGAAACACCTGAAATATTCTGAACTGACTTCGGTGAAACAGAATACAGGAAGGATTTTAGTTCGTGTAATCTCAGTAGTAATACAATTCTCGACATTGTCCAGAAACATGGCAACTTATTCCACTCACGATGCACTTTAGTTCCACTAGATTTAATCACCATATTTAAATCCAAGTCGTCTGAGGTGGAATTTTTTTAATCGCCCTACGAAAGCTCTTTTACCCCATCCACGGCAGAGGAGGCCGATTCTTCAGCAATTAAAAGTTCTGTTAACGAACCGCCATCGATACATCATTGGCCGCGAGAGGAACTCGTCGGTCTCACCAGTTCCCGCGAACTTCTCCGCGCGGAAACTTCACCAATTTGGCGGTAGAAAATGCATTAGCGACGAAGGGGAAGCCGGTTTGTCGGCTACAACTTCGACATCCTGGCATGCCACCACGCTCTGAATAATTCATAACTCGGCATCTCGAAATGCTCGGTTTTGCTGCAATATATCGATAACCAACCGCTTCCCAAGTCCAAGTAGAGTCCCCCTTCCCATCCCGTCCAGACGGCAATCGCTATAGAAGCTCCTACCTTTCCCGTGGAAATGGTATCGATCCAAACCTGGCTATTATTTTTTTAAAACCACCGACGTCTCAGGCATTTCAACTTTAGCGATCTTTCGACGGGGGATGTTTTAGAACCTCCCATAAATAATGCAATTGTTTTGGGAATTCGACCATTTTTTCATAACTGATCATTTAGATTTTTAATGGAAATATTAGATTATGTAAGGGTCTTTCAATGTTGCAGCAAAAGTTGATAAGAATAAATCGAATAATACACTTGTACTTATATGCAGGGTGGCCATTTTTTACACCTCTTGTGGAGGTAATTGTAACTTGGAGATAAAGCAAAACACGAAATATGTTTATATAAACACTCTGCTTCGCCAGAAATTTAGATTCTGATTTTATAATAGAAAAAAAAAAATTTTTATTTTTTTTTTTGTGAAAATAGTCACACTTATCTGTATTAGGCAGGCATTACCGTTCGAAAGTTTTTAGGCGACAGACAGACATACGATACACTTTCTGCTTTATAGTATAAGATACCTTAGTACCTTTTAGTTTTGAATCTATTTTGTGATTCCCACGCATTATCTTACACTCTGTATGTCTTTGTCTTTTGTGATCCTCTATAATTACAACTACTGTTACGTTCCATTAAGCATTTTAGACAGCAGCACATGACGACTTACACAAAGCTACTAGAAAATTCATTTTCTCAACTATATTTCAATTAAGTAGCTTATTAAACATTTTCTTGAATTACTGCTGTACCGTGATCAAAATTTGCCACTCATTCATGATCTCGCTTTAAGTAAAAACAAAAGCGACAATGTATAACCACAACCAATATATTTTAACATATTCAAAAAGATCTACACAATCATTTTTATTAGAATTACGAGAACCACAATATTTTTTACAATATCTCAAATTTATATAAGGCTTGCGTAAACAGTCGTGACTGACTGTTCTCTTCTTTCATTTAAGTACACTGCGTACCCGGTATAATAGAATCATTTTTTACAAGAATCTTATTAGTGCCCTGCAATATCAATTAAACGAGTCGACGCAGCGTAGGGCTCGGCTTGTTTACCTTTTTTCGTGCCCAATAGATTTAATTGATGTGAATGAATCGCTCTGTTTCAGTAGCGGGATGGTACAAAGTGTCGGGGCTAATTTGTCGCCGGACCAAACATTCGGATCGATTCGCTCGCTGTCGGTAACGAGAGAAGTCGCCAGTTTTCCTCTATCAAGAACGCCTACGCCACCTCCGCAGCACAGGTGGGTAATTTTTCTCCATTTGTTGAGCCCTACTACGCAGGACGAATGCCAGATAAATGTGAGGGTCTTGGTATGGGACACGTGAAAAACCGATTCGAAGGAGGCTTTAAAAAAAGGAAGACAGTTATAAAGAAAGATCGCGAAGTTAGACATCCAGAGAATCAATTTGGAATATACAGGGTGATTCAGAAGGGGAGTAAAAAAAGTTTCTTGTTCAAAGCAGGTTGGTTGGAGGTCATTGTGAGTAAAAAATGTTACATAAACCCAGATTCTATTTATAAAACTTGTGTAGTAATAAAAGCTTGAAATTTTACTGGTGTCATTGTAAAATTTAACAAGATTGATACGAATTGACACTTTGGGCTAGGGAAAGTAGATTTTTGAAATAGATAAATAGAAATAAATATTTTTATAATTAAATAAAAATATAGTAGTTCAAATATATATTTTAATAGTAACTCATGTAAACACTATTGTGAAATGAGTATCTCATTGAAATATAAGAAAATTGTATTTCAAATAATAATATTTTAAACAATAGAATATATAATATAAACAGAATAATAGTTTTTCAAATAATGACTGACTGATGAAATTGCGACGATACGAATTGTTTCACAGAGCGAATATGTTGCAAGGGACATATTCTTTCCCATGCAATTAACTGCATAATTTTTAAGACCATTCATGTTCCTTTTTTTATATGGAAGTGCATAGTCTCTTCTCCTGTGTATTATCGTGAATATATTAAAATATTAATTCAAACACAAATACTAATTTGACCGTAAATTGACCTTTGACTTCAACATTTAAAGACAATGAAACTTATTAATACCTATCTAAATATATTTTTCGTTTGACTTTAAAAATCTCATTAATTTTCATCTCAGCATCAATAATTTTCATTTACGATGAAAGTCGACAATGCTTTAAGACTTCACTTAATGCTCCTATCTTACATAGAAAGATCGAGAAATATTATTGACTTTTCCCTGTATCAGTATCTTATGTACTTTCGTGTGGAGCAAAGACACAATTTATCCCTGTTCCTAGTATCACCCTGTATTTGCAGTATCGTCTAGCATGAAACGGAACATTGATTAGATTGGAGCGTTCCGTAATAATACAGGAAAAACTGGAAACTCGTCGATGCGAAACGAGATGCACACACTCGTCCATATGCGATATCCTTTTTTACGCGTTGTCGATGCAACCAGGACCACGGTATAAGTCATTACACCGTAACTTGGCGAGTCCTGTTCGCCGATAAGTGGATACTGGAGAACGCGATAACCGTAAACCATCGACGGTGTACAAAATGGGAGAGTTAGACAGTGACCTCTGGTCAGGAATTTTAACGAGGCCAATATAAATGCAAAGCAGCCGAAACGTGGGCGATTGAAAAAAGTCACGGGACGAAGGATACCAAGGGGTGAAGCTATAAAGTTTCAGCTTTGCTTGAAATAAAAGGCATCGTTCAATATTTAGAATTTTAGAATCAATTCGAAGACATTCACCCCGTCATGATTTTTTCAGAACTGAAGTCTCAGATTTCTTTTAAGCACCGCGAGAAGGTTGAATTTTATAGAATTTGAATTAAGTGGGAAAGTGGAACTACGTGAGTCGCAAGATTGCATATTGAAAGTGTTGGTGGAGAAAGTTGAAACTTTTTTTAGAATGCGTTAGAAAAGCGGAAAATTCAATTTAAAACACGTTTGTGTGTTATAAAAATGCTTGACGCGTAGTAAAGTACGTCACGTGGCTCTCTGGCAAGGCACGAAACTGCTAGATAGCCTTACTGACAAGTCCGCTAGCAGGCCTTGAACGAAATGCACTCTCCTCCGCGTTTTTCTTATTTCATCGAACCACCTTCTCCTCGACCTCTTTCTAGCCACCAAAAAGTAATCCAGAAATGCAAGGGGTCAGTCGAAACCTTAGAAGCTCCTTCAGTTAAAACAAAAAATCACTTAGGTTGCATTTTATCGTGGAATCTTATTTCCAAGTCTCTAACCCATTTTAGTATTGCCTCTCACAGATTTATATTTTTGACTCTAAACTTGATATTCCGACAGTCTCTATTTTAATGTTCTTGTTATTTTCCATGCTTCAATATCATTTTGGCATTCGAGGTATTCTTATATTACAGAGTTTATCAAACTACCAATTGCGAAGTTTGCTTATTTAATGGGTCGTATCTTTATCTAGCGTGTTATCTTTTTTTAATGATACATTAATAGACAATATTAATTACACAATGATGTCTCATAGATATTTTACCTCAAAGTCAAATTTTTTGTAATTTTGACCCAGTGTGACAACCGAGAGTTAATCTAAAAAAACTGATAAAACACTTTGTATTTCACCTAATTTTTGTTTTGTACAAGTATTCAAATTTAAGAATACAGCACAAATAAGCACCATGCTTATGAAATTGTTTACACTCGCTACTGCATCGAATAGGTAGCCAACATTTAAGAAACTGTGTTCTGCTGGGTATATATTATGTACCTGATTCATATTTTTTTTCATATACGCCATATCACATACTTCCTGCATTTAGTTGAAAACAAGTTTCACTACATCTCCACTTTTTCCTTATAACGTATTGCTTCCATAATCTATTTTATTATTTCGCGCGATCTCCATTTCTCTCCCATAACTCATTCATCCCTTAATTATTGAAATACTGGATGATATATACAGAAGGGAAGAAAGCAGACAATACGAAGAGTCCAGCGATTGTTGGGGAAAAAATCAATGGAATCCCTCTTTTATTCGACCGAAATCGATATTCAGGGTGGGGGAAACGAAATGGCGACCGATCGTTCACCCTCGTCGGTTGAGAGATGAGGAATTCGTGGTAGATAGACGGCGCATGAAATTGAATGCCTAATTCAACGACCTCATCAAATGCATCTACTTAATTAGCGCGCGGGCTATGTTACACGCCCCCTAGCTATATCGTACGCGCAAATCAACGCGATAGTAAACTTATAGCGTAGTAACAGTGTATCTATATGTGATAACACCGTTACCGCGATTAATTTTCTTGTTATACGAACGATATTATTCCTGCTCGCTTCAGGTGGCGCGATTATTAAATTCGCATTAAAATTATACTTATGACGACGCACCAAGCTTTCAACGCCGTTAGGTAGACGCTTAATTCACCACCTCGTGGTGGCAGAAAATCACGAGGAATGGTCGAAAAACGATGAATTTTTTAAAATTTTAAATTACCTCGATCTGTGATGGGAAATTACGAGAAATATGTTTTGTGTGTATATATATTGTATTTTTGAGGAGATTGCTAAATTTGTAATTATTATTGGAATTATTATTGGAATTTTCATGAACGAAATGGCACTATTCCAAGTTTTAAGTGTATTAATAAATTTACGAATGGTAGTAAAAGCTGAGTTTACGTGATTGACTTCAAAGTCAATGACTTACTGATTTCAGAAGCAGAGTAAACCTCTAATTCAAAGTTTGGGTAAAAAATAGCAGAAGCAGAAAGGGAAATATAAAAATTGATATTTAGCAATAATAAAGTCGTTAGAAAATCGATGGAGAAATAAGATCTTAACTATTACAGGATTAACATAAGTCGTTAAGTTTATCATTCAATTTTATACTTCAATACTGTGAAACTTTATACACAAAGTGTAAATCAGTCGAATAGAGATTACCAATAGCCTGTAAGTAATTATAGATTGCATTAAATGTTACTCTAACTCTATCCCATAATTCAACCCCTCTGTGGAGCTTTAAATTGAAAAAGTCCATAAGCCATCTCACTAATGAAGACGAAGGAGATAAAGTGAAACCCACAGGATAATGTTGTTAGCGAAGTTTAGAACTCTTCCATATCATACAAAATAATCAAAATAAATTAAGATACATTATACTGCTTTCAGAATAACAGGGTGTTATAATTCCACGCGAAACGTATGAAAAAATTACTAAATTATTAGTAACATATTGATATCACGTTGAAATTTACACGATTAACGGAGTTACGGAGCATTAGGCGAACCAACTCGGAAGCTCATAAAGCACACAATAGACCTCGGCACGCAAATCGATAGTTAATAGTTCTAGCAGGATTTCGAACACAATTATGTTCTCAAGCTAGTTTGGTCTTTCTCCTTTGCTATTCAGTACACACTTCCCTGGAATTTGGCTAGGAATCTTTGAAAGATGAAATAAGATGTACAGTAATGATCTAAAGGAAATTGAAAAATGATATTTTTATAAAAGTATTTAAGTAATTTTACTGCTAGACTTTATTTATTGATATTATTGCTTTATTGTGGGGAATACTTTTTCAGATCTTCAAATCAGTCTAAGACTCTGTTCTTAGTGAACTACACATTTTTAAACTTTTTTGTCCACCACTGTAGTTTGCTTCAGAAATATCTTGTTCTGAATCTAACCCTTTGCAATTTTATGTCATATCTGAGGTGACGTCGATATTTTATTCCTTAAAAGTCTCGTGTCAAGTTTATTACTTTTTCCATTGCCATGCAATATTTACAAAATTTCTATTCTTTGCTTAGACACTACTGAAGTTAGTAATGCAACTTAATATTAGGTAGTTTATGAAAAAACGTATGCCAGCAAAGGATTCAAACTACCACGAGAAGTATTTCCCCCCTAAATCAGAAAACCAATAAAAAGTAATCAAAAATCGTTACGCACGATGTTGAGGACCACCATTTTATTTTAACTAAAAAATCAAAATTCTGACAGTCATACCTAATTACCTTAAAAATTCATTTGATTTTCCTATTTCACTTGAATCAACCATTGCCTCAACCATATTTCCGCCTATGTGAAAAATTGTATTCAGAAATACTTCAATATAGATATAGCACTGTAATTTATAGTTTATCGCTGTCGGCCATTCTCAGTCCTCCTCACGAGCTGGAGAGAATAAAAGCAAGCCGAATAAACTACCCCATTCCAAAGTTGAAATTGGCCGGACCCGAGGCAGTTTCAATTTTAGAGACTCTACTCTACTTACTTCCAAACGCATACATACAATATCAATAAAGGATAACATTTCACTAAAAAAACTTCCACAAGCAATCCTTTCTTAATCATTCTATACCAGTAAATAAATCATGAGCTCTCCGCAGAAACTCTGAATTAAATTATAATTTATAAACTGAAATCTTCCACTTGTCACTACCAGACAAGCCCATTCAGCAAACACAGCAGTTTCTTGCAAATCACATTCCCTGGCATACGCAGATATCATTGCAGAAAATATCAAAGAAGCTGCACGCATCGTTGCCGAGCGATACGCGTGCAATATTCATTATTCCGTGGATGTTTGAAGCGTGACGCGACACACGGGGTGATCAGCGGTCTGCGTAGAAGCACAAAGCGCCTAGAAGAATATTGACCTATCTAGAATGCAAGGTGCGAGGCGTCGCTGTTGCATATTCAGACCGACTATCGAACTCATTTGGCCGACGCGTGCTTCCTGCATACGACTTTGGCACGGCAATTCTAGACCGTCGCGATGCACTGTTTATCGTTGCGAAATCGATGACATCTGTCTGGCCAGGTGAACACAATCAACACGTGGAAACGCATCTCGTTGCATTCCCGTGCAATTGTCGTGCGTTCATGACTGGGCGACTCTCGTCAGTCACGACCACATCTGCGGATAACGATACCAAGAAACGGTTTGACTCATTCTTGCTGACGATATACGATTGTTATGTTCAGCATTACCTAGTACTCACTGTTTGACTGCCTGTGAGGCTTGTAAACTCTGAAATCGTATGCTTGGGACGTAACAATGGAACTGGGTGGTTGAGTGTTTTTGATATTGAAATTGATGCGATATGCAAGGTGTAAAGATTGTTGGAGATTGTTTTCATTGGCAGTATTGAAGAATAGTGACGAAGCTTCTCGAAGTGTTTTTAATTTTATTTTTCTTTCTGGTCTTATACTTGATAAATGTACTGAAAAATGTACTTGATAAATGTTCATTTTGGGGAAGGGAAGTTTCGAATGGATCCCAAAAAATTTAAATTATAATGAGTTACAGCGAATTGCGTATTCATTAGTCTGTTTAAAAGGGTAATTCCATGCTGCGGCTGAAAAAGGGTGATCTTTGAAGTTTTTTCTTTTTAAAAGTACATGTAGGTACTAAACTGAAACTTCTCGTGTTACGTAACATACCTGCTTATGAAAATATGATATGAATTTTTCAGCGTAATTAATCCATTTGTTGCTGAGAAAAAATTGTTAAAGGGAGGTGAATTGTGATTTTGTTAGCCTGTTTCTCAAATATACTTTTAAAGTATTAAGCTTTAAGGGGGAACATCACTGTGACGCCCGGAAAAGTAAGCCATTTTTAAGAATTTTTTCAGGAATAATTTACAATTTTCATAAAAAAATTTATTACCTACCTTTAGTATGCTGTCTTAAGAGACTATACAAAAAAG
This sequence comes from Andrena chrysosceles, assembly GCA_963855975.1. Taxonomy (NCBI): domain Eukaryota; kingdom Metazoa; phylum Arthropoda; class Insecta; order Hymenoptera; family Andrenidae; genus Andrena; species Andrena chrysosceles. The sequence continues at coordinate 24,006,887 of OY979767.1, forward strand.
TAAATAGAAAAACATTCATAAATTTTAATATATTAATTAATCTTCTAGAGCCCCTCACATGCGCTGGTCGAATGTGTAACTATGGAACAGCAGGTCCGAAATCAAATTTTATTTTTTTTTATAAACTATACGAGTGTAGTTTTCGTTGTATGTATCGATTTCTTAAACAAATTATTTTTGTAAAAATGGTGCACTTTAGAAGAAAAGTTTTGAAAATCCGCGAATAAGATGGACAGTTTTGCGACCGTATTTCAAAAAGTTGGGTGTCAATCAAAAAATCCATACGTTCAACGGAAACTACACTCATATAGTTTATAAAAAAAAAATGAAATTTGATTTCGGACCAGCTGTTCGACCAGCGAGCGTGGGGGGTCTAGAAGATTAATTAATATATTAAAATTTATGAATGTTTTCTATTTACTTTTTTGTATAGTCTCTTAAGACAGCATACTAAAGGTAGGTAATAAATTTTTTTATGAAAACTGTAAATTATTCCTGAATAACATTCTTAAAACTGGCTTACTTTCCCGGCCGCTACAGTGGTGTTTCCCCTTAAAAGCCTTAGTCCCTTCTGTTTTGCTCACTGGGAACTTTTCTTCTTTCCCATCCATCTCAATTTTCCTCGCACAAACTGTACCCCCCTAAAATTTTAGAACCATATCACCCACCGACATCTCCGAACCACATTAATACCCTTTTAAACACCCTAAAGACGACCTGAAGAGTCACCGTGAACTGTTTATGGTTTCAGACCATCCGCGCTGGCCAACGCAGAGGATCTCGTGAACGTGGGCAGTCCGCTGAGGGAGGCCTCCCCAAGGCCGGAAGTGCGGGTGGTCGCGCCGTCCCATCGACCGTTGTCCGCCCTGGCGACGGCCAACGCCACCAACGTCAGCAACGGATCGGCGAATCGCAAATCGGTCAGCATACTGCTTCCCGAGCACTCGAGTGGATGACCCCAACAGCAGCACGGCTTTGTGCATCGTTGCGACAAGGAACCTCCCTCCATCTAGGAACCAACGAGAAACAAGAGGATGACGGTGACGGGCGAGAGAACGAACGGAAACGAAGGATCGATTGCTCGACGTAAACACCAACGGGATCGCCGATTATCTGGACGACACCCGTCGACCAATCGACCCTCGACCCCAAAGCGACCGACCAGCAGCATCAGTCACTGCATCGCGACGCTTCCAGCCAAAAGTAGTACCTAAGGACCACCCCGTCTCAGTTCACCGCGAGCGAACGATAATTACAGTTATTATTAGGGGCATTCCTGGCAACCGAGTGGCCCGTCGCATAGGTGATATCAAGAGTGGTTGCAGGGATCCAGATCGAACGGAGCAGACAGGCCAGCGGTCCGAGTTAATGCGCCATATTGGCAGAGATTCAATTATCGACTGCGCCCCGTGAGCCTAAATTAATGGATAATTCACGCCAGCCGGGCCGACGGTCAAGACAAGAGCAATTAGTCGGGCCACAACCGCCTTGGATCCTCGGCTAGCCGTGCCCGTTTCGTCTCGCGGAGTATTTTTCTTTCCCCTTGGTTCCGATTCGACTAAGCAAAGCGGGATACAAACTGACACCAAAAGTACCTTACACCGCGGCGCGAACAAGCGAGACTCGGCATCGGGGGTCTCGCCCGAAGCGTCCCATGCATTTTAACGCGAAAACACGACGCGCCGACAATTTTCTTTCGGGCGACCGAACGTTTTATAACCTGTACGAGATGTGTCGTCACTTGACCGTGACATCGAAGAATTTGCTACGCGTTCCGTCGTCTCTGTGCCGAATGACGCGTCACTCGAACGATCAGCGGGCTACCTGACGTCGCCTCCGTTTAGCTGTACGTAGTATGTAAAGCCTCGCGCGTTTTCAATTCCGTATAAACTAAGAAATATGATCCTGCCACGCGGGAGGGCGAATTAGACACCTCGCCTCCTTGTCCTCTTGCGAACGTACGCTCATAACAGATATCTCACGAGCAGGCTGAGTCTGCCTTGCCGGCTCCGTTAGCCGCGGCTAGAGAGATTCAGACTGATCGATCTAAGATGGTAGACGAGTAGCTAGCTAAATGGATGGCGAGCTGGGGTTATTCGGCGCTATTGGCAGAGACGCGGTATCCAAGATGATAGGCATAGCTGATCCTCGCGTACACAAAGTATAATTCGCATTCACAAATTGCTGAAGCTTAAATTGCCTGTGCTGATCGCAGAGCGCGTACTGTGGCTTCGCAAGGTTTCTCGGGACTCCCGTTTTTAGCAGGTACGGGAAACGGACACGCTGCATGCTCTGCTGTGATTCCTACCGATATTAATAGTTGGCCCAGATTTATGCGGCTTGACCACACGAGAATCCTCTGATGCCTCGAAACGCGAGTCCCGAATACTAGGTAGTTACGTGGCAATCAAGCCTCGACGATTCCACTGTCGAGATCGATCGTGTTTAGCCCTGCAATTGGGAGATTGGCCGAAAAGATCAGCTATATAGTATAGCATTGCTTCTATGCACGAGTATAATCGTTTTGTTCGATACTTCCGTTGCTTTGCCAGGGAACATTGCGTTATGTTTTGCAACGAATGCTTCAAATATCCCTTTACAACTGATTTCACGGCGGTTTTCTGTCTATTATTTATGCTCGAGCAGGAGTGAAACTGTTTATTTAGTAAGCAGGGGCGGACTTGGAGATTTGGTGTTTGATTTCTGTGAAATATCATCAAATGTTTTAATTTAAATGAGTTGAGACAATTTTAGAATTAATTCGATATGACAACTCATATATGAGTTATTGCTTATTTGCTACATGAAAAAGGTGAATTGTTTTTAAAGTTGTCTCAAACCTCTGTGTTTAAACCTCTTTCAGCCTACTTAGCCTATATGTAGGGTAAACTTGCCTAAATCGTACCTCTTAAAAACAAATGCTTATTACATGAAAAATAATAGGGAAAATGAAACAACATTAGTGGTAATCAACTCTTTATTAATAGAATAAACAGTTTTATAAATTCAAGCAAAAAAAATAATCAAGTTCTCTTCATAAAAACGATTTATTTTTAATATGGAAAAGTACGATTCAGGATTAATGTTCCTAAATCGTACCATATTTTTCCTAATTCGTACTTTCAAATTTAATTACTACAATCGTCACATACATATTCAAAAGTAATTCTATCTATTCCTGCACAAAGCTTGTGTACCCACATTTTGCACTGCGTGCATTTTATCATATTTTCCTGTCTAATTTCTTGACACAATTTACAAAATCAGCTTTCATTTTCATCGTCTTTCTTCTTCTTCTTCTTTTCCTTCTTTTGTGTATTGGTTTCGACAGTATTCTTTCTCTTACGAGTTTCCTTTGCTGTTCCGCATTTTCAGGTTATGATTTTCTTTTTAGCCTCATCCAATCTTTTTTCAGATTGTTTTTATTACGAAATAGGCACATAGGTTAGTTTATATTCAAATCTATGGCGCTAAAATATAGGGCACTGTTCGTTGATGTCAAAAGAAGGAATAAACTTGAAAGTAGACGTAGTTTCACATAGAACTTTGTTTCACTGATTCTCGCAAATAGTAATTGTACAAAATTCGCAAGAATCATGGAAAAATTTTAGTTGATAATACCCGAAAAACTTACCTGTTGTATATTTTTTTGTGCAGTGATGGCATGGTGACTCGGCTTGTTAATGGCGTATGCCTAACTGTTCTTTACACTTTCTACCGCTAGGGGTGATTGTGACTAGGGTTGCCACCTTTTTTACAGGAAAATAACGTACCAAAAAAGTACGTTTGAAAAAACTAAAAGTACATTTTGAAGTTATTAGTTTCTATTTCTTCCAAACATACTTCTTATTGCTTTAGCATTACGCCACAACTTTTTATCATTTTTATAAAGATTTCTATAGATAAATTTACGTGTAATAACGTAAGAAACTTTATGTATGTATGTATGTATATATTTTTTTCCTGTTAAACAGGATGGCGTTTTAAGCTTTTTCGCTTATATTGCCCAACGAACTATAGTCCTATAAGAAACTTTATTTTAAAGTACGGGTGGCAACCCTAAGTGTGACTGTCTTAGGTTAAAACAAACACCAGGGGTACGATTTAGACGCAGGTTCGAATTAGGCAAGCTTACCCTATACAAATCCACCCCTGTTAGTAACTGGTAGAAAGCCATCACACCTTTTTCGAATGGTAACCACTGTGACTAAAAAGTGTCAATTTAACATCGTATTTTAGGGAGACAGTATTATTTCACTTTGATATTGGTCGCGGTTATTAAACTCTTATATTACAAAGGGAATTATGCAATTCGAGGATATTGTACTACAGTGGTGGTAAAAAGGAAATTGTAAACTCATATTTTTACAGGGTCTGCATAACCTTAATACACGGCGCGAAGTATCATTTTGGCACCACTGGTCTGTTCTGGCAACCCCCCAAATCTATGGGATCTAAATTTTAAGATACATGTAATTCTCTCTCATGGAACTGTCTTACTTTTCTTAGCGTTCGCAGTTTAAACTTCCTTTTCATCACTGCTTGATATCCTCAGACAATCCATCTGCCAGACGAGGTCTACTGAATCAGTAACTCGTTTCGCGGGGAATACCAAAAAAATTTTAGATACTCGTCAAGCTCTTGGCAAACATCGAAGCTGATCCTTTTTTATGTTCTTCCTATCCGATTAGCGCAACTTCAGTGAAGGCACCGAATTAACGTTCCGCGAGCTGGCGGATATCGTGGTATTGAATGCATTCGACGTTCCACGAGCAAAACTTTAGATACAGACAATCAATGTACTCTGAAGGATCGTACAAACGAGTTGTCGGGTTCTTTGTTGCGAGCGAAAACGCTGGGCCACATACGATCACAATAAACGTATCGACGCGTGTTCTTTCTAACTGTGAAGCGACCGGAGGTTCTATGAAACTGATGGATTTCGAGAAACATTTTCAAGACAGAAATGAAACGAAAACCATGCCTGTGCGTTTACGGAAACATCGACTGCTATTTGATTACCTGTACATTTATAAATCTCATTCCATCGTTGTTCCTCCAAGAAAAGGAAAATAAAACTAAAAAAATAACTGATCGATGCGGAAAACCAACATCGCGGAGCGCATCCGTAATCCATGTTAGAGTAATAACGTTCACAGTAACAACAATCGAGTTCCATCTATCGAAATTGGCACAATAACGTTTTAATCTGTAAGAATAGTTCAATTACGCGCCACGCCATCACGTGACCGAAGACTCGCGCGAGAGATCGTTACTAGAACATGTATTTAAAGAGAGAGAGAGAGAGAGTGAGAGAGAGAGAGGGGGGGGGGGAAGGGCGCGAGAAATGGAACATGCTCAGATTGAAAGAAAGAGTCAAAGATAATGTCACAAAAGACGCGGACAAACTTCGAGCTAGAAAGCATTTCTTGAAAAAGAACGACTCCGTTTCTTCTTTTCTTTTTCTCATTGTTTTTACCATTTTAGACGAGGTAACAAATTCCACTGTCTGACAACATCTAGCTAACCATCCTCGCCCACGATAATTGGTAAAAACGCGTTGGTGGGATATTAATCGAGAATAAAGACTCCTAAAATTTGTTGAGAAACGCTGTGAAATGGTGCTCCATGAAATATTGCGCTCGATCGGAGGATCGGTGCGTGCTCGTTGAACGTTGACGATTTTAAATAGACGGAAGGAAAGGAGTAAAGAACAGAATTATCGTGGGCGCTAATTTCACATAGTCTTAAGGTCCTAGGCTTAAGGTAACATGTACTATGCTCATAATTCACTGCCTGCTCGGTGACCACGTCGAAACGATAGCTTTTATAGCGCGTCGTTGGATCATTCTCTTCACATTACACTCATTTCATCGTACATGTTTTTTAGTGCGTTTACGGGCCTCCGTTCAGATGTTCCATCGCAGAGGAATCGTGGATGGCACGCGAGCAGGCACATGAGATTTTAAATAAGACTCTAGTCCTGTAAATACGTAGCTAGACGAAACGTCGAACGAGAGAACGATCATTGAAACTGTTATCCCGGGATAGTCTTGTGGTACCGAAGCAAAACGTTTGTGGTTCGTGAGAGATTTAACTGTTACTGCTGTATATTACGGCTAGGAGCTCGGGCGAAAGTCTTTTCGTTGCCAGCTTTGTTCTGGCAAATGAGCTGCGGAGGTGATTGTTCCAATGTGTCTTGAATTCAACGAGTTTCAATGGTTCGCTTAAACCTGTAGGTTCCCGACCAGTGTCCATAGTACTTGACTTATTGTTTTTGGCTGATGCCAAAAAAACAAAAGGAGTTCTTAAATAACAAGCTATAAAATCGTGATCACCGTTTATTTAGTTGAGATATATTTTTACCATGAAGTATGTTGTTGCTTCTAACTAAATAGCATAGCTAATGAAAATCTGTGGCATATACCGCAGCGAGATAAATAGCTATGGATGTAAGACATTTAGATAATTGCAAGACACGAAATGCCTTGAAAATAAATCATTGCATTCTGAAGTTATTGAAATATAACGTGTTGATTGATTTTTTTAAGATTTTAGTTGGTAAAAGTGCTTGCAGATTTTTCTTTATAATGATATTAGACAATTCATGCTTGGTATTTTGCGAGTTCTGCATTTATTATAATTTAAGGGTTTATCTGATACTTTAGACGTCCGAGGGACAATTTTTTGATAGAATGTTGTTGCAGGACCATTTCCAGTAACAGTTATATTTTTCAAAAGATGCATCACATTGATAACTGATTTTATATGTATGATGGTCTGGCAAGTGGCACTAATCGTGGATAAAGATTTGACCACTTTTTCCACATTCCAGAAGCATAGAAGTAGAAAATCGACCTCCATATTGATTTTGACCAGAGGTTCCCCATTTTGTCATTTTTATACATCTGGCTGACTAACTTTTTAATTTGATGTATTTCTAGAAGTTTCAAATATTCTTCTTAAAAATTTTACTTATTGTTCACCAATTATATATTAAGCTTCTTAATGAATATTTCATAACATCTTTCTAGTAAAAGAATATATGAATTGGCGTGAAAATAAAATTCTGTTAGATTTAAGACACATTGGAATTAATCGAAAACGCTTCCAATATTATAAACAATTATCAATAGAAAACAGAGCTATCAATTTTTTTAAAATATGAATTTACTACAGGTTGGGACTGTTGGGAGTATGTTCCTGAATTAAAAATATATTTAGGTATCTAGCTCTCTATCATTGCGATTTCTATATGAAAAATTGAAATTCCATTTCAATAGCTAACGGAGAACGAAGAATTAATAATTGCAATAGACTGAAAGAGAAATAAATCCAAAAAAATACTCCAATTACCACAAAATCACTTTTAAAGTCATTACATTAAATTCTACTCGATAGTCACATTGAATTCTGCAGCTTAAGATCGCCCTCTGACTGTCAAAAATTGACACGTAACTGCATTTAATCTTCCACAACAAGCAACCAAAAAAAGAAGTACGCTTATTGTATTGAGCAATCTGAACGCCACGGGCCGTGTAAAACTAAAAATCGACTCACTGACCACAAACGCGTTGCTATGAGGAACACTGGTTTCTGATATATCCGACAATATATTTACATTAATTGTAACGGTCTAGTATGCATACTCGCATGTAGTTCACTCGACGGTGATTGTTCACGCACCCGTAGGAACAATGGCGAGGGAAAGGAACGTGCAAACGCGGAAGGAGCGATTCAGTGTTGAAGAATCGCCGGGTTGAAGGAGGAATATATCAGTCGTTGACCCTAAGTGCTCTCTCCGCGGTTTCAGTTGTGTATGTATAGTTCGCCGAGGGGGTATAGCGAACTCGTAAAATCTTGAAATAGTCAAAGCATGCATGTTGCGGGTCTCGGAATGAGCCGCCTTGACAGATATATGAGGAAACGAGAACTTGGGTCTTCCCCAAGGCCGGGCCACGTGTCTCGAACACCACTCGGTTCCTATTAGCCATGTTACTTATGTGTGTAAAGTTTCATTGCATGAATCGGTATTCAAACGTGGAAACAATCTTTAAATAATACAAAAGTGAATTAAAACCGGGGATCCACCTAAAAGCTAAGTTATGCTATGCTATGTATGGCTGACATGAGCTATAAAACATAAAAAGCATAGCACAGCTTAGCTTTTGGTGGAAACGGTTCCATAAGCATGTATTGAAGCTAATTTTTTCAAACTTAGCACAGGATAGGAAAAATTAAATTAGCTTTCAAGTCGATTCCCGGCTCCAACCTCGTAATTTTAGCTAAGCTATGCTATACTATGCTAAGCCTGGCTGTACTATTAAAACATAAAAAACATAGCTCAGCTTTGCTTAGCTTTTTAAATTTTTTAAATTTTTTGGAACATAGCATAGCATAACTTAGCTTTCAAGTGAATTCCCAGCTTAAACCTCGTAATTTTAGTTAGGCTATAATATGTTACGCTATGCTAGGCCTGGCTGTACTATTAAAACATAAAAAACATAGCGCAGCTTTGCATAGCTTTTGGTGGAAACGATTCCATAAATTATTTTTAAATTTTTTAAAACTTAGCACAGCATTGCATAGCTTAGCTTTAATCGGAAACTGTTATCTGTATACCACGCGTAACCCTACACCGCTATAGTATACAAGGCCCTGGCACTTTGGGCCTAAAGGGGGGCCGCCGCTTGAGGGGATTTACGAGTCCGCTACAGGTCTCCCCCCGCCGAACTATACATTCGCACGGAACGAAAGAGAGCACGAGGCTGATCGCACCTGTTCAGCCAGGTGGATCGCACTCTTCTGTGCAAAAGCGTGTGCCAAAAGACGCGTCGAACACTTGTTCAGTGATACGCGATGCTCACGAGACGTTTTCGATCTCCAGTGGGCGGGTTGGGATCGCCCGAGTCGCGATCGACGAGCCTCCAACCAAGGCAAGCGGGAACACCCGGACTGTTGACCGTTCAAGGGTTGTTCCTCGTCGAAGATGCCACGCATCGGAAGCTCAAAAAATAACGTTGTTATTTTTAGAGATAGTCGCTAACGAAACGAAAAGAGAATTTATCGTCCTTGTCCCTTCCGCGAAATCGTCTGAATGTCCGAACGTTGCTTTGCAAGCAGCCCGAATAAAGGTGGAGTCTCGCTATCCGTCCAACGGCCGTAGTTCTGCGACCATAGTTCTTCAATGGATTCTACATGGCGGTGGCGCTGCTTGTCAATTCCATTGAAGAATGTTTGAAATAGTAAGGCGCATAGCGAGAGTCCACCGAAAACTTTACACCTTCCGACTGACGCAGAACATTCATTACTCTGTCATCGAACCGAACGAAGATGCTCGAAACATCATGTTACGCCGAAGCGCTCGGAAAAGCCTATTACATTATCGAATATATCGATGCATTCCTTACCTTCCTGGGTCGATAAGAGATGGCGCGCGCATCCGTGCGTGAATCGAGATGCGCGTTTAGCCTGCCATCCATCAGACGGATTAACCAAGATTTACCCAACCCCCGTCCCCCTCTCCCACCCCCCTGTTCGTTTCTCCTTGTTTCGTTTCTAGGTGATTGAATATTGTGATAGAAAAAAACCGTAGAAACGTAAGGTGTTACGAGAGTTTATGATTTAAGCGACTAAAACGATCACACTTAAATGATGAGAGATAGGAGGATAACGTTGCACGTAGGCGTGCCGGGTGATCGATGGATCGCGATCGGCAAACTAGACGCGAGACCCCGACGCGTCTCGAGGATCCTCGTAGAGCTGCGATATACCAGACGATTACCATTCGATCAATCGCATATCCGCTGTATACACGCGATATACATACACACCGATCAAACGCAACTCATCAGGACGTCGGTTTTATAGCTATCGATTAAAGAGGCTGATTAAATGATACAATGGAAGTTACATATATAATATATATGTATTCATATATAGATGGTAGATGTATTATTATTATTATTATACTTTATATAATAACGCCAGTGGAAGTCGTCCCCTGTTTTTTTTCGCGTCCGTCATCTTGGTTACAGTTCCCGCGACTTAATTCCGTTGCGACGCGTGCAACGGTGGAGATTCGTTTGTTCGGTTCTAACTGGATTGTTGTATGTACAAGGCGGTTTCAAAAGATCTTCGACGACTCAGGTGCTAGATTAACGAATATTTTGGGGAATTTTTTCGTGATATCCACGCGAAGAAATTTTCTGTTAGAATGTCCGGGAATGCGCTGTTAATGATTAAATGGAGGATAAATCTGCTTGTATATGAAAATTTTCATTCCACACTTTTCGTTTATTTTTTAAATGAAAAGTTAATCCTCTTTTCGGTTACGTCACCGATTGGGGGCGCTTTATATTTAGATATTTCTTCTTTTTAACCAAAATTAAGATTTATACTTACGTTTTTATTATTGTATTTAATTATTGTTATTGTTGGTACTATAATATTTAATTGTAATAATTGTATATTATGTTATGATTGTGTGTATATAATAATTATAATTTCCTCTAAATTTTCACATCTATCGATATTTTTTAAATAATTATTATGTTCGTGAAGTTTAGAGAAATAGATTTCTTCGCGTGGGTTGAAATAAGATTCGAAATCAAACAAATAATAAAATTGCAGTTATCGAAGCTTTTTGGCTTCGAAGCTGGCGTCTTTGTTAATATTGAATGTAAATACGAGTGGTAGCTTAAGAGGAAACGCTTCTTATACTAAAGTAATGAATATACATGGGGAGCAAGTGTATTATTAACGTATGTATTGAAATCTCTCTTAACGCGGATAGTACGTTATTGAAGTACTTGAAAGTTAAGTTGTTTGAATAATTAAAATATTTAAAAATAGACTGGTGGTAAGTGTGCAAACTATGTACCTACTCTTATTTGTTATTGTCCTGCTCTATACTTTCTACAAACGGTCGTGGTAATTGTTATCGATCCATCTTGCACAGATACATCAGAAAAATTTGCAAAACTTAAAGGTAATGCTGTTTTTATAATATGCGACAAGCTTAAGCCGAAAAATATTTGTAACTGAGAAACTTAGGCAGCTTCTAACAGCATTTCTCTGCATTTCCACGAAGTAAGTCCTCTCGGAATACCAATTATAATCCTTCATGGGATTTTTATATGGAATTTTTTTACGGGCCAGCATTGTGCCCAAAGCAAAATAAACTGTCAGTTTCCTTTCTATGAATATCCACCACCAAGAACAACTAAATTAGAATTAGGTGGGATTCCATTGAGGCAACGCAAAGCAACATGTCGCGTGCGATGAGTGCGATAGTGATGGCATCTCTGCATGCGAAAAAAAATGCGACGATGTTGCCAGTTGCCAAAAAGTTGCCTCAATGGAATCCCACATCCCTGAATTTCGACGATTTAATAAATCAAGGCTTCCAAGTGAAACAAAAACGATTGCAAATAGAAAGATGTTGCCAAAAGATGCGTTTCTTCGACTTTGCTTACTCAGAACGTGTCGTGTCGTTCCTTATACACTTACACAAAGATCAATATAGCAGACGAGTTGATCTTTTGAAATCTGTTTCTACATCTTACAAGATCCAACGATCGCGATTATTATTGCCTGAGCCCGTTAACTCCGGCAACCGAAGACTTCCGTTTGGATCGGAAATACAATGAAACGTTTCCACGTCTCGCCCAGCCGATTTATCAATTTCCGTTCTATAGGCAGACTTTCACTACGCCTCGTCTCCGATTTCCTCCCACTAAAACTTTTAAATTTACCTACGTTCACGTATTTACTTTGGCATGCAAAAAAACACTTCCGATACGTTAATTCACAACGTTTCACGAATACTGCATCCATGTACACTACGTCTCGCCTCGCTATATAGTAACTCTTAACCTCGCTAATTTACTCTTGGACAGAAATCCACAGAGTTGTGGTGAGCCAAGACGAGACGCAGTGTAAATGAAATTGCCCAAGTCCGTGAGACAACCACGGGAGAATAAAAGACGCAGAACCAAGGTGCGGTGTGAATCGAATTCTCCAAGTGTATAAGAAAAGGACAAGCTGGACGAAATATGGCGAAGCGTAGTGGGAGCCTACGTCGAGGCATCGCGACACCAGTCGTGCGTGGTCGTTTTTAATCGGGCGATTGGTCGGCCGCTAACGATTCCTTCTGTATGGGACAGCGGGACAATCGTCAATGGTTTTCCACGATTCATTTTTATACTACGTAGATCGGATAGTAGTAACAAATACGGCCTACTCCTCGATAGCGCGTAGCTGGTAAATTAACGACAGCGATGGGACACATTTCAGATTGGGAGTTTCGGTCGTAAACGGAGGCATCTCCAGGCAGATTGGCTCCGTTCAACGGGGTCTTTCTGTTTGTTAGAAAGAAAGGAAACGATCGAGCGAACGTACCATAAATCGAAGACGACGCGTGGCTCTTACATTCGAGTTTTCCCAATCGTTCGAAACCATCCACTCCTAGGTTAGTTTTACGCCCGTTATTATTATTGCTAGCATCATGATTATTATTATTATCGTTAACGGTAACAATCGTTACCGATTTATTACATATTATTGCTATCGGTATGATTATCGTTATTCGCCGTTATTATTACCGTCATCGCCACGATCGAATTAAACAAATGAAAATAGTGTGCTCTATACTCGGTATCTGTGTCGAAAAACACCTATGCATATATTAATGGTTATCGCTATATAAGGCTAAAAAAAGCTCCAGTACAGTAAGGGAAGAAGATGTTACACACCCGTTCCTCCTCCCCCTCCCCTTTCATTTCTTTCATTAAACGAGACGTTGTCACCACCCGTTGTAGACCGAAGTCAGCAACCTTTGTTTCCTTTCATAGTCGTCGACCGTTTGAATTCATGTACAGTTCGCACGAATCCTTAAATCCATGGATCCGCAACGATTCGTCGTATTTTGCGCTCCACGGGCGACGTCGTTTCCGCAAATTTTATACGTATGGCCCCCCAGTTTCGCTACGAAAGGAAACAAGAAGTGTAATGAATGCCGATGCGAGTTCATGGGAGAACGCGGGAGCGACAGAAACGGAAACGAGATATTTGATCCTTGTGAGACTCGTTATGTATAGCGAACGTGTACGCGCACCGATGTAAAACAATGGACAACTATTGATGAATAGCATTGTATTCATCCCCGACATACACCTATTTATTTGTACATTATTTTACCGAATAAACGTGCATCTTTTGCATCCTTAAGCTAAGCGTCTGTTTTGTGTACCCTCAAATTTCGTTCTCCGTTTTCTGTACAGGAATTATTGTGGTCACCTTCCCTGGTAGAAAACTATTCTTCCTAATAATTTCTTTTCAATTACATCCTTTGTAATTTCAGGAGTTGGGATCAAGGTTGCCAGGCGTACTGAATAAAGGGCGGTGTGCTGACTGATATGACGTCGTACATGTCTTCTCTTTGGTAGTCCGGCGTAGGAGAAGGGGAACACTTATAGTTGGTGGGTGACACCGTGACGTCATACCAACGCTTGCCCGACCTACTCTATCTGACCATCTTTATTTGGTGACGTCACAACCACCAATTCCAATAGTAACGCTGCTGATCAGCGTGTTGCCAGGAGAACCCCCTACCGTGACGTCACATAGCGACTTGTACACTAATGCGACTTGTACACGCCGTGTGACGTCATCGTATCATTAACACAAATATACCGTTATTGCTGTAGATCAGCGGTGGGATCCCTTACGCGCCTGCTTCCCCTCTAACCGCTCTGTTCCCACATAATATTCAGGAGAAATATATATGTTATGGTAAAAGTACATAGGCTGGTAAATGTACACATTTAGCGCAAAATGTACACATGCACCCGCCAATCAACTTGGTAAATGTGTACATACATCTACCGATTTACACTTTTACCGTGACATATATGTACACATTTACCAAGTATATATATATATATATATATGTAGTAGTAGTATCGGCTCGCTGTGGCCACGTGTGTCACTAATGCACACGTCATCCGTAGCGTCATCATCGCCCCCTTTATCGTCGTGCGTATCCGTGACAGTGACGGCAGAATCGTAGATTTCGACACAGACGAAGTATAGGATAGACCTATCACCACAGACGAGGTATAGGATAGACCTATCACCACAGACGAGGTATAGGATAGACCTGTCACTACAGGCGAGGTATAGGATAGACCTATCACCACAGACGAAGTATAGGATAGACCTATCATCACAGACAAGGTATAGGATAGACCTATCACCTTATGGATCTGCGTGTCATCACATACACTGTATTACCGACCCATAATTCGAGGACTGAATGTAGCGGCCTCTGCTCATGAACAGCGTCCAACTCAGCAAATAATCTGAAATGTGTTGAAATGCTGAAAGGTGTGTTGCGTGCTTGTTTAAGTGTGAGTTTGACATAGGCTTTCGCTACACCACACTTTCTCTCCGATAATCCATTTCGGGGATCAAGACACTATGGCGCTCAAAAATGATACTTCTTCAAAGCTCTTGCAAGATGACAAATTGTTTTGATAGTACATTGCGTGTAGTAGAACCCTTTGACGTATCGTACGCCGAAAAATATTACAAATTATTTCTAATGCACTGTTTAATTATTTCGAAGTGAAGTAATAATATTTGGATTCTATTTCACCGCCGACATTGAAATTTACAGTAAAATGTAATTCTTATAAGCCTTTCAAATCTTCTCTCTTAACAGTAATTATTACATTCGAGTCATTAGAAATTGAGAAATTTCAACTTGCATGGGAAACAGTTGAGGTCAATGGCAACCTCTACCAATGTGACACATTGACGAAAGATGTGAGCCATCAGTTCGACTTTATCCGCGATAGTGATCGGATCGGTGAATAAGTATCTGTGAATGTTACGGTGTTATTTCCTGATTTCTCGATTCCTACACCACTTAGTTTGACTACTGGACTAAATAGAAAACCGTTTAACAACATTTCACTGGAATATACCTATCATCTAGAAGACTTCTTGACGAAGCGTTACCTACCTATATAGTGTTTGATCATATATCGCAGTGATAAAAATACATGTAGAATGTACGGGATGCACGACTGTAGTTGTAAAAAGTGAACATTTTGCAATGGACATTGCTATATAATATTATTTCTGGCCTTGATGAATTTCAAGTTAGCTGGGAGTCGGCGGAGCGCGTCAAAACATCAACAAGCTCTACCAAAGTCACTACATTGCCGAACGGTGTGCCCCAACAGTTCGACTTTATCCGCGGCGAGGAGCGGATCACTGAATATCTGTGCATTCACAGTGGATATTATTTCGTGATTTCACGATTCCTGCATCAATTCCATTGATTACTGGACTACTGCATTACACTCAGTATCTAGAGGACTATTTTCGAAAGACTTTACTCGAGTCCGAACACATCTCCCCACTGTCGAGAGATGTTTAAAAGCGTGAAGAGCTTTTGTAATCGTGTGCAATGCGATTGTAGAGTCAGTGCTTATTTCGCGATAAAGTATTTCATAGTGGACAGTGATCGACCTGCGTGTTAGTAATGTTAACACGAACGTAGAGTCAGTGTTTTTAACGCATCTAGAACTATTTCCAAGCACCGGTGCTCTTATTGCTTCTTCATCGTGAAATTAATGCGACATATTTGACATGTTCTATTCGGTACTGACGCTGCAGCTGCGGTACATTGGCCTGCAGATCGAATAGCTACTGCTGAAGGAAGATGCTTGTCTGCATGGATAGCAGTGAGACTATTTTCAACGAACGGTGAGTGATACTTTATCATTTTTTCAATCTTTCTGCATGCTATCGAACAGAATGATTGTTGTAGCGAGCATAGTGACCACGAATATATACTTAGTACTCGCGAATAGTAACGTTAATGCGTGTGCTAATAAATAAATTTTAAATTCGCGATAGAAGTTTTAATTTATTTCGTTTCAAACATTCTTAATGCTTAATGATGCTTAATGTATCGAATGCGAGTTACATTTCTGAAGCTGAACCCTGTCGTGTGAGATATTTCAAAACTTCTCTAAATTTCTGAAACTTGGTTTCCAACGCTTCATCTTGATAAAACAGTATCGTAATGAATGAACAAAAAATTGAGTCCTTGAGTCAAATTGTAGAAACTCGAAGCGTTCAAAATTTGTTTTTTAAATATTTTTGGACCATTTTTTGCAGAGATACAGCCGTTTGAAAATGACGAAAATTTTCGAGAAATTATAGCGTTGCTTTAATTTTGACGCGGCGTGTAGTTTGCCATGAGTTTTCATTAATAACAAATAAAGGAGAGAGAGAGAGAGAGAGAGAGAGAGAGAGAGAGAGTGGCAGGTGACCCACCATGGTTCCACTTCAGGGTTTCTTCAGATCTACTTCAGATTAATTAATAAATTAATTTCAAAGATCTCGAATCGTTTGAAATCTGTGCAAAATCGACAGTCGCGAATCGTTTAAAATCTCTCTAATTTCAATAGTCGCTACGCGTATTCAATCACTATAATTTCAACAGTCGTGAATCGTTTAAAATCTTTGTAATTTCGAGAGTCGCGATTCGTTTACAATCTCTACTACTCTAGTTTCTTTATTCGCGAATCGTTTAAAATCTCTGTAATTTCAATAGTCGCTAATCGTTTACAATCCCTCCAGTTTTCTTAGTAGCTACACGTTTTTTGGATGTAGAAATTTTCCACTTTCGTTGTTCCACTACTTACTATTGTGATCGAACAAAAGTAATTTTGCAATTAAAATTTGTTGGGAAGTAGTTATATCGACTTTCTTCATTGTGTTTGAATTTCAACTATCACAATTATTGCAAGGATCTTTCAGATTTTTCCATCCTGTAAAATTGTGTTTTATTATACCTTGAAATGCAAATGATTTTTTTTAATCCCGGTCAGTGCAAGATGGACCACACAATTTATACTTATATTAGTACTTGTGTAATTTCACGTTAAACATCTTAATACCGTTGTTATTTCGTGTTGTATCGCATTCTTTTCATTATCACAGTGAGAGGTAATAAACTCAGTTGCATCATTATACCTTCTCTATTTGGCTGATAATAATTTTCTCGCCACATTT
Source organism: Andrena chrysosceles (assembly GCA_963855975.1). Taxonomy (NCBI): domain Eukaryota; kingdom Metazoa; phylum Arthropoda; class Insecta; order Hymenoptera; family Andrenidae; genus Andrena; species Andrena chrysosceles. Next base: position 24,023,981 of record OY979767.1, read on the forward strand.
TAGTCACATGTTAACGTATAACTCGTAGAAATATGGTGGCCTTTTGCGATAGTAAGCGTAGAGACTACATAACGTGTTCGAAGGAGGTAAGAGCGTATGGCGGAAAGTCTTGCTGCACGAAATTTAAATGTTAATGGTAGTTTAGGGAAAATGAACGAAGAGATGCAATATTTTTAACGCACAATTTATCGGCGTTGGACTAAAATTAATAGAGTATGTTTATGGGTGAATCGAAATATTGTTAATGGGAAGCTAATAAAATTAACGAATAGTGTGGGAACTATCTTGGATTATAATGTATTACGAATATCTTTCACAAAAGATTGCAAGTCACTAATGTGACTTACTCTACACTGCAAGCAGTTGACCATCATTTTTTTAATTCTTAGTGCTATGTATTTTCACAAATTTTGTCGATTTACATTATTTGACAAATTTGCAGAAATTTGTGCGAAAGATGTTTCATTTCTATCCAAGCCTGTGCGTCCCCTTCATTTCTATAAACTCTACATAAATTTTTTCACTATTCACAACTACGATTGTAGTGGTGAAAAGTGAATTGATATATAATATTATTTCTGGCCTCGACGAATTTCATGTTCATGTTCCCGCGCCCGGCCGGGAGTCGGCCGCGAGTCGGCCGAGCGCGCCAACTACCTTTGTCAAATTCAAAACATTGAAATACCTACGTCGCGTCTTCGCCAGTCTGTTCCCAAACGCGATCGTGGTCGGACGTGAACTAGTTTAACGTGCCATGGTGAATCTTATTTCGCGATATCTCGCTTCGTGCATTAATTCCATCAGTTACTGGACTATGTGGGAGGCCTTTAAACACGATTTCACTGTGATATACCCTTAATCTAGAAGACTTTTGGGAAAACTCTTTCCACTTGGCTGCGTGGATAGCAGTGACACTGTTCTCAACGAACGGTGAGTGACACTCTTTTAATTCTTTCAATCATTCTGCCTGCTATGGAGTAAAATGTTTGCTGTACCGAGCATAGAGACCACGAATACTTATCGTTAGTAGTTTCGAACAGTGTCATTAAGCGCCTTTAAGATTCTAAACTATTCTGTTTTTAATTTCACAATCATTCGGGATGCTTAACGTATTAAATACGATTTACATTTCTGAAGTTGAACCCTTTCGCGTGAGTTATTCCAAATCTTCTCTCTTAACTTATCTTTATTTCAATTGTTGAGAGGGATAATAATTATATTTTTGTATTTTATCAGAATAATTAACAACTACCCCTCAAAAATTAAAATCAATGAATCTCTTACAATTATCAAATATAAATTTAAATTTATCTTTTCGATAAAAAAGATTCTTTATTTAATAATTTAATAACATCACCAAAAGATTGTAATAACCCTGCCGTTCCAACCTTACTTGGTCCCTTTTAATCCTGAATATACCCAAAAATTTGACGTCCAAATAAAATTAAAACAGCTATACCAATTATTATCGGCAACAATAAAACAATTATATAAAATGTATTGAAAAAAATATGTAATTAATGGATAAATTACTACCAATAATTTATATACATATTTTAAATTCTAAATTTAACTCACTACTCTGCCAAGGAAGTAATTCATTTATTAATCGTAATATAGGAAAAAAAATAATTTATAAATTAAGTCCTTTCGTACAAACATTTATTAAATTTTATTAGGTTTTTTTTTTATAGTATTAACAGTTATATTTATGTCTTTAATGTATTAATATTTGTAATAAATAATTGATATATTGATATATATATGCATATACATTTATATATTATTAAATATATAAATTATTTATATAAATATCTACTGATCAAATTTAAATTATTGACTGATTTAAGGAATATATTGAACTAAATTAATTATTAATTCGATGAACCCATAAATAATCTATATATTATCAAGTTCGAAAGATTTATTTATAGATAATGGTATCCAGAAAATAAATTTTGATTTATGATTTGATTTATGATTATTAATGATTTATAAATTTATTTATAAATTATCGTCTTGTTGTCTATGTATCTCCTGACATATAAATAATTTATATATTAAGGCAGATACACTATATTTACTTAATGGAATATATATATATATATTAATTCTCTCTCACACACACACACACACACCCATCAATTATTTATTGTATAATAAATTCATTATTGAATCTCTATCTTTTAATATCGTTAATGATTTTCTTAAGGATTTTTAACTATATAACTTGAAGGTCTTTCTCATGCAAATAATAATAACTGAGAATGACAGTTGATTGATTGGTTCTGTTTGGTCACTATGCTCGCTACAATATTAAAATCAGCCTCGCAATAAGTCTTAGTTTAAGAACTTTAGTCGTAAGACTTTTTCCAAATTTTCAAAAATGCGCAAAGCATTGGTCGAACATGGACCAGAAATATTTCGTAGAAATGGGTCACTTTCGTAGGTACCTCCCCGCTGGTGTGCTCGGCTCCTTGGTAACGTTTCCCAAGCATTGCGACTTGCGAAACGGAATCAAGCTAAAGCCTACGATCTAGGTTAAGGGTCCAGATCGAGCCAAACTTACATTCGGTGAGTTTGGTTCGGTCTGGACATCTATTCAAAAATGCACTTGCGTACTTTGAGCTTCTATTCCGTCTCCTTCTTTTTAACGATAAGAGTGCCAAACCCACTCTTCTAGAAATACAATTCGCCTTCGATCACTGATTTCGATTTCGCGCATGGCGTACTCACCCTTCATAGGCCGGCTTTGCTGGGTACAACTTATTACGGCTTTACACAGAGGACCAATTTGATGACCATCTTGATTTTCGAGTTATCGCGTCGATACCGGGGTTCGGTCCACCTCGGCCCGCTCTGTGGTCTCAGATGACTGTGTAAAGTCGTGATATGGAGCACGCCATGTAGAAACGAAAATTCGGTGCATCGAGAGTGAATGTTCGTGTCTTTTGGTCCTTTAGTCGTTTAGAGTCGCCTTTGCCATCTCAATCGGGAGATTCTTACCTTTCGCATATCCCTTGAAAGTTAGGCAAGTGCATATTTGCTTCTTTAAATAGAAATTGTATGTATTTCACTAATAGTGTTTTTGTAAAACTAGTGGAGAGCTCCGGTGGTCTAATAGCCTTCTCACAGCAAAAGTAGAGTCATGCACGAGTCCAATTGGAGCTGCTGGAGGGATGACTAAAAAAGGGGTGCTGGTTTTAGGATTGCTGGTCCGCCGAGAGGTAACAAGTGTGCAGAGATGCAGTCCTCTTGATGACAGCGAACGGTAAGTCACTTTATAATTTCTTGGACGTGGGTGCATGCAATAGAACAAAATGGATTCTGTAGAAAACGTTGCGTAGCCAGCTCTTTCGATTCTGACCGTTCCAACACAAATGCGCGACATGCGGGAACACTTGGGCAATATTTCGCGAAGTAGCCTCGTGACGTGGTTCTTTTCTAAACCATATTCACGAAATATGGCAGAAATGTTCCTAAAATGAATGCCAATTATATGAAATGGGCCACTAACCGTCGCGCATATGTGTTGGAAAGGGAACAGAATCCAATGAGCTGATCAGACAAGGTACTCGTAGATAGTGACATGCATGTGTCTGTCTTAAAATCAGAATTAAATCAAAATTAAAATGATACAACATTTGCTCGCGATTTTAATAATAATAATAATTCCCATTAATAATTCGAGTTGAGTAGAGTCACCGCGAAAAATTTGAAAAGGTTCCTGAACTGGAACCTCAGTCTCCCTAGCAATCTTGCAGTCTAGCAAGATCCTTTTTTATCGTGCGTAACGCGATCGTAGAGTCCCTGCTTTTTTCGCATCCATCTATATATTTTGCAGAGCACCGCGGCTCTTACATAGAGTAATTTTACCGCGAATCTGGAGTCAAACTTTTGCATATCTAAGATCCGTTCAGAGCACCGAAGCTCCAGTTGAATTTTCTTCGCGAAACTAGAGTCAATTTTTTGCGCGTACAAAGTTAGTCCAGAGCACCGGTGCTCTAATTGCTTTTTTATCGCGGAAGTAGAGTCCAATTTTCGCTTAGCTTCAATTTTCAGATTCTAGGCCCTATACAGGGCCTAGTGCGTGGGCCCTAGAGAAGGCCCAAAGCATGATGGACCTTAGAAAGGGCCCGCAGCATAGGCCCTAGAGAGGGTCTAGGTCCACAGGATGGAGGACCGTATTCGCTGACCGGCGAATCATATTTCGGCACTGACGCTGCAGCTGCGGCACATTGGCCTGTTGATCGAATAGCAGTAGCGAAGGGGGATGCTTGTCCGCGTGGATAGCAGCGAGGCTGTTTGCAACGGTCGGTGAGTGTCTGATACTTTTCCATTCTTTCATTGCGATAGTAGACACGAGTACCTTGTAATCCTTGTATTTCTGTTACATTTTATCTTCACATTATTAAAATGTCTGTGTATATATATTTGTGTCATTTTGATATCACATCTGTTTTTTATATTGAAATTGTTATTATCTTCTATTCTTTTGTGACTTATTTGATAATAGGTATTCTTTTCCACCCTCGACTTTTTCACGTACTTGGCGTAATTTTTTTACTTTTTTGAAGATTTTTATGAGTTTGTTATTAGTGAAAATTCATGGCAACTTGATTGCCATCCAGAAGTACTTAACGTATTTGTAATTTCAAAATTTTAATTAAATAATTGGTCAGAATCTTTAAAAATAAGTCTCGGTCCGACCAAATATTGGTTATTAATGAAAATTCAAGGTAAGCAATCAAGTTACCATCCAGATCTACGATTAGATCTACGATTAATTGTTTAATTAATCGATCAGAAACTTTGAATTTTAATACTGGAGAATCACCTGCCACTTTCTCTCTCGCGCCTTTATTTGTTATTAATGAAAATGCATGACAAACTATAATACTGCCATCCGAGGTGGTATATGATGCATTTCTTTGATGACGTTACATGATTTATTTTACATGATGCATTTTCTTCAAGGTTAATCAAATAATATATTTTAAAGAAAATAGTGAAAAGTGATAGTGAACAGTGGTAGTGAAAGAAGACATCTAAGGAAGCCTTAGGTTAATTTATTATAGCATCAGGTATTTAAGGCCCCGTGTAAAATTGCCAAGTAGTCACTGTATCATTAGCTTTGTTGCTCTTTCGTAGGCTCTTCACCTCCGATGAGGAAGTAGCCGCTGCTTCTGTTTCCGGGAGCAAGCGACTGAGCATGGTATGGGTATGGGTGGATCAGTTTCACCCCCTGGTGATCTTGTCGAAAGGGAAACGTTTCGGGCGTAGGGGGTGTATCTTTTGGTACACTGCCCGCGTAAGTCACCCGGTCCGATTTCCCAGTCTCCGTGATAGACGGTTCGAGTCGCATCCGAGCAAGAGAAATCGTCTGGGAGACGCCGAGCGCTTTTCCCTTTCGACTCGAACCGAAAGGATCGATGGAACTTTGTTTCCATCTATCTCTTTGATTTAGTGGGCTAAGGTTTTCATGTACAGGGAGATCGATGGAACTTTGTTTCCATCTATTTCTCTACGGGTCTCCAAGCGCAGCAACCTCCTCGTGGTGAGACCTGGTAATTGGTGAGAACCGAGCCAATGGCTGCGATTGTCAAATATTCTAGTCGGATATAACAATTTCTTTAACTTAATAGATGTATCTTGAAGTGTTTGTAACTTCTGTATGAAGTAAAAATACTTACATGAAATTATTAAGTGTTGTTCGATTGTTCTACCCGACTCCCGAATACGAGTACAGTATTAAGATGAAAGGATGAAGTTGGAATATTTCTGCAAGGTACTGGAACTGTTGGTTTTTGATAATTTTTAATGTCCTCTCTACTTCAACACCTTATTGAAATATACCAAGTTACAATTCCTTGGTGAGTTATTCCACGTTACACCATGAAAGCATGTCTTCTACAAATAATGCTGTTGTTTATATAAATTTTTATGTTCAATAAATTTGTTTTGCGTTAAATAAATTGGAATAGAACAACAATTGCGAGTGGAGAGTCTTCGAAGACTGCGTCGACATGGTCAATTGCAATGCAACCTCTGCATCTTTAGTTAAAGAACATTTTGTGTGATGAAAACGATTTTGCAGTTAGGAGACATTGCGTACTGATGCCCTAATCCTGAACATGTCAAGGACATCCTTTTGGAGCATCAGTGGTACCAATCCTATTGGAAGTACTGTACGAAAAAAGTAACCGTTTCTACTATAATTTAACCGGGTTTCCTCCGAACTGATTATCGAAATTAACAACTCTGCACTATAATTGTTTTCAATTGATTTTAATTCGCCCAAAGTGTATCGTTCAGGAAATCGAGCTTCCTTTTACTAACTTGTTCAATATTTATTTCAGGGCAGCATCGTGCAAAAAGTACAGGGGACCAGAAGTAACTAGCTTTCCCACCTGTCGACGGATGTTACAAAACTTTTGCACGATGTATCGTACAGACTATTCGAGACGATAGTATGTGAGCCGGATATGAATGAGAGCTAAGGTAGAATTCTCGAAGAAGGAGGTTGCAGTAGTGAGAAGTCGCACGCAACCGGAAATGCCTTTCCGTCCGAACAGTTTGAATTCAAAAGCGAGTATCTTATTTGTGTAAACTCGATCTATGCATTTGTGTAATCAGACTAATTCCATACTCGATTGGTATCATTATTGAATGTAGAGTTTCTTGAGAAACATCTGAATATTTTGTAACTTCCTGCTTCTCCAAAAATCAGGAAAGAAGTGGCAGTGGTTCTCAAGCTCCTCGAAGTGGGAATGGATCCCCGACGTGCCCGAGCAAGCCCATTTTACAACGTCAGGAATCATGGGACATTGATATTTACCAGCAGCCGTGGCCGTGATGGAAAACAGCGGTTCTCGTTAGATCACCGAAGTTAAGCATCACGGGACGGTTACTGGGGAACGATGGGAGACCACCAGTAGTGGCGGATTTAAGAAAAAAGACCCAGGTGGCAAACGTTCTGAGAGGCCCACTTTTTCGGGAAAATGAAGAGATAGTTTACTAAAAATGGGCTAAGTATAGTAGTTTGAAAAAAATGTATTGTTTAGCTACCTATACCTAATCATAATTTTTTTTTTAGGTGGGGCCCTGGGGGCCTTCTGGTCAGGGGCCCAGGTGGCAACTGCTCATCAGCCGCCCTGTTAAATCCGCCACTGGAGATGGGACTCGAAGGAGAGAGAGGAGGGAAAAGATAGGACTATAGTTCGTTGGGCAATATAAGCAAAAAGCTTGAAACGCCATCCTGTTTAACAGGAAAAAAATATAAAAAAAATGGGACATTGATATTGAAACCGGAAGTCTAGACGTAGAGCCACGACCAAACACACTATACTTATCCCTTGCACTAGTGGGACCATGGCCGGCCGCACAATTTGGAACGCATAGTGATCCTCTAAGGAGTGATCGGTATAATCGCAGCCATTTGTGCAATTTGGGAGCAAAACCGGAAATAACATGACCTAAACATTCATTAAATTGTCTGCTTTCCAAGCTAATTATTTGTCTATCTCTTCCTATCCGTATTTCTGTCTGTTTCTTTTTTACAGTTTCTTTCTCTGTCTACTTCCGCTTTTGCTCCAAATCGCAGCAACCAATCAGCGACCATACACGTTGTTCCGATCACTCTCTAGAAGATCACTAAGAACGCCATACATATTTAGGGCTTACACGACTAACCAATTTTTACTAAAAATAAATATCTTTGTTTAAATACCAGATATAGATTTTATAAAATAAGTAGTTTTTACACAAAAATTAAACTACTAATGTATTCGTTAAAAAATCACGCATAATCCACAGCATTTAGCAGGAATAACATTTTTAGCAGGAATACATTTTTATAAAAATAATCATACTTCTTTCACTTACATGATACAGTTTTGCAGTAAGTTTATAAAATAGCACTTATGACTTTAAATCATATGTAACATTATGCCATTTGTATAATAAGAAGAGATTTATTATTACTACAAACATGTTTGGTATTTATTTCCACTATGTTAAACGATTCAAAAGTATATTGTATCAGGTGTATAAGGTATAGAATGGAACAGTAAATTTGTTCATCTGAAATTAATCTGTTATTATTTGATGTTCTAAGAACAGTGGTAAAATGATATAATGGGTCATATACAAGAGAAACTGATGTACTATAAAAGCAACAAAATTGATATCCCTTTGATAGTAGTTTATGGCCGTTCTTAACATGGGCATCCGGAGAGGGGTGCAAAAAGGGTAGTTGTCCCTCCCTGGTTTTTGTGAAAAAAATCGCTTATTTTCAAAAACTGATCTTTATTAAGTTTAGACTAAAAAACTGAATATTTCTAAATTTCGTAGTAAGTATATGTACAGTTATTTAAAAAACGAATAGATTTTAGCCGAATAAACAAAAGATCATTTCATTACAAAATAATTCTTAAGTACTATATCTTCGTATATTCACACACGAGATAAAATATAAATTTCTTTCATTGGTCAAATACGCATACATACATGAAGATAATCAGGTATTAAATCAAATGGTATATAGTATAAAATAAATTTACCAAAAATTGTTACCATTTGGTTTATACTCTTCTATTACATGGTTCCAAAAATATTTGGAAATCTGAATGTATATTGCAACAATAATTATATCTAATAAATTACCAGCAGATTAACTATAAAGAATACCTAGTAATCATATATAATGCACTTGAAAAGTTCAGATATATCTTATAAAGTTTGTACATAAAAATAGAAGATTAAATGTAATAAAACATCACATTTTTATTTTGTATAAAAATTGAAAATAACTTCTCTCTACCTTTAGAATATAGTATTATAAAATGATATCTCATTTTACATATTTACAACTTACATTCTGTAAAGAAACGATTAAATATATCATACGTTTTTAATTGTACAAATCAAACATCCGCGTATTTCTAATGTTACTACAATACAATTCTCAATATGAATTTAATTCCTTCACACGAAACCAAAACATTTTAAGTGGCCGATTGCTTGTAGTTTTTTGTACTCATTAGTTTCTTTCCGCACATTGCACATATAGCTTTTTTATATGCACACGATTGACAGTAATGTGATCCAACTTGATGTACTTTCTGTCTGCATATTCTGCAAGTCTCAAAAGCAGCAGTGTACGGATTAAATCTTGCCTTTCCAGCAGAAAGTGCTTTATTTTCCCCAACTTTACGTCCTCCGCTTTCTACAGTATTTCTCGCGCCACTTTTCCATGGATCTGGAGTTATGACTTTTCCCAATTTCTTTTCGCACTTCTCGCAGACCATTTTGAATCAGACTCAAAATTTCAATCCTAAAACAAGGGGCAATACATGAGTATATTCTATATAACTTCTATATAATAAGTGTAAGTCTCTATAAGTATTACAAATTGTATATACTTTTAAAAAACAGAATAGTTACATTTACAACTATACTTTAAGTAATACTAAAACACTACATATAGAATTAAACGCGTGGACAGAATTCGATGGGATTTAAAACATTTATTTCTATAGTCAATAACAAGTAAAATGACACCGATCGAAAAACAAATGACAGTAACTTACTTAACCTTACAAACACTGCACCTTTACCAAAACCAAAAATTGTATAGTTGCTTTTGCATATATATATCGCTGGTAGATGGCGTCCTTGCCACTTGCTTATGGCGGGTGAAATTAAATGTTTAGGGTGGGTTAAGGGTAAAGTAATAACGTTGCTTTTTAATCGCGTTTGCTGAAACTTGTCTTGGAGACGCAGCCAAAATATTAGAAATGGAAGGATATTTTTGAATATAAAAATTAAGTATTGATCAACAATTAACGTGAATTGATAATTGACTGCAGCCCTCTGGTGATAGAATCCAGAGGCGTCACCAGACGTTACGTCAATAAAAACTATTGTACATACTTACATGCAACGTATATGTGTATGTATGTATAATGCATCTGCGCAACATGTATGTATAATACGGCTACTTTTATTTGAAACAAAACTGCATCACTTGTGACATTAATCAATTTCATCTGATAATGAGAATTATTTAAGGAAAATTTTTATTAATTGTGTTTATAGGTGTTTTTACAGTCGATGTTGTGATTTGATCAAAAATAGAAATGTTACAGGTTGTGAAAACAAAATTAATTACGACAAAATCCCTAGTATAACTGACAAAGTTGAAAAGTTTTTTCCCTTAGAAAATTTAAAGGAGAAATTGGAGAATTTTTAAATTTAAGAAAAGAGTAAATGAAAATAAAAGTTGCAAAAAAAGAAAAAACCGCTTGTAACGAATTTAAAAATTATTGTTATATGGTTATAAATATATAAATTCGCAAGTAAATTGAATTTATTAATGCCTTTTAACAATTCTTTTTAAGTTTGTATAATCTGCTCATATATAGTTATGTATATAGTAAATCGTTTACAATTTGCTTTACCCTCGAAATTCGATTTATTTGATAAGAAATTTAATTCTCAATAGATTGAAAAAAACTCCACGTTTTTGGTATTAATTGTAAATTGTATCACATACGTTCGTTTAGGAACATAAAGTAAGTAAAACATAAACTTCCAAAAATGACACCACAAAATCGCCGTTATTTGAGAATAAATAGTTTTAGTACATGAATTTTACTTCTTGATATTCTTAAAAAATCATAAATTGCAGTCTGCTGCTTTTATTATAGGTATACCGATTTACCCGACAATAAACATGCACACGCTGTTTTAAAACAAAGTGGACATTTATTATCATTATTTAAACATGTTATACCCTCACCAGCCTGATAACACGTAATATCGAGTTCACCCAACACAGTTTTGACTTTGTTCCCTTTTTAAAAATCACGAACTTTTGGATAAGAAAAGTATCTACTTTAACCAACCCAACTTCACTTTATATCAATTTCACGGTTACTGCGTGCATCTTTTGTTAATTTTTTTGTCTTTTACTAATTCATTAAACTACTTTGTATTTCAAAATTACCGACGAGTAAAATTAATCTAGAGATGAACAGTTGCTTTCATCGTATATCTATGATTAATTTAATAGCGTCGAATATAATCTCAAAGTTGACCAAAAACTCTCGAAAAAATGTATCATACATTCCACATATATTATCCTGCTTTATCATATTTAATTCCCAAGAAAATTATAATTGAATCGATATGTCATTCGTAGGTATACACATAAAATCAAGAGAGCATAACGCAATCATTTATATATTTTCATCTGATCCATAATATTACATTGCATTTTTCATGAATAAAAGATTGTATAACTTAATATAAGCCATTAACGTCACTGATATAATATCCAGGCCGCATTCACCATTCCAGTTTCTATTATCACATCTTATTGAGAGTAAACATTTACCTCTGTATGACTAACGCCGGTATATAATTCACGAGATTAAAATCGCGAGAACCTATCGTGACGTTACTCCACGCTTCCCTCCACTACAGTCGCGACTCGCCCGGCGTTGCTTTCAGTTCGTAAAACGTTTAACGAACGAATCAGTCGAAACGTATACGCCGCATCGTTCCTGGCTATAGTGAATTTTGCGCGTTCGTGGGTTGGCGCTGACTTTCGGCGCTTTGATTAGAATCATACGATCAACCCTCTAGTCAAAAGCAGTAAGCAATGTTAGTGGGGGTAAGAGGGTTGAAGGAAAATTTGACGCTAGGGGTGGTGTACAAGCGCGGGCGCCATCTACTCGCTCAGTGGCCGACTATCCTCTGAAGACCTGTATGCTCGCGAACGTATTACCAGATTATTGCGACATTTCGTGTGACAATTCTGATTCAGTGCACCGTGCCATAACACAGTGACCAGTGTACGCTGCAAAACGGACACAAAAAGGTAATCAGAAGCGATAATAGTAATCCTGTTTCCCGTAAGACGTACTTTGTTCGGGTGGCTGCCATCCTCGATGCCAGACACGCGTTAACGTGTTGGATCGATTCCTCTTCCTCGCAAGTCGCGACACGACAGGAGACTCCGGTGGAAGACCTGATTACGCTCGTTCAGCCCTTTTTCACATTCAAATCTCGTATCCATACTCGCGTTTCCTCCGTTCTCAGTGAATTTCCTCGAATAATTGCCAATTCGCCGTGAAAAGAGGTCGAGTCGCTTCTGCGAATTCTCTGGACGAGGGAAAAAGACGCCTGCAACCAATGCCCCTCCGCTCTGTTTTCCCATAAAATTTACGCAAAATATTATCGAACATTCTAAATGGTAGTCGATGCTCGGTTATTACTAGGGAAAAATTCTATTCTCGTATTATTCTCCCTTTTCGAATGCAATTAAAATCGCGGGATCGATTGCCACTTGCTATTTTTCGGTAGGCTACAGGAGATAAATTCCGTGTTGACTCATCGAGTAAGGTTTTGACAGACGTGCCTCTTGTTTAGGTGTCGGGCAACTGGCTTGTTTAATATTTACGGTGTTCTCGTTTCTAAACAGAAGCCTACGAGCTACTGTGCATTCCATTTCAATTGAACATTCACGTACCAATGACCACGTAAAATAAAATTTTCCTTTTTTGTCCCTTGCTTATTTAAACGTTACGAGAAGCCTTTCTCATCAATTTTTGAAATTCAACGTTTATTACCAATAATGGAAACAGGTACGAACGTGGACAAGAAAACTTTTCGATTCTTAGTTCTTAATCATTGGAAAGTTGATGTATCTATTAATACAACGAAGTGTCGTCGAGTGACGTTTCAGAAAGTTCCCGATTTGTCGTAAAGGAACTAGGTATAATCGTAAATAGCAAATCGTGTTTCGGTAATATCGTTTAAGCCTTGCTTTAATTAGAAAATTAGGGCCCGTCATTTGTCATCGATAGGAACATTTTTCGAGAAGAAACGGTGGGTACAGAAATATTTAGATATGTGGGAAATTAGATCGCGAGAGGAAGTTGAGTTTTTTCATATAGGTACGTGACGCATGCAATTGCTCCGTACAGTCTTTTACATGTATTTCCAGCAGTATGATGTTTCTTATACAATAACCTCTATAAGCAACTCGTTATATATGTGTTACAAATAATACATAATAATAAGACTTGTGACCAGAGCTGAGATTATAGCCAATACGTTAGCAACATTTAAATTGGTACAAGTAGAACAAAATCGTTTTAGTACGCCATTTACAGAAAATAAGAAACTACTTAAATTATGATATTTGATAAGTTGATACTGATATAATCCCTATTTCCCTACTATAATAATATATCAAAGTTAAACATTGTCTGTTTGTTCGCCTTTTTTCACTTCTAAACGGTTGAACGGATTTTAATGAAATTTTGAATATACTTTACATACGCCATAGAGTATATTATACGGTATTTTTTTAGGTTTTTTTATTTTGGAAACGTCATAAATAATTCCCGGGTATAAGCGGGTAACGGGTCAGCTAGTAATTGTATAAATGTATCTACTGTTCTTCTTCTCATTCCAAACTACCATCTTATTCCAACGAAAAAGACAGTGGTGGTGGTTTATATACAAGTAAAATAATATAGCTGAAATTACAAGCTGGGAATTTTAAATTGTGTCGTAATGAATACGCGCAAGAGATATAGGGCACGTTTCATCGAAAATTTAATCAAGCAACGTTTTTCAAACATTTCCTCTGCATTTCGCATTTAAAACGGGCTTGACGAATGTGCTTTTAACTTTAACGTGAATATTTTGAGACACGCTGAATCAAGAATACAAAATTTATATATAAATTTAATTCTGGTTTAAACCAGAGTAACTTCGTATTTAATAGATGCAATATATTTATTTAAGATTTAAACACTATTTACGACCCAGATGCATATTCGAAGGTAGGAAACCTTCCTCACTACTATTCATAACGACTAAAAAGTTTGTAGCTAAAACATCAAACAGCCTAATTGATGTTTCCATTAATTTATGTATTTAAATAAAGTCGTTTCTATTCCGCTACTGAATCATCGTATAACGGAGCCAGTGAAACCGAAAAGTCACATTAAAATTCATAAATAATTTATTCAGCAACGTGCAGTATAATTGCCAGTTCGCAAGTCTACATACATATGCGTATAAAACGAGTAAATGTCACATTACTGGATGTGAGTTAAGTAGTAATCCCCCAATTTATAACGGCCGATACCGTGGGTTTAGCATTTCTGTGCAGAATGTAGCGCATGAAAGGGATCCTCTTTATTCTTTGTCCATCGAAAGCTGAACATCGGCCAAGCGCGAGAAACGTGTATATCCATGGCAACCTAAAGCGCAAGCTTATGGTGGAGTTGCCACGAGTGGGGGAATTTGACACGTTGTATCATAGGTAGACAATGCTCTACTGGGCCCACAAAACTTCTGCCGCTGTATGAGCTACACTGATTACCAGTACAAAAAGCCCCCCGTTTCAAAACCACGTTTTCATTTAACTTTCCATTGTTCTTTCATTTAGTCCGCTTCTCGAGGATTAGTACGACTGTACATACCAGTCAAAACAAATACGATAAAATAATTCGAGCTTTTACCTGCTGCATTATTCATGCTTAATTTCCTTAAGATAGTTTATTACTTTTATCGTTTTCTAATTACATACCCACGATAATATTTAAACACACTTTAGTGTTTACATTTAATATATATAATATAAAAGGGAAGCTTTAGCTTTATCATTATTCAGAATAATTCTTTACAATCATAAATATTAATTTCGCCTTTCATGAATAAAAATAATTCTGCCCCTCTACATTTTCCGTTCTATAGATTTGTTCATGGTTATTAATGTTTATATCTTTTTCACTATTTAAATGTAACTTGGTATTCAATTCAGAGAGGAGTTTGAGTTCAGCTGTATCAATGTAAATGTGATATTATTATATACATATGTTAAATTTCGATGGTGTATTTCTATGTTTTTACGGATTATGGAAATATTTTTATTTGGGAATTGCACGTTTCGATTGAAACTGAGAAATATGTAAATTGGGAACGGATATTTGTTGACAAGAATTTTGTATAGTAAATAAATGAGAAAATGCTTCTCAACGTATTGAAAAAAATAATCACAATTTGATTTTTTTTTCAAAAATACGATTGGCAATATGCTTACCGATCGTGAGAATGTTTTTGTACGTAATTTTCAAAATCCACACACTGCTTCAGTTTTATAATGAATTTGATTATCTTTCAAAATATTCGTTTTCCTTATTCATATTTCAAACATTACAAATATTGCGATAAAATATATTCCCCAAATATTACACGATTCTAACAAAAGTAAAGTTTGTCCAAATACTCGAAAATATGCTAATTAAATTGTTATACTACTAGGAATTTAGAATAATCTGAAAAAGTTGTCTGCCGCCCCAGTGATATAGATATTATTTCCAAATTCCATAATTTTCCATTTTCCTATAACAAAACATGGAGTTAAAGTTTCAAAATCGAAGTTCTTTTAATAGTTCACGATCAAAGATGAATTAGATATTGGAATTAATAAGAAATTGAAATGGAAAATATACAAAGTACTATTTGTTAACATTACATACTGCATATAGAAATAGAAAATCTCAAAATACTGCGTGTTGATGAATATAAATAATTGAGAAATTTCTTTTATTGTTTCACTTCAGAGCGGTCTGTATGAAGTAAAGTGTAGGTATGCATTACATTCAAAATGTTGAAATAGATCAAAGAATGAAAGGTAAACCAATTTACAGTTTAAAATAACTGTTAAATACCACCGATTTAGAAGAATTAAATGACTAAAGCAAACAAACGTTACATTTCCTAAAAAATAAATGCTCTTTGAAGTCGTAAATAGTTATTTATAATAATATAAAATTCTAAATATAATAACATTCATTTATGTTATTATCTCTTTTAGTAAAATGAATATTCTATTAATTTCTTGATCGAGGTTTTAATAATTTAATTCATTTAATTGTTCTAAAAAAAATTTTAACAAATACGTGGGACTTAGGCAATTATCTCCTTTATTATTTGTTCAGAGTTAATCATTTGTGTCAAAAATACTACTCAACACTATCTGATCACTACTGAAAACTGCACAAATATTTCCCCTATATTTTAATTAGTCAGATCTTTCATAAAACACTTCAGAATAGTGAAAATAAGTCGGCAAACCATTTTTTTATCTGCAATACACTTCAAAATTTGAAAAAAATCATAATTTGTATTTTCAAATTTTCACACGAATTATAGTATCTAATTATTGTAGATAACAAACTATTTTTTTTTTATTTTCATTATTTGTTAGTGAGAAAGTCAAAATACACCAAAGAAAGTTTTAATAATTTCATGTCAATAATGTATCTCACGATCATTATTATAAGTTTAATCACGCAAGTCTTAATAATTTCAAGTATTACAACAACTATTGTTCTCTGGACACATGACTTTAGAAAATGTATGTTTTTAGTATTTTTGCGTTACATAGATAGGATATACGTATATGAGCCTTTAGGATTTTAATAAAAGAAAAACATCTATACATTTGGGACAATATTGTTTCATTAGACAGAAACATATTATTATACCCTTATAAACTTATTCAATTGTCAGTAGTTTCTTTCCAAAATAAAATTAGTGCCACCACTTTTATATGTGTAGGTATATTCAATAATATTGAATACCATGAAAATATAAAATGGGGCCCCAGAAGATTTTTTCTACTGAGAATTCCGTACAGGGTTCACTAACATACACAATAGTGAAAAAGAGTATGAAATTCTCCCGTGAACCCTACAAATATTTTGCCACTGGGGAGACTTAATACCATTCATTACGTTTAGACTTCGGGGGTATAGAGGGTTAGAAGTATGGGGGGAGTGGGCGGAAACAAAAACGTGCCCAACGTAAAATTCTACAGTTAAAAAGCATTGTTTGTGTGATATTTCTTGATCAGCATTTTTTGCTAATATCGTGTTACGTGCAAACATTCTACAAACAAACAGCAGAAGGAAGCGACAGGAAAAAAAGAGATGAAGAGGTTAAGAGCTGGAAGGGGTGAAATCAAATGGTGAAAACACATGTCTCTTTCGAATTAATCATAAAAGAAAGCAGGGTCAATACGTTAGTAAGCTGTGCAATACTAGTGGACTTAAAATGTGCCGATTGTATCTACTGGTGCCAGTGACCTCCTATTGATTCCACGCTCAACGAAGCACGGGCCAAACCCTCACCCTCCACCACCCCTTTCTCTCTCTGTCGCTCCTACTCTCTCTGTCTCCCCCCTCTCCCTCTCGCACTCTCTTTACTCCCTTTCATCGTCCTTTCTTTGTGTTTCTTCTGTTACTGGCTACGTGTTCTCCTCAAATCCGCAACACCCCCTTCTTTTTGCCTTTGTCCAGTTCCGTTCGTTTGTTTTGACTAGAAC
Organism: Andrena chrysosceles; assembly: GCA_963855975.1. Lineage (NCBI taxonomy): Eukaryota > Metazoa > Arthropoda > Insecta > Hymenoptera > Andrenidae > Andrena > Andrena chrysosceles. The sequence goes on from OY979767.1 coordinate 24,041,394, forward strand.
TCGACATTTCCCTACTACGCTTTTCTCAACGTATACATCCCTCTTGCACCCCCTCTTCTCCTCCTCTTCTTCTAACCATTCCTTCTTTTTACTATTCTCCATACCTTATCACTTCATCCATTTCTCTCCATCAGCTTCTCTAGTGCCATTGTTTCCCGTCTTTTTCTCTGTTTTCTTTGTACACGCGACTTTTCTAACGTAAACATCATGCATAACGAAGCGACACTCGCGATCGTCGCGAAATCATATCGCAAACATGGAGTGTATGGTAACGTGAAATAAGTTTCACTCCACATTGCGTTTACATTACGAAGACTGTTACCATGATAAACATACAAATTAACGTTATAATTCAATAAATATTATGTATAAAGCAGTATTGTGCATGACGAATATTTCATCATGTTTACTTTTTTCATCAAACGCAACGAAAGTGTATATCAGTTTAAACAATAATAGCGCCATTTTTATTAAAAAAGTGTTGTACCCTGATAATGGTAGAAAATCTATTGCTTCAAATGGTATTGCAAAATTTGTAGATATTTATGTCGTCCAGATTTAATTAATGATATTTATCATAATCACAATCATTTGTATGTACTGGTCTTATTATTAAAAAAAAATGGGTGTGAAGAAGAGACTTGTTTATTAGCATCGCGATAAAGACTCTGTCACATCTTCTTTAAAAAAAATGGTATAGGAATATAGGTAAATTAATATAAATATAAATAATTTAAATTGGTTAATATAAATAATAGCATTGGATGTAATAATGTGATAAAGTACGAAATAACGTCTTACAGTATTGAAAAGTTATTGAAGACAAGCTAAGTGTACTGAAAATATCACATGCAATGCGTGTATTTAACTATCAATAACTTAATCGATAACTCTGTCACCGGTGTATGTTTAGTTCAACACCAGCCAATTTTACAAGTATTTACCGCATCATACTAACAATTTACCATTATCGTTATTTTATTATTGTGAATGAGTTTTTCTAAATCGTCATAGGTACTATGACATTAACAATAAATGTAAAAATACTAATGTGATGTACCAAAACGATTTTATGCTTAGGTCAGTAAAATAATCATCATTACTTGATTGATTTGATCGCGTATTTATTATTAAATTTACATTAGTTCAAAATTGCGCCCACCCCCCAAATAGTTATTTTTAATTCTTCTTTAAATCTCGCCCGTCTGTTAAACCCATCTGATTTCTTAAACCTATACATTACTAACAAAAGTAAAAATGATTTTGCAAAACCAGTAAGCTAGATTCATAGGTAAAGAACGATAGCTATCCATTACGCACTAGAAATTTTTCCTACTACAGGAAAACCGAACTCATTCACTGCGCCAAAAATAACAAAAGGAGTAAAACACTCGCCCATTGTCAGCTAACAAACATATCTTCTAATAGTATGCAGTTTTTACAAGGATTAATTCAGGAATAATAAAAAGAGTCGAAAGTCACAATACTTTATTTAACGGTAGAAAATTAATAATTATTAGCTTTCCCTCAACATTTTATTTATACATACATTGACACATATACATACATTTTATTTATGACACTACGAGAATCTAAACACTTTGAATGGCATCAGCGTCTTTTCACGTCGAGGAATTTCCACCCTATACACGGCTTTGGCGTGTTCTCACGTCGACATTTTTGGAAAGCATCGCAAGTATTGTCCAAGAGTCCCCGGATGTTTGTATTGAAAACAAATCGAGCTCGGAGTTTGCTTTGTACTTAGCCACCTTAGCGACCCTCCGTTCACGCGGTAGCGCGTGTCGGGTGAGTCACTAACAAAGATTTTAATTTCTGTGTTGTCTATTAGATCTTCGTAAAAGTATTACCAATCGATTGGCGAGGCTTTCCTGGTAAAAAGTAGTCTAAATTTAATCTCATGAAATCATACATGGTGTAGACGTTGGTTTGTACGTAATTCAAAAGCAGGGATTGAAACGGTTCCGAAAATAACGGTTTCAAACTATGTTATATATCGGTTTTAACTAAAACAGTTATGAAGAACCGATATTCTGAATAACTGTTATAAGGAACCGAAATTTCTGATTATATCGATTTCGGTTACGGTCCTACAGAACCGATATATCGGCTTCTTGTAAATGAACACATTTTTTAATGTAAATTCGATTTGTTTATAAGTTTTTTATCGCTAGGTCTCTCTATCTGGAACCTAGCTTTTTAAAACTTCATTCGATGCAGAAAGAACCGAAATGAAAGACAGAATCTGTAAATTAAGTATTGAAAGGGAGACTTCAGATAGAGAGGCTCAGCGATGAAGGATCTTATCGACGCGTGTTACGAAAAGTAGCGCGTTTCATTTTTTTCTACATGCAGTTGTCCGTAAGAAAAAAATAAAACATGGTACTCTTCGTAACGCTTGTTGTTATAATCAACCGCGAAGATCAATTCTTTGGGTCAGACGATTTACATACGACCAATGGACTATAGTCACTTGTATTCTTGAGAAAAGAATTATATTACACAACAATAATATTGACGTTTTTGTCTACGATACATTGTGTTCTGTTAGAAAAAATAAATAGTTACTGATCTTCATAATTAATATTAAATTAGTAGTAAGTTAGTTTTCTTTTTAACCCTTTAGTGCCCAGACACTTTTCCCGGTGCAAATAAATTATTTATTGCGATTAATTAACTGAGAAATGGTGCCAATACATGCACTTCATCGTTCTTTTCCCAACAAAGCCAGTAGAAATATGATTTTCTAAATGTGATTTTCTAAATGTGTGTAATAATTCTAAATTTCGGATTTAAAATTTTAATTAAATTGACACTACAAAATGAGTTCAAAAAGCAAGCGGTTTACTCGTCTTTTCATTACTATATTTTTCATTACCGTCACCCCAAAGTTGCTCCTTCTTGAAAAAAGTCTACGGACGTCCTTGAGTAGGATGGTTAAAAAAAGTGGTAACTTTTCCGTCCGCTACTGTACATACAATGAAAAATAGACTCAATTCTATTAGAAAAACTCGGCTCATTTATTGGCAATTCTATCACGAAGATCTAAGAAAAAATATAGAAATTGAAATCGTCATTAGTGTTGGTATGTATTGAAAGCCTGCGGCGGGCTACAAACCGTAAAACATTTTGTAGACATTCTCTACGGGAGAAACTACGGGAGTCCTGAAAAGCTTGAAAACGGCATTTCCCCAGCACCGTGCGCCATTGAGAATGTTCATGAGGCCCTGAGATTGATGTAGACTAGGGCTGAGACTAGAGGTGGAGAACTATCGATAGTGTTGACTATCGATTTTATCGAATGTGATGAAAATTTAATAAAATATATATGCTTTAAAATATTATATTTCATTTTTGTATTTCATTTTACTTTATATATATATTTGATATATATTTTATTAAATTTTAATCACATTCGATAATATCGATAGTCAATACTATCGATACTTCTCCACCTCTAGCTGAGACTATTTGTCGAATTTTTCGGTATTCGAATATTCAAATACTTCAGTTGCTCAATTATTTGGTGAATATAATTCGAATATCCAAGTATTCAAATACTATTCGAATATTTAAATATTTGAGTATTCGAATGTTATTATTCGAATACTATTTGAATACTGATGTATTCGAATACTATTTGAATACTGATGTATTCGAATAGTATGGTGTGAAGTGGGTCAAAATTATTTTACAAGATTTCACCCTGACAAATGAACCTAAAGAACTTGATTTATAATTCACACCATACTATTCGAATACATCAGTATTCAAATAGTATTCGAATAATAACATTCGAATACTCAAATATTCGAAGTTTATTTGTAGCATTCGAATACTTGTAAAATATTCGAATATTAAATTATTCGAATAGTCCCAGCCCTAATGTAGACATGTACGTATATTGTTGCAATACGTTACAATGTTTTAGAATGGACAGGCTGATAAAAGAAATGATTGTGGCGTGGCGATGACAAGCCTGATCTTGGAAAACGCAGACTTGAACCGACTTTTCCCGAAATGTCGGCCTAGGGGCGGCCCACCCCCGAGTCCGGGGGCCTCCACGCAGATCAGTCAGCCGCATGAGAGCCTCTGCCAGAAGGAGGCCGCCTCTGTTACCACCAGCCTCGCAACTAGTCTCACGAGCACATTCGCGACTACGTTCGTAAACAGTCTCACAACCACCCTCGCAATCGCCTCCAAGAACACGTATACGAACCACTCACGCGCGATACCGGAAGACATGATCGACCTCGAGCACGATATCTCCGATAGGTAAGCTCTCTTCGATATACCGATCATTACCCCTAATCGAATACCAGATCGAATACACATTACACGATCGGATCTATCGAAATATCAAATAAAACATTAATAGCCTTCGTTTGAAATCATCATCGAACAATGGCTATATATTTCAATGAATGTTGAAATAAAATTAAACTTCGACAAATGCTTCGATAACAAACGCAACGTTCATCGACCTTTGTGTTTGTACGAATTCTAGGGTTTACGATCGTTTTGTAAATTCCATTTCCGATTTGTTTTGTGTCCAACAGTATTTTCCATTTTACGGAAATGAGGGCAGCTTGATTTAATTGTTTAATGTTGCTATTCATTTTTTTTTTGCGTGGTACAAACGGATTGTAATAGTCAGGAAAAAGGTGGAAAGAGATTCTATTTATACTGATAGGATAAAAGTTTTATCATTCTCATACCTATTTTTAATATCTCAGATATATTTTATGTTAATAAGAATCTATATCGAAATATAATTATAGTATAATCTAGTACAGCTTATAGTTATAACTTCAATCTCTTTGAAGTTCTTTTCATCTATCCGTTTTAATAGAAGCCAATTTTAGCATAAATTGTTCATGCTTCTACGGATCTAGACGCATGAATGAATTCATTACATGGATCTAAGTATTTTGATTAAACTGAATTTGTATAACTTCTTCACATATTTATGACAATGCCCTAAATGATGAAGTTTAAATGTTAGATCCTTCTTAACTTTACAGCTCTCATAGGGAACAGTTTCATAAACCAAATTTGAATTAGAAAAATGTCTTGGTAGCGAAAAGAAAATTTGTACTTTCAATTAAACTTAAATCAAAAGTCATTGCAAAAGAAAAAGCAGTAAATCATGAAATACTTCATAATGCTTTGGTAACTAAATTAAAGAATAAATAATTGTATAGGGTAAACCAACCAGTAATTGATCGCATACCAGTAAATGACCATTAGGCAAAGAAATGTCTATTATAAATTTAAAAATATGATATGTTTATAAATGGAGTGTAGTTGCACTTTTAATATCCCATATTTTTAGTTACGCGTATTAAGCAAACATTAATTAGTACAATTCTTATTAAAAGTATGTGGTCATTTACTAGGCTTCTAAACGTTTTGCATTTTATAATCGTTTTTTTTTTTAAATTTCGATAAGAATAAGTAATTATTTTTATAGAAATTTCAAGAAAAATAAATTTTTGTTTTGTTGTTATACATAAATATATTCAAGTATTAATCTCAAAGGTCCATAAATTCAATAATTCGATCATTCACTGGTTGGTTTACCCTACTACTTCAATATACACTCTTTGTTTTATCCGAATCTGATTCAGAATAAATTATAAAAAAGTGAAATAATTGCTGCCATTGATCAACTATCTTACATTTTATTATTGTCACAAAATGCAAATACATCAGCTTTTACTATCAAACTATTTACTCTCGACACAGTAAATGTATTTACTTCTAATATCAATTTTCAGTAATAATAATTGTGCATTTAACGAATAATTGAAAAATCTTTGTATTTCCTAGGACGACGAGCATGGTGTCCGGTTTCGCAGGCGAGAGTCAGCTATCCGTTGGTGTCAGCGGTAGCAATGGCGGCGTCGGCGGTCCACTTGGAACATTTAATTCGCTCGGCACACTTAATACAAAACCACTATCTTCGAGCTCCTCCTCTGCTTCTGGCCGTAGTGAGGATGCACCACAATATGGTAGCCTTCCAGGTAGCGATCATCAAGGTCACTCGCAACAGGACGATAGTGGGCCTGAGGAGAGCCCTGTGTACATTTTAACGTCCGCCAAGGGTGATCGCAGTTACAAGTTAAGAGATTCCAGGTAAGTTAGCTTGTTTTCTATTACCAGTATTTCACCAGTAGTCGACCATGTATCAGTAGTCGACTGCTTTCAGAAAAACATGAAAAATAAGGTTTTTAGAAGTCATGATTTTTTGGACAAAGTGCGGTTCTCTAACTGCACTCTATCTACACTCTGTTCAAAAGATTGTCACTTCTAAAAACCTTATTTTTCATGTTTTTCTGAAAGTGGTCGACTACTGATACATGGTCGACTACTGGTGGCTTTACCCTATTAGTATTATTTAACACCCATATCTGGGTGTCGGGCAGGGTTACCACCTCTCCGGTTTTAGCCTGGAGACTCCGGATTTGGAAGCAAATCTCCAGGCTCCAGTTTTACTGGAAAAATCTCTGGGTTGTAGAGAAAAAATGAGATAATAAGAAATTATGGTACTACACAATGGTATCAATTTTATATACAATAAAAGGTATTAATTAAAAAACAGATCATTTTAAATTCTGAATATAGAGCTTAAAAAAATTGCATATCTGTTTTCGAGAACAAAACTTTCTTTGCATTTTCCATCTCCGGGTTTATATTCGAATCCCCGAGTTGGAATGTGTGGCACTCTGGGATTTACATGGTGATAAGGTGGCAACCCTGGTGACGGGTATGCTTCTGTGGGGGCCCCGTCACCCAAATCTGGGTGACGCTCTTCTTGTTCAGGGTAAAGAGTCGGATTTGGGCTCCGTAAGAAACTCAGCCAAATCGTGCTGAGCGTTGAATGTGTTAAGGGCTAAAAACAAATTAAAGAGATTTGTATATTGCAAGCTACAGCTCCTTCTAAAAAATAAATAAAGTCCATGCGATATAATCGTTTGATAATAAAACATAGCATAAATTCACTCTGATACTGAGTAATTTTCAAAAATTTCATAAGTAGATTTTTACTAATAACTCCTATGACGCTATAACTGTAAGATAAATATTTAGGTGCACATAAAATAATGCATTTAAATTTTGAAATTCATTATTCTAATTGTAAAATTATAAAGTGCAGGTGTGCTCATTTTGCGCACAGTATAATCTTTGATATTTTACTTGTACTTTATGTACAGTATTTTTGATAATAAAGTAGTTAAATAAAGTACATAGTGTATTTGTCATAAAGTTATACATCGAGTCATTGATGTAAGAAGTTAATTTCAATATTTCCTTGTCTATCAAGAACATTTTCTATTGTTGCTTTCTGAACGAAAGACTATTAATAAATATTTTCAACTATATTCACGTCACAAAGTATATGCAGCGCCTTCAGTTAGATAAAGAGGCAAACGTTTATAATTTTTTCACACGCGTGCAAAAAACAATCGATAAACTTGTCAACGGCACAATCGAACTGCAGTCGATAAACATTACTTGGCAATTGATGTAAGGTTAGGTTCATCAGTTATGTTCTTGAGTTTTATTTATGGCGATTATGGAGAAAAGTATATCGCACAAACTGTATATTGCAGTAAAAATAAAGTTTTAGACCAGCAGATTTGTTAATGAAGTGTAAGTAATACTTGAGAAGTAAATGATGCGTTCAGGTTTCACATTGTAGTAAAGTAAATCTCGTACATAGGTACATACATATGCTCGTATATACGTATATACTCTTTGTTTACGATATTTCGTGGGTATATAATCAATGACTCTTTGAAAAAGTCTTTTTATCAAAATCGGGTTTAAATTGAATTGAAAGGTTCGCTGAACTTGTTGAAATTCTAGTTGGAATAATGAAATCGTATCTGTCACAAATTTACTGAACAATCCATATAAAAGTAATTCAAATTTTTCCAGTTGCAGTGGTTGGTATTTTTAATTCAAAACCATTTACCAAGAGATAAAACTTCAAATATTTAAAACGATTTTTTTTACTTTTCGTAATAATCGTAAATGTGTATGTACCTTTAATGTAATATGTACAGTATATAGTTTATTATATTTTGTATTTTTTTGGACTAATGAGAATATAAAGGAACTATGGTTTAAATCATTTCTTAACTTATATATTTAATTGTTCAGTTATTTTATCGATTTAAAAATGAGTGTGAAGTGAATATTATTAGTAATACAAGTAATTTATTTTTGTATAACCTTAAAAGTACAAATATCGTCGGTGTTGTTTTATAATCCGATTAATTAATTAATATTATATTTACACTATCATATAAATTTTGTATGAAAATAGTGTTAATATTTTCATTTAGTGATTAAAATTTCATTGCAAATATACATACAAACGCATAATTAATTCTTTGTAAGCAACACATAATTTGACTGACATTTCAATTAATTACTTAACTGTTAGAAATGTTTGTTTTATTTTAATCTTAAAGTTATAGTACATATGCAATGACGATAAAAGTGGAATACACGATTTGCCAGTTATTTCTATAGTAATATGTGATTGTCATATTTGCAATCATTGTTAATTAAGTGGCTACAAACGCAATATTTATTTTCCAAGCATTATATAGACTCTATTAAATCGAATCTGATTACAATCAATTTATGTACGCGCAATATAAACTGAAATGCTGCTTTTTTCAGCTTAATATCTACTGATCGTATTGATTTTGTTACTTCTTAAAATAAGAAGTATTTAAAAGGAAGTGCTTGAATTTTGTTTAACTTTTAATGTAAGCAACTAACAATCTGTAAAATTAACTAAATAACTTATAAAAATCTTATTTTTGATATATAAAAGTAATGGTTTATAGTATTTCTAGCAACACAGTAACAAAAGATTAATATTATGGTAGTGCATATTTTTTTGCATAAATAGATAAGTAGGTAAAATATTTTATAATTGTATGTGTTCGATACACTTTTCATTATGTTTTACTTTTTATTCATATTCATATACATAGATATGTTATATAATAATAATGATATAACTGTGGTCTGTTATATAAAATAACATTTTTTGCTTATCAAATGATTTAAGATAAAACTACAATATTTCATATACTTATTCTACAGATTTTCTCTTTATTATATTGCACACATAAGATTCTATCAAATAAACATTATATGTATAATAGCTAAATAGTATTCATAATTAATTCTTTAATCATATTGAGAAGAAATTCCAATATTTAATGTTCAATGATTATTTCAAATTCGTTGACTGCTTAGTCTATCATTCTTATGTTTTGGAATTGCACACATAACAAATGTGACTTCTATGAAATACAATAAGTAATATAAAAGTGCTGTTACTTCTACAAATTTATTTTGTTATTACATTTTGTATATATATCTCAAATTTACTAGATAATATTGTTGTTTCCCATTTATTTAAAGTTGAAGGAACATAGAGTATTCCTCGAGTAATATTTCACAAATCGATTGATAATACATTAGTTATTTTTTATAACATAATAGATTACAAAAAAGCTATAACATGTTGAGATATCACGTAATTATCTTTTTCAGAATTATAGAAATTGCTGGCGGGAGAGAAGTTTTTTCTCAGAGTAGAGGTAAAGTAGCAGCTAGAAAATCACGTTTTCTTGCTGCATCAAATTCCTTAAATAGTGAAGATACTCAAGTAGACAACAAGCTATCGATTAAAAGAAATAATAAGTCTCCAAATACTCAAACTATATGGGAACTAAGGAGCCGGTAATATAGCAATTCTTAATTATTAAATTGTGCATGTTCTATTTAGTAAATTATTCATATATTGTCTTTATTTCATGAAAACATTTGCATATTTCTAGATGTGGCGATACAAGAAAACAGCGTTCTAATAGAGAAGTAACAGAAACTGTATTCGCTTCAGAAATACATTCGGTGCGACATAATCCGACAAAATCTATCCTCGACTATGATTCCCCTAAGAGCAATCACAGCAATCGTATTATTAATTATGACTCAATTTTGAATAGCAATAACGTAGAATATGGTGTACCAAAAAATATTACTGATCTCGATTATGGGTTGTCGAAAGGGTGCATAGATTATCAGTCGAATCACACAACACCAGCCAGAAGCATGGCTATAGTCAGTGACGGTGAAGTGGTTGTCTTTGACGACATCGATGATAACTGGCAAAATTTGCGACTAGATTTAACTTCAAACAATACTAATCCAGTTACATCAACTAATTCAAATCTTGAGTCTGAAGAATCCCAAAGAGGTCGCATTCCTCCAGAACCTTTAAGTTCTAGCATTGGAAGTACTCCTAGTCCGACAACGGCATATCATCGTAATACTTCAGAGTTTTTTAAGGTATTGCTTTATTCTTCCATTTTCATGTTATGTAATTTAAAGAATTTGTATTTATACCTGAAACAAATAGAATTATAATGAATATAATTGAATGTAACGTGTCTTTACACATATTTTTAATATTCTCATAAGGAAAAAATTAATTCAAATACGTTTTAAAGTAAAATTGTATCTAATGAATAAATTGAACTTTTAGGTGGTTACACCAGCTAGCGATTGCGAAGTAGATTCACCATCTTCAGAGCGTAATCACAAAGTGACAAGAGTGATCGGTGAATTACCTATAGCACAGTATTCTGAGAGTCCAAGGCGTTATGGAGTACGCGACACTCAGCTTCCTTGTCTTCTCTCATCGCCATCTGTATACATGACACCGAGGCCTGGTTTTCCACAGAGAGTATTACCAACAACACCAAGTCATAATGAGGTACTATATTTCAATTCAATGAATATAAATTAACTTTTCGATAGTAAAATTAAATCATTTATTGTGTCACTGATCAGTAATAGAACTTAATTCATCTTTTATTTTAAGAAGGAGGATAATTCTGCAGAAATCATCGTAGAAAAGGCTGTGGTAGAAACAAATATAAATTACTCAGATGATCAGACTGTAAATGCCTCTCCTCCATCTCCAAAACTCGAGGATGAAGAAGAAGACTCTTTAAAACCGTCGACTTTGCCCACTGACAACATAAGTAATCTAGTATCATCTGGTGGAAGTACATTCGATTATTTGTATGAATTCTCAGAGACGCGAAAAGTGCTGGAGGAAT